>JAHHFK020000859.1:0-720084 GCA_024533555.2 Aedes koreicus | reverse complement strand
TACCATGCTGCACGATGATCTTAAAGAGTTTTACTTGACGATTGTTTCTATCATTTGCGTCGAAACTTATTTAACATCTAGATCCTTCGATAACATGGTTGATTTTGATACACAATTGTAGAATGGTGGCTGAAGTTGCGGCAAAATCGATGAATGGCGAAAGACAAACAGTTATTTATTTTCGAATTTAGAAATCAACAGAAATAATGTTATACTGCGAGTTTTTTTTTGGCTAGATTTTGCTGTGCGCATACCTTAAAATGAGGAACTAAGGAGTACTTCTTGATTCAAAATTGAAGTTTGTAGATAATTCAAATTTTATAATTCATAGGGCCTATTATTTGTTAGGATCCAATAAACGATCAACTTTTCATTTTAAGGATCCATATACCATCAAAACACGTTATATAACGTATGTAAGATCCATTCTGAAATATTGCTGTGTGATTTGGTCTCCATATCAAGAATGTCATATAAGAGGAGCAGAATCTGTTCAAAACCAGTTTTCGTTATTACCTCTTAGAAAACTACGATGAGCTTCATGCCCACTTCCTTCGTATGATTCATGTTGCATGGTTTTTGAAACCCCGAAGAAACGCTGAGAGGTATCCATGATCTCATTTGTAAACTATGTGATTTTACAGCGTTATAATTAAGTAAACCTATTAGCAACACTAAAATTTAATACTTCATCACGCACTTATGCCCCTTACAACAAACTATGTAAAAACAAGCCAATCAATATACTGATGGGTTTATAATAATTGCTGTGAGACTATCTATGTAACAATGCCTAAGGCAAGATTGAGAAAATGTTTGACAGCAAGAGGTTTGCCACCTAGATACTTGACCTTGTTGTTAAATGCAAAAGTATGTATCTGCATATACAGTCCACAAAGATTGACAAAATAAATACAAACATAAATAATTTATTCGATATTTCTCCAGAGCTTTAGCTTTTTTTAGCTATATGTCTCCAAAAACGTCCGAGATTCTTCTTGAAGGTTGTTTTCAATGATCCTTTTTGCTTTGATCGATTCTTGCCATCTTCTATATCTTTAGTTAATAACTCAACTGCAAAATTATTTATTGTGGTATTCAAAGCTTACGACGCTAAATATGAATCTATTTTGTCGAATCATGTGGCAAGCTTTTAACATTCGCGCGGAAATAAATAGATAACAGATAACAACCAAAGCAATCAACTTTATTTTCTTTAAAGTGTCATTAACATTTGATGCAACTTGAAAGTTCAAGAAAAGTTTATTGTTGTCATTCAACTCAACCTTCAAGTTCATATGTTGTTAGTTGAGAACTTGCTTTGCACTTCGAAAATTCTCTAACACAAAGTTCAATCAATGTACTCACCGTACTTTTAATCAGCGCAAAAGTTCACAATACATCTATGTTTCACTATTTGCCTACTTTTTGAAGTACACGTAATGTTTTGAGTAACACTTTAAAAATTGCATATATTGAAACACGAAGGAAACTCAAAATGTATTCTATATCATTAATTTAGAAAATAAATAATAATGGACCAAGATGAGACCCTTGAGGTAGGCCCGAAATAACGTTCACAATTGTTTCCTCAAATCTTACTATTACGTTCTTTAAGTAAAATAACGATCACCTTCCTTCTCCCACTTTTATAATTTAAAACACCGAATTCACTCTTCAATCTTTACTAAATCGGTATTTCTTTCCATTTTCCTTTTCCATTTTTCAAAAATAGTTACAAATTGTATCAATTAGTCTTTTCTCCTTTTTTTATATAAATAAACTTCCCTTAATATATTATCATTTATATATTCAATTTCTCTTATATTCCCCCCATATTTTTATTCAGTTTTTTCCCTATTCAAAAAGTTCCTTCCACCATTCTCCATTAATTACACCAAATAGGGTTTATAAACCTTCAAGATTTTAAAAATATGTTTCTCTTCCCTCCCTTTCTCCCTTTCACTTATTTCCCTCAATAAATTATCACTATTCCTCTTTCTTAAAATTTATCACTTTTTTTCTCTAATTGTTCCTAATCCATTCCTCTTCATTTTTTTCCTCTTTCTTTTTTTTCTTGAAACAATTCCACTTATATTTAAACAACTGAATATCAACTCTTCAATCTTTACTAAATCTATTTACCTCTCACATTTTCCTTTATCCATTATTTCAAAATATTCAATTATCAATTATCTTTTCTCCTTTCTTTTATTATAAATAAACTTCCTTAAATATATTATCATTTATATATTCATTTCATCTTATATATATTCCCTTCCCCAATTATTCCAATTCATTTTCTCCTTCCATCAATTTTCATTAGAATACTATAACTTCATTTTACCATTTTACTCTATTTTATTTTTCATCCAATCCCCTTCTTACCCCCCTATTCTCACCACTTAATCACCTTTTTTCATTACCCATATTTCTTCATTCCTCACTCCCACTCTTTCTTTAAATCTCTTCCTTCTTCATTACTTCTCCTCTCTTTTTCTTTTCCCATTACTTTTTCCCTTACTTCCCTCTTATTCTTTCTCCCCCATTTCTTTCTCACCTCCCCCTCTTTTATTCACTTCCTCTCTTCTTCCAATCCTCCCCCCCTCCCCATTTCTCAATTTACATCTTCTTCCTTCCCCTATTTCTTCTAAACTCTCTTTATCCTTCCTTTTTCTCCTCCTTCCTTCACTTTTCTTTGTCACTTCTTTTTCTTTTTTTCCTTTTCTCTTCTCTCATTTTTCTTACTCCCCCTTTCTTCTACAACTTCCTCTCTCCCCCCCCCTCTTCTACCCCCTCCTTATTTTTTTTTCATCTTTTTCCTTCCTTTTCTTCCTCTTCCCTCCTCCCCTTACCTCCCCCTAACCATTCCCCTTTCATACATCATCTTTTCTCTTATATCCATTTTTCCCTACTTTCTTTCCTCCTCCCTCCATTTAAACTTCAATTAATATCACTATACTATCCACCCAATTTCATTAAATTCTACCCACTTAAATTACAATTTCTATTATCAATTTCTCTCCACTTCAACTTATATTTTTATATCCATTTTTTTCTCTCTACTAAAAAAATTCCTACCACTCTTCTTATTACACCAAATAGGTTTACTCCTCATTTTAAAAATATATTACCTCTTCCCTCCTTTACTCCATTTCCTTATTTCCCTCTATATCCTATTCCTCTTTCTTATTTCATCCTTTTTCTATGTTATCCTTTCCTCTCCTCAAATTTATCCTACAAACTCTATTCAAAATCAATTTTTTTACTATTATCTTTCCTTTCTCTATATTTCTTCCATTTTTCCATTTACCCGGATTCAATTCCAACTTGGATAATTTAAACAACGTGGAATATCAACTCTATCAATCTTTACTAAATCGGTATTTTGACTCTAATCATTTTCCTTTATCCATTATTTCAAAAATAGTTACAAATTGTATCAAATTAGTGCTTTTCTCCTTCTTTTATTATAAATAAACTTCCCTTGGTGAAATATATTATCATTTTATAGTTCAATTTCATCTTTATTTTGTTCCCTATTCCCCCAAATTGATTCCAATTCGATTTTCTCCTTCCATCAATTTTTCGGGTTAAATCTATACTTCATTTTCCATTTTACTCTTTTTTTTACAGTCCTCCTCCCCCTTCCTTCCCCCCTTTCTCCCCTGGTATCCCTTTTTCTTCCCTCTTCTCTTTCTTCCTCCTTCTTCCTCCTTTCCTTTAGTCTTTTCTTCCCCTCTTCTCGCTCCTTTGCTACTTTTCCCTTCCTTTTTCCCTCCCTTCCCTCCTGTTCTCCCTCCCCTTTTCTTGTCGGGCCCTTTTCTCTTTTTCCTCTCCTCTCTTCCTGTCCTCCTCCCTTCCCCCTCGTGCTTCCTCTTTCTTCCTTTGCATCTTCTTTCGCTCCTCCTCTTCTTTCCTTCTCACGTCGGGGTCTTTTTCCTTCCTTTTTCTCTCCTCCTTCCTTTCTCCTTTGTCCTTCCTCCGGTTTTTGCTTTTCTCTTCTCCATTGGCTTTTTTTCCTTATTTCCCCCTTTTTTCCTTCTCACTTTCTTTCCTTCTTTCTCCCCTTTTTAGGTTGTGTTGCCGTCTATTATTTTTTCATTCTTTTCTTCTTCGTTGAAACCGGAATCAATTATTGTGTTAAAGCGGCAGGGAAAGTGACCGCTGCAGGAATTCTTTTACAGCGGTTTGTTTACCTAGGCGCCCACTTTCTGTGGTATAAATTTCACGGTGTTTCGTGAAGTGAGTCAAAAGTAATTCTAGATGGAAGCCGAGAGGAGAGAAAACATTCTGCACACCCACGTTGATAATCCAACGTGGTCCGCGATAAAAATCGCAAACACGTTGAAAATCACCAAATCAACCGTGTATGATGTTCTCAAACGTTTCACGGAGCGAAAGAGCGTGGATTGAGTGCCTCAAGGTAAGCGTCATAGAGGAACATATCACCGCAAGCTGAACCAGAAGGTGTTGAGAACCGTCAGAGCAAACCCTGAAATTAATGAAATCGCACAAAAATACGCTGCTGCTCGCAGTACCGTTCGAAGAAATCGTTTGCGAGCAGGATATCGTTCTTATCAAACCAGCAAGAACGTTGAAGCAAAGTTTCGTCACCAAAACTCGAGCTCGGAAATTGTACCAGCAGGTTTTGCAAAAGTACCAAGGATGCCTGCTCATCGATGATGTAACCTACGTCAAAATAGATTTCGGACAGCTTCCTGGCCTACAATTCTACATAACGATGGCACGAGGAGATGTTCCTGTGAAGTTTAAGTTTGCTTTTATGGACAAATTTGCCAAAAAACTGATGATTTGGCAAGGGATATGCAGCTGGAGCAAAGACCAAAGTGTTCGTGACGAATAAGGCAATGGGCTCGAAGCTGTACAAGGAAAAATGCCTCAAAAACCGCGTACTACCTTTCATTAAAGCCCATAAAGGTCCCGTGAAGTTTTGGCCAGATTTGGCGAGTTGCCACTACAGCCGGGAAGTCATCCAGTGGTACCGCAATAATAACGTAGATTTCATCGATAAAAACATAAATCCACCCAACTGCCCGCAGTTCCAGCCCATCGAGATATTTTGGGCACTAATGAAGCGGAGGCTTAAGAAAAGTAGAAAAACGGCTCGGGACGCGACTCAGATGACCAAAATGTGGAACAAATGTGCCAAGGAAGTTGACTCCGGAGGTGTGCAGCGTTTGATGGGAGGAATAAAGAAGAAAGTGCAAATTTTCATTAGAAACAAAAAGAAATGTTTCTAATTGTATTGTATTATCTTTGTGTTAATATTTTTTCCTTAAATAACAGTAAATTACCTTTGTTTTGATGTATTCAACTTATTTGTACGTCAATCCGTTACCGAGATACAGATGATATTATTATTCCGGATTCTAAATGGACATAGCTTTTTTTTTTTTTACTTCAAAAAAAAAAATAAGTATGTTTTTTATTTACCCCCCCCCCATTTTTTTTCTTCTTTCTTTTTTTTATTTCAAACCCATCACCATACCCCCAAATACATATATTTTCATCTTTTTTATTTCTTTTGTATGCTTTATTATCTTTTTTTTTCTTATTTTTTTAATTACTACCAGTCTTTTATACTATATTGGGGATTTGAGACTATTTGTTTTTTTTTTTTCCATAGCCAATGTTTTTTCTAAATAACAATCAACAATTTGTTACAACCCCTTCACCCCTCACCCACCACCATAACCCCGAATTCCAAATTAGAAAGTTCGGTTTTAAAAGTAAGCTGAATAGAATTCTCATCACAATCCTTCGATTTGCTGGTTAAGCCAAAAAACACCCTTTTATAAGAACTTTTGGTTGCTTGGGACGTTTTGAAATGTTGTTCTGTTGTTCTGTTCCAGTTCAGTAACGCAGTTACCAAGACAGAAAAACCATTTTAATTAAACTTGTTATTTTGAGTCATGTTTTATGGTGGTTTTATAGAGGTTTTCCCTTGATTAAAATACTCCATACCTGACACTGACAAACGTTTCTCGACTCTCGTCTCAACTTAAAAGTTGCCTGAATAACAGTTCGTGTAAATAGAGTAATTTGAAATTCATGAAAATTCCAGCGCAGCATCATCATAAAACATGTTTTCGCCTACTGGCACGAAGGCGGAAGAACCTGGTGTGAGGGTAATTAAAAGCCGTATCTTATTACCGCGTCTCGTTCCTGGCGCAGAATTTATTATGCTAATTTTTCACAGCGTTGCCGGCAGTCAAATCCGTCGAATGGCTTATTATGATGGTCTCTGCAGAGCCCGAGCCTACATGTACAAAGAAACAACATTGAAGGCTATGGATGGCTATGCAAAGTAGAAATCATTTCAATATCGTGTTCGATTGGCGTGCGATTTGTGGCTCAGCTGAAGAACCGATGTTAATGACACCTTATCGGCTGAGTGAAAGGAGAAGAGTTTAATTACCGGTACTTTGCCTCAGTACAGACTTTCAATCAACCGTAATGCAGTTACAATTGATTGCATTCAATGCGATATTGCATGTGTGGTGAGTAGAAAAAAGTGTACTCGCATGCGTCCAATGTGTTGATCACCATAACAATTAACTTGGCTCGGTAAATAGATGCATAACGGGGAAAAGTATCATCATTCAAACAACGTTTTCAAGCTTCCATAATTGGGTTGAATGAATGACTACGGTTTATGATCAACGGTCGTGCCAATTTGCAATTTTGCTGATTGATGGTTCAAGGAATACAATGATTTTTTTCCCATTATCAATACATGCTGGTTTATTTGTTTATGTCAATATCAGAGAAATAGTTCAAAAATAGTCCTTGGATAAATCGAACGTCTATGTGACGATATTAAATAAACGGTGAGTAAACATATGTAGCTCCCAATCAATCAGTGTCGACACAGAAACCTACCTCCCAGCATGAAGTCGTTCTTTCGCTTGTTATATTGGAAAGCCGACAGACTTTGCCCGGAATTGATACATATAGCAATAGCTCATCCTACCAGGACTACGAAGCTGTCGACGAGTTGAGCGAAAAAATGGCTCACATCAATAAGGATTTCAATTTAATTTCCTTCCTTTGCCACACTGACTACATCAGTCAGTGTCTCTCTGTCTTTCTCCTCTTTGCAGATTCTCTGCATCCAGAAGATTGACACAGCCATAGTGTGCCATTGTTGTCAGTTTATGGCCTTGCCGTCTTATTTTCGTCCCATTTCTGGAGCCACTCTCACACATGGCTGCTCTCGGGTAAAATAGCCCTGCGAACGGGATCATACTAAAGAATCGTGAGTTGGAAAGTTTGCCAGAAACAGCATAAGAAAACAAAAATAGGAACGAGTTCGCCATAAAAGAACTTATCTTCTCCATGCTATCTTTAGAAATGGGATGCGCACGTGTTTGTTTGCTCTCCATGGTTAACTAGGGTGCGTAGTTTAGATGAAAAATGTTGTTTTGATTTTCTCCGACGTTTCCGTTCTATTTGTGAAAATTATTATTTCTTTGTGCCTGTCTTTACAGACGGCTAAGGCCAGCTTGGTCCATCTCGCCTAGGGTCATCATTTTGTTGATTCTCAACTTAGTGTACGCACACTTAGAAATTATGAATTTTACACCAGACGTTATTCCTGTTTGTAAAAAGTCGGGGAACGTTTCAAGATTTCGTGTAAAATTATTTCTCTTGAAACTGACAAATACGCAATTCGGCAAAAGATGTGTTTGATTGAATTTATTTTTTCATCTCTTTCAACTCATTCTTATGTGCTAAAGGACGCTTGCATGTGTCAGTCTCAGGAGACAGAAATTTACATGACATTTTGGTAGTGTGCGTGGTAAACTTCCACAGTTAATTACTGAGAGCTTTCGATTCCGAAAACCATTGCAGGATTTTCTAAATTATGCAATCAGCACAATGAAACTCTTAGTCAGTGAATTCGAGAGAATGGCTGACAAAATTGATCTATTCGACTAGACTGGAAAGCGAATGTGGCTCCAAAAAAACCCAAATGAACTTGAAAATATTGGAAAACCCATAATGCAACCCAATTCCATATATTTTTAAGATGAGGTATCCATTAGACTGATGCAAATTATTCAAATTCTTGTGCCACAGTGGAAGAACAATTCTAAATCAGGTCCTCATAAGAGCTTCAAACTTTGAATTCCTTCAGTTTAAACATTCAGTTTCAGTTTAAAATTTCGTTTCAGTTTAAAACTTCACACGAGATATTTGAAGATTGTTTGGAAAGAACTATGAAAAACTCACTTTTTGTGTTTGCATTATTCTATCAATTCAACACATCAATATCTATTGAAAGTTTTCAACTAAGCTAATGGGCATTTTTCTAAGTTACAACTTCGATGAAATTGACTTTTCAAAGATATGTAAAGATCAAAAGTTGGACAATTACAGTCGTTACTGTCTTATAATTATGCTCAGGCACCTTTTCTCCTTTTACGTATTTCTGACACGTAGAATAGAGCAAAAACATTATGGTTGCTATGTCATACTACATAATACAGTGGTTCTGACTGAGCTGCTAATACCAATAGATTATCAAGTTCTAAATTAATTAATAACTTTTATATTTGATTGACGATATTCTGAAAAACGATCTGAGACACAGCTGTTGGCGAGGAAACTTCCAATGAGAAAAATTACTTAAAACTTTTGGAAAAGGCTAGGAATTACTGAGCGAAAAGTTTACTTTCTCCGTACTCAAAAGGTCTGTGCAGTATCAGTTTTTTAAGATCAAATTTTAGGATTGCGCTTTGCAGTTGATTAAGCATCATGAAGTGAAAATTTAATAATTTGCGTCAGTCTAATATCTAAATATTATATCCAAATCACCGCAAATATTAATCTGAACTATTCAGGAGATATTTTTTTTTCAACAGGGTGAATGGTTCCTCCCCTCTCTTCAAATACAGCGAAAAAAGAGTGGCGAACCAGCCCATGAGGCTGAAAGCCACTTTAATAAAGATACGAAAAAAAAAAAAAAATACAGCGAAACAGATGGAACCAATCTCGAGTAATTCATGATAAGGGCCTTAAAGCCAATTTTAAACAATGACTTTAAACGTCGATTCCTCTAGATTCTCAAAACAAGCTCGCGAATTGAAAGCAGCATCTGGTAGAGACATGTTTGCTCTACCATGTACTGTAGATGAATATCGTAGGAGTCTTGGAATTCAAGAAGGAACGATGTTTCAAGTCATTGTTTACAATTCGCTTTTAGGCCCTAATCACGAACTACTCGAGTAAAGGATAGCGAGAAAAGCAAACTCACTCGAGAAAAATGGCACACCCTAATGTCGGCGATGCTATCGTAAATGGATGGTTTGTGGCTCTATATCTTGAGATCGTTGGTAACTTTTTCTTGACAATATTGCACTTTGTTCCGAATCCAAGGGTATTTCTTTTTTTTTTGTTGAAGAGTCAATGAAGAAAAATCAAGCCACATATTTACTGACTTGAGAGTTAGCATTAGCATTAGCATTAGCATTGACGTTTGCACACCTCGTGGATAGAGCTACGATGAGGAATAATTCGTTGAAGACACTGCATGTCACCATGAGGCGGAGCCAGATACTGCTACGCTCTCCACGCAGTAATCTCCACAAAGAGATTCCTCGATAGCTCACCTGGCTACGTCCATGCAACATATTTACTGACTTGAGAGTTCGGGCCATAAAACAACAGCAATGATATGAAAAACCCAAAGATAGTCCGCTCGTGATTTGTGATCACACACTTGAGTGATTGGCGGAAGCAGTGAGAATGATGAAATTACATTTTTCCTTTTGACTTATGACGTTTTTGAAGCGTTTCATCTGCATTCAATTTCGCAGTGCTGATGCTTTATCACAGATATTAGTTGAGAGACATTAGGGTGCTTCAAGGAACCATTTCAGCTCCAAGGCATACGAGTATTAACTTACTTGCAATGAAGTACATTAAAGTCGTTTCCAAATCACACGGTTTTTGGCTGCATTTCACCAGCCTCGCAGTCTGCGGAGGGTCCATAGGTCCCACTCCACTTGATCGAATCTGTTGCGCGCAGCGGGAAGGGAATGTCTACACATTACCAAAATGTCATGTAAAGGGTGTATTCGATAAAAATGGCACACACATATATACTCATCAAAATTAAACTGATTATCGGATTTTCTTGAAATTTTCAGGGAATGAAGAACTACTAATGAGTTTTGATTTACAACATTTGTTTTATTCAATTTCGTCTCCCATCCCGAATGCCCGCACCTTCCATTTCACTCCACCCATCAAATTTTGTACAACCGATTTTCCCAGTGTTTTTGTTGTTTTTACCCAAATTTTCTTCAATTCTAGCTCTGTTTTTATAGTTTTGGGATGTTTGCGAAGTTCCGTTTTCATAATTGCCCAGAATTTTTCAATTGGACGAAGTTCCGGTGAATTTGGTGGGTTCATATCCTTTGGCACAAAATTGACTCCGTTGGCTCGGTACCACTCCAATACGTTTCGAGCGTAGTGGAAGGATGCTAGATCAGGCCAAAACAGAGTTGATCCTTTGTGCTTCTTAATGAATGGCAAGAGACGCTTCTTAAGGCACTCTTCCGTGTAAATCGCACCGTTTATTGTTCCGGAAGTGATGAAGGGAGCACTTATTTCACCACATCAGCAAATCGCCTGCCAGATTAGAAACTTCTTTGCAAATTTCGATAGTTTCTTCTTTCGAACATCCTCCGGAACATCGAACTTCGACTTGGCAACGAAATATTCTTGCCCAGGCCTTGACGTATGTTTCGTCATCCATCACGATGCAACCGGATTTGGTGAGCAGCTTCGTGTAAAGTTTCCGGGCGCGGGTTTTCGCAGTGATGTTTTGTTTTTCATTCCGGTTTGGGGCTTTTTGCACTTTGTAAACATGTAACCCAGCACGCTTCATGGTTTTCTGCACAAAACCGACTGACACCTTAGACTTTTTAGCGACATCTCGAATTGACATGTTTGGATGGTTCTTGAATTGTTGAACGACTTTCGTGGCCATTTTACTGTCCATTGGACCACTTTTACGACCACTCCCTTCCTTCCTTCTTTTGGACACTCAGACGCTCCTTGAAGGTTCTTATTACACGAGACACAGTTGTATTTGCAATTCCAAGCCTTTTAGCAATCCACCGGTGGGACGCCCCTGGATTTTGATTGTGAGTGCACAAAATTTTCTCACGGACAATTTCTTGTTTCGACGACATGACTGGAACTACTAAATGTATAACTATGAAACTTGGCAGATGTAAATAATACACTATGGATAAGATCTACTCAAATTTCTAGGTTTTTTACTCATACGATTCAAAAGTTACAGAAGATTTTCTGTGTGCCATTTTTATCGAATACACCCTTTAAATTTTGATGCCCTGCGACCGACGCATGCAAGCGTCCTTTAGCACATAAGAATAAGTTGAAGGAGATGAGAAAGTTAATTCAATCAGACACACTTTTAGTCGACTTTCTTATGTATCAGTTTCGGGAGACTTAATTTTACAGCATAGTTTGTTCATGTTTCGTTAATATTTACAGAGATGAATTACGTCTTGTGTAATATAAATAATTTCTAAATCGTTCAAGTGACCAGTGATGGTCTATTTAGTCGAACACTCGACACTGAATAAGTCTGTAAGTCGCAGACGAAATAGTCCTATCTGTCAAAAAATAAGCTATCTGTAGTGGAATTTAACGGAATTTGCTCGCGTTTACTAGTGATAGTTTAAAAAGTGATTCAGTTTTTTATATTTTTTTAGAAAAAGTAATTAATATAAATTTATTTTTTTTTTTTTTTTTTATTAATTTTTTTATTTTTTTTTTTTTCGTTTCTCGCCGCGCCGCCCCCCCCGGATTTCCCCTCCTCCCCACAAAAATCCCACAAAAGAAAAAAATTTAGGGTTCTAAGTCGGACCTGCACTCTTAAAAATAATGAATATTACGAGTGATGTAATCCTTGTTGCACTTAAAGTCTTAAAGAATCAATGAAAAATATGACGCAATTGCATGTTCTATTGGATGTATTATTAAATCCTAACTTGAATCCCAAAACAATAAATACTTTCACACTCAAAATCACGTTCCGGATGCTACATTTAAAACAGCTTCTAGAATATATTTGATAACCTCAAATCTAAGTCCGTAATGCGTTAAAAAATATACCCACTTGACTTAATACTGGGATTTGAAAGCCTGAAATTTACATGATCGTTGTCTTTGTCTTATAATAACATAAGACCTGTTTTGAACGCAGTCGGTTTCACGCGTCACGACAAGGTACAAGTTAAAATTTGCTCTCTTCCTTGATTGATTTTGAAATGAGTGCTCCACGGTAAATTAAATATTTAACAGATTGAATTTCATTGCACGTTATTGTAATGCTTGCAAATTAAAGTGGCAGACTTGCAAAATAAAAACGCAGCGTAACAAACGGAGTTCATTTGCTTATGACATTCATCCATCTGCATATGGCGACAACTTCTAGCATCCTTAAATCATTTTGGAGATGAATGAAGGTTGCGACCTCGCATTTGGAGATGAAGATGAAGTAAAATTAATCCTACAGGATAAGATTGAGCTCATTTTTACCACTACAATGCATGCCTTGAAGAACTTTTTGTTTGATTAAATTTGATTACCGAATTTTGAATTGTTCTGACAGTAACTAGAACTAGGTCCTTGAAATCGAAACGGACATCATGAAGTATTCGTTTTTGCATTATTAGTAGTGGCATTTGTAATATATAATTGTGTTCCTCAACTTATTTTTACGTCATGTAATGCAAGTTATCATTTTGAGTTTTAGTGTCTTGTAAATTTAAGAACAGACGCAAATTTCTGTGTTACGGGCCGCTTCTTTTATGTGCATCCAAGAAGATTTAAATTTGCATGATATTTTCTAAAGAGTGTGCCCCCCCCCCCACCCAGGGAACCCCCCCACAAAATAAAGAAGAAGACCCCCCCCCCCCCCCCCGGACCCCAAACCCCCCGCCCAAAAAAAAAACACGCCGCCTCCTCTTCCCCCGCCCAGGCAAAAGTTCCAACCAATTTTCCGTCAGGCCGGCAGGGCGTCAAAATAACTTTTTAGAAGGCTTAATAAATGTATGTTTTATGAATAATGTGTTCCATTGAATTATCTTTCAGAGTTTTATTTATGTCGCCAGCAGTCCATTTCTTTTAACGCATTCGTTATCTTTTTTGCAGTTAAATCGTTATTCAGTTTTATTTATTGATAAACATACTCTGATCAAACCACTGAGAATGAGGTTTTTAATAAGAAAAACATGGTTAGTTAGTCTTCCGTTAAGTGAATTCTCATTTTCTATTTGATGTTACACAGTTAATAAAATTTTGTAATATTCAATTGTTTTTCATGCGCATAATCGGAGCATTGAAAAAGATTGAAAATTATAGTCGAAAAAAAATCACACGAGGTGAAGATTACATAAGACTTTATTTTTACTCGAATTGATAACACCTCATGTAGTTTTCAACTTAGGTGAGTTAATCCAGTATTCTTTTGAAATAAAATTCATTTTGCAAATAAATAATTGTTCATCCTGTATACTGTTATTCGAGATCAAATTAGGATCCAAATTCCAGTTTTTCGAGTACCCGAAAACTAACCACCATTTAGTAAGTATTTAAATTTCTTCTCGCAGACTTTATTTTCTTAGCGGTATTACCTCATTCTTGCTGAGGGAGATCAGGTTATCAAATTAATGTTTTAGGTTTTGTGAAGACAGCAGCAGTTTCACAATAATATTAGATTTGTATTATCACACTGATGTATGGAGCGGGTTTACTTTTTATTCTTGAACATGTTGCATCTGCACTGCAATTTCTGCTCACTCTGTTTGGTGTTGTTGAACGAATAACAACTAATAGGAAGATGTAACAAAAGAAGCGGGTGCCATGTGTATCCGTTTTAGAGCACAAACATTTGGATTTACACGTTCATGTAAACTTAAAGTTTTATAAATTGAAAATGCAGAGAGCTTTAATTTATTTTTTCATCACGACTGAAAACTTCTTTGCAGTGCATGTTTCTTTGAAAATGCATGTGTTTTTAAATACTTTCAAATGCTCAGTTCATGTACATGAATTTCAATTGAAAGTTCAACCACTTTAAGGTAGTACATTGATGTATTTTTCAAACTGGTCTGGTTTACATCAAGTGTAACTTTCATAATTTTTTGCTGTGTATATGGGTGTATAAGCTGGAAAGATCACTCTTAAAAATAATGAAAATTACATGAGCTGTACACAGTTCCAACGAAACATGTAAATTTATCACGACTTAGATGTAGCAAATTTACCTCCGCTATTCCAAATAGAAATTTAAGCGTGATCTTAAACTTACAGCACAGAAAAAAATTATCTGTACATTCAATACTCATTACTCAGTACTCGTTCTTTATAAATAAGCGCTGTAAATTTAAAATCTGCTTCAATCTACCGGTCAAATTTGTTGGGATTCGAGGAAGCAGATTATTTGTTTGATTTTTGTTTTGCTCAAAAAATAAAATGAACAAGTTACTGATAATAATTTTTTTATTGGCTTTTTGTGAAGTTTTTTACAAGAAGATTCCATTTGTGTTCAATAGTTTTTTTTTCACACATCGACAGAGAACAGATAGCAATCAAATGACTCCTTTTTTCAGATGATTTCAAAAGGATCTGTGTATGTTTAGTGGGCACTTGAAACATGCAGGTTTCGGTGAATTTGAACATGTTTCTTGAAATCGAACACACTTTCCACAGTCACACATAATTGTTTCCAACGTTTTCAAAACGTACTTCAAAACCAACTTTTAACTACTGACTTCTGCCGCACCATCCTCAACATTTAAACTAACAACCCAGAATCTTACTAGATATTGAAAATTTAATCACATCAGTTTGTATGCGTACTTCAAAATCTTATAGAGTTCGATTCGATGTTCAATCACTAACAATCGAGATTTATCAATTTGAAATAGCAAGGTAAGTTTGCGAGAGCGAGATAAAATATAGGAAAAATTACATGGAGCAGCGATTCACCTTAACTCCCGTACCCAAACTTACAAAACATGGCGGTGACAGCTCGTTGATTCTGGCATGACATGCTGAGCGGTGATGCTGAATTTTGTTGAGGTCATCTAAATTTCAAGCGCTTGAGTTGGAAAAATAAGAGTGTGTCGTGTAATTATATGCTATCGATTGCAAATATGAACTCAAGCTAGTATATTATGTTAAATGTGATACAGTTTGAAATGAAATTGCTATTTACGGTTTTTAAAATTGAAAAATATATTCAACGATTAAGTAAGTTGACGATTTTTTAGTGATGGTTTTGATTACAAAGTAATTTTCATATTTTTTTTATGTCTAATTGATAAAAGAATAAAATTTCGTGTTATGTAAATCCATAAGTGGTTGAGATTTACATGCAAACAGATGCAAATCCCAAAGTATTGCTTGTCACTTAAAAATTAACACAATATAGTGCAAACTAGATTCTGATGATGCAATATGACATCAAGAGCTGGAAAACAGGTCACGGGTTTTTAATTTTGTGGGTTAAAACACTTAAAACTACACGACCGTGAACTGAAATATAAATGCGCGACTGTTTTCCCTCTACTGTCAGTCTAGAAGTTTTCAACAGCACACAGTCATGCATTGGCCGGCAACGCACGCCACAGTTTATCTTTTCTTTCAAGAATAATTGCAGTCAAAATATTTCTTGATTTATTTTTACTATTTATTTTGATTGGGAAACTAGGAGACTTTAAAATTAAAACTTCATTTGATCACTTTTTGAAAATAAAAAATAAAACATTGAAACACTTTTTTTTTCAAATTATCACTAGTAAACGCGAGCAAATTCCTTTAAATTCCACTAGAGAAAGGTTATTTTTTGACAGATAGGCCTATTTCGTCTGCGACTTAGAGACTTTTTCAGTGTCGAGTGCTCGACTTCTTTATTTATTTATTTATTTATTTTACTTTAAAATATTTAAAAGTTAAGAAACGCATATTTTTATCGATTTTTTAAGACAATATAATTTCGCCTGCAAGTTGTCGAAAAGAGAAATCTCTGAAGAGCCGCTAATATTATTAAAGAGTTTCTCTAAAAGGATGCTTGAATAATTCTTTAGTTTACAATTCTGAACAACAAATTTGCTCTCTCTAGTGATACTCATTGAAAAATAAAAAAATAAAAATAAAAATAAATTCTAGATTCGCTTATGAAAATTAATCAAATCTATAACAATAGGTGCTGTGACTGATATTTACGTCATGGCATGTAAAATTGCTTGTTCAGATTTTGGGTGGTGTAAATTTTAATGATTTTTTTTTCTGTGCGTCTAAAATAACCTTCTTTTACATGAAATTTTGTGAGTGTGATGACGAAAACTGCGCCAAGCCAATATGGCAATGTTTACAATCATATCTTGAGTAAACCGCACTGTTCGCAACAAGCAATTTTGCCCATCTAGATCGGGGCGTTCAAGTATGAGAGTGACTGGCTGCATACAGATTGCTCGAAAACATTAATTTGTCTTCTGCGCTGTACCGCTTAGTGCCTCGACAATAAAAGCAACTGTAGGATCCTTGTCCAACTTGCTAATACAGGGTGTTCAATAACCTTCGACTACTACTTTTCATCGTTGTGTAGGTGCGCTCTGTTGCTTGTGGTAATATGTGTATTGGTATTGGTTTCAGCTTTAGCCTCATATATAGGTTAATCGACGCGCATGGTGTCGACATGCTGTCATTTGTTGTTTGTTTACTGCCCACGATGAAGGAGTAGCGCGATGTCGTAGTACAGTTGTTTGTTAGAGGTGAGCGGCCCGGCGACATATTGCGGCGGTTTAAATGCCACGGGGTGAAGCGGAATTTCATTTAGACCACCATCCGTCGGTACCGGGGGACAGGCTTGGCCAAGGATCGTGCGAGATCAGGGCGGCCGTGGAGGCGAGGACAACAGCAGCCATCATGATAGTGAGTGAGCGGGTTCGTCGAAAAATGAGCCGCTCGATCCGGAAGACCGCTGCTGACCTGGATGAGTCGATTGGGACTGCCCACACCATCATGACGAAGGACCTGGGATACAAGCCGTACAAGAAACGTAAGTTTCACGGGGCAATGGAGACTACAACGATGAAGAGGCTGGACAGCGCCAAACTGATACTTTCGCGGCCCGCAGGTCAGGAGTTCGTGTTTTCAGATGAGAAACTCTTTGTCTTGCAACAGCCGCACAGTGACCAAAACGATCGCAGTGGGCGCCGACGTTGGTCAGTATCCCCTCGGCACTTCGGCACTTCGGAACCTCTGGCCTCGGCACTTCGGAACCTCTACGGGAAGGATCATTACGTCTTTCAACAGGACGGCGCACCGGCCCACACGGCGAATATCATCAAAGCGTGGTGTCGGGAGAATTTGACTGATTTTCTCGATAAGACTTTGTGGCCGCCCAGCTCCCCTCTCCACAAGCATTTGTAGTCAAACTGACTTGGCTCCCGTACGAAGTGCATTTTGTACAAAACGCCAATAATACCGGTTATTGTCTACGGCTATGAGACGCGAACAATGCTTGAGGAGGACTTGCGAGCCCTTGTTTTTCAGCGACGGGTGTTAAGAGCTATTTTTGGCGAAGTGCAGGAGGACGGAGTCGAAAGGCAGAGGATGAACCATACACTCGCACAACTCGCTGGCTAACTCAGTATTGATAAAATGGTCAAAATGGATGCATACGCTGGGCAGGACATGTTGCGAGAATGCCGGACAACTATCTTTTGAAAATAGTGTTCGATAGGTATCCGGTTGGCACAAGACAACGAGGGGCACAACAAACAAGATGGTTAGACCAAGTGGAGCAAGATCTAAAGAGTACAAGTTGCCCACGGGATTGAAGAGGAGCAGTCATGAATCGAGCACGTTGGAGGGATATTGTGTATCAGGTAATGTTATGAATTACGTAATGCCATGAAAAAAAGTAATAACAAATAGCTTGTCGAATTTAGAATGTATGTATAGCGAATTTATTAGAAAGTTCATGAGTTTCAGTAGTAAACTCAATCAGTGGTGACTCAATCAAGTCAAAATAAAGATTCTCCAACCAATTATGACGGGTTTGTGCTATTTAGGAAAGTTTCGTCTCGATACGTGCTATATTAAACAAGTTATGCTAGATGAAAGACGAGAAAAGACAATAGATCCTTCACATCCATGTCAAAACTCCGAGGTGCTCAGTTAGAAATATTGTGAAAAGGTTGAAAATATTTTCAAGTGGTTCCGTAATCGTATGAGTGTTGCCTTGAAGGTTCAAAGCAAACGTCATGCTGAAACTTCGGATCGGAAACTGGAACTGGAAGGTGTTGTTTGGATTCTTAGTGGAAACGCCTTTAATACAAGATTTTCTTCATTCATCCACTTCAGAAAGTCAATGTAATTGTTTTAAGGGGGAGAGTTTTTTCTCTATGATATCACGGTATACTATTATAAATCTCT
Organism: Aedes koreicus; assembly: GCA_024533555.2. Lineage (NCBI taxonomy): Eukaryota > Metazoa > Arthropoda > Insecta > Diptera > Culicidae > Aedes > Aedes koreicus. Next base: position 701,568 of record JAHHFK020000859.1, on the reverse strand, counting down.
TAAAAACATGAAATTAAGTTTATCCTTTTTCAAATTATGCCATTCAAACAAATGACTACATTGAACCAAAATCAGCCATATCCACCTGGCGGTGTTACCATCGAACTAGATTATTTCCGTCCCCCCTTTTCAGCTCACTACTTAAATTGGTTGTATCTGAATGCAATATGGCGTAATCAAGCCAAAGGAAAGCTGCTCGTTATAAAGTACAAACAGAGATATCCCCTCAAGGGGTTTCACGACGGATTAACAGGGGGAGAAAACGAAAGGCCAGCGCTGGTACCGACGATACGGACTCTGCGGGAAGCAAAATTACCGATCGTAAATTAAAAATAAATTCAATTTTCTAAATAACATCTTGATGCCGCGTTGGTTTGCCTCGTTTCGTTTATCTTGCATTACGGCGTAGATTGCTGCGTTGTTATGGCAGAGAAAATCGCGTAGGGTAAGATGGTCCAAAATGCACTTCTGGGGATTAACTGTTTCCTATTACTTTTCGATTGTCAATTCACATTCTATTCTACAATTATCAATTAGAAATTAGGGATGCAGAAATCGGGGGCTGCTACCCTATCTGTGTAGCTAGGATTCACCAAGACGAAGTGGCAAAAACTCTTCGCTATGTAATCTAGGAGGCGGGAGGCCGAGACAGATACCCGTGATTCGTCGCAGCAAGATTGAAAAATGCAAAGGGGATGTTTGAAAATTCATTGCCGGGAGGATCAAGTATTCGACGAGATGAGACCAAGCTTGAACCTACGTATTTACAAGAAAGAAAAAAAATACGTTTCGATTTCAGCAGCCTGTGTTCCCCCAAGCTCAGTGACCATCCAAATTCAGCAGTTTCGACGACAGTCGTTACGAGCAAGGAAACCGAATCCGAATAGAATTCCAACTGGTGAATGGAAGACACGAAGTCACTTGAGTGCTTGAGCGATTTTCTCCTGCAAAACCGAAGCGAAAATGGGGAAACGAACGGAAGGACGCGATGGAAGATTGGTGTTTGCTCAGTGAAGGCATCGATTTCATTCAAAATCAGATGGAAATGGGGCAGCAAATAAATATACGCGTAGGGATGAGGGAAGGAAAACTTTCCTAGCGCCATCAGGATCCGTGAAAAAGTCGATGTATGGTGATGTTGGTCTTCTGAGTTGGATTCTTGCCAGGATGGAGTGGCGCGCTCCTTTCGATTACTATAAACCAAGCGTGCTGTTCTTACATAAGGCGGCATCGTTCGTTCTAAGAAATCACTCTGCTCTAAATGGGAATGTGTAATTACACAGATAAAGGAACTCTTGCAATTCCGAACTGTCATGGGAAGAGTAATCAATGGAGCGGAACATGGGAAGAGCGAGATATTTTCCTACCCAAAGACGTAGGATCGAAAATTGGCAAACAACTGCGCCATGCTGTGCGAGAGATTGAATAAGTTGCTCGAGTACACTTCGATGTATCGTATCGTAGAGGTAAGACGACTGCAATTGTGTAACCCAAGGGGTGGTACGGTAATTGCATGTCGAAATGATAAATTGACAGTCGGGCAAGAAACGAGTCGAAATGACGACGTCAGAGCCGAATGCATAGATAGGAGCTGATGTACTGCCAAGTGGCAGGCAACAGCTGGTGAAAACGGGGGATTATTCCCAAATCGAATAAGTTTAGCGGGATGAACTCATCAGGTTGCGATGACATACTCATTACAGAATTTGTGTTTGGATGGGATTGATCAGTTGACGAAGGAATTGAAGGTTTTCGGGTGAGATTAAAATCTTAATAACAATCTCAACTGGTGGTAGTCACGGGTAGTCACGAAAAGCATTTAAGAACATTAACTATCAATTGACAATCAAGGACTGTTCAATTTCATCGGAGTTTGGTAGACACAATATTTTCTGAATTGTTTTTAGCAGTCATGCTTTATGTCGGTGAATGTCTATATTTTTTTGTTTATTTTAGATTAAACATACCATTTGCTTCTGTAGATAGATTGCTATCGTTGCATCTTACCTGAAATTGAAATAAAATATATTTTTTATTAGTCACCTGAAACATGGAGCGAATTTAATAATAAATCAATCTTACAAACTGCTATGAGACATATAGACTTCTGTGTAGAATTTTGGACTTTTCCACCCAACCGACGTCTAGGCTATCTCACAGCTGGTTAAGTTGATTTTTTAGTTATATATAAATACATGACTCAAGTCATTTAACTATGTTAGGAAAATTACTTTGTAAATTTCTGAGAAGTAAGGCACATACGGTTGACGAGACACGTGTAAGGGCATTTGCTGAAAAAGAAAACACCCACAAAGTCCCCGAATAAGTACGTGGGTAACGGGTACCTCAAGTGACACGATGTATTTTGCTAATGGCCATTTGTATTCATGTCGTTGGATGATATCAACAATCAATAGGAAACTGGCGATTTGCAATTGGTTTATAACCTTTTTTATGAAAGGCCCATTTAACCCCAACTACGTTAGTTATGGGTGACCCTTGAGCTGTTATGGTGACTTTTGCTTCCGTCAGTTCAGTTTTCTTGACACTAGTAGAGGGCGATATCAAACCGAGATTTAGATAAATCGATCGCATGCCGTTCGAAAACTACCCCAACATTGGTACACTATATATCTACAGCAAACCTTTTATGATTTTGTTTTACTCACTAGGCAGAATGTTCGCCTTTGTGAGCATTCGAGCCGAAATTTAAAATGGTAATGTCGAGAATTAATGGCAGGCTGATTTGAATATTTCCACAATAATCCACTCAAACTCCGTGGTAAGATTTTAAGCGTATACTGTGTCCTGCATGAAAATACTGGAGGTTAAATTTATTTAAAATCTTTCTATTGCTGACGTCATAATAATAATCCATTGAATTGTACACGTAGAAAAACTATTGTTCAAGCAATATCAGGTAAATTAAACATAAACATACACACCGCTAAAATCGGTCGACTGCGATGGACTGGGCGTGTCGTAAAAATGTCAGACGACAGCCCAGTTAAACTGATTCTCGAAAGAAAACCGACAGGCACAAGAAGAAGAGGCGCGCAACGAGCAAGGTGGCTTATCGATCAAGTAGAAGGTGACCTGCGGACCCTTCGTAGACTGTGAGGCTGGCGAAATACAGTCGTGGACCGAATACGTCAAAGGAACGTAAACATCACGGATCACATGTAAGTCAAAAACGTCTAATGAACAATCAAAAATCAGAAGACAAACAGCCCTCAACGGAATTTCATAGCGAAACATTAGAACGCCATTGCGGTTCTACAAACTGACTAAAAGTAAATTGGTACGCCCCTTGCGCGCCGCTTGCACGCCTCTAGTGTTGGGAATCGAAAATATTTGACAGTGGTTTGTTTTCACTTTTACACAGAACAACTGGTGCAAATTTGATCAAAGTAGTCGATCGCGTTCAGCAATAACGTCAAATGGAACTTGAAAGAAGAAAAAAATATGCACAAACACCTGGAAAATCCAGAGTGGTCCGGTTCCAAGCTGACTAACTGCTGAAGATGCCAAAAACAACAGTTTGTCGAGTTCTCAAAACCTACAAAAAAAACCCTGAGTGTGGAAAGGAATCAGCGGACCTACGAAAATACTGGGGCCAGGAATCGTCAGCTGCGCAGCAAGGTGTTGAGGTGTATTGAAGTCAACCCGGTCTTTCAATCCGATATGTGGCCAGAAGGTACAACGCCAACCTTCAAACGGTGCGGAACATCCTTGCCAGGGAAGGATACAAGTCGTACAAAGCCAGTAAACATCCAAACCGGCACACTGAGCAGAATTTCGTGGCCAAAAAGCTTCCCAGTCAAAAGTTTTACAGCGCGACTGGACGTGGAGATGGATGTGCCGGGAAAATTCAAGATCGTGTTGGCCGACAAGTACCCAAAAAAGGCCATGATTTGGCAAGCAATTTACAGTTGTGGCCTGAAAACGGAACCATTCGCAATATCCTCGATGACGACATCCCTATTTTACATCGAAGAATGCCTGAAAAAGCGGGTATTGCAGTTCATCCGTAAGCATAGCGGCGAAGTCATCTTTTGACCCGATTTGGCCAGCTGCCACTACTCCAAGGTAGTTCTGGAGTGGTATGCTGTCAACAAGATCGATTTTTTCCCCAAGTTACTGAACCCTCAAAATTGGCCGGAATTTCGACCAATCGAAAAATACTGGGCAATTTAAAAGCAGCGACTTCGATGAAGCAGCGGGGTAGTCATGAACATCCAGCAGATGCAAGCAAAATGGATGAAATGTGCTGATTCCATGTCCGTTACCACTGTGAGGGCGCTGATGGGCTCCATCCAAGATATCATTCGAACAGGAGAAATGTAACCATCTAATGCAGTAAGTTTGAAGCTTTAATAAAAGTAGTGTAAAGCAACCATTAATGGACTTTATAAACTTATTGAATCACGAATTACAGGTCTGTTAATTGTGTTGTGTTGAATTGTGCCTACCAATTTACTTTTAGTCAGCCTTTAATGGGACGTTTCACCAAAAAAAAAAGAGTACGTCAAAGGAATGATCCACGCCCATAGATTAGGCAATGAATTTTCGAACCTCAAAACTCTACACTTATTTTTGCCTCGTTGAATTCGACGACATTCTGAGACATAGTTTTGAGTACATGAGTTTTTCCGAACTCTGGGTAAGATGTAATCTCTCTTGGTTGGTAGTATTTTAGAGTGTAAGGACTTCAATTTTTTCTCTGCATCTTGTAATGCTAACACAAAACAAGGTTTTATGCCGACACGAAACGTCAAAAAGAACTAGGGCCGTTGAAATATTATGTTCCAATTTTAATTGCTTGGGACCGAATGGGACCGGTAAAATGAGACAAGAATTAAATAGTATTTATATGGGACCATACGGTCTTTAAAATACCTCCATGATACTACCGTAGGGGGCTATTCATAAACCACGTAGACTTTTCTGGGGGGAGGGGGGGGGGGGGGGTTTGACCAAAGTCTACGCTCCATACAAAATTTCAAAAAATTGTATGGAGAAAAGTCTACGAGGGGGGGGGGGGGGGGTCTGAGATTTTCAAAAATGAGTCAACGTGGTTTATGAACAGGCCCTAGCTGATTCGTCGTTCTATTTTTAACACATCGGATGGAAATCCAATCCAAATGCAATCCAAATCCAATCCAAATCCAATCCAAATCCAATCCAAATCCAATCCAAATCCAATCCAAATCCAATCCAAATCCAATCCAAATCCAATCCAAATCCAATCCAAATCCAATCCAAATCCAATCCAAATCCAATCCAAATCCAATCCAAAAATCCAATCCAAATCCAATCCAAATCCAATCCAAATCCAATCCAAATCCAATCCAAATCCAATCCAAATCCAATCCAAATCCCCAAATCCAATCCAACCAAATCCAAATCCAATCCAAATCCAATCCAAATCCAATCCAAATCCAATCCAAATCCAATCCAAATCCAATCCAATCCAAATCCAATCCAAATCCAATCCAATCCAAAATCCAAATCCAATCCAAATCCAATCCAAATCCAATCCAAATCCAATCCAACAATCCAAATCCAATCCAAATCCAATCCAAATCCAATCCAAATCCAATCCAAATCCAATCCAAATCCAAAATCCAAATCCAATCCAAATCCAATCCAAATCCAATCCAAATCCAATCCAAATCCAATCCAAATCCAATCCAAATCCAATCCAAATCCAATCCAAATCCAATCCAAATCCAATCCAAATCCAATCCAAATCCAATCCAAATCCAATCCAAATCCAATCCAAATCCAATCCAAATCCAATCCAATTCCAACATTGATCTGATATAATACACTTCAAGGATAAACTGTGTAAAATTTGGTTTATTTCAGTCAGGTTTGAAATAAGTTACGCAAGTTTGAAAGTGTTGCTGTAATTATCAATTCATTTTTCTGTTTTAAAATGGTTTATCCTAGCTTTGTTCTCATGAACAGTAAAATGCGTCCTCTGAATTTATATTTATTTACTAGCATATTCTGGAATATCAGGCGTTTCAATGAGGTTTTGGCCAAACGAAATCAGTAGGCGATGTTTTGGAATTCAGAAGAGGTGTTGGGCTGAATATCTCAACAATTTGTTCGGTTCCTTAGTGCAAATATTTTCAGCAGCGATAGGAGATGATATTTGATGAAAAAAAAAACTGTTCCTCGCATATGGCCAAATTTCAAAGTTTACGGAGTTATTGAACTCTTATGTTTTGGTTCATGTTAGTCTTAAATTGGCTGTAACTAAAAACTTATGCTTCTAAGCAAGATTCTTCGTTTTTGTTTTCTTGATTATAGAGATTTTCAGCCTCTGGCTGGTTCATCTCCCGTCGTAGTCACTCAAACACCACTTTTGGGCATTTTCGTAACTTGTCCGGGGGTGAGATTCGAACTCGTGACTTTGGCGTGAGAGGTATGAATGTTAACCACTACACTGGGGTCGCTCCTAAGATTCTGCGTCTTTCATTCGCTTTCAGCTGAGAAAATTTCCTACATAACAGCTTTATTTAAACTTCAAGTTATTATCATTTAGTGTCTTTTAAGGGGTAAACATTTTTTAAGCATCTCTTTTTGAAGGTTTTTTTTCATGTTTTTTGCATTAAACACGTTATAAATAGCAGTAGGTGATTAAACATAAACCTGATTTTAAAAAACTCTTCAACTCTCTCTTTTGCTTATACTTTCTATCTCACTTTTTTTTAGGTTTTCATCCAAAACCCAATAGCCACCTCCACACCCATTGAATCTTTAAGACGAAGATCCTACAAAACACCCACTTAATCCACATTTTTTCATCAATTCATCTTCTTCCTAAATTTTCAAAAACCTTTCCTTTACATTTTTGCAATTTTGCACTGAAAATTTATTTTCGTTAAATAGCTTTCACTTGTTTCGTAAACATGGATTTTGTACATAGAACAAATGTCTCGCATATTGTATGAAACATTCATATTGCTTTTTATCTGGTGAAATTCTATCATTACACCTTTTTGTATAATGCACGAAACGAAATTCGTGAAGATCAACCAATCACTGTTTCTCTTCAATCGTACTCATGAAAGACGATATTGTTGCTGGGATGGGCGGGAATAATTTATTCATCCCAAAATAAAAATTAAAGCGCTGTCGAGAGTTATAACTTCATACTCACTAATCAAGTATCTTCTGAGGAGTCACCATGGCGTAGTGAGATCAACCACGGATTCAGAATCAGCGCTTTCCAAAAATATCGGATCAAATCCCATGTCAGAAACATTAAAAAAAAAACGCTGAGCAATTCCACGTGGTTGCGCTTTTTGTTTCAATCACATTTCGAGTCGATAAAGTAGATCTGTCAATCATTCATGCAACCACCAGAGATACGTTTCTTATTCATTTGAAACAAAATATTCGTAGCTCATTTTATTGTACAATGCACGAGTGTTCTTTCTGTGTCAACAAATGCTTCGTGCTTTTGACAGTTGCGCGTGTGTCATTAGTTACGAATGTATCTTCATAAATAGTACAAACCAATTTCGTTGCAGAAAACAACGAATAGATTTGTTAGTTCTACTTTCGATTTCGTAATATAGACTAAAATTAATTTTCAGTGAAAAAATATAATTTTCTCGGAAAACAAAAAGACAAAACAGAAAAAACACAAAAAACACGAGATTATGGTGCCCCTCACTCCCCCCCCTCCCCCGCCCGCGCGCCTTTTTTTTTAATTTTTTTTTTAATTTTTTTTGAATTTTTTTTAGGCACAAATCCCGAAAAAAAGGCCGGCCTTCTCCCCGAACTTTACCAAATTTAAAAAGTGTTATTATACACAGTTCACCAAAAAAAAAACACTCCCCCCACAGAGAAATTTTTCAGATTATGTGCTTTTTCAAATACATACTTTTTCAAACACATACTTATCACGAGGTCCAATTTCGCGTCCCTGTTTACCACGAGTATCAAATGAATGAAAATTCAAAACAAACTTGCGAGCCATGTTGACATTTGAATACACTCTAAAGGAAAAATGTGCAAACATCCAAAGTTGCGCATGTTTTTAAAAAACACTGACAGTAATTACCCACTACCCACTCACCCCTGTACATCTTAATGGGTTGTGTTGGCTCTCATTTGTTATGAATTAGAGATTTTAGTTGTTCACAGAAATTGTTGCTCAGATTACTACCTAACGGTGAAAGCCCGTTAAAAATTTGGACGAAAGCAGGTGGAAATGGATTTCGAAATCGAACCGACTGGGACAAATAGAAGAGGCGTGCAACAGGCAAGTTGGAACGATAGAGTTAAAACCAACCTTCGGACCCTGCAGCCATGGATCGTGTGATTTGGAGAAAAGTTATGTGTATAGAAAAGTACAGGAATGTGAATTCAAAAAATTGACATGATTGAGGTGTCTAATGACAGGAGCAGTGTTGGAAAAATCATTTTCAAAAAACGTCCACTCTTTGCTCATTGCAAAGATATATCGCCGAGGAACTTCGCACTCAAAGTTCGCGAACGAAATACAATCCGAAGTTCATGAAAGCGCAGAGTGAGGAAACGTTTTATTTCTCATCGCGAAAGATCTTTCGTTCACATCTCACTTCTCCATCTCCATCTCACAAAGTTTCACTCGTATTCGAGATCCGATCCAACCAAATACTCCTCGGCTTTGTTCTTTTTCTCTAGAGAGTATGTGTAGGTGATGTTCACGCGAGTTTTGATGTTTGTTTTTAAGTAATGGCGTGATCCATTGAGGACAAATTCAACCCAACCTCCCCAGCCATACAGATAGCAATCGACCATTCATCAAGCTGAAGATAGTGTATAGATTTATGAGAGATATCTTTCTGTCTAGATTCCATATCTATGAAATGCGCAGTGTCCTTTCCAAGAACGAATGTGGTGTAAAGATATAGAGAGAGAAAAATGATCAGATTTTTCTTCGTATCCTCGCGTCCGTGACTCGAGTAGAAAAAGTTCGCGATAATTCATTGTCTCATCCCAGAAAGTTCACTCAAGAAACGTTGGTGTGCGAAACTAACAACGGGGAGCTTCCAAGTGAAAACGTAGAGCAAGATGAATAATTGATATTTTGGTGAGAATTCCATCACTGGACAGGAGTTTGATCCAATATTTTGGTATAAGATAAGTCCATGATCTCCATCAGAATCGCTAAACACAAGAAACATACTTAGAAGGTCAGAGAAGGACATATTATATAGAAGTCACAACTGTCCAGCCATATAATGATACCATGTATAAAATATCAAAGTTTTCAATATATACAATGCATTTTTCAGTATTAAATAAACATGTTTTGAATCAAAATGTAAAGCCTCAAGCTCCCAGCAAACAATGCATCCAGTGCTGAACAGACATAGGGAAGTAAATCCACCTTGAGTAGTGTAATGTGTGCGCTAAATATTCCATGTATTCAGGATACCATCATTTTCTCATATCAGTGCCACAATATGAGATTCTGATTAGAAAATCTACGAACATTAAAATTCTCCCTGGGCAAAATTACATCTCGTAAAAACTGTGATCATTCTCTAGAGATTGTCTCTAATTAATTTTTACTCCCGCTATGACTAGCCATAATTATGCTGGAAATTTCAAGTTAACAGCAACATTACAATACCACATTAAATCCGGTCCCCCTTTAACAAAGCTTTCATCCAACTTCCATCGATCAATGTTTATCTTTCATTGACGTTCGTTTTCGACGCCTCACATCCATTAACTGTAACAATACCACTGGTTCACCGCCATCAACTATTCATGGATGGTTCGTGCGATGGCGACGCCTACGACAAAACCATGGAAACATGCTTCACGCTCGGTAGGGCAAAGCCTCTTTCTCTCAAAAGAGGATAGCTAATAGAAGTAGCTACATTATTTAGTAACCGGTATCAATCTGGTTAAACTGCCGTCATGCTTTTTCCCCCGTTCATCGGCTTTGCTCCGCTTCTGACCTACAAGCTTGGTGCCGTTGATATTGCGCTCGTGGATGCTGTAACAGCTCAGCATAGGTCTTTGTACTCTCTATCGCTTACTGAATGTGCGTATGATCACTGTTGTTGTTGATGTCGTTGTCGTCGTAGGTGGGACCAAGCCAGCAAACATGAACATCTAGTTTTCTTCTTTGTGTGGATTTACTCGAACCAAGCAATATGCCTCCCTCTGTGCATAAACTCAGCCAGACACTTGTTTCCATTAGGATTGATTACTAGGGGTGATCAAGAAAGCGACGTGGTTTCACATGGGGTTTTTTGCTTGAAAATCTTCTGAGCATTCCCATTTTCAACCGGTCGCGACCATGCAATCAGCATTTGACTGCGATCGGAATGAATCTGAGCAAGCATACGACGGAGAGCATTTGCCATGAATTTATTGCGCATCAAGATACGAGAACGAAAAGAGTTTTCCAAGAAAACGGGCTCACGGCGGGAAACATCAACGAAGTTTAACATAATAACACGCAAAAGGTTGAGTGTGAACGACTTCACATTCCGAGAAAATCGTTCACTCTTTTCCTAGCTCCAAGTTCCACCCGAATAAAAAAACAACTAAACTTGTACGTGCACATACAGCATTTCTCCTCCGGTTTATCGAGACAAGAGCAAAGCATTGAACTGCATATTTCATGCACATAAAATCAGATTTTACGATCCGTTTCACGTTTATTATCACCTAATGTTGCCACTTCACCAAACTACCGTCGCCCTCGTCGTCGTCATCATCGGTATTTGTCTCTTCGACTTGAGGAGGGACGTTTGTTTTCATACGATTTATGCATGCGCAGGCTGTCGATCAAAATCTGGGAGGATTGATTTTGTTTGGTGACACCTTTACGAATTGATTATTGAGTTATTCTTTTTAGAATTTGTATTGAATAAGTGACTTATGAATGAAGGTGATATTGGCTGATTTTTTTTAACACAGTTTACTCTACATGTATATTGCTTTTTACCTTCAAAATGCGATAATATCAAGTATATGAGTAATGAAACAACTTGAATGGCGAAACCACTGACGGTTATTTTTGATTTCCAACTCTTGCCATGAGAAATTTTGATTGTAAAAGTGTATTTATAGTGATGCAATATCAACAGGCATTGAGAGGTTGGTGGAACTGGTCAAACGGTGAAAAGCCTAAGCAAGACAGACACTGTTATGCGGAAGCATCAGTTGTGGCCGGCCTTGTCTGAGCAACAGACAATCACCCAGAAGGAGTGGCTGAAGGTGCTGGTGAAAAACACTTTTCCGGTGAAGCATGAAGTCGTGGTCGTTGAAGCCCGATTCAAAGTAAATTTGGACGCATTCAAGTGATCATAACTCAAGAATTAAAGAACATACACGGTTGAACAGAACGTCAAACAAAAGGATATTTATTCAGCTTTCAAACGATTTATAACAAGTTATTACATTTCACCGTTTCGAACGAACTGTTGCATTTTACTTGTGATCGATGCCATCATCATCTGCACAGTCGCTGGTGGCACTGTACCGGCGAACTTATTCCACTTTAAACGCATTTGTTGTGCCTTTGTCACTTCTTTACCGCATCTTCGAAGTTTTCGCTTGACAATTGCCCAATATTTTTCGATCGGTCTGAGCTCAGGGCAATTCGGTGGATTAATCTCTTTGACGACGAAATTAACATTGTTTGCAGCATACCATTCTAGTACCTCCTGAAAGTAGTGGCAGCTGGCTTGATCCGGCCAAAACATAACGTTGGTCTTGTGTTGCCGAATGAAGGGTAAAATTCGCTTTTTTATAAACAAATTTATACCTGGAAGGGACATCCCCACGACCAGTTGCCAGGTAAAATTTTCGTCCGGAAATTGGTTTATAATGCATTTTGACATATGTTGCGTCATCCATACAGCCATCAAATTTCGTCAAAACTCGTTCGTATAGTAATCGTGCTCGCTTTTTGGCCACTAAATTTTGTTTCAGGGAGCGATTCGGATGTTTACTGGCACAGAAAGACTTATATCCTTCTCTTGAAAGGATGTTACGCACGGTGGAAAAGTTGGAATCGTATTTCTTTTCCAAATCACGTATGGAGACACCTGGGTTGCCTTTCACGTACCTCAACACCTTTCTTCTCAGCGCTTTGTCCCTAGTGCCACTTTTATGATAGATGCGGCTGTGCTCTATCCACACTCAGAGTATCCTTGATTAATCGAGAAAAACTTTTCACCAATTTCTTCGTCAATGAAACATCAACAAATGCCTGTCAAACAAATGCCTCCTTTTTGTTCCAACCACTAGGGACGCGGTGGTGTATTAAACCGTGCGTCCAGATTTACTTTGAATCAAGCTAATCGACCTACAAGACGGTGGACGGCAAAGACTAGCAGAGGACCGGGTAATTTATTGCTCCCACCAAGGAGGTAAGCAGTGACGTCATTCGCTCACACTAAGTTCCCGAAGAAGGTCCTTCTGTGGCTGACGATCAGTAAAAAGGAAATGTCCAAGCTGCTGTTCTCGAAGCTTGTGGTAAACGTTGAGATATACAATGAAGGAGTATGCCGGACCTGGCCTCGGCCTATTTTGCCAAGAGATCTGGAACAGGAGTAGATGGACCGGTTGAAGATATGCGTTATACAGAAGACCGTCAACCCTCCCAACGTCCCATAGCTGCGACCGATAGAATTATTTTAAGGCGAACTTTAAACGGAGAATCTACTCCAATAATTTCGTGAACAAAATGGGGATGCAGAAAATGCCGACATCATTTTTTTCATTGACCTTGACTCAGGTTTCAACCTAAGGCCACCCGGCAGGGCGTCAAAGCATTTTTGTAGAATAATAATTTTAATAAACATAACATCTACAAGATTCTGGCACTTATAGAGAAGGGAGAGTACATTGAGTGGAAGCCTGGTTCCCGCCGTCCGACTTTTAAGCGACCCGAGGATTCAACAGAAGCTCAAATGGAAGACGAAAGGCAGGATGCGACCGGCCAAACGGTTAAAAGGTATTTGGGTGGTAGAAGTAGTTCTTGGCCAATTTGAAGAGGAGAGTATAATTTCGTGGCCTAAACGACGGATGATTTGATCAAAAAGGCGACCAAGGAACTGAAGAATATGCCTACAAGCTTCTTTTTTTTTACCTATGGGAAAAGTTCCGGCTAACTGCTGCAAGGCGGCGTGGCTGGGAGGAGAAGTTATGTTTGTTAAGTTTTTAATTTTTTAATGAGTAGAATGCAACTTGGTTTGTTAAAATATCTATTTCTGTTCTTTTTTACCACCCATCCAAAAATAGGCGCTTTTTTAATGCGCGCAGAAATCCGACACAATCAGGGCGAGCGATCGCCAAGTATCTGAATGTCTCCAATACGTCTATTAAGTATATCATCAGCCATGATTTTAATTTCAAAGCATATAAAAAACAGTGAATTTACGGATTACCAGTAAAACAAAAGAAGGCTCGAGTGATTCGAAGTAAGGAGTTGCTGCAGCGGTACGCTGATTGTGATATTCTCTTTTCTGATGAAAAAAATGTTTCTGTTGCAAGATACTTACAACCAACAGAATGATAAAGTATATACACACGCAAAAGAAAAACCGCAGTAGAAACTACAATTTCGAGGATTAAATTAAGCACAAACACCAACAATTTTCAGCTGACTATAAATGCGTTTGATTTTACCACGCCTGCGATTAGATCGACCTTGGTGCGGTTGATATCAATATGAGGTATGTCAAATATACCACAAATGTTGAAGGTTTTACCATAAACGTAGTAAATTTGACTGAAATTTCATGGGAGTTTTAAAGATAGGCATAGTCGGGTATAATGATAGTTTTTACTACAAGATTTTTTTCTGTGCAGCGAAGTTTGCAGATGTTCTCAAAGATAGGTTGGCTGTGCAGTGGTTCCAAAATGTGTCGAGAGCAATGGTATGGGGTGGAATTTTAGAAAAGGTCAAGCTTCCACTGCTTTTCATCGAGTCAAGAGTAACAGTCAACACTAATTACTACATCGAATATTTTCTGAAGAATCTCTTGTTACTCTATGCTTTGAAATTGATTCCAGATGATAATTACTGTTTTAAACAGGATTCTGCATCTTCTCACAAATCGAAAGCAACATACAGTACTGGCAAGAAAAAAGTACACACTGTAAAACCCTTTAGAAAATTGATTATATGTTGACTATGATAAAGTATAGCACATGAGTTTGTTTGAAGAAAATTATTGATATTTCATATGTATTTAAATGAATGTGTCAGTATGCGGATGGCGTGCTTCATTTACCTGTGATAAATATACTTAGAAAATGTTTAACAATTTAAACTGGCAAAAATTAAGTACACACCATAGTGACATTATTTTTTATCACTACAGACAACACTATATCGATAAACTCTCTTCTTGTCCACTCACGTTGGACGTAACCATTGCAAGTGTCAAACGTTTGTAATCGTGTTTGCGTCATAGATGCAAAGTTTCGAGTTTGTTGTTTGAAGTACATCGAAAGCATGAAAATATCGTTGCAAGTGCGAAAACTTATTGTGAGCGATTGTGAAAATGGTCTCTCATACAGGAAAATCGCGAAAAAGTTCGGAGTCAGCTTTTCTGCGGTTCATAAGCTTTGGAAAAAATATCAACAGCGGAGCAATGTGAGTGATAAAGGTGGCCGAGGAAGAAATCGTTTGACAACAGTCAGAAAAGATGCTCGAATACTACGAGAAGCGAGAAGTAACACGAAAATAACAAGCCGTGCGATCAGAGAAAGCTTGTCCCTAAATATATCCGCAAGAACTGTTCGTCTGCGATTGGAACAAGAAGGGCTTAAGAACAAGTTTGCCGTACGCCCTCCTCACGTCAGTAAGCGTAATAGAATCAAACGATTGGAATTTGCGAAAAAGTATGCGGATAAGCCCATTTCCTTCTGGAAAACGGTTCTTTGGACAGACGAAAGCAAATTTGAGCTGTTTGGTACCAAACAACGGCCGAGGGCATGGCTCAAACCAGGCGAGGAATTTCTGGACAAAAATGTAAGAAAAACAGTAAAGCACGGTGGAGGCAACATTATGGTGTGGGGATGCTTTGCTTGGTCAGGAGTCTAGAATTGGTCCGTATTGAAGGAATTATGACGGCCAACACGTATATCGACATCCTCTCCGAAAATCGGGAGGTTTCCTTGCTGAAGATTGGGCTCGAGCATGACTTCCTCTTTCAACAAGACAACGACCCAAAACATACGGCTCGTAACCAAGGCAGCAAGGACAAATGTTTCATCTGCAAGACAGAGGGACACCTGATGGCTTTCTGTCCCAAGCGGAAAGATAGGAATCAGCCGAATTTGCGTCATCAAGAGAAGGAGCAGTGCGATAAACTGAAGAAAATGTCCGGATGTGCAGTAAGTGGAGGTACAGCCACCGTAGGATCAGAAGCTGAAGTTGAGAGAGAATTGGAAACGCTAGAGGTGCTGGAAGATAAAACGGAGGAATCTGTCATCATGCCGGTCGACACCGAAATAAATAATGATGAACCGCAGGAGATGAAAACTCGCGATCGCGCGTTGTTACAGTTCGCTGCATTCATATCAACTGGGATCAGTAAAGAAAAAGAGCAGCTACAATTGCAAAAGAACAAGAAAAAGCTTACATAAAATCGCCCACAGAAAGAAGAAGAACCCTAGTTTGTTTAAAAAACCTTTTTTTGTGTTTAACCCACAAACATTGCCTACGGCACCGTAAAGCAAACGCGATTGAGCCGTACAAATAAATAAACTGATTAGAAAAAAACTAAAATTATAGCATAGTAGATCGCATAATTTGGTTTTATG
This sequence comes from Aedes koreicus, assembly GCA_024533555.2. NCBI lineage: Eukaryota > Metazoa > Arthropoda > Insecta > Diptera > Culicidae > Aedes > Aedes koreicus. The sequence continues at coordinate 685,758 of JAHHFK020000859.1, read as the reverse complement.
TATGTGTTTTTGATTAACATTAATCTTAGACTGTAGTTTGATTAACTGACATGTTTAGGTTAAATATTTGAGGACTGTGTGAGTGTGTGTTTTGTTTTTATTTGAGTGTTTTGTTTTTATTTTTTATTTGAAAACGTTCAATTTGTTACCATGTATTACGATTCGAAGTATATATCAGAAAACTATTGTTAAATAAACTACGTCTGATATTCCTACCCAAATTTTTTCATAAGGGTTGTATCCCCAATAATCCGGACACCTTCAAATCATTGTAACTTTTGAAATATTGCACATAGGAATGAAACATTTCACTGTGGTATAGCTATGATTGATGTTTACATTTCATGTTTAGTATTCAAGATGGCGACGAAAGAAAAACAATCCTGACTTGTCCGGGACCTTGCAAAAACATTGGATTTGCCTAAATCCACTGTTCACGATGTGCTCAAATCATTATCGGAACGTTTGACGGTGGAGAGGAAACCGAGAAGTGACAAAAACATTGGACGCGCTGATCCTGTCATGGACCGAAAGGTGAAAAGGATATTAACGAAACACCCAAATCTTTCCATTCGAACGGTGGCTCGTAAAATAGGGATGTCGCCTGGTTTTGTCCAAAAATCAAAACAACGTTTGGGACTTAAGTCGTTTAAAGTAAAAACAGTTCCAAATCGCAACGACAAACAGAACTTGGCAGCAAAATCACGGGCTCGACGTTTGTACTGCGAATATTTGACGAAGTTTTCATGTGTTGTTATGGACGATGCAACTTATGTCCTGGAGGATTTCAAGCAGCTTCCAGGGCTGGCTTTTTATTCTGCTATGGCCAGAAATGCTACAGCTGAGCATTTCAGAACGAAGAAGGCATCGAAATTTCCCAAAAAATACCTTGTGTGGCAAGCAATTTGCCCGTGTGGCAAAAAGAGTAAATCTTTCGTCACTACAGGCACAAAAAACAAGGAGATCTATCAGAAAGAGTGTCTGTAGAAGCGATTGCTACCCTTCATCAAAAGTCACAAAGAAAAACCTTTGTTCTGGCCTGATTTGGCATCATGCCACTATGCTAAAACTGTGATGAAGTGGTACCAAGCAAATCAAGTGAACATTGTACCAAAAACCTCAAACCCGCCAAATTGCCCAGAGCTACGACCAATCGAGAGATATTGGGCTCTGATGAAGCGGAAGCTTTCTGGAAAGAAGCAAGGAATCAAAGACATCAAACACTTCCAGCAAATTTGGACAAAGACGGCTTCTACGATTTCTGAAGAGTCTGTACAAACCCTAATGGACGGAGTTAAGCGCAAAGTTCGAAAATTTTATGCAAATACCGAATAACTATGTTTTGTCTTCACGAATTGATAAAACACATCCCATGAATCTGAAATAAACAACTACGACGGAAATATAATGCAAAATTTATGTTTTATTCATGTTTTGAGGTGTCCGGATTATTGTGGATACAGACCTTACATAAAATTTTAAATCCAATTAACCTCGAGACCACCGTGAGTAATCGGTTTTATTCCTTAGTTTTAGATATTTTTTAAAATTTATTTAATGTATATAAAACGAAAACTTTGCTCTGTAAAGTTGCTTCGATTAAGTTTTTAAGGCTGTTAAGGCTTAAACAAAAGAATTTCTAGCATTATAGAACATCGAAAACTTTCAATTAATAACTGTGGAGGTGCAATAATAACTCTAAAATGAGAGCAAGAAATCAGCTAATTGTCGAAGTAATATGCTTGAATCGCTAATCAAGAAGAAGAACTAAAAAAATCAAACGTATGAAACAATTTCTAGTAGCAAAGTTATATTGTGCGATACATTTTATGTTGATTGCAATCTTGAATTCAATCTCTAGTTTATAAAAACGACTCAACAGCGTAATTGCCTCAACCCGGGGTGGTTCCCAGGCAGCATCGATCATCGTTGCCCGTAATTACCGCCCATAATCAGCGTTATTATCACCCCAATTCCTCCCCCACTCCAGTACTTCAGAATGTATATAAAAATACATACGATCTACTATACGTCCCCTGGATTACAGTGGGAGGAAAAAAAAAAAGGAAGAGCAACAGCATAAGCAATGAAAAATTTACCTTTTTATTATGTGCTTCCTTCTCGGGAGATTTAACAGATTCAGCAAAGCCAAGGACGACGTCAGCCGACGATACACAACAGCAGCAACAGCAGGAGTCAGGAAATATTCTGCAACAAAAAAATTATCAAATCACGACTTTTTCTTCACTTCGGAATTTTTTTCTTCTGTTTGAGTTTTATCTGTCACAATGGCACACTGAGATTTTTTATCTTGATAATTCTGTCACTCTAACGAAAGTAGCGCTCACTTGCTGGCTCGACTTTAGATTTTTTTTTGTGTGTGTGTTACAGAAAGAAACGGGAAGTGGGATATAAATCACATACACACTTTTTCTCTTGTTTTTTTTTTCGGGTTCGGACGATATATCCTTGTTATCAAGGATTACTTTTGGGTTGACTTCCGACAACACTTGTTATTTTTTTTTGCTTCTTCATACATCATAACCTTATCAATTTCGCTCTGGTTCTTTCACAATGTTTTTTTTTTTCATGTTATCACTTTGAGGTTTGTTCATACTCGATTTTTTGTACGAACAACTTCAGCACTTGTCACTTGATTTATTTTAAAACGAGTGAATATAAATCTGGAATTAATGCATCCACTGTCAGTGACGATACTTTCCAAATGGGACAATCTCCGCGCGCAGCTCAGCTACCGTTTTCGGTTAATTTTCGTTTATAATTTATTGATTGATTTTATTACTCTCAATTAATAGCGGCAATCGTTCTTCTATTCGAACTTTCTCCACGCGCTGGTCCAGCTCGTATGTTCTTTATCTCTTGCACACTAGTTCTGACTCGTTTGCTCCCGTTTCTTAACAGACACAACAAGCACCGATTCCCGAGCAGTGGCACTTTTCAATTATATTTACCAATTATCTCAATTGAGTGCAGTTTATTCTTCACGCTACTGCTTGCCTCGTTCCCGATTACAATCCCGACTTGATTATTTTCAATTATGGCAGCAATTCAGGAATGGATTCTTCTTCTCGCAGTGCTTTGAAATAACTTTTGCGTCGTTCCTTTTATTTTGCTTCAATGAATTTCCATCCTTTGAGAATAGCTCAAGCATCTAGGATTTTTACACCCTTTGCCAATTAAACAAAAAGAAAAGGAAAATCAAACCAATGGACCAACCCAACGCAAATCAAGAAAGGATGCTGCGGGGATTTTCCTTCTTCAACCCACACTTTCTCTCGCAAAGGAAAAAAAACCAAGCCCCCCCGTACCACCTCCTGCACTCGAAGCGAAAAAAAAAAGAAAATAACGCACACCACAAACCACCTCAAAGATTTCTTAATCAGAAAAAAAAAAGATGATCCCACACTCACTTCAGTTCAGTTCACAGAACCGAGCACTCTTGAACTAAGGTTCGATCCGAGGAGCAGAAATCCGTCGCGATTGATCAGGACGATGGCTCACACTGTTATGAGGCACGGATTCTGACCGATGCGATGGCGATGGTTCAATATTGGCGTTGTTTTATGCGCGGCAGTCGGTCGGAGGTGGGCTGCTGCTGCCCAGCAATGCTGCTCTCAACTGCTCGAATCTCATTCTCACTCGCTTCCCGCATCAGGCAAAAGGATGCTCTTCATCGAGTTTTTATAGAGTGCTTGGTCGACCATATGAGGGTGGGCGGAGGGCAAGTGGGAGAAGGTTTTTTTCTTTCCTGACTCTCCCGCGTGTTCATCGATCGTTGAAAGCATAAATTCTCTGCAATCAGTGCGATTATTTCGTAGGGGTTTACTGATCAGTAATATAATCTTGTTTAAATTAGAGATAAAACTCCGAAGTTGATTAAGCGAATTTTTTATCTGAAATTTACTAATAAAATACAAGTTTAGGTTGTAGTGTCAGGATTCTGTTAAGCATTTTGTCTAGATTTGTAAAACTCACTACTCTGAATTATGGCATCCATGGAGCTCGAATCCATAGGCAGAGATTGGATTCAACTTGTTACCTCGAATTGCTCTGACGTAGGAACACATTTCTTCTCTTTACTGGGGTCAGTCTAGAAATTAGACATTGAATGAACAGTATGATACTTTTTAAACGCTTTTTCCCTAAAATTTTCATAAATTTGTACATTACTTCGTTGTTCCAATAGATAGGACCCCAATATGCATGGGTGAAATTGAAGACTTTCATTATGCTATCAAACGACAACATGTGCATTTAACAAGTTAAAAGTGTTTTTGTCATTGCCAAAAAAATCTGTTCATTTGCAAGCTGATGTTCAAAAGTATACAATACAATAATTGTATCACCCAATAGCAGGCGCCTTGTTTATTTTTTTTGTTGACATACCAGATAAAGCAATAACTCTCACGCGTTCTGCAACATTCTTAAGCGAATGGTTATTATTATTATTGTTTAATACAGTCAACAGGTTAAATATTTGCCCCAATGCAATGACCGGCATCTTAAAACTAAAATCACAAAACTATTAGGTGCGCAACTAAGTTCTCGCTGTTTTTTTGGTGAAAAAGGAACTTTATTTTGAAAACAAAGGTTACAAACGAATTATTTAAAGTATTGGCCATCACTAGCTACGACTTTTTCCCATCTTTCTGATAGAACGTGAATACCATTTCGATAGAACTGTTCGTCTTTTGATGCTATCCAAGAATCAAGCCATTTTGAGATGTCATCATATGAATGGAATTGCTGACCAGTGAGACCATGTGCCATCGAACGGAACAAGTAATAATCGGACGGTGCAATATCAGGAGAATATGACGGGTGGGGTAGGACTTCCCATTTGAGCGTTTCGAAGTAGGTTTTCACGGGTTTCGCAACGTGAGGTCGAGCGTTGTCATGCTGAAGAATCACTTTTTCGTGTCTGTGCTCGTATTGTGGCCGTTTTTCGTGCAGTGCTCGGCTCAATCGCATCAATTGAGTTTGATACCGTTCCCCTTTAATGGTTTCGTTTGGTTTCAACAGCTCATAATAAATAACACGAACTTGGTCCCACCAAATACACAGCATTACCTTCGCAGCGTGAATATTCGGCCTAGGCGACGATGTTGAAGCATGCCCGGGCAGTCCCCATGAATGTTTCCGTTTTGGGTTACTGTAATGAATCCATTTTTCGTCACCCGTCACAATGCGATCTAGAAAACTCTTCCTTTTTTGCCGCTGGAGCAGTTGTTCACAGACGAAAAAACGACGCTCAACATCTCTTGGCTTCAAATCGTAAGGAACCCAAGTTCCTTGCTCTTGAATCATTCCCAACGCATGCAATCGCTTAGAAACGGCTTGGCGGGAAACTCCTAATCCTGAACCAAGCTCTTCTTGCGTTTGACACGGATCCTCATCGAGCAATGCCTCCAATTCAGAGTCTTCGAAGTTTTTTGGCCTTCCTTCACGCGGACGATCATCAACACTGAAATCACCGTTTTTGAAGCGACGAAACCAATCACGACACGTTGTTTCACTCAGAGCAGCATCACCGTAAACTTTTTGGAGCTCTCGATGTGCTTCAGCCGCCGTTTTCTTCGAATGAAAGAAGAAAATCAACACTTCCCGCAAATGACGATTATTTGGCACGAAATCAGACATCTTCAAACAACCAAAATATATAACACTAAACCAAAATCAATGATTTGGCAAAGCGGTTTGTTTACCATATGTCTGAGCTTGGTTTATGACGCTTGAGATGTACAACATTCGACCAGCACTTACTACTGGCGCCATCTATTGCTAAACAGCGGGAACTTAGTTGCGCACCTAATACAAAATTAAGCATACTGACAAAAAACACGTCTAAAACTACACTTATTTATTTCTCTATGTACATTTAAATCAAATAAAAAGTAACAACTATTAAGAAGACGACTCATGCTGCGCATTGGCTCATGGAGACCATAGTTGGTTCCTGCCGCGGGAAGGCTCAGGAATGAATTTGCGCGTAGATTACGGCGGCGTATGTTGATATCCAACATGCTGAGCAGTCCAGCACAATATTCCAGAATAGGGCGAACGATTGCGCAGTAAAGCGATTTCAAGCAGTAAACATCCTTAATTTTTTTGACAAAACGCAACAGGAAGCCTAACTGCGATGATGCCACGTGATCTTTGAAGGTCACTTTGGAATCGATGAAAATCCCCAAGTCCTTAACCGTCATTTCGCGCTGCAGCTCAAATCCTGCCAAAGCATAACCGAATTGGTAGAGTTCACGTTTACGGCCAAATGAAATCACCGAGCACTTTGACACATTTAATGTCATCCGATTGATGCCACACTATTCAGCAAACGCCCCCAGCGGTTGTTGCAGAAAAACGGCGTATATTGGATGTTTTATCGCGTAGAATAGCTTCAAATCACCGGCGTATGAGAGTTTTAGGCATTTGAGGGTGAGATTGACATCGTTCATGTAAAGCAGGAACAAAAACGGCCCAGGGTGGCTGCCTGAGGCACGCCGGACAAAACTTTAAATGGTGACGAAATGTGATCACCGATTCTGACGGACATTCTACGATCGGTTAAGTAGGATCGCAGCCAGATAAGCAAGTTGTTGCTCATGCCTAACTTATTAAACTTGGCTATTGCTATCTTGCTATCTTGGCTATTGCTATCTGGTGGTTCATTTTATCGAACGCAGTGGAGAGATTCGTGTAAATAGCATCTACTTGATTACCGTTTTCAAGTTGCTTGACCTTCACTTGCCAATAAAACGTCGATTGCCACCGGGTTCAATCCATCGGAATCCATCAACGTCACGTATGATCTTACCCTATGCCAACCCTTTTCAATGGTAGAGTTCTGTCTCGGACTACTTTCGTGTGGCAATACGGCTCCAGGAGCTGATAGAATCAAGTTCAACTTGCTTAAGAACCTCCCAGACGTTGCTAAGAGGCACATGTTGAACTTATTTAATCAGTTTCTGGAATTCAACATTTAACCGGATGATTGGAGAAGGGTGAGAGTTATTGCAATTCAAAAACCTGGTAAACCCACAACTCCTATCGACCCATCACGGTGTTATCTTGTATTCGAATGTTGTTGGAGAAAATGATCCTTTTTTGTCTAGACAAATGGGTTGAGACGAACAACCTGCTTTCAGGTACTCAATATGGTTTCCGTAGGGGTCAAGAGCAAATGGCTTCTGTATTCGTGAATAGCAATGAGGGCTTTTGATTCAGTTTCTGCTGAAGGTATTTCAGATAAACTCCACGCTTGTGGCTTTTCACGATTAATGAATAATGTTTTGTACAATTTGCTGTCCGACAAACATATGAGCTTTTCTCATGGAAACTCTACAGCTTCCCGATTTTACTACATGGGTCTCCCTCAGGGATCATGTTTAAGCCCCCTTTTGTATAATGTTTATGTCAAAGACATTGACGGTTGTCACAACTGTACGTTGAGACAAATTGCAGATGACGGCGTAGTGTCTGTCACAGGGAATCCTCCAACTCGATTCATGACTTTATACCATTGGTACATAACACACGATGTCAACCCTTTGCCGAATATTCCCAATCGTGTTTGCTTCTCCGACCTCGGCAGTTCGGTTCATTTTGATTGATCCATGAAGCAGGAGTTTTTTGGAATCCCAGAGTATCATCGTCTTATGATGCTCCGGTGCTGTTAACCGCTCGTAAACTTCAAGTCCCTTGTTCTGTTTTTATCGCTGAATTGGCGGCAATTCATTTTTCATTAGAAACTAACACTGGATCAATATATCATTTTTAAGGATAGTCTCAGTTCTATAGAGGCTCTTCGCTCCTTGAGGCCAGTTAAGCACACCTCTTATTTTCTCATGAAAATACGAGGTCTTCTAAGTGCTTTATCTTCACGTTCTTTTATTATCACCTTTGTCTGGGACCCTTTCCATTGTTCTATTCCGGACAATGAGAAAGCGGACTTGCTTGCAAGGGTTGGCGCTATGGAAGGCAATATGTATGACCGACAAATCGCCTTCAATTTTTCTATATTTGTCGTCAGATATCACTCGTTAGCTGGCAGTATAAATGGAGTAAAGGAGATTTGGGGCGATGGCTGCACTCTCAAGGAAAAAATGTTGGTTCAGGGGATTGAATGTGGGTCAGGACTTCATTCGTGTGATGTCTCGCCTCATGTCCAAAAATTATTCTTTAAACGCTCATTTATACCGTGTTGGGCTGAGCGACAACAATCTCTGTTGATGTGGACAAGATTACCAGGACGCAGATCACATTATTTGGTCTTGTGCTGAGCATCGTCGAGTCAGATCTGAGCTTTATAATTCCCTTCGGGCTCGAGGTAGACAACCCAATGTGCCGATTCGAGACATTTTGGCTGTGCGTGATCTGGAGTTCATGAAACTTATTTATGTGTTTTTAACTAACATTAATTATAGATTGTAGTTTGATTCACATAAATGTTTAGGTTAAATTTTTGAGGAATGCGTGCGTTAGTGTATATTGTAATTTGAAGTTCTAGATATCAGACTTGAATTGTTCGTTATGCTTTGTTCAAAATCCCCACTGCAAGTTCCCCATCCATAAAATTATAATTCCTTCTAACCTCGAGACGACCGCCAGCAATTGGCTTTATTCCTTTAACTTAGTTTTATGATTTATCTTTTTTTTGTATAATTTTGTGAAATCTAAAACGAAAGCGGCTCTGTTAAGTTGATTCGGTTGAGCCTGAAAAAATAAATATGTTTATAAAAAACAAAACTTTGAAGAAAAACCACTCATAAGTATTCTATACCAATATTGAAAAAAAAAATGGGTTGATAAGCTATCAGCATCGTTTTGTCACAAAGAGAAATCGGGCGATAGATATACTATAAATATAACCAATACTGCAGAAATAAATGGGCTTATGATACGTTGATTGAGAAGATTCGTTTTTTATTTACAAATTGAGAGTTGGGGTGAGATGACTCTCCGTGCAAATTAAATGGATAGTCAATAGAGTCATTTGATCGATTTGGCAATTCCCAGACAACCAGAAGTCGGATAACAGTGAATCGTATAGAGTGCATATGTTTGACTTTTCTACGATGTTTCTATCCAACACTACCCACCACCACACCACAACACCGAATTAACTTTATTCGCATGTAACACAAAACAATTTTTTGTAGCAGCAACTGTTTTTTTTTATACATTTTCGCCCCCAAAAATTTTGTGTCACATCCCAACAGTACACAAAAAAAAAAATTTTCGCTTTCTCCATTTTCCCCCCGCGCACCCCACCATTATTTTTTTCAAAAACGTTTCTTCAGAACCCAACAAACATCGGTGTCGATTAACCGCTTGTTCAAACAAATTTGGAGAAGTTGTTCAGGCTTTCCTTCTAGAAAGCTGAATAACTTCTCCAAATTTGTTTGAACAAACGGTAATTCGACACCGATGTTTGTTGGAAAGCTTCTCCCTTTCGCGCTCTTCGTACTCTTTCCTATGCAGCTTTTGATTTAGTTAGATTATAGAAATCAAACGTAGATCGACTGCTTTCACGTTAGGCAAGATGTAAACGGGCGAAGTCTATTTATACTTCTATAGGCTAAATCTTATGCACATTCACTAAATTATTGCCAAATTTTGTGTTCGGTAAAAACCGCACTTTATTTTTTCCTCCTATTTGTTTTGTTTTTGCTCTATTGCTTTTATTGTCCCTCTCATCTGTCACGCAACGGTCGGGTGGCGGGCTCAGTTTGATACTCCGTCGGTGATTACACCGTCATAATGCCCAGCGGTGTTAATATACATAGTTAGACTTTTTAAATCTTATTTTTTATAATAGACGATAGGCATACGATGTCAAATAAACTCGTTCAAAACAACAAAGGAATTTGGACGTATAAGTCATATTTTTGCATTCTCTATAATTTTTTTTTTTGCTTTCATATCAGTTTGTATATCAGGAAAATAACTTTCAAACACGTGTTCTTGGTTGTCTGAGTTGTCACCTTATTCGATTCGACGAGTCTCTTCGATCCACACGGCTTATAGAATAATAACAATTACTTTATGAATGACTTACCTGATACTAACAGAGGAATATATGAGAGATCTGAAACCTATTGATTTTCACAACACGGAATCGTTTGCACGATGTATTTCAATCCCGAAGTCGAAATGCAGACAGAAGGATCGCGAAGTTTATTTGGGGTGCAAGTACATAATTTTTTGAGTAACGCTTTTACTCCCCATTTATAATACAGTTGGCGTGATTGCTTTCACGATTCAAGATTTCTGAACCAAATTTCTTGTTTTACAGTGCTATGCAAGACAAAAGTGCGTGGTTCAGGCAGTGGGACTGACTGTACTGTATGTGGATATCAATTCCATAACATTTTTCATTTTCCATTACGAACAAATTGTACACACGCTGAAATTGAACCATCATGCGAGAAAATGTCACGACATTCTTGTACTTTTTTCTGTAGGTGGTAAAGTATATATTCTGTCACCAGTAGTTTTGGCATAGATTTAAATTGCTCAGGATTTCGTTGATGGTGTCTAAAATATGGAATCAAATTACAACAATGAAAACTAGCAACTCATAACTAAAGATTACCTAGCAAGTGCGTTTTTCATCAAGCTGTCAAATCCTGTGGCACGAACATTCTTAACTGTTTGAAAATGTCGGTAAATGAAAATGGGTGATTTTTTCTCTTTCTGTTTTATATCCTTCGCAATCCTTTGAACTCTACCTAAAAACTGTTGTCGGTGTGTGGGCCTCAACATTTCGCAGCAGTCGCTGTTTTGCTCAAAATATACATTTACCACCAACTGTTTAGTGGAGAATAAAGTAGTATGAAAGTTTTGAAACAATTTTCAAGCATAACTCTGAAAAAATTTGGAGTGAAAGGTCCTTGCAAGTGTATACATTTGAAAAGCTAGTGACTTACTGGTATTGATTAATTTTGAACGTAAACCGGGTATAGAGAAATAATAATAATTAAGTGATTTAGTAAATTGCCATACTAAATACAAATAAATTAATTATTCCTATAAATGAAAAAAAAAAATAGTCTGTCATACAGAGAATGTTCGCAGATGAGGGTAAGTTAAGATACATAAAAAAGCCTGAAATACATTTCCCTTGTAGCAAACATGCTGCAAATTATTTGAGGTTACTTCTTTATGACTCATTTTAGTCTCACTCAAGTTGTTGCAACCAATTATGACGGGTGTGTATTGCTTGGGTTGTATCAAAAAGAAGAGCCAAATAAAGTTGGCCATCACCATCAATGCTCTTTTTAATTACGGCTTCTTCATCCTTAAAGCAACTGTAAATCAAGTTGCGTATAAAAAATCATAAGATTAATAATATACCGGTTAGTATGATAGATATGGTAGAAATGAGACCTTTTTTTCAGCCTTACTATGAAGTTTGCTAGCTTCCGTAAAAAATCAATATTTCAAACATAACTGGAATTAACTGTACTTTTCTGTTTTACTTATTCTTTGGATCACAAAGTGTACTTTCAGGTAAGGTCACTTGAGCAAACCACATTATATAAGTACGACTTAATTTGGCTATAAGCAACACATTCAAAGGTAAATTTTGATTCAATAACCTTAGGTATTTCGCACTATCTCTATCCTTTCTGTTAGGTAATGTTTCCTTTAGATGAATCGCTCAACCCTGCCCCGTGGTTAACCGAACCTTCCACCGTAATAGCACCTCGAGATCATTGCTCTTCGTTGTTTTCATCGAGTTTTGAAGGTGTGATTGAAGCGTTGCTCTCTGCCACCATAGCTCTTTGCCCATTCATTTCTCTTCAAGTGTACACTCTCATTGGAATGGTTGGAGAGCTCTCTTGTTGATGCAACTCTATCCCTCAAACTGCTCGACTGAGACTATTATGCTGCCTTCTGTAGCGAGATGAAAATGACGACAATGAAGACGGAGCATGGTTATGTTAATGCTGCTTCCCTAGCTCAATTTACCAGCGTCGTCTTTGACTGATGCGTTAGCCAGAGAGATCATAAGTTTCTCACTCACCCACCAGCATTCTGCTCACATCTCATTCAAATACGAATAGCGGCGACAATTATGGTTCCTCCTCGGCAAGCGAACACCCGGGATCGTTCTCGTCGGGCGGGTTAATGTGAGACCGAGACCGGGCATGAGCTCGTCGAACTGCCGCGAGCTGGGCCACTACATGGTGTAGGTATGGTGTTTGGGATGCTAGCCATCGGGCTAAACAAGTTTTGGTGAATTTCATGTTTACGAACGGCGGAATGGTGCTGTGTGTGCTCTGTCCCGTGCCAATGTGAACAATGTGAAGTAGGCTGCTATCAAGGGAAAGGGGTTTTGTGTTTGCAAAGGACCAGAGCGATAAGTTCTTTCGGATTTGTTTTGGACCGGCCCGGTTCGGCCTCGTTGGATCTCCTTTTGCCAGTTGTTTGGTATTTTCGCATCGACTGTGTGCTGTTTGCACAACGGAGGCCTGTAAATAATGGCAAAACGTGTGAAATTTTTCGGGTTGGACTGGCTGGTTTGCTGGAGATATATCCGCCGTTACTCTCGCTATCGGGCTAGAGGGGGAAAATCCGTTAAGCAGGGCGCATTCGAGTTGCGATCTGGACAATGTTTTCCGGATGGGCATAGGAAGCAAGATGAGACAATAAATTTCTGCCAAAGTTTTGCGCTATCGGCACGGGTCGTGTTTATTTTTGGAACAGGTGTGACCGGAGGAGGTTGTTTACTTAGAAAATGCCTACTGTTAATTGGAGCTGTTTCTGTTTTGGAAATCAAATAAAAGAAGAGTAATGGTAGTAGTTTAATTACTAATCAACTTATGGCATGCATAGCAAAGCAAATCAGGTGTCAATGTTGAAAGTCGTTTTATTTGTAAATACGAGAGGTACGATCTTCTGCAGTCTTATGCAGTCGTAGTACACAAATGGGTTATTTAGGGTTATCTAGATAAATGCATTTTTGCCATCTGAATTTAAAATGGGATCGTTATCCAAAAGTTCATTAATTTTGGTGCTCTTGAACTAATTCAAATAAACACGAATACATTGGTTAAGTTCGTCATCTTAGTACCAATCATTACGACTTTGTACGGGGTCGTGCTGTAGATCTGTGAGTTGAATGCGAAAAGGTGAAATAAATATCGAAATGAGAGTTATCGAATAAAAAAAAACGTTTTGATCAGAAAACGGGGCTCTTTTTGCTAAGGTAAAACAACTGTTGTATATAGTTACAAATCGAAGAATTCATTGTAGTTTGAGTAAATTTTCTCGTTATGTCAAAATATGCTACTGAAACATTGAAGCACACACTTAGAAATTATGAATTTTACACGAGACGTAATTCACGTTTGTAAAGAGTCGGGGAACGTAAACAAAGAATTCGTGTAAAATTATGTCTCCTGAAACTGACACATACGCAATTCGACGAAAGATGTGTTTGATTGAATTTATTTTCTCATCTCTTTCAACTCATTCTTATGTGCTAAAGGACGCTTGCATGTGTCGGTCTCAGGAAACAGAAATTTACATGACATTTTGGTAGTGTGCAGCAATGAGAGCACTGTGTTAAGAAGTCGCAAGTGGTACCCAAGTAACAATGATAGCTGAACAGTGAGAGCAATAGTTGAACAATGGTTGGTTAATGGTGTCAATAGCTGGATAAGATGATAGCTGAATATCAAGTTGAATCGTAGCTTGTTGAATTGACAGTGTTTCTCTTGTTTGGCTTATAATCGTTTGCTGAATATAAATTAATTAATTAGTTTATTTATTTATATAATTCCAACTCTCTAAACATCTTATTCAAATGTTATGGAGAAGATCCATGTGACGTAAAAACCCCCTATCTCTAAACCGTACACTTCATTTCTCAAAAAAAAATAGAAGAAATACAAAGCAAGCTAAACAAAATTAATTCTAGTACACTCACAAAACTTGTCAGTAAAATTAAAAATTATCTTTCGTGATGAAATCATTCGTCTGGTATCTTCGCCATTAACACCACTATGTAGAACATGCCACTATTTCTGAACTAGCGGTTTTTTTTATCGAACTACGCTGAATCCGGTGACGGAATGTCTCAGCGCAACAGTTGAAGTCAACTAGAACGTAGAGGTCAATGAAGCGCGACGACATGAATCGAATTGGATCGTGTTGGCCGCAGTTTGCTGCACGGATTCTGAGCTGCAGAAAATTTCTTGTTCGCACAACTCGTTCAGGAGCGTAGATAAAGAGTTCGGCCAGAATTCCTGGAGAGTCGGTTTCACATAGCAGCACTTTTGCCGCGAAGACTGCTTGCATGACTGTGCGCCTATGCTCCAATGTTTCAATACCCAAGAGTGAGCAACGATCCTGGTACGCTGAAAGGTTGACAAGATCATTCCACGGCAGATAACGGAGAGCATGATGAACAAATTTTCTTTGAGCAGATTCAATCCTTGCAATCCAGATTCTTTGATACGGGCACCACACCAAAGCTCCAAATTCCAGGATAGAACGCACAAGAGAGCAGTCCAATGCTTTCAGACAGGTGGGATCACAAAACTCGTCGGAGATCTTATACATGAAACCGAGGTGTATGTTAGCGTTGGTAATCATATCCATGTAGTGTTGTCTAAATGTCAATCCAGAGTCAAGCGTGATTCCAAGATCACGAACATTATAAACTTTCAGCAGAGGCTGGTTGTTCATTATGTAATCAAATGTAATTGGTTTCAATTTCCGATGGAATGTGATAATGAAGCATTTGTTAACACTCAGAGTGAGGAAATCCCTAGAACACCCCTCTCAAAAGCTATTGATCAAGTGCTGTAGTCGTAAGCAATCAGCGAAGCATCGCACAGACACATAAATTGTCACATCGTCTGCATAGAACGACCTGCAGTTAGTTGAAAGTACACACACTTAGAAAATTTAACAGTATTCGGCAATTTTCTACCTAACATTCAACGGCTGAACGTTCGGTAATCTGATTTACCGGATTTCGGTGAAATTTCACAGTATTCCGGTAAAAAAATTGCCGGAACTTTTCAAATTTTACCGAAATCCGTTAAATAGGATTACCGAACGTTCAGCTGTTGAAAGTTCGGTACAAAATTAGCGAAAACTGTAAAATTTGCTATGTGTCATGTAAATTTCTGTCCCCTGAGACCGACACATGCAAGCGTCCTCTAGTACATAAGAATGAGTTGAAGGAGATGAGCAAATAAATTCAATCAAACACATCTTTCGTCGATTTGCGTATGTGTCACTTTCAGAAGACATAATTTTACACGGAATCTTTGTTTACGTTCCCCGAGTTTCTACAAACATGAATTACGTCTCGTGTAAAATTCATAATTTCTAAGTGTGTATCAGTCCAACCTCGTTGATGAAAATTGAGAACAGCAGTGTTCCCAAGTTGCTTCCTTGAGGTACGCCTGCATATAAGTAAAGTAGTTCCATTGAGCTGAGTCGATCTTCACACAGAGTATCCTGTCCGTTAGGTAAGATTTAAAGTTATTTGAAACGCCAAGTTTGTCTAAATTTGCCAAAAGTATAGCATCGTCGACCCGGTCAAAAGCAGCCTGGGGGCGGGAGCGGAGCCACCATCGGCATCCGGCCCCCCCCCCCCGGCCCCCGGCGACGCGAGGGGGGGGGGGGGTGGTTTGGTGAGTTTTTTTTTGTGGGGTATTTTTTTTTATAGAGATGTGTTGTGTGGGACCCGCCAACACCCAACGTCGGGGGGGTTGTTGTTGTATTTTTTTGTCGGGGCGCGGCGCGGGGTTTTGTGGCATTTTTTTTTTTTTTTTTTTTTTTTTTTTTTTTTAAATCAAGAACCGGAACCAAAAGATTTCCAACGAGTTTGATTTTTTTCTCGCGGTACCGGGAATATATAAAGAAGCACAGGGGGGATTGGAAGCGCCCCCGGGCCACTTTTTTGTACACACGGCAGGATTCCGTGCCGGCCCGCCCCGTTTGGGTTTTTCAGCTACTGGGTTGCGGTTTCGACGGGCCCAATGTAATTGCAGGGAGATTGAAATCGGACCCGGCTCGGGGGGTTTTGTTGGGTTGTTCGCTGCGTTGCCCCGCTCTGGCCTTGGCGTCGTTGAATACACTTTTGAAGTGCTCAGAAAGGAGATCACATTTGTCCACTGGTGTGCGGGTGATTCTCTCGCCAAGATGAATTTCATCCTGTAGCCCAATAAAGACTGTATTCGATGAAATTTGGACACACGCAATTGTTCGTAACTTTTTAGCGTGTGGGTAAAAATTATTGAAATTTTAACTGAATGTTTTTCATTGTGTTGTGTCAATTGTGTAATGAGTTTCGTGAAAATCGGTCGAGTGATTTCAGTGATGGCTTCGAATGAAGAAATAGTGCGCCAACAAATTTTGGGCACTCACTTCGAAAACCCAAACGCTTCTCATCGATGGATCGAAAAACAGCTCGGAATTGCACATTCAACCGTATCTCATGTGATCAAAACGTTCAAGGACTGTAAGACAACCAAGCGGAAAAATGGTAGTGGAAAAAAACGTGGCACATCAAATCCGGAGAAGGCCAGGATGGTATTGAACCAATTTAAGCGTTATCCCAACATTTCGATCAGGGATGTTGCGAAAAAAGCGAAAGTTTCAGTTTGTTTTGTGCAGAAAACAATGAAACGTTCTGGATTACATGCGTACAAGTTCCAGAAGGCACCGAACCGGAGCGATAAACAGAACTCGGTGGCCAAAACTCGTGCAAGAAAACTGTACAGGGAGTGGCTCACAAAACCGTTCTGCATTGAGATGGACGATGAGACCTACATTAAAGCCGACACCAAACAAATGCCAGTACAGGAACACTACGTCGCTACTTTTAAGTTGGCCGATCCGGAGAGTGTACGGAAGAAGAAACTGTCGAAATTCGACAAAAAATTCCTTGTCTGGCAAGCGATCTGCGGATGTGGCAAAATGAGTCAGCCCTCCATCACCTCTGGGACCGTCAACGGACAAATCTACAAGGACGAATGCCTCCAAAAACGACTTCTGCCCTTCTTGAGATCTCACGATGGCCCGACACTGTTTTGGCCGGATTTGGCATCTTGCCACCATGCCCGGCGCGTCTTAGACTGGTACAGAGATAATAATGTAGTTTTTGTACCAAAAGACGTCAACCCTCCAAACACTCCGGAACTTCGCCCAATTGAAAATTGCAAAGCTCGTTAAAACTCCAAAACTGATAGAAAATTAAAGTGAACTAAAGAAAGTGTGGTTAAAAGTAAGTAAGCAAGTCGGTCCTATCATTGCCCAAAATTTGATGAAAGGGGTCAAGGCAAAGGCGCGGGCATTTGGGTTGGGAGAAGAGGTTCAATAAACCAATGATGTCAAAACTTAACCATTTAGTAGTACTTTATTTCCAGAAAGTTTGAAAAGAATCGGGCTCAAGGAAAATTTTTGGTGACCTATTTTGTGTGTCCAAATTTCATCGAATACAGTCTGTAACATTCATTTTTATGTTAACAAATGACCAGAACAACTTTGGGTTGCGCCAAAGGTTAGATTGGATTCGTTTTGAATATTTCTTGTAGAGAAGACGATTGTTCATTCTGTATTGGGTACTAGCTGTAGAGAAAATTCGTTTGGTGAATTGATTTCGAGTTTTGCAGTACTTACGAAGAGCCTTCGTTACTTATTTCGTACTTCGATCTAACGCGTTTCAGGTACCGAAAATGAGCATAAGACCAAGCAAGTTTACGAGCAGGTCACCTCAGAGGAACAAAATCTTCATCGATAGTGGAGCACGAGTCAAGGAACTGCCAATTGACTTGGAACAGAGATTGGATCGTAGCAGCAAAATCAGTTCTATGGAAATTCAGGCCATGTGGATCAACGATGTTATCGAAGGTAATAGGTACTGATAGATTGATAGTAACCTCCAGCGCAGGATGATCGGCGTCGAGGTTAATTAAAGGTTCAGAGGGTTCGACAACAGTACATTCCATTACGGCAGCTTCATTTACCATCACAAGATCAAGCAGTCTCGAGTAACGATTTAACCTTGAATTTATTTGCGTTAAATTATGAAGGCTGAATCCATCCATCGATGCACAGAAGACAGGTGGCATATGCGAACGAAGAACGTCAATTGTGGGATGTCTAATCGTGGGAACACAACTGGTCGTAGTCGCCAAATAGTAAAGCGAAGTTGTTGTGATCTAAACGGAACAAATCAGCGCCACCGAGCTGACATGGTTCTCAATGCAGCTTAAATCAGATTTCCTATCGAGAGGTTAGTACTTGGCGCCGATAATTAACTTCCTGTGTGGAGTTATAATCTGGACCCATGACTGTTCGAGCAAAGGGTTAATAGGAGTAGGCTCCAGGCAACTGTTAAGTCTTTTGGAAACTGCTATCAAGACGCCACCACCTCGAGAAATAGTGGTATTTATGCGATTACGATCATTACGAAAAACTGTGAACTGATCTCCAAATAGTTGAGCGGAATGAATTTGATCATTGAGCCAGGTTTCGGTGAGAACTATTACGTCGAAGTTGGACTCGACAGCACCTAAGAAAAAGTCGTCTATTTTCGTTCTGGGACCATGAACATTCTGGAAATAAGCCAGTAGTCTGCGAAGAAAAGCAGGAAAAAATCAGAGTGACTGGAATCCAAGGGAGAAGTAGGTTTGGCGGTTCAAGTAATGGTGTCGTATTTGCCTGAAGAAGCGTTTTGGAAGATGATACTCAATAGAAGATTACCTATCCGCTCTACCACTCTTTATCCAGCTAATCTGTAGTATTCAAAGATGCGCACAAGGAATCTTTCATTGAGCCGTTGAATGTAATAACAAACCATCTAAAAATATGTTGTGCGGATGCTAATAAATCAAAAATGGGCGCACAATCGCATAAAAATTTCAAAAGAAATGGTACTTATTACCGAAATTTAAAAAAAAAAGACGTGATGAATGTGACAAAGTGAGGACGAGCAAATTTTCTGGTAATAAGGAGAGGGATTTTGTCCTCCCTGATCACCCAACGATGGATTGCAAATATACTGAAAAAAAAAAATATTATCAATAGGTTATCTGTTGGAGGTTTTGTTTTATTTGATTAATTAAAAGGCAACAACGATATTTCTGACTTCAAACAATTATCGGGGAAAACAGCATCGGCTGGTTCCAGTGACGTGGAAAAAGATGACGGCCGTGGTGGCAGTGAAGGTGATTGGCTATTTTATGAGCCGGCGGCAAAAGAAATCGATCGTACACAGATAAAAAGAAACATTGAATTTTCTGCGTTATCTAATGCACATAAAGGGAATGCTAGATTTGGCAGAAAATAATGGGATATTTCATGTAAATTTTAGTCAGATAACGCCTTAATCTAGTATCTTGTATAGAAGATAGCAAGCATTGTTGTATGGCGTATGAAAAATTGCAAACAATTTCGTTGTCTACGCCTCCTCTGGTTTGAAATTAAACGAGAGGAAATTTTACGCGCCTGTTAAAATTCATTATTTTTTTCATTGTATGTCAGAAACATTCGAGTCTGAATCAAACCTCTTCAATGAAGGGCCAAAAGAACCATTACGGAAAGAGGCAATTGAACATAATATTTGCCATCAAGCCTTAAAAGGTCTCTTACGGGTTATAAAATACCAATATCGAGATGATGTTCTGCTTTCCGATCCACGAACATTGCTGGCAACTTCTTTAAAATACGAGCAATCAATCACATCGCTTATTCAACCTCAACACAACCTTTGTTCAAAACTGTTCAATCTTTATTCAGACATGACGATATTTATATAGATAGTTATAACTTGTTATCTCACAAATTGTAAAGCCCGTACCACTCCAGGTGGGGCAGATACTAAGGTAAGTGATTATCAATCAATGCACCGAAGTTCAATTCTCATTTATAATTATTATTTTGTATCTTTCAATTCCAGGCAATACGAACTGTATCCTCCTTAGATCTTGTGCCTCATGGCAAAGATGGCTAGAGTTCCGTGGGATAATCTTTTTTTTCGATGCTGCATAAGTGATGATTATTTGCTGAATTAAATGTGATTAAGCGACTCTAAAGCTTCACATGATCCTTTTCAGTTCTATAAGTAGAACCATAAACGATCCATATTTGCTACATTATTGCTGTTTATTTGCTGTGTAGAAGCTTAAAAGCGCTCTTTAAGCTCTTTATAGAGATCAACACATTCCTTGCAGCCTAATTATAAGCGCTTCTACAACCTGAATTCAGCATCCCGGAGAACTTAAATTTACTTAAGGGTGAAAAAAACAACAACAAAATGAGATGTTCAAGACCTGAACAAACGAGTGTAGTTCCTTTGCACATCTTTTGTCCAAATGAAGGCTGATTGGCAAAAGCTACACAGTTTAAAAGAAACACTTAATTTTCTGCGTTATCTAATGCACATAAAGAGAATGCTAGATTTGGCATAAACTAATGGGATCTTTCAAATAAATTTAAGTCAGATAACGCCATTATTTTTTTTTCTGTGTAGAGAAGCGCTTAAGGGACTGTTCATAAACCACGTAGACCTAAATTGGATATTTTTAAACCCTCCCTCCCCCTCGTAGACTTTAGTAGACTTTTGCCAACCCCCCTCCCCCTTGCTTAAAATCTACGATATTGTTTAAAAAAAAAAGAGAAACACAACCACCACGCTCTACAAGGCCAGCCACTTTAAATCAGTTTTAACTCACTTTCGTCAAAAATGGAGTCACTTAAATTTGAGTAAATGTAACTGGGATTGACAAGTCGACAAATCAAAAACATGGACACAAACCAGATGGATGTTTTTGATTTGTAGACTTGTCTATCCCTGTTACATTTACACTGATTTGAATGACTCCACTTTTGATGCAAGTGAGTCAAAAACGACTCAAAACTGAGTTAAAATGGATGGCCGTGTATCTACAGTTTCTTTTTGTATCTTTTATCCTTTCGAAAAGATAGTTAGAGACAGTAATTTTAGCGTGTAACATTAAACCCCGTTCACATTACCCTAGTAGCACACTTGACTCAATTACATCACAATCAAGTTGCTGTAACTAATTATGATGGTTTGGTGATGCTTGGGTACAACCTACGTTACGTGATATTGATATTGATAAATGCCATGCAAATTATTTCCAATGAAAACTAGATTACGACCTGGGCGAATTGAACTCAATATTAGGTACTTCTGCCACTGTGTGTAGTTGTCAACTATATTTTTTCGTAGCACGTTTTGAATTGTAAGCACAAAAGAACAGGCTATGTATTGAAAGCTTACAAACCAGCACAGATTTCATGACTCAGATTGGTTTCCAATTGCCTTAAAACTTACTTTTGCTCAACAAGTACGTTGACATACTTCATTCAAGCCATGCATGGAAAAAAATCCGTGCCCAGATCCGTGAATTGCAGTCATGAATTCGAGAACAAGAAAAAATACACCGTTAACTGAATCACGTAATCATGAACTAAATAACGTTTAAAGGGAAAAATCCTGAAAAATTGAAATAGTTCACGGTCCGTTTTCATTTTCGGGAACGCTTTTTTGTGTGTGAAAGCTCGAGCATACTTGGCTCAATAATGGATTCCCGGATAAAAATAACCATACAATCAAAATACAATAATATAAAATAACATTAAAATCTATTTCCGACCATAAATCTGATTGTTCATGAATCAGATAAATGAATAATGCATATTGTCATTACAATAAATTTACAGTTCACTCCATATGCTAGGATTTCAAACAATTGTGAAACAATACAATTAATAGTAATTGACTCAAATTTGTTCGAAAAAAATTGTTTTTTCTATATTTAAGATACATAAGAACCCCCTTTTCTATTGTCGATGTCTCAGTTAACATTAGATTCTATTGTGGTAACAATAACTCCTATTGTCATCTTATCGTTGTGAACAATGCTATTAATTATACATACTATATATTCTATTGTATTGTTACAATGCATGTAATTGTAAACCTATGAGAAATTTTTTTTTCGGGTTCTGAAAATGCGTGGCGTAGCACGAGGATAATTCGGAAGGTCTTAACAATTGTTTTAATCCTTCGTGTATAACGTCGAAGTGTATTGATATCCGTTTTGAAGAGAAAAAAAAAAGAATGGTCTACGTAGACTTTTGGTATACACCCCCTCCCCCATCGTAGACAACCCTCTCGAAGATCATGGTTGTCACCTTGTCGTAGGTGAGAGGGCTAATCTCATGCAAAAGGCCAGCATGGGAGACCAAGATCATGATCAGCAGTGATAGTATCACACTATGCTTTCTTTAAATTGCCACGTCGTAGTACGTTTATTTTAAGGCACTGAAACAGGTGCGATACTCGCGGGTTTAACCGCACTTCACTCTTAGACGAAGCTAGGAACAATCAACATATACCTGATATCAAATAATTTAGGGAAACGACAAAAAGTTCCCTTTTCATTTGCTTGACAGTTTTATTTTTCATTGTTGCTTATTCTCTAATTGTCATTCATTAAACAATGAGAATTAAAGGCTAAGGTTTTATGAAAAGAGTAGGACGCGGAGGGTCCGCTTAGGGAGTAGCCATGAGGTCATAGAACAATTCTTCTCTATATCGGTTAGCTTTGCTTTAATGCTCTCTTGAATTAAAGGGATCCCTCTCGTGCTGTAAACATGCATGTTAGATTAAGAGTTTGGCCAATAGTGAAAGTATCAGAAATTTTAGTCATTTTTTAACTGCCACGTTGTAGAACGTTTATATAAAGGCACTGACATAAGTGTGATACTGGCGAGTTATGCAATTCACTCTTAGACTTATTACCTTCAATCGAAGGAAAAGACTTAAAGTACACTTTTCATTTTCGTGGCAATTTGTGTTGTAGTTCATCCATTTGTTGTATGGAATGAATAATCAAAATATCTGGCTTACTAATTTTCTAATAACTGAATGTAATTGCACTATTTTCGAGGGAGGTGAATGTTATGATCAGGGTATCAGACCGATGATGACAAGCATGTATATTCGAGATAGGACGCGGAAGGTCCGCTTAGGAAACACCATTAGAAGCTATAGAATAGACCTATCCATGTGGCTTATATCTGTAGCAGTGTTAGATGCGTCATATACAATAGCATACGGTCGTTGTTTCGTTGACGTTTCATATAACCTCCATTTTTGTAAAGTTCAAAAACGGCAAATCGGTTGTAATCGGTTGTAATGCGAGGCAATGAGATTTTACCCCTCATATCACACTTTAAATTAATAGAAAGGACAAACAAATAAAAAATAAACCCGATAGATAACAGGTAGACAAGTTGTTTTCAATGTTTCAAATTAGCTCTTATATGAAATATATTAATATTTGGGATAGCAAGTAGATCACAAGCTGTAGGGTAGGTAATGTAGGGTTTAGCCAAGCAATTATTATATAGATATATATATATATATATATATATATATATATATATATATATATATATATATATATATATATATATATATATATATATATATATATATATATATATATATATATATATATATATATATATATATATATATATATATATATATATATATATATATATATATATATATATATATATATATATATATTTATATATATAATATATATATATATATATATATATATATATATATATATATATATATATATATATATATATATATATATATATATATATATATATATATATATATATATATATATATATATATATATATATATATATATATATTATATTTTTTTTTTTTTTTTTTCTTCATGGTTAGTTTAGAGTGACTCAAAATTTCCAGTCAAAGAAACAAAGAGTCGTTGTGAGAATATCACCTATAATCTCCATACACCAAATATTTTTTTTTCTTTTTCTTTTTCTTCACCTTTCATACTAACCTTGGTCTGCATGCGGTTTTACAATGATGGTTGCATGGACGCGAGCGGTTCTGGAATTCAAGCAGCTGTTCAGCCAGCGTCGCACGTGGCTTAGGTAGTAAGTATATGGCTGCACATCATACAGCGGAAGATACGAAAAAAAATACGAAAAGTGGAACAAAAGGAGCAGGATCAGAAAGGAAACATCAAACATTACTGGTGAGATCCAAGCAATTATAAACAAATACAAAATACATACTACTAAATACGTGCCATGATCGTAACAAAACATGTTGCGATAATGGAAGTGTAAATATAGTACAAATATCCAATTGATATAAGTATTGTGTTTATGCGGGGCTTGTTGTAAGTGAAAGTGACGTCGGAATGGACGTGAGTGACCAGGAATTCTGAAATAGGTCACTAGATCTCAACAGAGCTGTCACCTTTCAACACCCGGGCTAAAAATGTTTACAGTTTGGGATTAGGATAAAAGCATGATAGCTGCAGACATTTTTCTTACATAAAAGCACTGCCGGGCAGTGGGAGTTGGATTGTACACACACACACACACACACACACACACACACACACACACACACACACACACACACACACACACACACACACACACACACACACACACACACACACACACACACACACACACACACACACACACACACACACACACACACACACACACACACACACACACACCCATCGTAGACAAACTTAGACTTTTTTGAACAACCCCCCTCCTCTGGATTGTCTACGTGGTTTATGAGCAGCCCCTAATCAGCATCAAATTGTTACCTTGGATAGCATCTTATCCGGTTCCAGTCTAAGGAAACTTTCGGGTTGAAAATAATTGGTAATATACCAACATTTGAATGCAATGACGTAACAAACTAAACCCTTGCACACAGGATAGGGAAATTTAAATTAGGGTTTGCGATTTCATCGGAAATTTGGTGAAGCCAATGTTAGAAAAACAAACTTTTTTGCTCTTAAATCCTCAACTGTATCTTAAATATGGTACCAATTTGTATTTTTTTGTGAAAGATAAACAATCTTTTTAAAAATATTCACCAATAATCAATTTCTGCCTACTGTTGCTGTTTGAGCCAACGATTAACAGCACAGATAAAAAAAAACATTGAATTTTCTGCGTTATCTAATGCACATAAACGGAATGCTTGATTAGGCAGAATCAAATGGGATATTTCATGTAAATTTAAGCCCGATAACGCCTGAATCTAGACTTTTGTATGAAAGATTGCAAACATTGTTGTATGGCGCATGAAAGATTGCAAGCAATTTCGTTGTTTACGCCTCCTTTTGCTTGTAATCAAACGAGCGGAAATTTTACGCGCCTGTTAAAATTTATTATTTGTTTCTCAGAGGTGATGGAAATCATCATTCCTTTAGCATGCTCAAAAGATCACACTTCTGTCCTTTTGAGAGTTCCAAAACATTCCACCTGAACGATACCAAACAGATTTATTACACCTTGGCTGGCAGTGATTACATCTTTGACCTTGCTTACCCTCATTATCAATAGTTTTAGATAAGATAGCCTACAGATGAGCAGCCGAGATTTTTTTCCAGCATATTTATCGCATGTACCCTTTGGTGAATCTGAGTACAACTGAGCAGTGTAAAGTGTGGAGTCAATCGAAAAGATGGTGTATGCATTGATAGTCACCACGGCTATGGCCACCGTTGTAGCAGCTTATACGTTTAAATTAACGCTCAAGAGTCTGAAACGAGGTGAGCTTGAACCGGATGTGTTATTATGGTTTTGCTCGTGCTGAATTCAGCAAACCACGTGTCAATATGCGATAAGTTTGTATGAAATAATAGATGGAATAAGCAAACGTTTAGTTTTACATAAATTTTCATCAAAAATATATCATTAAGTTGAATAAATTATTCATTCAAAAATCATGTTGTTTAATGGCCTTGATAGGAAGTGCGAACGAGGTGCTCTACTGGGTTATTTGGTAAAGGGCAGCTAGAAAGCATCACATTGAAAGTGTCTGGGTTTGATTCCTGGTTTGACCAAGAAATAATTTTATAAATACAAAAATGGTACAGGCAAAAATAGCTATCAATTCATAAGTGTGGAAATGTATTTAGAAGACTTTGTTGTCAGCAGTGAATAGACTTATTGTCGTGAGCAACAAGCTTGAGAGAGCGTCTACTTCTTCTTCTTTCTTTGTCCTGTGCCTCGTTGACGATGACCATATGACCAGTTAACTGTTGACTGAATGTTATTTTTCTAGTGGCGACCTGTTCTTGATGCTTTGCTCAATTTGTTCACTTCCCAAGTAGCACACTTGCTGCAAACCAGTTGAAGAACCTCATATGTCCCTAAATTGAGTCCCTCAATAATCAAGTTACTGCAACCAATTGTGACAGATGCTTGGGTTTGTACAGTTTATGCTTGTTTCACAATTTGAACATAGCTTGTCTGATAAAATAAACGTACAAAAACTCGGTTTTAGTAAATCATGTGGATCATTATGGAATTTCAAACGGTACTCAAATTTGTATTTAATCATTCCTTGTTTTGGGAGCAATTCTCTGCATTGAAAATAATATTTAGTTTATGCTACGAAATCGATTGTTTGAATCATCAATCTATTCGTTGTTTTCTGTTACGAAATTGATTTGCATCATTTATGAAGTTGACATTGTATTCAAAATCTCATGTGCTGTCAAAAGAACGAAGTATTCATGTGACATATTTTGCAAAAAAAATAAATTCATGCTTGCTAGTGCTTATCGTTACATAAATAGATCTGTTTTATCGTCTTGACATTAAATTAAAAAAAAGCAAGACTATAGCATTATGAGATATCATGCGGATGAAAATCGGGAAACTGAGCTTCTCCAAAACCTTTTTTTTTATCAAAAGTTAACATTTTAATTAAGAAAAAATCAAAGTTATAAGCCACTAGCTCTTTTGATTCCTGAGATTTCAGATGTTTATGTTGAAAATCAGCGATGAAAACGTGTCGAAAAAATACGCTACGTATTAAATTAAATTTTGACCTGTTTTCTTTACATAATCCCTTGTTTTCTGCACACCATTGAAAAGAAAACAAAACTGGCTTTGAAAAATACTAATAACACGATAGATTGTCATTCAGAATTTTTTTTTGAATCCTAAAGAGAAAAAACACATTAAAAAAATGAAACTATCAACTTTGTAGATAAGGGGCTATTCATAAACCACGTAGACTTTTTTTGAAGGGGAGGGGGGTCTGATCAAAGCCTACGCTCTATACAAAATTTCAAAAATAATCATGGCGAAAAGTCTACGAGGGGGAGGGGGTCGGGTCTGAGATTTTCAAAAATGAGTCTACGTGGTTTATGAACAAGCAACATTTTTATCCCCGTATATCAAAGCCCCTTGTCATCAAGGTCTGGTTGTTTACTAACAAGTTACGAAGAAAAATTCTGAAATCACGCGTTTTAAAATGTGCTGACCACTTTGATGCGATTCCATTATTTTAGCATGATGAACACGTGTTCATAAGGTGTAGATTAACACTTGACAGAAAATCGATACCATGGTTTGAAAAGGGCTTATTTTTTTCAAATTTGAGAGTAATGGTAATATGTTGTTGTTTTTTTCTTGATTTTGAGTAATGTGTTTACTGCATTTTTGCTGCTGTTTATAATGCTTAATCGATGTTTGTATTAATTCGTAGCTACGTGTATGTAGACCTGTCTAAAATTGACTCACTTAGGTACTTAATTGAAGAGGCTCATGGTTGGTACATAGAAAACACGTTTTGTATGGTTATGGTTATTGTTTGCTCACTTTGTTAAAACATATATATTACTAACGTTATGAAAATAAATAACCTGAAAAAGATTTTTTAAAGAGTATTCTATGCAACGGGGTCATCCATAATTTAGCTGGGATTTACAGGCAAAGGAATGTTATAATTTCTTACGCATCATAAACGGTTTATTCCTAAAAATCACACAAGGGGAAAGATGCATTAAAAAATAAAAAATAAATTACGTCATTGATGGCTGGCCCGAACATTTTTCTAATCTCTTTAAGGGACAATCCATAAACCATGCAGCATAATTTGACCGTTCAGTCCTCCTTCATAGCATATTTTCCATACCTGAGCATTTCCACCCCACATTGCAAATCGGATAGGATTGGCACGAACGTCTTTGATTGGAATGAAACTCTGCACATTTATTAAGTACTGATGATATTTGCCATTGAAAAAAGTAAATTGTGCTTAACTGATCGTATTTCTTAATAAATTTGCCAATGAATATAATCCATCACATTTTGTCAGAGGCCCCAGCAGCATCCTTACTGTTGATAAATTTATCCAAATCGACTCTCAAGTACCATTGAAAATTACCTTATCTTTCTAATGAAAAACCTTTATGAGTGGCCCTTATAGCATTCTTACCGTTAGTTTAAATCGGTTTTAATTGAACCGTTTCAAATAACCTTGTATTTCCAATCAAACATCTCCATCACACTTTGTCAGTGGTTCCAACAGCATCCTTATTGTTACTCTAAATCGGCTTCCATTCGGTTTTGACGTAGGACTTACGTCTTTCTTTTCTATTCCTGTATAGGAGCGCCGTTCTACGCGGGATTGGAGATATTGAACGATAATATCTCTTTTCTGACCCACAGAAATTTTCTGATATGTATTTCATTCGAAAGGTAGAAAATCAAAGCTAAATCCCTGTTACTAATTCAGTTCATTACATTTGTTGAAACTAATTAAAAAGTAATTCGAAGAAAAATGTTTAAACGCACAAAGCTATTGGTCGAAAATGACATCATATTTGCGCCGCACTCAGATTGGTTCACACTGTCTCAGTTACCGTGCTAGCGACTACAAAACATGTGATGCCCTGCTCCGACCAACCATCAATCTCGATTCGGATTCTGATGGGAACGGTCGATGCTCCCAGCACTAGCAGCAGATCTACCACTACTGGCACAATTACACCATCATTACAATCGCCGCAGTCGCAGCAAAACCGATGGCTTCCCTCAACCACCGCCGCGGTTCCTATAAGATTGAAATACCTTATTTTATCCACCTTTTTTAATATCTAGCCAATAAACTTTGTTTTTTTTTCTTCTTTATATAATTGGTTTTTAGCCTTAGGCTGCTTCGCTACTGTCCCTTACACTCAATATAATTACAAATAATCTTTGAAGATCATGACTTGAAGATGCGTGTAGAACCGAGAGTCACACAATACTCCTGACTAGTGTGTTGGATTCAAAGTTCAATAAAAAGAAGAATGCATTATAAAGACGGATTTTTTTTTTCTTTATTTTACGTCGGCCTCTTTCCTCACATGGTGACAATCACCGACGCTTATAAAGACGTAATGAAATTAATGAAAATAATGTTTCTGAACTTATTGTGATTAAACGTATTCAAAATGTAATTGATGGTACTGAAAATATGCCAACGGAATTTAATTACATATATTATGACTGTAATAATGGACTAAAATATAAGTATCGTCTAACTAAAGTAGTTAAAGCTGTAATTAATTTACCTTATTTATACCTATGTCGAAGTTCACGATTTTTGCGTGCTCTTCATCTAAAATTCGAAGCATGTCGGCAGTGGGTGCCAATTTGGATTTGGATACTAAATAAGACAAGCAAAGAACTTAGTTTTTAATTCTCATGTGATTTGAGGTGTCGCATGACAGGTTTTGGTCCAAGTCAGAAACTGGCCACTTCCCCGGGGGTACCCGGAACATGTCAAAACGTGGACAATGTGGTATTGGTTACTCAGTTTGACTGACATTGATCTTGTTATCAAATTTTCATGTGATGAATGATGGGTTTAAATCAATTCAGGCTGATTATTGACACATAATCCATATTCAGCAAAACATTTCCCGGCGATATTTTCAGAACCAGTTGTCCGATTCAAAAAAATATTCAAAAGCTTTCTTTCGTACCATTAAACTATTTTGTTTATTGAGTATTGAAAAACTCCTGCGATATGAAAACTTTCCTTTGTAAGAAGGATGAAAGGTTCAGTTATCACTGCAAGGTGGATCAATCCGGTCTTTTTAACATAAAATTTGAACTCAGCGCCCCAAAATTTTTAAAAGATACATGATTTTATAAAGAAATTCTCAAAAAGACTATTTTTGGCCGCGTCTCTTCTAAGCTGCAACCACTGTGCGTTGCTTCGGTTTATTCCCGTTCGGTTCACCCGGAGTGGTAAAGTGCCAGTGTGGGATTGGCAGCTGGAGATGGCGTGTACCCTGGAGGGTGTGCTGGCTTGAGTCGGCAGGGCGGGGCGGCAAGGTGCTATTGTTGGATTTGGCAGCTGACGGTGGCAAGTACCTTGGAGGGTGCATTGGTGACCAATCATTGGTCAGGTAGCTGATGGCTCAGCAGGCTGTTGCAAGCAAGCGTTCGGCAAGGCAATCGTAGCTATGCAGCCATTAGTTATGCAGTCGTGTGCAATGCAGTCGGTTGCCCAAGCCAGTGTTGTATTTGTAGCCATCTTTGGTAAAGCGCAACGTGCAACGGATAAAATAACCAGCCTCTTCAAAAGATAGAGAAGGTTTTAATGCACATGTGTACCATTTAAAATCCGTCCTTTTCAGGACGACCAATTCAATTTGAAAGAGTTTGTTTGATTGGAATTTAGCCAATTGGCAGCCAGCGGTGGTTAAACCATTTTTTGTTTTCCCTTCGTTGCATATCTTAAACATTGTGTACAATTTCTAACAGGGCTCGGAAATTTAATCGGTCTCAAGCATGCCAAATAGAAATTCTACAAATGGCTACCGTCACGACAAATTGAAACACCGGACGCTCATAGCTCGCTCGTTTCTTGATTAATTTTTGAGATTTTTGCTCTTATTTACTAGAGGTTTTAACGGCTGTTAATTTTTTAAATTAAATATTTAAAATTTTACAAACAAAAGATGAATATATTTTGTGTTTATTCATCCATCGGTGTTAGAAAATTTTAAAGAACGTTGCGTTCCGGCAAGTATCAAGAAATTTGCTATCACAGAGAATCAACATTCTCTGCACATTCAAATTAGTACTGTTATGAATAGTTATTCTGTTGTGTTTTGATTTGCGTTGGATAAAGTTTTACTTATATGAAGAAATAGGTTTTGAGAAACTGTGGAAGGGAGAATCGTTTGATGCCAACCGTATGCGGAAGTTTCGGAAGCGCGTTAAGATCGAAAATACGAAAAATCCTCCGAAACGACTATGTACTGATGCCTAGAGAGCTCGTGTTTATCGGGCGAGACTGAAAGCAGCCAGAGGTAATGCGTTGCCAACTACGTTTATTAGAATCACACCGATGCTATTTTGATCAGACTACGCCTTACGGCAAGGGATCAAATAAAAATAAAATAACTGAAACAGCTTTATCATTTCTAGATAAATTTTCGAGATTTTTGCTTCAATCAGTTGGAGTTTTTCACGACTGTCTACTTTCAAAACTATTATTAATTATTGACTTCTAATTCCCAAACAGACTCTGAACAATCTATAACGCAATAAGCATGATGGTTCCCAGCTGGTCAATCATATCAACACAATCACTACAGCCAGCACAACCGTT
Organism: Aedes koreicus; assembly: GCA_024533555.2. NCBI lineage: Eukaryota > Metazoa > Arthropoda > Insecta > Diptera > Culicidae > Aedes > Aedes koreicus. Next base: position 654,236 of record JAHHFK020000859.1, on the reverse strand, counting down.
GCCTTTCATCATACCAATATTCAAACCAAACGTTTCTTTCCAGGGCCGCCAAATAATTTCTTAGAAGCGAATCATAAATGTTCTAACATACTTACACATCATACTTTTCACATCAAAGGGAAGTCCTACGTCAACTTTGCAGTGATGTCACTGACATAAGGAGTGTATCGAAAATAAGCTATCCACAAACTTTCTTTCAAATTATGTTGAAAACCGATATTTTATTCATACAAAAAATTGATCCTTTATTGTACGAGGTTAAACTTGAACACAATGAAGACCGGATGAAATTTAAGTTATTCCTTCACGAATTTTCGAACTTTGGATCGAATGCTATTCATCAAGTTCTGGACAAGTGTTGCATCGCATTTTTTGGACGCTTGAGCCCAAATTTTTTTGAACTCCTGCATGTTCTCAGCTGCCTTATCAGTCTTCTTGAAGACCCTCTTCACGATTGCCCAGTAACGTTCGATGGGTCGAAGCTAAGGGCAGTTTGGTGGATTGATATTTTTCTCAACGAAATCTATACCCTTTTCCGCAAGCCAATTGAGAGTGGTTTTGGCATAGTGAGCCGACGCTAAATCCGGCCAAAACAGTGGAGGTGTACTATGCTTCTTATATAAAGGCAACAATCTCTTCTGGAGACACTCAGATCGATAGATTTCCGCATTTATAGTTCCGGTAGTGTAAAAAATGGTTGACTCCAAACCACAGGAACATATTGCTTGCCATACCAGTACCTTTCGACCGAATTTCTCCACTTGAATCGACCTGTCCGCATCGCTCACATCCTCCCCAACGACGGCAGTAAAGTATTGTGGACCTGGAAGAGTTTTTGAGTCCTCCTTTACATAGGTCTCATCGTCCATCAAAACGCATGCATCCGGACGCTGCAAAAGACGCGAATACAATTTCCGGGCCCTTGTTGCTGCTCGCTTCTTCTGTTCTGCACTTTGTTTCGAGATTTTCTGCTTCTTGTAGGTCTTCAGGTGGTTTCGCCTCTTGATACGCTGGATTATTCCGACACTCGTTCCTGCTTTTTTGGCCAAATCACGTATTGACATTGATTTGTTCTTCATGATTAGAGATACCACTTTCTGCTCCAGTTTCGGGTTGGAAGAACCGGGTTTTCTGCCTCTTCCTGGTAGCTCATCCAAAGAATAGTGTTCCCCAAACTTATTAATGATGGTTTTAACACTCGCATGATGAATTCCAAACCGCTTCGCCAATTTTCGCATAGTAATACCCTTCTCACTTAGCCATGTGTCCAGAACCTTAATTTTCACTTCCTTTTCAATACGCGACATTTTGAAAACGCAGAATTTGAACCGCAAAAACAAGTAAACAAAAGAAAGCTGACAGTCAAACGCACAGCATGCAGTGTTCAGAGCATAAAAAACCATCACAAATACATGCGTACAACGCAAATGTATGTGGATAGCTTATATTCGATACACTCCTTAAGTAACCCTTTAGTTTTTTTTTAAATTCTTGTCTTCACAATCAACAACCAACATCACACATTGTGAGTGACTCTACTGGAATCCTTACCGTTGATTAAAATCAGTACTAATATTTAAATATATACTCGTTCAGCTCCACAAAATCAACAATATGGAGAATATTCTGAAAACAAAGATAAACAAGTATTAAGTGACCCGTTATCCAAGAACCCTGCTGTCAAACCAGCCCTTGAATCCAACATCCCAGTGAGTGCAGAGCGAGTATCACATCAACACATGCCTACCTAAAAAAAACATTGGATAAAGAACAATGCAATTTTCTTGCACAACAATTTTTTGGTTCGGCATATGATTAATATAGAAACATTGAGATTTACCCTACAAAAAGAAAAAAGAAAAAAAAGAAAACAACATGGAAAGGATAGTTCGTTGACAAAACTCTTTGGCATTCGATTTAAAAATACCATTCACAAAATCATATTAAATTTCAGTTTATTTGAGCAGAAGCAAGCAGCTGGTAAGTGACGGAGAGCAGGGACAAAAAATAATACAATTTATTAATTCTTCGTTAAAAAACATTAAAATAACCCTCCAATATTTTCTATCATGAAGAAACTATTGCCATTCTGCATGGAATGTTTTTTTTTTTGGTTACTTTAAAACTACTCGACTATTTATGCTAATCAATTGGATTTGATTATATTGATATTAAAGCTTATTGAATAATTTATTTATCATTATACTATGTACTAGCAGTTCCAGTTATAGAAAATTAAAAACTAGTTAGTGTTGGCAACCTTTCCTTAGCCGTTAAATTCAAATATTCTCACGTCATAGTCACAAATCAAAACCGAATTGTTTATAATAAATAATTTCGTAGCTTCAACTTCTGCCACCATTATCCACATTGGATCTTCATTTTTTTTTTTTACAGTCTATTACGGCCGGGCCTTCCTCTATGGCCAATTACATCGACGTCATAAATGGACTGCTCATCTACTACGACATCAACGCCGCCCCGGCGTCGCATAATTCGCATTGGAGAATCCACTACTCCGTTTCCGTCTTGATCCGGATCGCCAATGGGAACCGAGTGGACCAGCACCATGGTGACCATGAAGGCTAGGATGAACAAGGAATACTTCATTTTTTTCCGGACGATTTTACTGTTTAGCACTGTGTTTAGTTGGATGAACTTGAAACTAATTCTGATGCCTTGAGATTTTGGACGGATCCTTTTTATACCTTGAGTGAGGTTTATTAATTGCATTGTTTACTGGATGTAATACAAATGTTTTCATCCTTGAAATAGTTGACTCTGATGATTTATCAGCGAAACGAGTATGAACCGACCATATCTGTATTGCTATGTTTTTTCATGCTTAATGGAGACGCCTAAAAAAAGCTTCAAATATAGAATTAGGTTAGATAATCTGAGGTGATAAAGTTGAGTTATTTGATCAAAATTGTTGTCTGGTTTTTAGACACATACCGGTAAAAGTTAGAAACATGTTGTGCTTCTCATTTAGGAATGATAATACTAAAATTCTTCGAATTTTACTTATTTTACTTTCCTCTTCCGGGTCCAAAATCACTTCAAGATGCGGTGCCATAATGAATCATCAAGAAACTTAGTTTAGGGCTGCTTGTTTCTGATCGTCCTACACTTCCTTGGTCTTGCTTCACGGGACCTTACCAGCAGCTCGCTGCGATCCCCTGCGTCTTGTATCGGCCGGATTTGAGGCAAACACCATTTTATCGAATTTCTCTGCTGCAGTTGTTATCCCAACTCACTAATGATCAGAGGTCCACAAACTCATCTACCACCTCGAACTCATCTCCGTCGACAATCACACTTCTGCCTATGCGAGCTCTATCGCGCTCAGTTCCTCCTGCCAGCAGATAGTTAGTCTTCGACGTATTCATTCTTAATCGAACCTTTTCTACTTCACGTTTTAGCCTGGTGTCCTGCTCAGTAACCGCCTGGAACGTTCTTCCGACAATGCACAGTGGTCCAGAATGTGAAGTTAGCTGGAAAGATAAGTTTTCAGCCTAAATTTGAAGTTTTGGAGCAAAGTTGTCTTCTACAAAGTTGTTTCTAATTAAGGCCCTTCTTTTGGTTTGAATGAAAACTAGGATGGTCCTTGTTCGCAGAGAAATCGAAAATCTAACTTTTTCATTTGCAGAAATAAAGGTATAGGGTATGCGTCCCTTGACTCAGCCTAATATGCAACAATCGATTACATTTTTTACTATAACTCGTAAAGTATTTGAGCTGGAAGCGATATTTAACTAGTTATACACTTGCTTAGATATATTTAATATGCCATTTGGTAGTATGTATCACGAAAAGTTACACAACTCATTTTATAAAGTCAAAAACTTTCGAGGGATATGGATGTAATGTCGGTCTATAAGCGCCAAATTGGGTCTATTCATGGATGCAAGTTCATCGCATTCGACAGATTTGTTATTAAATGTTGTCTTCGTACGATTTTTTTTTTTCTGATTTTCTGATTCAATGCGTTTCCAGCTGTATTCGCTCTACCCAACAAACAATTTCGTAAATCAAACTATACTAAAACTGCTAAGAAACACTTAAGTGATTTTCACATATGATTTAGCAACCATTTGATAATCAAAACATTATAATTCACTCTACACAGATTTTGTTCCTTTAGTTTGTGTTCAGAAGACCCATGTGGAAAACTTTCAACCGAAACTCAGACATTTTTATTGTAAATTTTACCAATAACAACATTTTTACTACGCTTTCCATATAACAGGCCATAGTTGGGAACGTGGAAAAAAATATGTTCCTAACATTGGGTCTATGGTTTTCTTGTTAAATCATTGTTATTTTACCTATGTGACCTGTTAGTTTATAACGTGTGACTATTTTCTGTACATCTTGGCTATATTATTCGGTTTATAGGTTCAACTTATGCAAATTAAGATCATTCGAAGATCGTGTAGATAATCTGTTCAGCTTAACCAGTAAAGTCATATTGTCTAAAAAGTTGAAGAGATCGAAAATTACGCGGAAGTGAGCAACTATTAATTGATTAATAATGTCTCAACTGCTTTGAAATAAATCGGTCATCCTGATAGGAATATAATTTTGGTGATTATCGGCGAATTAATGACATTTTTGGTACATAGGCCGAATGAAGGAGCTAGGCTGACATTACATCCCGTTACCCTATATTTTTCTGAAAAGTTGTAGATGTGAAAATTTTAAGCAACTTTGGTTGGACAAATTTTGCTATAGCTTTTGAAATGACCGATTAGAGCAGTTTTCCCTACGTAACCTAGGGTTTCCCTATAAAAATCAGTTATTTTGCTCTCACTTTTTTATTTCCAATTTTTCAGCAAAGTTGTGTCCAACTGATTCTAGAACAATAAAAGATACAACTTTTGATGTACTGAAATTGTCGCTATAGCATGTCAAACAAAAGTTATTATGGTTTTTGTAAAAAAATAGGATTTTTTCAAATGTTGATCTCTCTGATTGAGGCAGACAAAAAAAAATTCTTAACCGCATTTGGAAGGTTTTATATCATTGCATATTATCACAAGGTATGTCTAAAGACTGGAGATGGGTTATTTTTTTAAATTGAGTAAAACATATTTGAAAAGGGCGTAATATTATGAGAAAATCGTAAGTAACGCGCTAACGGTAAAATATATCGGCAGGATTTATAGGTCAAAAGTTTCATCTTTTTATGTTCTAAAAACCATTTGGAGACTACTTTGTCGGCAAATTTTAAATAAAAAAGTTTAAGCAAAAAACTTTTTTTGTAGGGACACCCTAATTCATTTTGGGAAAATTATTCTAAATCGGTTAATTCAAAAGCTACAGAAATGTTTTGTTGACAAGGTTGCTTGAAATTAGCTAGGTTAAAATTTTACCAATGAATGTATACCTTTATTTCAGGCGTTATTTAAAATTCCTGGTAAACCACTACTGTGCAGACTATCTGCCAGTATATCTATGAAAATTAAAATCCAGAAATACTGAATACTGTGTGTAAAGGCCAGTTATATATCAGATGAAAGCAGCGCTAAGCAATTGTTTGTTCCTTTGCTCTTTCGCAAACTTAACTGTACTCGTAATTTGAAATGTAAACTTCAAGTAGCGTGTACATTGTAAGTTTCTCAAAATTTTCATCAATCTAACGGACCTGTCACTAAACCTGAATAGAAACCAGGTGTGGATCAATTTCTCGATTTTTATGGACCAAAAATTAAAAAAATAGTGCACAACACTCAAAAATGCAGGAATAATTTATGGATCATACCTATACGTCCTAGGGCACAAAATTGTTATGCTATGGATCATATTTATTAGTATATAATTCATTATTCATCTTTTCATGGATCATTAGTAGTTTATTTATGGAACATTTTGAATCATTTATGGATTACGTACGTATGTTTCATGGGTCCTCCTTTAGCTCAGTCGGCTACAGAGCAACACCATGCTGGAGGTGGCTGGGTTCAATTCCCGGTCTGGTCTGGGAACTTTTCGTTAAGGAAAATTTCTCGACTCCCTGGGCATAGGGTGTGATTGTACTTGCCACACAATCATACTAATGCAAAAATGGTACCTAGCTTCGCTCTTAATTAATAACTGTAGAAGTGCATTTAGAACATTGAGTTGAGAGCAAGCAATAAGCTAGTTGCAAAAGCAATAAGCTTGAAACGCTAAGGGAGAAGAAGAAGTACATATGTTTCATTGCACAAAGGTTACATTCTGTGGATCAATTTTGCAAGTTTAAGGAACACCATTGAACCATTTATGGATCATCATAAGAACCTTCCACGGACCCAAAAACCCCTGCATACAAATTTTCACGCTGATCGGTTCAGTAGTTTCCGAGTCTATACGGGACAGACAGACAGACAGACAGACAGGGAGGGAGGGTGGAAGGTCTTTTCCCGCAGCATGATTCAACGACGTGGCCGCCTACACCATATGAAGATGAAGACCGAGTAACCATTGCAGGTATGCAAGTCTCCAACGACGAGCTGTCATTAGTGGCGAAATGTCTGAAGCTGAAGAAAGCTCCGGGTCCGGATGGCATTCCAAACGTGGCTCTAAAAACTGTGATACTGGCGTTTCCAGATTTGTTCAGGATGGTGCTGCAGAAATGCCTAGCAGATGGTTACTTTCCGGATAAGTGGAAGATCCAGAAATTGGTGCTGCTGCCGAAACCAGGGAAACCGCCGGGAAATCCAGCATCGTATAGGCCCACATGCCTGTGGATACACTGGGGAAGCTTCTGGAAAGGATTATCCTTAATCGACTGACGCAGTTCACGGAGGGCGAGACCGGCTTATCTGAAAAGCAGTTTGGATTCCGAAAAGGGAGATCGACGGTGGATGCAATCAGGACGGTCATTGAAGTTGCAGAGAGAGCGTCCAAGAAGAAGAGGTGCGGCAATCGGTTCTGCGCGTTAGTAACGATCGACGTCAAAAACACTTTTAACAGTGCCAGCTGGGAGGCCATCGCCACAGCGCTGCATGGTATGCGGGTCCCCCACTACTTGTGTAGAATCCTTAAGAGTTACTTCCAAAACCGGATTCTGGTCTACGAAACGAACTCGGGGCAGAAGTCGATTAGGGTTACGGCGGGCGTTCCGCAAGGCTCCATACTCGGCCCAACGCTGTGGAACATAATGTACAACGGAGTCATAAAACTGAAGTTGCCCAAGGGCGTGAAGATCTTCGGATTCGCGGATGATGTCGTCCTCATGATACCCGGTGAGTCGCTGGAAGAAGTAGAAATGCTGGTGGCGGAGTCGACCGACGCAGTTGAAAACTGGATGAATGCAATCAAGTTGCAGCTTGCTCACCACAAAACGGAAGTGATGCTGGTCAGCAACTGCCGAAAGATCCAGTGGATGCAGATTACCGTAGGAGGGCACGTCATACCGTCCGTGCGGGCTTTAAGACATCTAGGAGTGATGATCGATGACCGGTTGAATTTCAACACCCGTGTAGACTATTCCTGCAAAAAGGCGGCTAAAATGGTCAGTGCGCTTGCAAGGATCATGCCGAACGTCGGTGGTCCGAAAGGCAGCAGTAGGCGACTTCTGGCGGCCGTATCATCCTCGATACGGCGGTACGGCGTTCCAGCATGGGGAGCCGCGCTCAAAACGAAACGTAACCGCAGGAAGTTGAACAGCGTGTTTCGTCTGATGGCAATTAGAGTCGCGAGTGCGTACAAAACCATCTCGTCGGAGGCGGTTTGCGTTATCGCCGGGATGATTTCAATCTGCGTAACCCTAGCAGAGGATATCGAATGCTATCAACGGAGAGGAACCAGTAATGTGAGGAAGACGGCGAGGCTAGACTCCATGGTCAAATGGCAGCAGGAGTGGAACAACGCGGAGAATGGAAGGTGGACCCACCGGCTAATCCCCAATGTGTCGACGTGGGTGAACAGGGAGCATGGAGAGGTAAACTTTTACCTCACACAGTTCCTGCCCGGGCACGGCTGTTTTCGCCAATACCTGCACCGGTGTGGTCATGCGTCGTCACCTTTCTGCCCGGCGTGTGCCAACGTAGAGGAGACTCCAGAGCACGTGGTGTTCGACTGTCCGAAGTTTACGGAATTGCGAAGGGGAATGCCTGCCCCAAGGCCGGATAATATCGCAGAGCGAATGTGCAACGAGGAAGACACGTGGAACGCGGTAAGCAGAGTCGTGACGCAAACACTGTCGGAGCTACAGCGTAAATGGAGACGGGACCGGCAAACAAGCGCCGGTTCTGAGGAGTATCCAGCGCAGTGAGCAGTGTTCGGCTTCGGGTCGTCGGGGCGCCGGTGAACCGGAAGTCTTCTGCCAACCGGAATCGTCGGGCCGACCTCGGCACTCGAACAGCCAGCTTGCTGAAGAAAGAAGAAAGGAGAAGAAAGTGCTTCGGGTATGTAGGGCACCGCCAGTGCGGACGTCATCCACCACCGGAACTGTCGGACCACCTCTGCAACCCGAAGACGAAGTCGGCGCAATGCGCGTAAGCGTCCCCTGCGATAACCGCCGGTAGTCGGGGCACCATCAGTGCGGAAATTTCCTTCACCGGAACTGGTGGACCACCCTCGACGCCGGGGGGAAGCAGGAAGATTCGAGAGATGGATACAACGTAGCAGCGGAGCAGTGGATCATCCAGCCACTCGGTGAACTAGCCTTAGCTAGGGGTCGGAATTTTAGAAGAAGTGCATGAGCACAGCATCCCCCCCCCCCCCGCTCCCGAAGTAGTCGCAGCATTTCGTGGTCTCGGGGGGATCGAGGTAAGGAGGATAAGGAATCCGGATTTTCCGAGAGGCACATTTTTAGCAGGTCGGGCAGGAGCCCAACCCTGTTCGCCTGAACATTGTGTGGTGTCTCAGGTGTCTGTCGCGCAGATTGATGGCTTTTCAACCCCTATAAAAAAAAAGAAAAAAAAGACAAACAAACAGACAGGCAGGTAGACAGACAGACAGACAGACAGACAGACAGACAGACAGACAGACAGACAGACAGACAGACAGACAGACAGACAGACAGACAGACAGACAGACAGACAGACAGACAGACAGACAGACAGACAGACAGACAGACAGACAGACAGACAGACAGACAGACAGACAGACAGACAGACAGACAGACAGACAGACAGACAGACAGACAGACAGACAGACAGACAGACAGACAGACAGACAGACAGACAGACAGACAGACAGACAGACAGACAGACAGACAGACAGACAGACAGACAGACAGACAGACAGACAGACAGACAGACAGACAGACAGACAGACAGACAGACAGACAGACAGACAGACAGACAGACAGACAGACAGACAGACAGACAGACAGACAGACAGACAGACAGACAGACAGACAGACAGACAGACAGACAGACAGACAGACAGACAGACAGACAGACAGACAGACAGACAGACAGACAGACAGACAGACAGACAGACAGACAGACAGACAGACAGACAGACAGACAGACAGACAGACAGACAGACAGACAGACAGACAGACAGACAGACAGACAGACAGACAGACAGACAGACAGACAGACAGACAGACAGACAGACAGACAGACAGACAGACAGACAGACAGACAGACAGACAGACAGACAGACAGACAGACAGACAGACAGACAGACAGACAGACAGACAGACAGACAGACAGACAGACAGACAGACAGACAGACAGACAGACAGACAGACAGACAGACAGACAGACAGACAGACAGACAGACAGACAGACAGACAGACAGGGCGTAGAAACAACGTTTTACCATATTTTTGGACGCGGTGAAATCAATGAGCCTGAGGCCGGTTTCTTTCGTATGCTGGTGTGCGCAGAACTTTCTTATAACCGGTCTGAATTCCTCCTCCTAGCCGACCTGAGCATTGAGATTTAGGATAACGATGTTGAGGCATGACTTGGGCAGCTGGCGTATTCTCTCTCATCACCAAATCACGCCCTTTTTCACTTTGCACACCATGATATAAGCTGCACCCAACTCGTGTGTTTTGTCACAGCTCTGGTTGCTCTGGAATAACTATCCCTATACATATGTACCGTCGATTATTTACAAATAAACCCTCAATAAGTCGGAATAAAGTGAATAATTCTAAAGAAATTGAGAGACTTACAGCTCAATGTTTCGAGTTTCGTTAGTCCGTCTTCGTCACCTGGGTCCTTGCCAATTGTTCCGGTCCGTATGAACTTTGTGTGTTTCCTGTACTCATGATTTCTACGGCTGGCTTGTAGGGCCTGCACCAACCATTGCCGGAGGACCATCCTGCACAGCTCTGATTAGAGTCCCCCCTCTCCTTACGTGGTCTATCGTGGTTATTTTCCCGAACATCCCCCCCCCCCCCCATGTATGACTTATGGATAGACCCCAATGTGATTGCGTTAATATCAAGCAGTTCCAGAGCACAACTAATGATTATATTTTGAATTTTGATTCCCCAGAATGCAAAATTCAAATATGCAGTTATTGCGATATTCCTAAAGAACGCATTTATTTGCATTGAGACTCCATCGAATTATTGAGTTATGAAAGTACGTTCGTCAATAGACGTTCTGCGTCAACAGTTCATACAACCCATTAGTACTGTGCTTTCATTTATCACATTTATCAGTCCTGTCCAAGTTTATCTTTGTAGTTAGGCTGATTCCAAAAACATGTGCCAAACACGTGTGCAGAAGAACAATAACATAATACTTTGAAAAACATAAAACTAGTAGAAACCAACCAAATCAAAAGATTAGGTTGGTTTGTACTAGTTGGTGTTTACGGATTCACAAGATAATAACACGAATCAACAACGTCCTACACTCCAAGGACGAAACTATTTTTATCCCAACCAATAAACAAAGCAATTCATTTTCAAACTCTCAGCTTACTATAAATGGGCTCTGTTTCGAATCATCAGGCATCAGAAGTTTTGTTCAAACATACCCAACCAGACAGTGCCAAGTAGTAAAATCAACCAGAAAAATGAAGTATACCTTGTTGATCCTTGCCATCATGGTCACCATAGTATTGGTCCACTCGGAGGTGATTATCGATCCAGGTCACACCGATAACGAAGTTCCGGATTCGCCATTGCGCAATTTGCGTCGTGGTGCGACTATTGCAGTTAATAAGGACAGCATTGCTGAAGTCGACGTTCTCAACAATCGTAACAGAGGCCGGCCCGGTCGTCACATACTGTAAGAGTTGAGGATCCGAACCGGCTTCATGATTGTGGCCGTTGTTAATAAGGATGTGCAATCATAGAAGTATGGTTCGACGATGATGCTTGGGAAGTTCCAACACCTTGAAAATATTAAGGATATTATTTTGTTAATGTTAATTTTCCTGTATATTAATTTCTAAATTTGTTAAAGAAATATTAAATAAATGTTCATGCTGGTACTTTTTGTTACCGCGTAATACCCAAAAAACTAACGGCCCGTCACGCATTTTCATACCTAAACTTGCTGGTTTGCTTGTTCATTTCACAGGCAGATAATTCAATTGGTCCATTTTGTCCAAAGCAGTCGCTAGGTAGAATGTTGATCACTATTCAATCTACTGTGTTTATATTGAGACTCACTTAAATAATCTTCACGGAGTCGATGGTAAATTAATTTGTTGTTTTCCATGGACTTAATAAACACCTGAATCCTGGTGAGGGTGAGCTTTTTAATGGAATATCTGTAATTAGAAAATGAGAAGAAAGATTAATAGTCTCTATTTAATTACAACTATCTTTATTGCTTATCTTGACCTACAGCTAACATTTTTGCCAAGTTAACGCAATTGAGCCTCCCAAATAAATGAACTAGTTAACATTTTTGCCTTTGACTATCCTGAGTCAAATTCATAATTTATCATTAATATCTACCTCCCCTTTTCCCTTATACCTAACCTAGTTATTCTGCAGCAGGTGGTGCTTCGCTGCGTCGTCTTTTTTTTTCCTAAGTTAAAGAGCCATGTGTATCCGTTACCTTTATCTTTGTTTAGTAGATTTGTGTTCTGTTGTTTGGTGATTTCTAAGCTTTCTACTACGCCTATTTCCAATTTCCAGGGTTTAGAGGTAGTCCGTAAGATTGTGATGTCATTCGTCGTTGTTTCGTGATTTTCCGTGAAGATGTGTTCTGCAACTGTCGATGCGAAGTTATGTGAAAGTACTTTGTCATTCTGTTTGACGGACAGTGTCAGTGCTTCATCAACGTATTTTAATAGCTCGCATGGCAGTTTGTCAACACCAGGAGCTTTGTTATTTGTGGACTTCAAATGGTGAGTTGACAACTTCGAAGGATGGTGCAACCGACCTCTGGTCCTCACATGTTCCTACATCACGGCTCCACGAGTCATATGATCACAAAAGACTGCCAGCTGAAACATGGAGACGTTGGTTGGCGTAGCCTGGGTAATGTTATCATTTTGACAATAGCGAAGTGAGGGGGTGCGACTGAAGATCGTGTAACTATAAATCAAATTGTTTACCCAGACCTGTAAATCATATCGTATTATTTTCCATTCTCATTTCATCAATAATTTCAGCACGATTTGGAATCATCTTTGCATTCCGAAACCATTTATCCAAGAGCCTGGAGCAACATGACAAGCATCAAAGGCTCAATTTGTTATTCAGTATTTAAGCATAACATTTACTTAAAAACTGCGCTTCTAAACTTCAATCACTATATTCAAAAAGACTGGCATGCGCTTATAAGCAATATAGGATTACATTTAAGAATATTTTGTTTAGTGGTATTATGGTAAGATAAGTCATTTATTTCAGTAATCATCAAACCCGGCTCTTCGATCACTCCAATAGCTGTCATTGAAATGTAACTAGAACAGTACAACGACATTTATTTAACAACATGTCTTATAAAATAATATCTTTCATTGACATTTTATCTCAGATATTTCGGATGATCTGTTCTGTTTTCAGCTTTTCCAGGACTAGCAGGATATTAATACATATCAATTTTTTTTCAGTAATAATCCAGTGGATGTCAGATATATTTTGTACATACACATATTATGTTCTCGTATGGACTTACTGTAGCCACTTTTTACATGGTCAAGAAATTTCATTTGGGTCTTAAAATTCAATTCAAAGTTTGAAATTTGTATAAATAGCATTTGTGTCTTATATGGTATTTTATTTTTTCATGTGAGAAAAGTAAGACCTTGTAATATGAGTCTTAGACGAATAAAAAGCAGTACAAGAGGCAAATATATGATACAGCATAAAGACTGGTATGCTTTTATGGTAAATTATTTAAATTTTAAAAGGCATTTTATTAGGAACAGTAGGAACATGCCCATTGACTTGTACAAATAAAAACTAAAATAAATTTGTTAATTGAAGCTGAGCTTCTATAAGGCCGTGAAATATCCTACATTTTGTATCTTAACATTTTTTCCAATCATCATTTATGCTAAAAATTTCCTAAGGTAGCCTAAGGAAGTTGAAGAATGTGTTGATTGGACAATGGTTCGTGGAGTCGCCAGTCCCTTGTCATGAGAAGACACGCAGTTCTGGCTGTGGTCTTCCGAAGGTCCTCATTGAGATCAACTGGCCCTGCTACAACAATGCGTGGACTTTCAGAGGAACAACGTCGAAATAGTGTGCTCAAATGTACAGAACCCGGAATGTCACTAAAAAAGTTGGCAAAAATGAAAGGAGTAAGTGAGAAAGCCGTGCGAACAGCGATTACGATGCCAGTGAGATTAACAGGTTTGAGAATTACGTTTGCATTTAAAAAAATGGACAAAAATTGCCGATTTTTCATGGGTTTACCTTCACCCGCACTGACGAAACTACGCATGCAGCATCAATCATTGTAACCCATTAGTCAATCAGACAAAATTTGACAGCTCTATCAGTTGAAGTCTAACTGTGATGGCAAAAACAGTGAAGCAACTCCGTTCAGAAGTGTGCGCGTTCAAAGAACTTTGCGGACGCCGGATATGCCCGTTCCGGCATCTACAACATCTTGGCACTATTAGACAACATTCAGAGCATCAAAAGAAAGCCCGGTTCCAGACGGCCGACGACCCTGAGCGACAAGCAGCTCCAAAGGATGCTGAAGAGGAAGACCGAGGGAAAAGTGGCTGCATCGCTGCGTGCGCTTGGCCGGGAGGTCGGTTCAACCAGCCAAACAGTGAAAAAGTACCTGGCGAACATGAACATACATGTTAGGAAGCGGAAGTCGCGTCCACTGGTTTCGGAGCTGCGGGCAATGACGCAGCGGCAACTGCTAAATAATATGGTCAACTCGATTTTCCCGGCGAATTAATCGTGTCGAAAAAAGACCCTGCTAACCCTCGTTTGGATAAACGTATGATTAAGGCATTCGAGCACAAGAAGGAAGTTTCAGAGCGGGATGTGGCCGAAAAAACGGGCACTTCAAAGTCCAATGTTCATCGTGCCAAAAAATCGTATGGATCTTCAAACCTATAAGAAGCAGGAGCAGCTGAAACGGAGTCCGAAACAAGAAGAATCAGGCCCAAAGTGCGAAAGTTGTTCGATACGATGCTTGCTGCGAATTTAAGCTGTATAATCATGGATGACAAAACCTACCTGAAATTCGACTACATATCCTTGCCGGGGCCACAGTTTTATACGGTGCGTGAACGAGAAGTATTTTACCAGTCTGAGACATCCATTCAAGTCGACAAGTTTGGTAAGAAGGCTATGGTCTGGCAAGCTATTTATGGCTGTGGTAGGGTTTCGCAACCTTTCATCCCAACTGCTTCAAAGAATATTTAAGAAAACCACTCCTACACATGATTCGAAGCAGCAACGATCCAGTTGTCTTCTGGTCAGATCTTGTGTCTTTCCATTACGCGAAATCAACGGTTGAATGATCTACTACTCAGAATGTTTCGTTCGTTTCAAAAGACATGAACCCTCCTAATTGCCCGCAAATTCGACCAATTGAAGAATGCTGGGCATTGATGAAGGCACATCTCAGGAAACATGTTTCAGCAGCAGATTCCATTGAACAGTTTGAAAAAGATTCGAAGAAAGGGTCACAACTTGTCGCTAAGAAGTCTGTGCTGGATCTAAAGATCAACGTTCGCAAGAAGGTGTGCCAGCTAGAACAAAATTGCAAAATTGCAAATATTAAGAACACTAACCTTATGTGTTACTTTAATGTTAGCGTTATATCTAATTAAAATTGAATTTCCAATACTTGTAAAGTATATTAGCAGTGCGTCTATGATTTCTGGGATAGTCTCTAAAGGCTAAAGGGCGAACACGAAATTATTGCGACACATTCAACAGGGCATAACTTTTTTACCATTGGGTAAAAATCAACCAAATTTTGCACACTGTCTCATTGATGTGTATTGTTTACATGCTGTCAAACTCGAAGTCGTGTTTTTCGATTCAACGGAAATGGAGGTGAACCAACGCGAGTCGAGAGAATAAATTCTTTCCAAACACCTGGAATTTCCTGACCTGTCGCACCGGCAGTTGGGAAAAATGTTGAACATTCACCATTCAACCGTCTCCAGAGTGTTGAAGCGGTTCCAGGAGCGGTTGACGTTGGACCACGGCAAAGGAGCTGGAAGAAAACCGGGACCGGAGAACAAAAAGACGGAGGGAAAGGTGAAGCGGATGATTAAAGCAAATCCCAACGTCTCAAGCCGTGATTTGGCTAAAAAGATCGGCATGTCGCAGAGCTACGTCCAGAATGCAAAGAAGAGAGCTGGACTACATACATACAAGGTACAGAACTTCCCAAACCGCGATGAGCGGCAACAATCGACGGCTAAAACTCGGGCACGGAAGCTCTACGAGAAGATGCTGACAAAATATGGCTGCTGTGTGATGGACGAGGAAACGTATATAAAAGCCGATTTTAAGCAAATTCCGGGGTTGGAGTTTTTCACCGGCAAGAGCAAGTTCTATGTGGACGAAAAATTTAAGAAGAAGAAAATGTCGAAGTTCACCTCCAAATATCTCATTTGGCAGGCCATCTGCTCTTGCGGACTGAGGAGTGAGCCTTACGTGACAAAGGGCACAGTAAATGGCGAGATCTACAAATCTGAGTGCCTCGAGAAGCGCCTTTTGCCGTTCTTGCAGCAGCACGACAAAGCTCCGCTATTTTGGCCAGATTTGGCATCATGCCACTATTCTAAAAGTGTCCTGGAGTGGTATGAGGCCAATTCTGTCCATTTTGTTCTAAAGGACATAATCCGCCAAACTGTCCGGAGCTGCGCCCGGTGGAGCAGTACTGGGCAATGATGAAGCGGGAACTTCGGAAGAGCAAGAAGACAGTCAAAGACGAGAAGGACATGTTAAGAAAATGGAAAAAAAAACTTAGAAACTGGTACCGGATGACACTGTAAAGACTTTGATGGAGGGCATCAAGCGAAAATGCGTTCAATTTTACACTCAAAGCTCCATCGATTAACTTTTCTTTTGATTTTTGAAGTAAATATATGTATAAAACTACCCTAAAATTTTGGTTTGATTCTAAACATTATAAGAAAATTGGCATGACATTTTCGGTGTCGCAATAATTTCGTGTTCGCCCTTTATCTCGGTCAAGGCGTATAACAAGTGTATGGATAATTGGATTACCCGTTGGCAAGCTTGTATTGACTCAAAAGGAGATTATTGTGGTGGAGATTTTAAAGCTTTGTATTAAAATTTTGCACAATCGGTTTATTGAAGGATTGGTCATGATTAGCACTTGCAAATAGCTCATACAGATAAATTTAATAAAAGACTGTTGTATAGAAATTTTCGGCAGGTTAACTGGGGATCAAGATGTTGCGGCTTATCTTCTGAGGGAGAGGATACATTTTACTGTAGCTGTTTTGATAAGCTTTCTGGGGGAAACCGATGATACATCGAAGATAGATTCAATTCGTATTTCTCGGTTCAAAAGTTCGAAACTTGTTCGCATTTTTCCAGAAATCGTTTTTTTAAATTTTATATTATTCAATTCCATATTCTACAGCTTTAAGACAATCCTGCTGAGAAGTGCAGCAGTTACGTGAATTGGTCAGAGCTTATATAAGCTTCTAGATACTGAACGAACTATAAAAAAAATGTTTTGAATTACCATGAACATCGGAATATATATGAAGATTGGGTGGAAATATAATGAACTTGACAGAAGTTGATTAAGCTTCATGGAAGTTGAATAAATTATTAGAAGTTGCAACATAATCATGAAGTTTGTTCGTTCTGAGAAGAGAACCTCGGAGAAGTTCAGCCGAAAAAATCTCAACGTTTTTGGAAACTTGGTTGGACTTCCAAAACGTTTGCTGATCACCCATGGAATAAAAACAACTTTCTGGAATTGACCGGAACTTTGAGAAGCAGATTTAGCTTCCCAGAAGTTATTTGGACTTCCAGTTGGTTCATCTTTTGTACCCGTTCACGAATTCCGAGTTTTTTTTAATCGGTGGCTTAAGCGCCACTCTCGAAGAGAGACCACCGGTCTCGTTTTATTTGCCCGAATTTAGAGACTGCTTTGGCTCAGGGAAAACTTTTGAACGGTTAATGGAAAAGTTGGAAAAATGTCTATAACGCAAACTAAATCTCCTCCCCCTCTCATCAGTCGACGTATTTTAGGGACTGCAGAAGAATTTCTACCCAATTGAGTCGTTGTTTACTCAATTAAGCTCCCGAAATTAGTGAGTCGTTTATTCCCAGTAACTGACGTTAAACACAACTAAATTTAACTAAATCGAATTCATTTTCATTTGTAGCACTGTTTATTCGTGTTGGACGGTTTCGCCGAAAACGGAAAAAAAACAATGGTGGCGTCTCTTTCCCCGGGGTGATCCGCCCTTACGAATGCAGGCACACGTACCCAAAACGACCCAGCTTCGCATACCTATCCGTTCCACCGAGCGGGGATCGGTGAAGCCTCTATCCTTCGGTTTGGATCGGGTTCACAGCGTGCATTTGACGACACGCGCTCTTGGATTGCTCCGGTCCACAAAAAAATGATGGAGAGGGGCCATACCTTCGGCTTTGGCTACAGAGGGCAGATTCTTCGCTACACTGGTTTTGGCGACTTCACTCACTTCTCCGTTTGACTTCCTTCTAGAGGCGGGTCTTCACGGTACACACGAGTCTCGATTATCCTTAGACGGAATTCGACTTGCACCACGACAGAGCGTTGGATGGTCGCCACTAAATGACGGAAATACCCAGCCGTACGAAAAAAGCGCAGCGCGCTGCGTGTCCAACACGAATTTACTTTAGTATTAACTTTCACTTTTTTTAAAAACACTATTTAAAAAAACTTTTTGAGCGTATTAGCAGAACTTGCTTACTTACTTTTAACCACACTTTCTTTAGTTCAAATTCATTTTCTATCAGTTTTGGAGTTTTAACGAGCTTTGCCTTCATGATTGCCCACATTTTTTCATTTGGGCGAAGTTCCGGAGTGTTTGGAGGGTTGACGTCTTTTGATACAAAAACTACATTATTATCTTTGTACCAGTCTAAGACGGGCCGGGCATAGTGGCAAGATGCCAAATCCGGCCAAAACAGTGTCGGGCCATCGTGAGATCTCAAGAAGGGCAGAAGTCGTTTTTGGAGGCATTCGTCCTTGTAGATTTGTCCGTTGACGGTCCCAGAGGTGATGAAGGGCTGACTCATTTTGCCACATCCGCAGATCGCTTGCCAGACAAGGAATTTGTTGGCGAATTTCGACAGTTTCCTCTTCCGTACACTCTCTGGAACGGCCAGCTTAGAGGTGGTGACGTAGTGTTTCTGTCCTGGCATTAATTTGGTGTCGGCTTTAATGTAGGTCTCATCTTCCATCACAATGCAGAACGGTTTTGTGAGCCACTCCCTGTACAGTTTTCTTGCACGAGTTTTGGCCACCGAGTTCTGTTTATCGCTCCGGTTCGGTGCCTTCTGGAACTTGTACACATGTAATCCAGAACGTTTCATTGTTTTCTGCACAAAACAAACTGAAACTTTCGCCTTTTTCGCAACATCCCTGATCGAAATGTTGGGATAACGCTTAAATTGGTTCAATACCATCCTGGCCTTCTCCGGATTTGATGTGCCACGTTTTTTGCCACTACCATTTTTCCGCTTGGTTGTCTTACGGTCTTTGAACGTTTTGATCACATGAGATACGGTTGAATGTGCGATTCCGAGCTGTTTTCCGATCCATCGATGAGAAGCGTTTGGGTTTTCGAAGTGAGTGCCCAAAATTTGTTGGCGCACTATTTCTTCATTCGAAGCCATCACTGAAATCACTCGACCGATTTTCACGAAACTCATTACACAATTGACACAACACAATGAAATACATTCAGTTAAAATTTCAATAATTTTTACCCACATGCTAAAAAGTTACGAACAATTGCGTGTGTCCTAATTTCATCGAATACAGTCTTTATAATGTTTAAAACTCACTCACTAATTTTACCTATGAAACGTATCTCAATAGACACAAGCTCAAAAAACGAAATTAACTTTTATTGCGCACTTCTGCCTTCCAGCCGATCCTTTAGCGAAATGATTGAGTGGAGGAAATGTCTGTGCCAAGAAACTGTGCCTTTTTTTCAAATCTGAGTCCTATTCAAGTATTCAAAATGACAACTCTCTAACTTTTCTTTAGAAGCATTATTTTAAAATCTCACTCAAGTGATTCGTATGGCGACGGAAAGCATGGCGAATTTTAACCGCCTATTTAAGATTCAGCACCTTGCTATAAAAGCGATGCGATTTTATAAACGCGGTTTTTCAAAGTTATTAATCATTACATTTATCGATAGCTCAACAATCATTTAATTTAAATCAATAACCAACTTTAAAAAAAAACGTAAAACCTAACACTTTCATGGTTAAAAGCAAAATATCAGAATTACTTTAATAATTTACGAAAAATTGAAAAAATCTGGGAAGTTGGTCGATTTACAAAATTTTTAACAAGTTGGTGGAATTTCTGTGAAATAAGCAGCATTTCCGAGGTGTTGTTTAACCTTGCAAAAACTTTTTAGAATCTCCTAGATTCTGATACCGTGGAAATTCCGCAAAATTGATTTAACATTAAAAATGTAGTTGATTATTTTATTCTCGTTTTTGTTCGGTGTGAAAAATTATCGTGAAGTAAGAAATTTAAGTTCTTCTTAAAACTAAAGTACCATAAGCTTTTCAGATGTTTCCTGAACTATTGGAAAATGTCTCGAGCTTCTGGGACGATCCCTGAACTTCTAGGAAGCTCCCTAAGCTTATGGAAAAATCCTTGAAATGTTTCCCAAACTTTTGAGAATGCTCCAAAAATCTATAAAAGTTTCCTGAATTTCTGGGACGTTTTCTGAATTCTGAATCTGGCATCTTAAAGGATTTGATCCTCTCCGTTTCGACTCTTGTTTTTCGATAGACAAATTACAAATCAGCATTATCTAATACCGTTTTAATGAAATACATGCATTCACACACTCACCTTCTCCCAAACGAAAGAGCAAGTATCTTCTGCTCAAATATGAACGAAACTGGTTAAATAAAACACAAACAGTTTATTATTCTTCAATATTTATTTTCTCTCCTTCAAAACAATCACCATCGGAGGCGATACACATATGCAAACGTTTTTTTCCATTCCTTATAGCACTTTTCATTTGCCTCTTTTGGTATTGCCTTAAGCTCCCTCTTCGAATTCTCTTTCATGACTTCAATCGTCTTAAAATGTTTACCACGAAGCGGCAATTTGAGTTTGGGGAAGAGGAAAAAGTCACATGGTGCCATATCAGGCGAATATGGCGCTTGAGGAACGATGTTAATGTTGAAGTCTGCTAACGACGAAATTGGCGAAAAGTTTGTAAAAAATCTGCGATCTCTGAAAAAAAAACTTCTGGTCTCTGATGTTGAATAATTGACAAGATGACAGGTGTTGGCGGGTTTAACAATAAGAAATACATTCCCGGTGCCGGGAACGCGAAGCTCTATCAGAGTTTTGCTATCCAAGTTTTGCTGATGCAAATCAGGTATAACGTTGTTCCAAATGAAGACTGAAGATGCCCTAAGGACACAAATATAAAATAAATTGAAACGATCACACCGAATCAGAATCAAATGTCATTGCAATCCGGGATATTTCACGGATTTTCTTGGGGTCCTTCCCGTAAAAGCGTCAACACAGAGGACCGGCAGGGGAAAAAAAACAGAATAGCGCCAAATTTCTTCAACATCATTAGAAACGACGGGAATCATGACTCTTCGTGTGAGGAATATTTAAGGCAATTGAAAAAAATCAATCAACATTATAAATGCGCATTCCATGCAAACATTCGACTTCTCCCGAACACTACTTGCTCTAGGTTCTCTCCCAGTGATGAGACAAGAAGTAAACGACAAGGAATATTAAAACGCGTTTACTACCGGAATTGTCCCTTTCGAACGGCACTGTTTCCTCAGCCGCTTTATGGTACTTGCAACACTCTTGGAAAAGTAAAATCTATTCTTCTTTGCGGATCCACACCTTGAAAGTCTTCACTGGTTCTTTGCCTTTACTCTTTAATTCACCATTTATCACTGATCCCGAAAAGTAATAAAGAGACGCAAAAAACTAACGTGAAATTACAATTGTTCCAAAATTTTGAAATATGATGGATGTAAAAATTGTCTTCCTTGAAAGCCATCGAAATGTAAGAGTAATAAGAAACTCGTCCACTCCTGTATCAAAATGCCGATGCATAGGAAGCTATTGCACTTTCACACGCAACAAAAATCTCGCTTCGTAAATGTACGGAATAAAATTCCAATTTTAGAGACATTTGTTTAATGTACAAAATTCATGTTTACGAAATGAGTAAAAAAGAATTTACGAAAAAAAATATCAGCGTTTCAAAATCGATTTTTTTTCACTCAGTCAGTGTTTCACTCAGTTTTGATAATAGTGGATATTTTAATTCGTCAGGGTTGCCAGTTTCCTAAAAAACTCTAATTGAAGTTTTTCCAATTTTACCTATCATCTCTAACTTCAAAAAATCATAACTTTTATTATATATTATTAATTATTATATTTATTATTAAAAATTCATAACTTTTATTATTTACCAAATATCATATTCATGCGAAACTTATTAATTCTATCATGACATTTATCAATCTCCTGCTGTGAAAAACTACATCAATGGCAATTAACATTGTTCAAAACTAAACAAAGTAAGATCAAGAATATTCATCGCTTTTTCAATATTCAAGAGCTCACTTATGGGCTTACGCAGAAGCATTCTCGACGGCAGCCATTACCTCAAAATATAGAATTGGTATAATTCAGAATCTGTACTAGATGTTGAATATTTTATCACATCAGTTTGTATGCTTACTTGCTGTGGGCAATCAGATGGAGTTCGATTCGATGTTCATTCACTAACAATCAAGATATATAAATTTGAAATAGCGAGGTAAGTTTGCGAGAGAGAGAGAGAGAGAGAGAGAGAGATAAAAGATAGCAAAAAATACACGGAGCAGCAATTCACCTTAATCAAATTTCGCAAGACGCTAATTTCATTTGGCAATTTGAGTTTTTGAAAACTGTTAACGTTATCTGTTAGGTGAACAAATTCACGGTATCAATGACGTTAAACGTTTTTTTTAAGGATTCCTTACAATTTATTATGATAACATTTGATTACTCATCAGTCGTGTCGGTTGCAGATTTGACGTTAATGCAAAAGGCATGATCAATTGTTCACACGCAGCTCTCAAATGGCATGTTTCAGCAACTGTGTTACAACTTCATTGCTGAGACGATGGGATCATTGTGCAAAACCCTTTCCAACGAGGTTGGGTAAACTTGCCGATTGTAAACAAATCTAAACAAGTGGAAACAAATTTTCACGGTGACCTTCAGAAGATGCTAATAAAAGGGATGGATTCTGCTTATATTGGCGAGAGGCACATAAACTCCACTACTAGAGAAATCGGAAGCGTAAAAAATCCACTTCAATCTAGCTCTGAACCGGAGCTCATTCCCAATCCAGCTCAAGTGTAGGAACGTTGTTCCACTTATGGTTTTTCTGCTGAATGTAAACTGTAGAGGAATGGATAGCAACAGGCAAGAGTCAATGCCGCACAACATTTTGTTTACATTTTCCGAAGCTATTTTCGTTGGGAGAAATTTGTTTGCATCGCATTAAAAAACGTAGATTACATGGTGGAGGCGACAAACGAATGAAATCACGAAACGAATTGCTTGACTGGATTAATTACTTGAATGCGCTTTCCAACCAATGCAGTGGAAAACAGTTAATATGAACTGAATGTTGTATCATCGCCAATTAGACGCAAACGGTGCTCGTGCTTGAAATAGCAGTAGCGTTGCTTCCACCTTTTTGTTTACGAGTGAAAATCCATCTTCTTCAATGGAATAATGCTATTCC
This sequence comes from Aedes koreicus, assembly GCA_024533555.2. Lineage (NCBI taxonomy): Eukaryota > Metazoa > Arthropoda > Insecta > Diptera > Culicidae > Aedes > Aedes koreicus. Next base: position 630,872 of record JAHHFK020000859.1, on the reverse strand, counting down.
AATTATGTAGTTGTGAGCAACATCAAAATTAATGAATTTGGAACAACTCTGTTTGCTTTTCAAGGAGTATTTATTCGTAACAAATCTACATAAATGTCTGTGGCCCGTTTATAACAGGTAAGATTTTTGAAGCACACTGTTAGTGGTGCTTGCTTCTAAGAAGTCTTACCTTCCTGCTATGTCTTTCAAGTTTCTGTCAAATCTTCTTAGCCGAAAAGTTTTTCATGGAAGAACATGAAAGGGTGTTGGTAAACTTGAAAGAAGATATTAAAGGTTCACAACAGCGTTGAAGTACTCCAGGAAGTTGAGTTTCTACACTTGACAAATTTCGATGGTAATTGCTGGGAGGTGCATAGCGATACTTGGTGAAAATATTTGGTGAATTTCATCATCACATTTACTTCACATCAAAGTATGATGTTTAAATACCAACTTAAATATACAAGTGGCATGGTTAAGACTATTACGAATAAAGATTAATGCTCACAGTGTTTCTCACAATAGGTGTCGCCTTTTTCAGTCTTGTTTTATTTCAGCTGAGTAATTTTAACAGCGGAATTGATTATACCCGTTTTGAGTGTATTTTTTTGACAGCTTTTCACTGAAAATAAATAAGCAATTTCTTTTGTTTATATTTATCAGCTACCATTGAAGCCATACGGGAGCAAGTTTTAAAATTACATATGCATAAGCTTAGACCGTGTCAGATATTTAATAGCCTTAAGAAGTTCGGAGTGAGTAAGCGTTTTGTTTTTCGTACCTTGAAACGGTTCAAGGAAACGGGTCATGTCCATATTCAACACAAAGGAGGTCCCAGACGAACTGCCAGAACGAAAAAAAGGTTAAAAGTGTGAGGGAGCGAATAAGACGTAATCCGGCCGTATTTGGCCGTAAATTGAGGAAAAAATTTCAAATGTCCCCTGCTTCAATGAACAGGCTCCTCAGACATGATCTGGAATGAAAGCCGTACAAGAAACAACTAATTCTCGGGTTGACGGAGTGTCAAAAGCAAGCCAGGGTCCAAAGAAGCAGAAATCTTTTGGTTCGGCATGGTGACTGCGAGATTTTATTTTCGGATGAAAAGCTCTTCCTCCTTCAGGACAGTCATAATGAACAAAATGATCGTGTGAATGGCAAAATTTTTGCCAATATTCCAAGAGATAAACTAACTGTAGAACGCTAGCGGAATGTATCGAAATCATGGTATGGGGCGCCGTGTTACGAAAAAGAAAGCTTCTTCTTAGGTTTTCATAAAACCGAACGTAAAAATCAACACTGAATATTACTTATATTACTCAATATTACTGAATTTTACTGTTGTGCTTTCAAATTTTTTGGCTTAAAAATGTAATTGGCCTCTGCTACAGGTTGCCCCGGGGACGTTCCGGTGATCCCGGGAGTGGCCAATGGTCTTTTTACGTATGTATATCTAAAGATTCTGTTGGGTTACCTGACCCTGACCAACACCGATTGGGGGGGTAATTTATTGCAGTGCCAGTGGGGTGGAATATGTTGGGCGCCTCCATAAAGTGGACTATATTTTGTTGGGTTTAGGGTTTTTTTTTTGGGGTTCCTTTCAACCTTTTAACACACACAGCATCACTCATCCGTCCATCTAGCACACAGCACACATATTTGTCCAACACATTTTATTTGCAGTTTATTTACATTTACTACAAACTAGTACATCACATACAATTAACACAGAACATTGTTTCCCATTGTGGCACTGTTCCCATCCATCCTTCTCGAGAGTCAGAGCCGACACGACTGCGCTTATATTCACCTAGTAAACCAAGCAATGAAAAACCATAAAGATAGAGCTGTCGCACGTAATAGGTCTACTACAGCTTCCCCCGGGGACGTTCCGGTGATCCCGGGATGTGGCCAATGGTCTTTTCTAGTATGCCAAAACCTTATTTAGGAAAAATCATGAAGATAGAGCTGTCGCACGGCATATTTCGGTGTAAAAATGTAATTGACCCCTGTTACAGGTTCCCCAGGGAACATTCCGGTGGCCCCGGGAATGGCCAATGTGTCCAAATGTCCACTTTAAGTTCAAAGAAAGCTTTGTGATGAAAAAAAAGAAGAAAGAGGTGTCGGACGGCATGTTTTGGCGTAAAAATGTAATTGGCCCCAGCTACAGATTCCCCCGGGGACGTTCCGGTGATCCCGGGAGCGGCCAATGTGGCCAATGGTCTTTTTTTGCATGTATATCTAAAGATTTTTTTTATCAAAAATCATGAAGATAGAGCTTTTTTTTTGTTTATTGTTTCTTGATTATCGAGATATTCAGCCTCTCGGGCTGGTTCATCTCCTGCCATAGTCACTCAGCTCGTAGAGCTGTCGCACGGCATGTTTGGATGTATAAATGTCATTGATCTACTACAGGTTCCCCCGGGTTTGTTCCGGTGGTCCCGGCAGCGGACAATGGCCTATTCTAGTATACCAAAACTTTATTTATGAAAAATTATGAAGATAGAGCTAGTATTTACTAGAGAAAAATAATTCTAAACGGCATCCTGTACAAAATTTCACCAGAAAATCGACATGTGAAACGTCCCCTCCAGAAACACGGAATATCTCCGATATTCGGGAACCATGGCCAGTTTCGTCACTGCATTATAAAATAACATTCATTTTACCGTTGAATGCTTCAAAGAGAATTGAAATCGGTTAATATTTCGTGAAGTTAGAGCACTCCTAAGTTGACCATATATTTTCCTATCCTATTTATTTTGTCTACCCCCTGTAGATCAACATAAAGGGTGTCGACAGTTAAATTGCTTCACTTTAAACTCGTCCTCAAAAACAAGTCTCTCAACCGATTGTCATGAAATATTCAGGGAATAAAATACAAAGTATAATCCTGGTTTAGGTATTTTTATTCCTCTGTATTTCTTTACCAAATCCAAAAGCCCGAACTTTCTTCTTAATACCACGCATAAGATTTTGTACAACGCTTGAACCGACATTTTTTTTCGCTTTCAACCATGACTTCAACATTTCCTATTCTGTAGTGACAACTTTAGGATGCTTACGAAGTTCGTGCTTCATTATAGCCCAATATTTTTCAATCGGCCGCAACTCTGGAGAGTTTGGGGGATTGAGATCCTTCGGCACGAAGTTGACACCATTCGTCTTGTACCTCTCCAGAACATCCTTGGAGTAGTGACAAGAGGCTAGGTCCGGCCAAAAAACTGTAGGAACGTTGTGTGTTTTGAGAAACGGAAGCAGTCGTTTTTTCAGGTATTCATTCATGTATACTTGACCATTTACAGTTGAAGTTGCCACGAAAGGCTTGCTCCGTTTACCACACGAACAAATGCTCTGCCAAATCATGAATTTCTTGGGGAACTTTGACACTTGCTGTTTCCTGAGAGACTCTGGAACATCAAACTTGTCTTTCGCAGTCATATACTGGTTGCCGGGAATTTGTTTAAAGTCCGCTTTTACGTGTGTTTCATCGTCCATGATGCAGCAGTGTGGTTTCGTCCACATTTGTGTGTACAGATTACGCGCACGTGTTTAAGCTGTCCTATTCTGTTTTTAATTGGGGTTTGGAGCTTTCTGAACTTTGAATGAACGGAGCCCGGCTCGTTTCTTGGCTTTCTGCACGAAATTTTTGGTCAAGTGCAGCTTTTTCGCGACATCCCGAACAGTTGGGTTTGCGTTTAAATGCAGCAACCACTCGCTTGTGATCCTTCACACAGTACGGAACACTTTTTCTACCACTCACCTTCTTCCGATCGATAGTTAAACGTTCCCCGAAACGTTTTATGACACGAGACACTGTAGACTTGTGAATTTTCAACATCTTTCCGATGGCTCGGTGCGAAAGAAGTGGGTTGTCGAGGAGCGTGTGCAAAATGTTCTCGCGCACTTGCTGTTCCATCGACTCCATTTTCGAAACTACGGCACTTTTCACAATGAAACCCACGCAGTGTAAACAATACACGCTGAGGTCATTTCACCCAAAATTTCGTTGAAATCAAACCAAAGGGCGAAATGTTACAGCTTATTGAAAGTGATGCCATTTACACCCTTTAGTTTCACAGGGGACAAAATTAAAGAGAAGAAGCTGCACTTGAATCGATTCAGCCATCTCCGTGATAAGTTAATGTATTTTGTACGGTTTCTTTAACTGAGGCATACTTTAAGGCTATCATCGCCCGTTTCCTATCATATTTGCCTTCTTCGGAACCACTCGGAATCGGAATTAACAAACAATACCACGGAAAGAAATTTCTTGTTCAATATCCTGTCCAAACAACTCAACAGCCCAGCAGGATTTATTCTCCCTTCGTCACACAGAAGCCTTGGGAATTGGTTTTCCGTGCGATTTGATGGATTTCTTTTTTCCTAACGCCTAAAGGCCCATTCAGTATCCCTTCGTATCTACGTTAAGCCGCTTTAATTCGATTTATCAAACCGCACGGTACTAATATCTTGTCTAAAAGAGTTGAAAAGAAAAAAAATCTAACCCATTTTGAATCTTATTTTTGGCCAGCAAAAATTTTATTGCTTTCTGGTAGCGAGTGATTGAATGTGATGAGTTGCCGACCTGTGCGTTGGAAAATGGAACCTATTATCCACAATTATTATTTTCCACCATCCAACGACTGTATCGGTTCGAATTGCCAATAAAAAGAAACTAGTGAAATGGACTGCCCTGAAATTCTCCACCTTCTGGGAAGCCCGAGAACCCCAATTCATTTTTTTTTCTCGACCTGTTTGAGTAACCATCATGTCGCCGTCAACCGGGCAGAAAGTGACATCCCATAGATGTAATCAATATTTTTTCCACCTACGCATCTTCGAGGATAGCGGGGCCGAAATTGTCGTGCGCTCTTCAAAGAATTTCCCAGGTAGCTGGCGAATTTCACCGTCGGTATCCATCATCATCCTTCGGTACGGCGATGGAATAGACAAAAAATTGGCACAAAATTGCTTCTTCAGATCGGTTGTCTCCATAGTTGAATGATAAATGAATTGCTTTTGGGCCGATGAAAAACGATTGACGAATTTAAGCGTCTTTTCCGGGGAAAATTTTCTGATCATCAGTATGGAATCAAATATAAAAAACTAAATTAATGAGCGAGAATGACACGTCAGAATCATAGCTGCAGGGACAGTTGGTTGATTACAGTACAGTCAATTAGCATCATTCGGTGGTACGTTCGTTGAAGCGCTGGAGCGGAACAATCTGTCCGTCCCCAAAAGTGGTGATACATCATCATCTTTTCTTGACCCAATCTCGGGCAACGTTGCACCATCTGGAACTAAGTTAAAATTGGCTACCCAGCTGATGGATAACCAACTTCTTCGGAAACCCTCTAGGCTAGAGGAGGACCCAAATTAAATCAGTCATTGCTTCCATCAGCGTTTGACGTATGATGTCGTGAAGAAGTGATCGCTCGGAAACTCCAAATTGCAGTGGGTAGTGGTAGCAAGTCGGCGGCAAAAGTAAAGCATGTTAATTTTAAATTTACTTCTTATGTTTCCCGTGGCAATCAAATTTGCAAATATAATTTTTACGATGTTGGTCGCTCGTTCACCCGCCGCCGGCTGTCACCCACGCTCTCAATTATGCTGTTCTGCTCCATTGGCTTGGGTAATGGTGATACAGCTCGTTGGCAGGTGACGGAGGATTTGCTAACATTCAAGCGTCAAAAAAAGTTACCATTTGACATGGAAGATGCGATGGGAGATAAGATTATTGTAACAGGGATTTGAAGAGTAGGATCTTAAGCTTTAATATGAAGGAATGAATGCATCGAGCGAAATTGATACCTTATAAATGGCTATCAATGTTGTTGAGGAAATCTGATCGAACACCTTGCACTTGAGGCAGCGCCCACTGCTAATAATGAGGACCTTGAACATAATTTCTGATAACCGGGTTGCGATTATTTGGCACGTAAACAATTTAAATGTCATAAATTAGCGATGGAGGGTTTATTCATCAACCTGTTTATGCCAAATGCTAGGGATCGGAGTGTTTAGCAAGTAAAGTATGAAAAGCCTTCATAATTGAGTAACTCAAACCTGCGTTAACTATTTTCTCATACAGAGTATATAGTTTAGTGAAGACAATTAGAGAAAGTTATGAAAAAAAAAAACTGTATTCAAAACGCACGGCCTGATAGTCTAACATTGAATAGGTAGCTTAAAGCAATGTTGAAAACTAATGAAATATCTAAATTGAGATTGGTTGTCAGAGCTTTGCCAAATATATTGTTAATAGCAAGAAGAAAATAGGTCTTCAAAAGCGTTCCAGTGATTAGGTTTTTTTCAATAAATGGTTTAAGCTCCACCTTTTTGGGTGCCCGGAAACTCAAACCTCAGAGCGAGTTCAGATGAAACACTGCATGGCTAAATGCTTCAAATCAATAAGTAAACGAAGGACCATGGACCTTATCAAGAACTAATCGCAATAAATACTATCTACCGAAACAAAGGTAGAGAAATTCTAACCTGCCGAGCAATTCACTCTTACCGCAATATTTTGAATCATTTGAAAGAAATATTTATTTAATTGGAATAGTCCATATGTTTCCTGGTATAAGATAGCGGGATATTTTTCCATGTTTCTTTTATTTTCCTTTTCAGCTCGTTTCTGTTTGATGTGTTGGTATCCCACAATTGCCGCTTGACCATAGGTTTTCGATGGGATTTAAAGCTGGTGGTAGCGTCTTTAATTGATTAGGAACGTAATATAACATGAGCGATGTGTTTTAGATCAAAAGATCTAAAACCAGTTGGTAACAATATTCAGATGACAGTCCTAACAGCGGCTGGATAGCCTGAAAAAATGGATATAGTTTCTGGCTCAGGCAGTACCAGCACATCGCACATTGGAACAATTCTGAAAAAAGACGGTCAAACACATTTTCACCCTTTTGTCATCATTTTATCGAATAGGAGTCTTCAGAAGAGTTGCTCAAAATTTTATTCCACATCTTTTGAAAAAAAACACGCTTAACCTTTTATAAGGGCTTAACTACACTTTCAAATTCTAACTTTTTCCAGCTACGAGATAACGGGTTATTGTCTTCGACAAAATTGTAGGACAAGTAATTTTGAGAAAAGTTGCTGAACACACTAAGTTTCTAGAGCCTAACGTTAAAGAGATATACTTGGTTTTCTTTCAGCACTACCTTAAAACTGGTTTTTTGAGATAATTAGTACTTTGTTCAAATTTGACGATTTCAATATGTTCAAAGAAATTGTAGAAATTATTAAAATACACATTTTTGCTGAACTCTCCAATGCTCTCTGATGACCACATTTTGATATATGGTGATTCAAGTATCTGTATGACGTCATAATAAACCGCCTTAAAAAGGGTGGGCGGGTCCTGGCGGGGTCTTAAATAGACTGTATTTGAAACATTATCTTATGAACTAGTATTCCTGAAATTTTCAGCCTTTGGTACTGAAGGGTACCTAGTAAAACCTAAGTTTTAAATAGTACAGGTTATAAGGCAATTTATGTGTCACATGTGACGTAATGTTCAACAAACTAAAAAAATATTAATGCGGGTCCTGGCGGCGTCTCAAATTGATTGTATCTTTAAGATTATCTTATGAACTAGTAATCCTGACATTTTCAGCGTTGGGTACCAAAGGGTACCTGGTTAATTCTTAATATAAAATAGTTTAGTAGAAGTAAAAAAAATATGCTGAGAAGTGTAATAAAATTATCTTTTTGACAAACGGGCGTTATAGAATCCATAAAAGCATAAAAGCATAAGCTATAAAAGCATTTTTAATCAATTTCATATCGGCAAAGGTTAAATGCACCCTTCTTTTTCGGAAATCCTCCTTAAACTTTGGAAAAACGCTCCTTAGATGCAATCAGAGGTATTAACCTTCTGGTTAGCGCTTCTCGGATGTTTTGACAGGTCTTAAGTTTCTGAATTTAAGAGTCGTCAAAACGAAATTGAGACCCGTCAAAACGAAATTAAGACTCTTCAAAATGAAATTAAGACTCGTCAAAATGAAATTTAAACCCGTCAAAACTACCTAGAAGATTGCGGAGCAAAGCTCCGCTGTACAATCTTGAAGAAACTTAAGACCCGTCAAAACCACCGGCAAGCGCTAACCAAAAGGTTAATACCTCCGATTGCATTATACCGGGAAAACGCATCTAAGGAGCATTTTTCCAAAGTTTAAGGAGCATTTCCCCAAAAAGAAGGGTGCATTTACCCTGCTGCCTTTTCATATCTTATATCATATTTTCATATCGAGAATTTCGGCGAACTATAATAAATTTATTGTTATATATCTAATGTATTAATATATTTGTACAAAAGCCAACGACTAAGTCAAACCACAAAAAGCAGACAATTTTATATATATATATATATATATATATATATATATATATATATATATATATATATATATATATATATATATATATATAAGCTAAGCAGGAATCTGCCGAGACTTCATAAAAAAAACATTTATTCACGAAACTGAACTTAATCTAACAACATCACTCTTAAAACTAAACTGGTTCTTCCAGGTCAAACTGTTTTAATATTGAGGATCTGCTGAATCTGCATTTCCCTATGTGGCGTGACTCCGGTGCAACGTTCATTCCGGCAGGCGAAAGAGTCTTGCGTACCCTGTCGTTTTGTCGTCGCGCGTGCAATGGGCTGAATCTATGTCGTTGTTGTCGCTATGGGCTCATGTCGATGTATTGGTGTTGGATGGTGGCGGGAACCGTCATAACGTCTCCCCAGTAAAGTCAGGCGTCCTCGGTTGACTGTTTTGAATCCTCTATGAAGACAAATTTAGATGCTGCAAAAAATGACTTCGCCCAGCGGGGTGGTTCGTCCCTTCTGAAGATTAACCGTTGCTTCCTTTGGGTGTTCTTCCAACGGGTCCGATATATTTCTAGTGGTGCGTAGAGTAACTGCGTCTCCCTCTTGTTCTTGCTGAGCTTGAATTCTGTGTTGACATTTGTATCTGCGACTACACAGTATGGATTAACGGTAACAATATGATGGAGAAGATGACTATTCCTCCAAGTGTTTGGGAACTGTTCATGTGGAGTTTGAGTCTCTGGATTTCCTCTAAATTGTTGAGGTTCATTTGGTGTATCTCTTCGATATCCGTTTTCTGCTTGAAAATTTCGATCTCTTTTCCAAATATAGGTGGCTTAGATATTCGTGTTGGCTTATACTTTTAGAATTACCTTTGAACGTAAGATTCTGCACTGTAATTGTGCAGTTACCTGTTTCGATAATAGTTGGTACAGAGATAATTTTTTGAGTCTCCTCCTGAATCCAGGATGTGTACTGCCTTATGCGTGTCGATAAGAATTGTTCAGTCGCTGATTTCCTTGATTATTGGTTGATCTGGTTGTTTTAGCATAGGACACTTGAGCCCTTTGGTTGGTCAGGATGTTAAAGATACAATCGTCGTTCAACGGGAAGTTATTGTTGCATATAAAGCACCTCTCCTTTTGCTCGTAGAACGTGTGTTGGTTGTTAGCCACATAGCGGATGTCTGTGTCGATCCGTGTTCCATTTTGCTGTTAATAGGTTCCAGCTGTATCAGTCTGACATATTGCTTCTGCTCAATTACTGGAATTTTGACAATTATGATTATGTGGATTGTTTTGCAAAGAGACAATTGATTGGACGTGTTTATAAATTTCATCTTCGAATTTGATATTGAGTTCCTGATTCTCCAAAAATTTCCAAATATAATCTTTATCTTTTGGACTTAGAATATTTTTATTGAGGTGATTTGATTTTGAAAAAACTATCTGTTCTTCTAAGTCTTCTAACGTTTTCGTCAAAATATCGAGGTTCAGGATAAGGTTGATTAGCTCAAAATCTTTTCTGAATTTTGAATCGTACAAATCGACTTGTTGTTTTATTGATCTCAATGTTTTTGATACTTTGTTAATAGTTGTTTGTAGAAGGTTGTTTATTTTAATTTGTTTAACTTGATCACTTAAAATGTTGTTGTTATTACTATCTAAAGTTTCTAAATTTTGATTGATTAAGTCAAGATCTTCCTGATCTGGATTACCTGCAACAAATTTGATTACCTTCCCAAGTGCATTAACAAGTCCTCTTTTTGATCTCTTTGGATAGAAACCAGCTAATTTTTCGTGTGCTTTCCTAATTTTGAACTGAAAAGTTTGGGTTCCAAATGATCTGTCATGTTCAACTTATTTGCGAGATTTTCTATATAGTCAATATTAAGCCTAATTTCTTCAAGATCTACTTTATGCATTATCCTCTCATAGCCTTCTCTTATCTTAACTGTGTCCAGGTTTATCGTCAGGAGTCCGTTTTTGTTGAAACGTCATGATAAGTAGTTGCTGTGGTCAGTTGTATTAGTCTGAAATGAAGTCGAAGAAATTATTTCTTAATCCTCTTTTTGTGTATCTTGAATCCATATGAGTCTTTAAATGTCAATTCGTTATTTTCTTCTACTTTTGCTATTTTAAAGGGTTCTTTATCTTTCGTAATTATTTGTGTGACTTTGACGTATACATTTTTTCCCTTGTTCTAAATCTGTTGGCAATGTTCTTTGTTTGTTTTCTTCTTCTACCTGCTTCTTTCGTTTATTCATCATTACAAGGATGGCTGACTGGGTTTTCTTATAGTTTTGAAGGATATCCTCTGCATTGGTCTTATTTTGGTAATTGAAGATTACATGTCTAGGTTTATGACCCGTTGACGAGTGGATTGTGTTGTTGTAGATATCCACTAAAATATTTATTTTATCGTTAAATTCGGTGTCCTTGAATTTCTGATTCAATGTCCTATATAATTCAATTAAAGTGGAGTGGAAACGTTCCACTATTCCATTTGAGTTACTGGAACTCGCGTGGTGTATTTCAATGTTTAAATTTTGTAGGAATCCAATAAAATCTATTGAAGTAAAGCCGGGTTCTTGATCACAAATAATTATCTCCGGTCTGCCAAATACACGGATGTGTTCCGTGATTGCTCTTTTAAGATCTATGATAGTTCTTGTTTCGAGGGCGATCACGTTAGCGAATTTTGAAAAAGCGTCTACAATCGTAAGCATTTTTCTTCCTTTAATAAAGAAAATGTCTATATGAATTTTTCCAAAAGGTCGTTGAGCTTCATTTGTTTTTTGTATTAATTTTGGAGGTTTTTCTGTCGTATTTGCTCTTTTTACAGATAGGACAGTTGTTGATGAAAATTTTGACTTTTTTTTATCGATTTCTGGGAAAAAATAGTCCGAAAGTATTTGTTGTTTATTTTCTTTCATGCCTCTGTGTGCGTACTCGTGGACCTTACGCACGATTTCGTCTTGTTCCCTGGTAGCCTTATGTCCTGTAATAAGACCTGCGAAATAAAAATCCTGAAAATTTTGTTATTAGAGAAATGTTTGCGATACGTTTCTTGGATTGCTTGGGTTAATTGTATGGGACAATATATGCAGTTTATACCGTTTGGATTTAATTTTTTCCTTGAAAATTTTGACTAAAATCCTCTCGTTATATTCTGGTTTTGAGATTATAAACCTATGATATTTCGGGAAAACTTGTTCATGCGCATCTATTTCTATTGGAGATATTTTGAATATTAACTGGGTTTTGAATGAATTCGTTGGTTTTTCTGTTGTCCAAATGTAATGGTCGTCACTGGTGTCCGCTGAATGTACCGTATTCCCGTCACTGTCGTTGTCGTCTGAGTCTTGTTCGTCTTCTGTACTATTTTGATCGTTAGCATTTAGTTCTGATTTGATTCTTGAGAGGGCGTCGGCTACGACATTCTCTCTTCCGGGTTTGTAAATAGTTTCAAAATCAAACTCGCTCAGGTCTATTTTCCACCTAATTATTTTTTGGTTTGCACTGGTCATTGAATAGATCAGTGGTTGGTGATCTGTGATTAATTTAAAACGTCTCCCGTAGAGATAGGGGCGGAAGTGTTTGACTGCCCATATGATTGCAAGTAACTCCTTTTCCGTAGTACAGTAGTTTTCCTCTGCTTTGCTAAGTGTTCTCGAAGCATAAGCGATAGGACGGTCTTTACCCACTTTCCCTTGCGACAGGACTGCACCAATCGCGAAATCACTGGCATCAGTCGTAAGTATGAATTCCTTCTCGAAATCGGGGTAGGCAAGAATTGGGTCCATCGTAAGAAGAGATTTGCATTTTTCAAAGCATTGGATAGTTTCTGCATTAAATTCAAAATCTGTGTCATTTCTCAATAGCTTTGTTAGAGGCTTGACCATTTTGGCGAAATCCTTTATGAAACGCCGGTAGTATCCGATCGTTCCGAGAAATTGTTTCAATTCTTTCTCGTTCTTAGGGATTGGCCAACTTTTAATGGCATCAATTTTATCACTATTTGGCTTAACCCCGTCTTTCGTAACTGTGTGTCCGAGGAATTGTGTTTCTCGTCGAAAGAAAAAACATTTGTCCAATTGGATTTTGAGGCATGCCTCTTTTAGTTTACGAAGAATTTTGCGAATATCTTTTACATGTTCTTCAAATGAACTTGAGAAGATAATTATGTCGTCCATATAGACTAGACAACATGCTCCAACAAATTCTCTAAGAACGGCATCCATTACCCTTTGAAAAGTCGCAGGGGCGTTCTTGAGACCAAACGGCATTCTGGTGAATTCGTATTTTCCAGAACTCACGGAAAAAGCCGTTTTTTCTAAATCTTTTTCATCTAGTTGGATCTGATGAAAACCAGATACTAGATCGATGGTAGAGAAATAGGTTGCTCTACCTAATTTGTCTAATATTTCCGTGATATCCGGGATTGGATATCGGTCGGAAATCGTTTTGTCATTAAGTTTCCGATAGTCGATGACTAATCGAAACTTCTTGACTCCCGATGCGTCAGTCTTTTTAGGGACTACCCACACTGGTGACGTGTAAGGTGATATGGATTCTTTAATAATCCCGTCCTTAAGCATTTTTTTTATCTGTTTTTGGACTTCGCTTTCAAATATTTGTGGGTAACGGTACGATTTTGTGTGAATCGGGATGTTATCCACAGTTCGGATTTTATGTTTAATTTGGTGGGTAAATGATAAAATGTCATCTTCGAAGTACAAAATTTCTGAGTTCTCTTGTATAATCTTTTCAAGAGCCTCCTTTTCTCGTCTGTTTATTGAGTCATCTAGAATCTTAAATTTCTTTCTATCTATGTTTTCTGGGCCTTTTGTTTCAATAAATTCGTCATTACGGAAACTCATTTCAGTAGTGTTAATTTCTAAATTGCATTTCCTGTGATTTCTAATAGCCACATAGGCAGAGTTCCTTTTGCTGCTATAAATCCCAGGTAGTATTGAAAAATTTCCCAGGGATTTCTCTTCACCTACGATGAAATCTCCTTCATTTACAGTTTTGATTTTTATAAACTGAATTTCTTGTTCGTTCAAATTAATTGTTTGCTTTTCGGGGAACTTTTTCTTTAATTCGATTGTTTTCCTCCCTATTTTGAGTCTATTTTTGCCAATGTCTAATTGGGCATTTAGATCTCTTAAAGATTCATAACCAATCAGTCCGTCGAAAAACTGATGGAATTTAAAAACGTAGAATTTAAGTTTTTTATTAATTGAAAACGGATGAAATAGATTTATTAATTTGGAAAGTCCCATTAATGTTGGTTACATTAAGGCATTTTTCGTCTTTTGCATTTTCTATGTTAACATGTCCGGGTGCAATGTAATTTTTATTTGCCCCGGTATCTACTAAAAATTTCATTTCTCCCTTAGTAGTTTGAATAGTAACGTAAGGGATAAAATTGTTCATCCCTTTGTTTTTCTGGGTCCGACTAGCTGAAAATTTATTTCGTCTCCTACGAAATAATCGTCATCATTTGAGTCAATTGCTGAAGTTTTATTTTGAGGACCTGAATCATCCTCTGATTCATCTTCAGAATTCTCGATCTCTTTTGAATTTTTCCCTTCATGATTATTGATTTGCATCTTTGAGTGGTGGGTTTTCATTGAAACGTCTTCATCGTAATTATTAGGTTTCTTATATTTCGTTGAATTTTTATGGTTAGCCAATTGAGGGTAACTATTGTTCTGATTTTCCTTTTTACCATTCTGGAATTTGGAATTTAGGCTGTTTGTGGGGGTATTTTGACGATTTTCCAACTTCTGCCTAAATGAGGCGTTAGAATGTTGGATGGTTATTTCATACGCTTCTTCTAATGTTTTCGGTCGATAACTCCTGACGTACATTGCCAGGGTATCGCCGTTAAGCCCATCGATGTACCTAGTTAAGGTCATTAGGCTTATCAATTTGTTGACTGCTTCCGTGGACCCTCTGTAATCGTCCATTTGCGCAGCTGTCGACTTGATTGCTGTGTCGATTGATTTCAATTTCTGGAAATAATCGTTTAATGAAGTTTTTCCTTGTCTTACGTAGAATAGGGTTTGTATGTGAGAAGTTATGTCTCTCTTATCGCCAAAGGCGTTTAGGAGAGCTTCCTTAATTTCTTCCCATTCTTTCGGGTTACCGGAGGCAATAAGTACTTCTCTTGCCTCACCTACAATTTTGGATCGCACTACCCGCATTATCTGAGTATATGAGGGCTCAAGCTCATAATCTGCGAATAAGTCGAGCGCTTGCTGGGTATCTTCAACCCAAGCTTACGTCTCTTTTCTGTTCCCACTAAACTCTGGGATCGTTTTAATTGGATCCGGAGTCGAAAAGTTAAGAAAAGGATCTTTTGCCTTCTTTTCCAAGGCAGTAATAGTTGATAGCAATCTGTTTTGGGTTTCTGTCAAGGTTTTCACTTGCGCGATAAGTTGTTCAGGAGTTATTACGTTCTCCTCAGCCATGGTGTTATGTTACTTTTTGCACTTCACACTAAAAAAAAATTGTTCGGATGGAATATTTTCTACCCTTTGAGCTACTTTGCTTGCACTAACGATTATGTTTCGTTTCTAGTTTTGACCGGCGATGTGTGCCTGCCGTCAATTCGCTTCAAGAAAAAAAAATCACTCGCGTGGGATGTTCTCTCTTGCGCACTGTTTGTTTTGTTTGCTTATGAAAGCGTTTTGTTTGATGCACTCTTTGTCTGTTTTGGCCAGCGATGTGCTTGCCTGAATTTATGATTTCGCACAGAATAAAAATACTTAGGTTTGATTTTCCCTCTCTCCTAATTATTTAGATCACTGATGGAAACACTTTTCTCTGCTAAGTTGATTCACTTTTGTTGCTTCGCTAAGAAAAAAATGCTACTCGGGTTCGATATTCCCTCTTGCCCGGCCCTCAATTTAACTATTGGAAAACACTTTAATGATCACTTAGTAAAACCGTGGTGGTTAAAATGGGTACTTACGACAGGATAAACAGCATCCTCCCGGAGTTTAAAGTGTGTTGGCGATGTTCCTGGGGAGTGTTGGTTTGTGAGTGGATCCTTCGTTGCTCCAAACCACGCAAACTACGTGATATTCCCTCAGTAGCGGTTTCCCGGTGATTTGGTTGTTCTCGATGAACGTTGCTTCGTCGGTTTTTGCGCGGTCACTTCGACTATTCTTATGTTCCCTAAGTTTAGTCCAAGATCACTTTTGCACTTAATTTCCACTACACTTTCCGGAGACTGCGCCAGCTAAGCAGGAATCTGCCGAGACTTCATAAAAAAAACATTTATTCACGAAACTGAACTTAATCTAACAACATCACTCTTAAAACTAAACTGGTTCTTCCAAGTCAAACTGTTTTTATGTTCTGGATCTGCTGAATCTGCATTTCCCTATGTGGCGTGACTCCGGTGCAACGTTCATTCCGGCGGCGGGTGAATCTTGCGTACCTCATCGTTTTGTCGTCGCGCGTGCAATGGGCTGAATCTATGTCGTTGTTGTCGCTATGGGCTCATGTCGATGTATTGGTGTTGGATGGTGGCGGGAACCGTCATAACGTATATATATATATATATATATATATATATATATATATATATATATATATATATATATATATATATATATATATATATATATATATATATATATATATATATATATATATATATATATATATATATATATATATATATATATATATATATATATATATATATATATATATATATATATATATATATATATATATATATATATATATATATATATATATATATATATATATATATATATATATATATATATATATATATATATATATATATATATATATATATATATATATATATAAACGACCCTTTATATATAGAATTACTTGTGTGTTACTTGGGTTTCCAAGATTCATTCATCTTAAAGAAGAATGTCATAAAATTTTTCAATGCTTTTATCAGGTTTTATAAAAACTGCGAAACGATGTCTTGAGAGGGGGATCAGATATCTTATAAAATTACTTATAAGGTGAATTACGCTTATAAATGATGTAGTTTTATGGAAGTTAGGTTTCTTCAAGTGTTCTTTAATCACTATTAAGAACTGTTTAGTAATTAAAACCACCTTTACTTGGAAAATAGCCTGCTAAAACAAAATGACTCCGTAATGCTTTGATAAAACTACCTTAAAACAGGAATAAAACCAATTTGCATTTGAATTGTTACTTGGGCTTCTGCTTCGTCATCTTCTTTTAGAATTTCAAGCTTATTACGTTCATAATTTGTTTAATGCTTGCTCCTAACATAGTATTATTAATGCTTTTCCACAGTTATTAATTGAGATCTTTCGATGCCAGGTACCATTTTGGCATAAGTATGAGTACAGTCATACTCTATGCCCAGGGAGTCGATAAATTTTCCTTAACGAAAAATTCCTAGACCAAGTCACCTCCAGCATGGTGTAGGTTTGTCGCTGCGTCTTTACCAACTGAGCTGAGGGAGGACCTAAGTCTACTTTTCTGATTAATTTCACCCGAATTCACAGTATGCACTTTGTTTTAGTAAAAATCGGCGACCTAGCGAGTGGAATGTATATACAATTTTCTAACAAACAGATAATTTTACTTTCTCGACTAAAAGCCTCAAGCATTTCAGTATAAGCTGTTTTCGAGAATATGGAATGGAAGTTCATGTTCATTCATGAAAATGTCAGTCCCAAAAAGGACTGTGGGAATGGTACACGTTAAAAATTAATCTCTTTCCAGTTTTATTGGGCAACAGGGCATCGTCATATGCTCTGTTCACTCCGAATAGTAGTTTATTCAACTTCTCGTCACTGTGAATGGCCGACTTAAATTGAAATGAAAAAAAGTATATGTTTTCGATTGAATGGTGCATGAATGCAGCAATTCTGTTTAGTCAAATGAGAGTTATTAGCGTTCACAAACCATTCACTTTTGCGTAAAGCTGAGTACTCATGCGTCAAAAATTTGAAATGTCATTTCTATAGAAAAGAAAAAAGTCGCTCTACGTTGAAAAGGTCAGATAACTCCCTAGATTCCCCCTCTCCTTAGCTTTCCTAGCCGAAGGAGACAATAAATAGTGATTTATTAAATTGTTACCTAACATTCCTAAAGTAGCATAGAAATCTATAGAATAAGAAGTTTGCGTAGAATATAGAATAAGAATTTTAACGTTATAATTTTTTTTTTTCGAAAAATTGTTGAATAATACAAACTCAAATTAAACAAATATTTTAATGTAATATGGAATGATCTCACCGATCATTATCAAAAGATGTGCCATTAGTCGTCATCGTCTTAAGAGCCATTGTTCAGATTATGTGGTGAAGTTTTTGAGCAGTGCCCTTGTAAAACTTGAAGTCAATGCTCAGTCTCTTTAGGAAGTCCATCCTACAATGAGAACTTAGTTAACAAGTCATCAATTTGAGCATAATTTTATTTATAATAACACATAACACAGATGTGAAAAAAATCATTATTGCACAAATTCATTAGAATCACTGAAATTAATTCCCGTGGCATGAAAGAAACACTTTAAGTTTAAATTTTTCGAACCAAAATAATTATCAACTGATGAGGTTCTTAAAACAACCTAACAAGAGCTTCATAAACTGAGATTGAGTACCATTCAGTAGAGTTAAGCTGACCCAAAAATCCGGCCTCAGCTCATCGATGCTCCAGTCTTCGATAGTTTTCCAAACTCTCACGAAGCGGCGATATCATCATCGTCATCATAAGAACCCCCGCAAGGCAATTGTCTCCGTGTCCAAAGTGGATAAAGTTTTCCCAACTTCCGCTCATTGCCCATTCCCCCCCCCCCCCAAAAAAAACGGCCCGTGTGTGTTTGTGGTTCTCGCCCACAGGAGGCACTTGGTCTCAATCGGGTTTTCCAGAGATTAGAACCAAAAACCGATAAAACTGGAATCACACGGCAGACGGTACGCCGAGAAAGGGGAAAAGGGGGTTTTTAATGACAATCACTTCGCTTTCGTAGTTTGAAATTTTATCAAGTACCAAGTGCCAGCGAGCGACATGCGACGACTCGGCCGGGTTTTCAAAGAAGGTGGAAAACAATACGTGATTTCGGTCCATCTGGAAGAGCGCTCGGAGATGTCCCCCTCGGGCCAGGTGGTGGAGAATATTGGTGTCATAATGGAAACGAGTTTAATCTCATTTTAACCTCTCTCTTGTTTTGTTGGGAAGAGGAGAAGGAGGGGAGACTGGCAGTTTGGTAAACTTTGCATAGATAATGGAGCAGCTTGCCATGTTTGTGTTGTTTGCGGGCATTTGCCTGACTAATCCGGCTTAGGATGATCGGGATGAGGGTTGATTGGCTATTCTCATATCGTGTGTTGGTTCAGTCGCATCGATAATATTCCGGGGTTAATGAGTAACATTTTCCACTTGCCTCAAGGTGGCATCGATGGGTGGAGAAAGATTTGAAGATTTGAATTTCAGATCAGCCAACAAACTTACCTTTTCCCAAAATGAAGCTGCGGTTGATGTCGATTAATGGCCGATCCTGAAAGGAGAAACACGAAACGAATATATGATTATTATTTGACTTACTTCAAGGCATACAAAAAAATCAGGAATAATTTATCAAGTTTCGGAAAACGGACTGAATGTCACCAGAAAAAAGAAATGTGCAATTCCATCGTCTATCAAGTGACAAATTTTCGTCACCCCAAAGTGTCACAGTCCAAAGCGGCAGAATCTATGCATTGTGCAGTCTCTGTCTTCCGGAAATGTCTGGTTGCCACTTTCCACTATTGTCACTCAAATCCGCCCACACCATCTTGGCTCCAACCTCTGTTCCTCTGGTTCTGGTCCTGGACTACTTACATATTACACACATAAGAAGCATGACATGTCACTCTCCACTAGTGTGCTTTAGTTGTCTTCCGAATGACAAAGACGACGACGACAGGTTACTTTTTCCGCCCCAACGAGTGAGCAGCGGACAATTCTTCATCCTCGTTGGGCTTGGCATGAAAAAAATAGAGATAGAAATGTGTAATTTCACGATCCATTTGACATTCTCCCATGGATTTGGTCGGAGCTAGAACGACGGTGGGGCAATCAATCTTCGTTTCGGGAACTTATCAAAATTACATCATTGATTCCTTTGTGGCCTGCGAATTAGCACAATATTTTTGTTTTATTCAGTTTATCAACAGAAAACTAGTGAGTATGCACACCACGTCTTCCAGCCAAGCTCCAGACATTAGAAAGCTTATGTCTGTGTTAATCATTTCTTGCACCATCCACAGCAGTGGCTATCAATTTCCAATAACTCCCTTCATCTCACGACTCAATCATAAACCATAAATTATGCAACCAAAAAGACATACAATTCAAAACGAAAAAAAAAGCTCAAGCTTGTCGCTCGACAAACGGCAACGTTCGGTAATTTATTTTATCTCTTCGAAACGTCCATAGAACGTCCAATCTTACCCAGCTCACGTATCATCGGCAATAAAACAATTACTCCATAAATCCTCTCGAGGGACACCTTTCGCATCGTCTAATCTCGCTGCTCGGCTGCCAGCATCCAGCCAGTCAGTCAGTCAGTCGTTCGATGTAATGACATCACGTTCGCTGGCGCTGTCGCACTTGGGTTGAAGATGATCCAAAATCCTGCAGAAGAAGAAGACGAAATAACCGAGTCCCTTCACTTTGGAATGGGTCATGTTTGATGTGAGATTTTCCACAGCAACAAGGAAAACGACAACGACGGGTACCAATTTGTCAGTTTGCAGGTTACCAGCCCCTCGAGAGCGCCCACACACAGGGCAGGTGTTGACGTGCATCCCCCCTTCTCCGACAACTCCGACATCAATGAATGGACCCGCGCTTAGGTGATGATTTCAATAATTATGCTTCGCGCACAATCTCTACAAATTACCGCCGTCGACGCTTGAACAATTCACTTTGCAAGGCATGTATGTACGTTTGAAGATGTGTAGTGGCATAGAATCGCAAATTGAGCCCTTCGACAGGTGCACTTGATGATCAGTTTTTTTTTGCGACAATAAAGGGCGAACACGAAATTATTGCGACTCATTCAACAGGGCATAACTTTTTTACCATTGGGTAAAAATCAACCAAATTTTGCACACTTTCTCATTGATGTGTATTGTTTACATGCTGTCAAACTCAAAGTCGTGTTTTTCGATTCAACGAAAATGGAGGTGAACCAACGCGAGTCGAGAGAACAAATTCTTTCCAAACACCTGGAATTTCCTGACCTGTCGCACCGGCAGTTGGGAAAAATGTTGAACATTCACCATTCAACCGTCTCCAGAGTGTTGAAGCGGTTCCAGAAGCGGTCATTGGACCGCGGCAAAGGAGCTGGAAGAAAACCGGGACCGGAGAACAAAAAAACGGAGGGAAAGGTGAAGCGGATGATTAAAGCAAATCCCAACGTCTCAAGCCGGGATTTGGCTAAAAAGATCGGCATGTCGCAGAGCTACGTCCAGAATGCAAAGAAGAGAGCTGGACTACATGCATACAAGGTACAGAACTTCCCAAACCGCGATGAGCGGCAACAATCGACGGCTAAAACTCGGGCACGGAAGCTCTACGAGAAGATGCTGACAAAATATGGCTGCTGTGTGATGGACGACGAAACGTATATAAAAGCCGATTTTAAGCAAATTCCGGGGTTGGAGTTTTTCACCGGCAAGAGCAAGTTATATGTGGACGACAAATTTAAGAAGAAGAAAATGTCGAAGTTCGCCTCCAAATATCTCATTTGGCAGGCCATCTGCTCTTGCGGACTGAGGAGTGAGCCTTTCGTGACAAAGGGCACAGTAAATGGCGAGATCTACAAATCTGAGTGCCTCGAGAAGCGCCTTTTGCCGTTCCTCTTTTGATTTTTGAAGTTAATATATGTATACAACTACCCTAAAATTTTGGTTTGATTCTAAACATTATAAGAAAATTGGTATGACATTTTCGGTGTCGCAATAATTTCGTGTTCGCCCTTTATCTCATGATGGAGAGTTGGTTGTGATATGAGGGGCATAAGAAACGAAACCAATGACAACCCGCCATATTGAGGTTTCAAGTGCCAGAGGCACTTTGTGACATGCTTCTGACGATACACTGGGCTAATGAGATGCTGGTTGGGTGTTTGTCGATTTTATGATCTCTATCGAATGCTCTGCACTAATAGCCCCATCAATTATGAGATCTCGGTTAATGAGAAATGCGATTCCTCAGAAGGTTTTCTGTGATGGTTATTATTTGAGTGGTGGAGTTGAGTATTCTGACTGACAATGAATGGGCTTTTGAGAAGAAGGCTGAATTTGGAAACATTTATCGGAAAAGTCACAAATCGATGTTATCAAGCGGAAAATTAGATGCGAGCGCCAAAGCAGTACCATTCGAAAATTTCGTTTACAATTCGATTTCGATTCGATTCGATTGATTTAAACTGTTCCTAGTTGATCTTGGTAAATTCTGAATAAAGTGAATGAAAGGGTGGTGCGATTTGTGCACTCCTTCATCAATATTTGTGGGACTTCGTGATTTTGTTCTGGTTAGAATATTTATGCTTTAATTGTCATTGATTATTGCCTTACGTTCGTTGACTGGCAGAAAATCAAGTCTTTATTTCTTACTGCTTTTGATTATATGGTTACTTGTAAATAATTCGAGTATAAAATCAGAATGAATGACTAAGGTCTGATGAAACTGATGGAGTTTATGTAAAATTTAAGCACTCTATTAAAACTCTATGCACCAGTCCAGATTTTGTGACTAGTAACTTAAGGCATCGCTTTTAAACATCACGGTAACCACTCATTATTCCCGGATTTTTGTTTGCGATTTTCCTGGTTAACAAAAATACATATTTTTCCGGATTTATAATAGAACGAATTCAGTAGCATCTTGTCCTCATGTACACTTGGTGAGCTGCACGACCAAACTTTTCTCGATTGAATACAATATTCAATGCTGGTTTTATCATTATAAGGTTTTCAAAAACTCGTCCGTCGTCTAGTTACTACTTGAAAACAAAAATATCTAGTAAAGTACTTCCTTTAAAATACCAGTCTTATTTTCCATGCAAGCAAAAAAATATGTTCCTGGCTGAACTCACCGCATCCAACATTGAATTTGTTAGCGCTTACAAAAGTCATTCTAATAAGTCCTAGGTTAACAGCATATCAATCAGAAAACAGAACTCAAACACAGTTAGTTTTTATCAGCAGTTGAATCTCAAACACAAATCTATCGTCTACCCATAAGTACGATATTTATGCTTGGACTCACCGAGAGGACAGTGTTTCTTACTCATCTTCCCTTTCATGGCTTGCAGAAGAGAAAGTGATTGCAAGAGAACGTGACTATCGGAAAAAAATCACCATGCGGGTTGAAAATTTACACTTTTTTCAAAAAGCTTATGAGGGTTATTCTGAGAGTCGAAGTGACAAACGTCACTTCGACTCTCGGAATAATCCCCTATGTATCGAATTAATAGACAACTTGGATCTAAATTTTTTTCAAGGCATCACCGTGTTACTAATCTTCCTTTTTCCTTGCTGTAAGTAAGGTGAGGTGACTTGCTGTCACTGATAAGGTAACCATACTGATCTCAAGTGGAAGATTATCTGTTTGATTTGTACAAAGTTACCGCGAATGACGTGACTATTCTGTTACCTCACTTGTGACAGCCAGTCTTACCTCATTCGCAGCGCTTACGGGGGGTATGTTTTTATGGCTGAATGGAAATTAGGGAGTATCCAAAGTAACATTGCCAAAACCATCCTGCTTTATAAGTTTTATTGAGGTTATATCAAAGCCACTAGAAATCAATTTGGTTTTAT
Source organism: Aedes koreicus (assembly GCA_024533555.2). Classification (NCBI taxonomy): domain Eukaryota; kingdom Metazoa; phylum Arthropoda; class Insecta; order Diptera; family Culicidae; genus Aedes; species Aedes koreicus. The sequence continues at coordinate 607,680 of JAHHFK020000859.1, read as the reverse complement.
TATGGCATCAAGAGTTTCCAATAGGTTTCATATTTTAGTCAAGTTTATGACAACCTACACAGCTTGTTTACAACGATAGTAAAACCTTGTTTTCTCAAATTGCTTTAACTCTTATCAAAGGTTTTACTTCGAATTTATGAACTCGCAAAATGCTGTTTTGAAATGCCGTTTTAGGCTCATTCATATTATCTTAATATGGTCAGTTGAAAAACCATTTCATAACCATTTCACCTCCAGTAAGTGCATTAAACGGTAAATCGGTTCTAAAGTAGTTGTTGCAAAGATAAACTGGCTTTTTGGCAGAACTATGATTTTTTTTCAATCGCCATATTGAAATATAAGAAATAATTGAAATGTGGAACAATAAATGCACAAAATTTGAAATGTAATGCCATCCTGGAAATAATTGGGTTGGATCAAAGACATGACACAAGCGTTAAAAAATGAAAGATGATTCTGTATAGACGAATTTCACACCAACTCGTCTCTGTGATTGGCAGCACCCTCTCAGAATCCAATGAAACTTTATGGGTGTATAGGCTATGTCTTCTCAAGCAACTTCGCATACTTTGTTTTTTCAAAATTTATCTAGACTACCATTTGAAAAAGGGCTTAAGTTTTTTGATCGATTTTTTTAAATAAACATAACTCAAAAAGGAAGACTTACAAAAAAGGAATGTATGGGTTGCTTTTAGAAAATCGTCCTAAATTTTATGAAAAATATTGTAAAAATTTTAAAATCGATTCTTACACACTAAAAAAATATTTTAAAATTTAACGTCGATTTGATGGCTGCCTGAGAATTGGACGAAATTTTTTCAATGAAAAATGCAATACAATTGTCTAAAAGTTCGCCAGACATCGCGAGATGGGCACTTTTAAGGAAAAAAAAATTTCTAACAAAAATAATTTCATATCCAATCTTTATCGTGTATCGTGCCAACTCGTCTTATAATTTGGTCCTAAAACCTCACAGAAGCCAATTAAATTTAATTTTAATGATAATCTGGATTTTTTAACAAATTGTTCATGTCAACTTACAAAAAAGTTATGTATGGGTGCCTTTTGGAAAATTGACTTAGCTTTTATGAAAAAAAATGTAAATTTATAAAATCGATTCTTACACGCTAAAAAAAATATTTTAATATTTAAAGTCAATTGCAAGCTGTGCACTTTCAAGGAAATTCGTATTTTCTCACAACAACTTTTTCATGTCCTATTTTTAACGTATATCACGCAAACTCGTCTAGTTATGGTCTTCAACACCCCTATAGGATCCAATAAAATTTAGCAGTCATAAAAAAATGAATATATTGAACTTATTGAAATTTGTTAAAAAAAAATCATCTAGACTAACATTTGCAAAGGGTCAACAACATTAAATTTCGCTTTTCATCAGTAAAACAGAACCAAACATGTACGTTTAAGTAAAAGTAATTCATAACTGCTTGTTCGGATATTTCTATATTATAGAGTGATTCAAATATGACTTCGTTTATCTTTTGCGGTGGGGGGGGGGGGGGTGATAGAAGGTGGCGGAAGAATGGTCAAAATTTGTTACAGAATGTGTAAAAGGTATGGGAAAAATTGTGATAGAGGGGGGCTGATAAATCTAAAACAAAGAGCATATTTAAGTCGTCTTTAAATGGTTGATGCATATCCATTTAAAGGCGATTCAAATATGACGTTATATGAATTTTCGAAATGCTGTTTAAGTCAATGAAAACTCATAGGTTTATTGGTAAGGGTTTTATTTTATTTATTTTTTATATGTTCATATCTTCACGTATTAGTAATTAATACAGCTTCATATATTACATTTATAAATTTATTTCCAAATGCCAAATTGGGTTCCAATAACTTGATAAGTTCTCGAGTTATTCCAAATTTTGTGTTTCATTTGTATATGAGCCCTCCTTTCAGAGAAGGGAGGGGCTCGAGTCAACTTAGAAACATTTCTTGCCTTCCAAAACCTCCACCTGCCAAATGTGGTTCCATTTGCTTGATTAGTTCTCGAGTTATGCAGAAATATGTGTTGCATTTGTATGTAAACCCCCCCTCCTTCCCCCTTCCAGATGGCGTAGGAGTCTCAAACTTCCATGGAAACATTTCTCTCCTCCAAAAACCTCAACATGCCAAATTTGGTTCCCTATTCTTGATTGGTTCTCGAGTTATGCACAAATTTGTGTTTCATTAGCATGAGAGCCCCCCTCTTAAAGAGGGCGGAGGGGTCTTGAGCTACTTTAGAAACATGTCTTGCCTTCAAAAACCTCTACCTGCCAAATTTGGTTCCATTAACTTGATTAGTTCTAGAGTTATGCAGAAACTTGTGTTTCATTTGTATGGGAGCCTCCCTTTATAGAGAGGGGAGGGGTCTCAAACTACCATAAATCATTTTTTGCCTCCAAAAACTTCCGCATGCTAAATTTGGGTTTCTTTTGCTTGATTAGTTCTCGAGTTGTGTAGAAATTTGTGTTTCATTTGTATGGGAGCCCCCCTTTCCAGTGAAGGGAGGGGTCTCAAACCATCATAAAATTATTTTCCGGCCCTAAAAATCTCTGCATACAAAATTTCACGCCGATCGGTCCTTCCGCTCGCGAGTTAAATCGTGACAAAGGAAACCCCAACTCATTTTTATTATATAGATTTATTTCGTCCATAAATCATTCTTAACTGATGGCCGTAGAGAAAATTGATTCATATTACGGTAACAAGAAATAAACAATGATACATAAAGTTGTACACTAAGGAAACGCAATGTTGTTGCTGCCATCCGAGAAATCTGACCAATTCTCTTTTCTTATATCTTCAGACATTCTTCTCTTTTCAGAGAGCGAGTAATGGCGCTATAACCATAAGCCATAGGGAGCTAGAGCTATAGTGGATGCTTTAAAGTTAAAGTCCCAACCGTTTGAAGCGAAATGGAGCATCACTTAACCTTCTTAGACTAGATGCTCCGAACGATAATTTTTAAATAAATGTTTGTTCTGTATCCACCAAACAGGGCATCTTGTTCAACTATTCTCTCCGACTATTCATTGCCTTTTTCTTTTGATATCTACTGAAGGCTACGTGGGCTTCCCGTGTTTCTAAGGTAGACATTAAATCCTCCCTATCTCCAACGGTTGCATGGACGTGGCCAGGTGAACGATCGAGGAGTGTCTGCGCGGAGATTATTGCGTGAAGAAACGTATCAGTAACTGGTTCCGTTTCATGGTGACATGCAATATCTTCAATTAATTATTCCTCTTCGCATCTCCATCCACGAGGTGTGCAAACGTCAATGCTAATGCTAATGCTAATGCTAGTGTGAGCAGGTTCATTGTCTTGATAAAAAAAAATGATTTTTTTCTTCCGCAAACCGGTTTCTTTTACAATTTTTTTCATCCAACTGGTCCAATAATAATCAGAGTTGATTGTTTTACCAGTTTGGAGATATTATTAAAATTCCTTTTTCATCCCAAAAAACTGTCGCTTACACCTTCTGGGCTGATTTCTGGACCCAAACTCGCTTCGAAGCGGAACTGCCTGGTTCACACCACTTCTTAGCCTCTTGTTTTGATTAAAAATCATGGTGGTAGACCCATGTCTCATCCATAGTGATGAATCGACGCAGAAAATCCTTTTTATCCTTTCAAAATTGCTCCAAATGTTGCTCAGAAAGTTTTGCAATGTTAGCAAATGTGGCACCCGTTATGCACACAGTTTTTTGAAACCCAAAACTGCTGCCAAAATATGCAATTTTGTTCCATGTGAGATGCCTATGGTGTCAGCTATCACATCCACAGTCGATCGATGAGCTTCCAAAACCATATCCTGTATTTTCGCTTTGATTTCTGATGTTGATGCACTTTTTGGACGTCCTGAGCGTGGATCGTCTTCAACGCTTGTACGACCACGCTTAAACTCCAAAACCCATCGGTGAACGGTTGGAAATGAAGGAGAAAAATATCTTTTAATACCTTCACCATCTTTGCATGGATCTTACACACTCAGAAAATTTTACAGTATTCGGTAATTTTTTACCGAACTTTCAACAGCTGAACGTTCGGTAATCCAATTTAACGGAGTTCGGTAAAATTTGACAAGTTCCGTTAATTTTTTACCGGAATACTGTAAAATTTTACAGAAATCCGGTAAATCGGATTACCAAACGTTCAGCTGTTGAAAGTTCGGTAAAAAATTACCGAATACTGTAAAATTTTCTAAGTGTGTAGTAGCCGATTAATCTTCCAAAACAAAGAATTTAATCACTGCACGATATTCGGATTTTTTCAATGTTAAAAAATACACTGACCCATTGACTTCAAATGGCTTGTAAACAAAGAATGAATTGACAGATCAAAATGATGTTTTGAATACGTTCTTATTAAAGATGAAATATTAAAATTGCGTAGAAATTTTGGATTTGGAACTGCTCTATAGATGTCGCTTTCAAAACTTTTTGACAAACCTAGTAGTTTTTGCCGAGATTTCAGTGCAGTTCGTAGAACTGTACAACACGCTTGCAAAATGTTTCTTGTTTCGAAGACAAAACTGAGCAAGCATAAACAAAACAAAAAAAATACTAGCAGAAAGAGGAGAGAGAGAGAGAGCTAACGCATACACACTCTCATTTCTCTCGTTTGTTGTTAAGCACAGGGACCTCCTAAAAAAATCCAAAATTTTAGTTGCCACCCGTTAATCCGATGTGTGATTCTCACCGCAGGTATTATTTGATATTTCCGCAGGCCTCAAATATTTATTGAAAGCCATTCCAGACACAATGGTTGGAATTATGAGTCCATTAGTGCGTCATCTACTGTTGCTAATTAAGTGCCACCCAATATAAAGGGTCATACTCATCTTAGGAAACCTCCTTCCGCCCACAACAATGTCCAGTTGCTTGTAATCCATCAGTCCATTGTTGGCATTCCAAGGACGGATCACTTCCGCCAGCCTCCAAAAAGAAAAAAACAACATCATGTAAATTGGTCCCTTGTCCAGGTAGGAGTGTCATCTATTCTCGCCACTCTATCGAAACAATGACACACCATTCGTCGTCGCTCTGACAGCGTGGCATTTGGCCCGGAATCCCCCGTAACAAAGAATTTTTTGTGGTCGTCTTGCCGATTCGTTGAAGGTGATTTATGCGCACCCATTCGCGAATTGTAACGTATACTTTGATTCGATGTGACAACCGAGAAGTACTGTTCGCGGAACACATCCATAATGTGAAGAAATCCACTTGAAAAAGGCTGTGGAGCCAAATAATAAAAATAAAAAAACACCAGCGCCAATTCGTCTCCTGGGTCTGACTAGCTCTAACGGAGAATAGATGATGATGAGCAGAAGACAAATGAACGACTGTCACCCTGCCTCCCCTCTGAGATAACGCTTGCTAATAGAAAGCCGGCAGCGACGATGACAGATTCGATGGGTGGTTTTCTTATGCAGATATCATTTCTGTGTAGATTTGTGTGAATTCTCGATTATGTTTTTCTTTTTTTTTTCTCTCTCTCTACTGAATTCTAAAAAAAAGCATAAAAGCAGAAGAGTTGTCACCGGATTTCAGTGCTGGGAAATGCTCGGCTGGTGTTGGAAAGGAAGTGGTGGCCAACATGCTAACAGCTTATGATTTATTCATGAGTTTATCCTTTTGACTCACAATGAGCGAGAGAGACAGAGAGACAGACAGGCAGAGGAAAAACTGAGGTCAAAGCGCAAGGATGATGAAGGAAAATACTTTCCGTTACTACGCTGTTGGTGATTGTTAAGGCTGGGACAATACTTCGCCGAGATAGATAGTAGTTCATGAATAAAAAAGTTATCAGTTCTTTGTTTATCAGTTGATGGAATGACGATGGAGACAGATCGATGTTTAATTTTTTGCACCGCCGGTTGAATGAATGGTAATCTGTTTATTTTGTGCTAGACGCAACAAAGCTGATAAGGAAGGAAGCGAGGAATAGATTCATTAAAACAATCATAGTTATGAAAAATTATTTGCATAACTATCACGATAGTTACCAATACCAGCTTGTTCTCCTAATGAGTCAAATCACATCACCGGTAATCTTATCCAACAAACCACCTTGATTCAACATGACGCTGCTTAATTATGACAGCCGTTTAATTTGACGTAAAAAATTGACACTAACCACAATTTGCTCCCTCGTTTAGCTCTCATTAGTTTGCATGTTACTGCCTTAGTTGGAAAGGACATCCCTCTTTTCACACTCATTATCGGTAATGGCCTGGCAACGCCTCAATGCAGGGGCAAACGAGGTTACCTTAACCATTGGAATATTACTCATCAAAATCTGCCGCCTGGATCTTCACGAGAGGGCAAAATGATGAGTTTTGCCACCTCCTCCCCCCCCCCTCGCCGATTGTCACTTGACTTCCCTTGGCAAAACCTTGGATCCGAATGGTTACGGGGCACAGCAACAATCAGTGCATCAGCATCAGAAAGATGCACCTGTTGGAAAAGTTGAATTACGTCGTCGGTGCGGTACTGTTCTGCTATTCCTGTCGCATCCATCGAGCGGCTGGTTGTGTAACATAATAAATTACAATGCTGTCACTCATCGCCGCAAAATTGCCGCAGAGCAGTTGATGTCGCTGCTTCTATTACGAAGATGTGGAGGATGAACACGAGTTGCTGCGATTGATCGTCCGTGTTTGCTGGTTTCCAATTCGGTTGCTATTTTGCGGGAAAATTAGATTATCCTCTCAGGGGGTCCGTAGCCGGGAGGATGTTTGTTAATTAAAATATTCGATGGGCTTTTGTTTGGTTAGTTGGAACATGGTGGATTATTTCAGGAAAGGGAAGAGGAAATTAGGAATTGGAGAGCATTTGGCAGGTGGAAAGAAATGGTCTCGTAGAAATTGATGCTTACTATGATGCTTTCAAAAACGGATTATAATTTGAAATTATTGGTATCAATGCATTTATTTATTTATTTATTCGTCACCAGATACAAATGTTTATCCCAATGACAACTAGATAACACTTAATTACAAACAATAACTAACACATACATCTTCGGAAACAACGCTTATTAACATCACGGGATACATTAAAATTAAACTCGTTATAACAGCTGTTGAAAACGCGACACATGCTTAGCACAGGTTCGTGTTTGCCTTAGTTGGTCCTTGAGTGCCGGTTTATAAAGAAAGATTGTAAACGTAGGTTTCGTCGTCGAGTGTTGATGTTCAAGAGACCAAGTAAAGTGGAACAGTCGATGTTTCCCTGAAGGAGGTCACCAACGAAACACGCTTTGGCCACCATACGCCTCCCTTCCAACAATTCCAGGCTGATGAGCTTACACCGATTTTCATAACTTGGCAATCTGCGAGGGTCTTGCCAACGAAGATGTCGCAAAGCAAAGCGTATAAACCTTCGCTGAACGGCTCCGATCCTCTGGACTGCATTTTGGTAGAAAGGGGATCAAACGACAGCACAGTACTCCAAAAAAAGAACGAACCAAAGAGCAGTATAGTGCCTTCAGACAATAAACGTCTTTGAAGTTTTTTGCGAAGCGGAAGATGAATCCTAACTGCGATGAGGCATTAGAAACAATATAGGCAATGTGATTCTCGAATGACAGTTTGGAGTCGAGCATTACTCCCAGATCCTTGACTGTTGTTTCACGTTTCAAGCGTGTTCCTCGAAGGATGTACTCGTGGAGATACATCGCACGTTTTCGGCCAAAAGAGATAGCCGAGCATTTGGATACATTTAAGGCCATTCTGTTGATCCGGCACCAGCCGCCGAACACTTGTAGTTCCTGCTGAAGAAAATCGGCGTCTTCTGGACATTCTATGACGTAGTACAGCTTTAGTTCACGTCGGTCATATATAACAGGAAAAGAAATGGACCAAGGTGGCTGCCTTGCGGAACGCCGGATGTTACTGAGAAGCAGGACGAGGCATAATCTGAGATCTTCACAGACATAGTTCTACCAGTCAGGTATGAGCGGAGCCAGTTCAACAATTGATCGTGAACCCCCATTTTGTCGTATTTGGAAATTGCAATCTGATGGTTCATTTTATCGAAGGCCGCAGAGAGATCTGTGTATATGGCGTCTACTTGATGACCGCGTTCCATTTCACGGATGACGAACGATGTAAATACGGTGAGGTTGGTCACCGTCGAGCGCTTGGGCATAAAACCGTATTGTTCAGGAGAAATAGTATGTGAATAGTCATGGACCAGCCTTTGAAGAACAATTAGTTCGAATAGCTTGGATACAGGACTTAGTGCAGCAATCCCACGATAGTTGGTGACGGATCGTTTGCATCCCTTTTTGTGTATTGGGAAAACAAACGACTATTTCCAGCATTCAGGAAACACACCGGAAGTTAATGACAAATTGAAGACCATAGCCAGGGGCACGGCCAGTGTGTTAAGGCAACGCTTCAGGACAATTGAAGAAATACCAACAGGACCGCATCCAGTTGAGCTTTTCATCTGCTTCCTGGCTAAAATCACCACATCACTATGGATAGTGAGTGCAGATCCAAATACAGACAAACGGGGAACATTGATAGTAGCCGCTTCGAGGCCCTCGGCATCCAGAATTTCGTCGCAGAAGACTCTGCTGAACTGCGTACGGAACAAGTTGGCGATATCCGCGACAGAGTCAGCTTCGTGAGTGCCGTCAGTCATGGTGGAGGGAAGGCCGGTTTCCTTTCGTTGATTATTCACGAACCGCCAAAAGCTTTTCGGTTTCGGTTTTCGTTTCTGCAACTGACGACTGATGAGAGTTGTATAAGCTGTAATTGAGGCGTTTGTAATCGTCGTTGGCGCGTGCGTAAATTGTCCACGTAGAATCGGTGCGATATTTGCTGTGTTTCCTGAGAGCAGCCCTTTAAACTCGTTTCAAATGTTTGAGGTCGGAATTAGACCAAGCAGGTTTGGGAGGCTTACGGTTGAGTTTCTTAGGCACGAATTGATCCACGGCGGTCAAGAGTATACCTACCATAGAAACGGAGCAGAATCAATAATCGATATAACCTTCAGCAGTCCTGGGCTGCTTAATAATTGGAGGGTGGATGATGGCTACACCGATAGCGACCACTTGGCGGTTCGTTATTGTATTGTCCACAATACAAGGCAGCGCGTGGAAGGAGGAGCATCCACTCCATTCGCCCGCAGATGGAGGACGTCCTACTTCGATGTAGAGACTTTTAAAGAGGCGCATGAGAGGGAACGAATCTTACGCGAAACCCAGGAACCTTGTGGCGAACGACTCGTGATGGCACTTACACGAGCGTGCAATGCGACCATGCCGAGGGAAGTCAAACCGAGGAATGGAAGATCGCTGGTGTATTGGTGGACAGAGTCGATCGCCGACCTCCGAAGAACATGCCTCCACACAAGACGGAGGGTGCAAAGAGTGCGGTCAGACGCCGATAGAATTGAGCGTAGAGGGGCGCTAGTCACCGCGAAGGCCACACTAAAGAGGGAGATAAAGGCCAGCAAGAGAGCCTGCTTTGGCGTGGGCCGAAAGAACCCCACGAACCCCCGGGGGGCGCCCCCCGGGGGGTAAAGGCCCAAACCACCGGGAACGGCGCCCCCAACCGAAGAACCACCCGAGCCGCCGCAGGTGGTTGTTGGGGACTCTTTCCGAACCATGACCCGAGTCCTTACCCAAGCAACACACTAGTTTTATAACGGTTGAAAATACTTTTATATGACCAGATTTGGTTATATAGAAGTTTACTCAACATAAAATCATGAAGATGTGTTACTCGGGTAGCCCCTCACCGCCGTAGATTTGTCCCCCGCCCCGCGCCCCCCTCCCCCACCCCCTCCCTCTCCCCTAGCCCCGGGGGGGGGGGCGGCCCAGCCGCACATCCGTGACGACGTGGGCATTAACAACCGCACGAAGAACAAACCCCTTGCAAAAACAAAAACCCTTAAGGAAAACAAAGCGCCAGGACCGGATGGTATTCCGAACCTGGCCATCAAGACGGCTATTTTGCTGGCTCCCGAAATGTTTAGGGTGGGAATGCAAAGGTGTCTGAACGAGAGCGTCTTCCCGTACGCCTGGAAAATTCAGACCCTAGTGTTGCTGCCAAAGACAGGGAAGCCACCAGGGGATCCATCGGCATATAGACCTATATGTCTGTTGGATACAGCGGGTAATGTGCTCTAGAAGGTAATCCTCAACAGACTGACAAAGTACACGGAGGGTTTAGGCGGTCTGTCACAAAGAGGTTGGCTTCCGTAAAGGGAAGTCGACGGTGGATGCCATTCTGTCCGTCACTAAGACGGCCGAAGTGGCAATCCAGCGCAAGGGGCGCGAAGTCCGCTACTGTACCTTGACGTGAGAAATGCGTTCAATAGCGCCAGTTGGGCGGCTATCGCCGACTCGCTCCAACGCCTTCAGGTTCCTGGGTACCTGTACAAGATGCTCGGAAGCTACTTCCTGAATCGCGTACTGGTATACAATACAGAGGCAGACCAGAAACGTGTGCAGATCACCGCAGGCGTCCCACAAGGTTCGATCCTGGGTCCGGTGTTATGGAACACAATGTACAATGAGGTACTGCGGCTTGAGTTCCCGAGCGGAGTGGAGATAGTCGGGTTCGCGGACGACATAAGACCATAAGACCGAGGTCACGGTAGTGAATAATCGAAAATCGGAGCAACATGCAACGATCAATGCAGTTAACTGCACAATCGAATCGAAGAGGTCTTGAGGTATCTTGGGGTCATGATAGACGATAAGCTGTCCTTTATCAGCCACGTCAATCACGCCTGTAAGCAAGCCTCTATGGCTGTATCGGCATTATCCCGCATGATGTCGAATAGCTCGGCGGTGCATGGGATTAAGCGTAAACTCTTGGCCCAGTGTCGCCCTATCCATACTTAGGTACAAAGGTCTGGAAATAGGTCCCAAAATAAAAAAAAAGAGCGAAAAGTGGTACAAAAGCGTAACCGGGGTGAGGGCTTCATCGTCAAGGCCGAAGAGTACTCGGAGGTCTTAAAAACGATGTGCAGTGACGCGAAACTGGGCGCCGAATCAAGTGGTTGCCACCAATTATGACGGTTTTGTGTTATTTGAGGGGACTCACGCAAACTGTAATGAGACTCGCTTTCGTGCCCGCTTAATACAGTTCTTATTCTCTCTTTGTTTTTATCACGAGGTGAAGCGACTACTTCGAAAGGTGGCTATGCTCAGGCACATCTTTCCATATCTCAGCTCTAGCTGGCTTTGATCACAAGCACCCCTCTGTTGCTAGCCGCCGTTATGTGTACCAATTGAGACGTGTACCGATATGGAGTAGCCGACGGTCATGCAATGATCTCATTCACAGCCACCCTCGTGAGACTCTTGCTTCTGGTGCAGACGCTGCTAGATTGCTGGTTTTCTTTTCATTTGCACTGCAGTTCTGAGAGCTGGCTGGCTGTTGTCGACCCTTGGTTCTTGCAAGTTTCCTGAGCCAATTTGCTCATATACTCGACACAAGCGACACCATTTTTTGCTCAGATAAGTATTAGTACAAGACACTGTACACGACAGTCGAGTATTAAAGATAGAACTCGGAAAACATGCGGCACTTTGTTTTGGGTGTAACTTTTTATCGCGTGGGTAAAAATTAATGAAATTTTGGGTAATACTAGTTTAGAGTGTGTTTTTTTATGTGTGCAAAATTATCGCGATCTGTCAAGTAGTTTTCAAGATGCATTCGAAACAAGAAGAGCTACGCCAGCAAATCTTGGGCGCGGTGATCGATAATCCTGGTCAGTCGCACAAATGGATTGGCAAAAGGCTTGGAATCCACCATTCCACCGTTCCTCGCGTTGTGAAGATGTTCCAGGAGACGAAGACCAAGCGGCCGAAACCCGAAAACGGAATACCCAGAGAAGGCGCGGAAGATAAAGCAGTACTTTAAGAATAACCCGAACCTTTCCACCCGAGACGTAGCCAAAAAGGTCAATTCGTCGAAGTGGTTCGTCCAGCAGACCATGAAGCGGGCTGGGCTACGTGTTTTTAAGGTCAGGAAGGCGCCAAACCGGACTGACAAGCAAAACACGGTGGCCAAATTGCGTGCGTGGAACCTCTACCGTGAGTGGCTGGTCTAGCTTGGCTGTCTCGTCATGGACGACAAGACATATATCAAGGCGGACACCAAACAAATCACCGGCCTCGAGTTTTTTGTCGGTACGTCCCACATGAAGGTTCCGAAAAAGTGCCGGAAGAGGAAGATTAACAAATTCGCGAAGAAGTACCTGTTGTGGCAGGCGATCTGCGAGTGCGGACGGTACAGCAAGCCGTTCGTTACAACCGGCACCATAATCGGGCAGATTTATCGAGAGGAATGCTTGCAGAAGCGCTTGCTGCCCTACCTCCGCTCTCACCGTGGTCCCACGCTGTTCTGGCCGGATCTCGCTTCGTGCCATTACGCCAAGCCTGTAATGGATTGGCACGAAGCGAAGGGCGTTAATGTGGTCCCGAAAGAGGCGAACCCGCCAAATACACCAGAACTTCGTCCGATCGAAAAATTTTGGGCGATATTGAAGAAGAAGTTGAAGAAAAGCGAAAAAAAATCAAAACCGATGAAGCTTTGAAGAAAAACTGGGAGAAATTGTGTAAGGAAGATGGACAAAGATCCGTCCAAGATCTCATGAGCAGTGTTAAGAGAAATGTACGAGCATTCAACTTGGGGGAGGAAATTCAATAAATAAATTAAACCAAAACATAGTTAATATATAGTTATTTAATCCCTGAAAATTTGAGAAGTATCCGGTTTAAAATGAATCTTTGGTGATCATTTTTGTGTGTCTCATTTTTTCCGAGTCCAGTCGTACACGACACTGAAGAAGTTTGCACATTTTAGTCGAAATACGCGTATCTGTCAAGATCACAATAAAGGTAGATGGAATTAAATGGAAATTACTATTCCTTCTTCTCATTTTCTAGCTCATATAACATTACATTTTAGAAGGACTTAAAAGATGAGGTCACGTTGCCGCAAACAAGAGACATTCCCATACTGCGATTTGAGTCGGTTAAAAGCTGAGTTAGCTATTTACGACCAAATTGAATACTCTCAAAAGTAAAATGGCATGGAGGAACATGACGTGACTTGTTTTTACTATTTTCTAAAGGCGAATCGATAAGTTTGTTTTTAATCAAACTATCAATTATAGTAACACCCAAGTTCCAAACTGTTTGAAAATGTCGGTAAAAAAGGGCGACATATATCTCTGTCTGTTTTCTTTCCTTCGCGTTCAATTTAACTGTATCTTAAAACGATTACTAGTGTGTGGGTTTCAACATTTTGCAGCAGGCGACAGTTTTAAGAAAATCTTAATTAACTACCCCTGGAGCAGACTATAGATGACTCAAAATTTTGGACAGATGGTAAGATATTGGAAAATGAAAGCGGTCGATTCAATATCAGAAATAAACTGGACCAGAGTTACTGAACCAGAGTTACTGGACCAGAGTTACTGGACCAGAGTTTAATGAAGCATGAAATCCTATGAGACGAACTCAAACTGTTTCGGTGCGGTCCTTGGCGGTGATTTCGCCTACTCAAACGGTTTTAAAACTCAAGTGAATACTTATACATCGTAGAATCGTCATGTACTCAACACTTAACTACCTTAATTCTCGCGAAACAAACATTATAAAAGAAGAAACTGAGCTGGTTACACGCTCCAGTATGTTCACTCGAAACAACTCGACAGACCCGGAAGTACACACTTGTAAAATGCAACAGGGGTAATTAAAACCCACCGACGACAATGTTAAAAACAGCCCACAAGTGCTCCACTGTTTCCAGGCATTCAAATGAAACAATCATCCGCTCAAACGATTCCACTTTCGAGACTCCGCCAGGCTCGCGACCCGGAAAACTGGAACTCTTTCAACAGTAATACCCTCACTGAGGGTCTACCGCGGTAGCACGGTAGTAATTTAACGTCGATTTTTATTGCACCCAGTAAGCCACGACTAGTCAACAGCAACCACGAGCCGGCTGCTGCCCTTGGGGAGAAATTCAGGGGTGGTTCAATTTACGACGCCCGGTCCGGCTGCATGACTGCAAAATCAACAAACGCCCTTTGGCATTGTGCACTTTTGCCCGAAAGGAATCGAAATGTGCAACATTAGAATGAATGCCACGGCTGCGGCGGAACCGAGCGCATAGTTCTCGACAGCAGTTTGGAGTGTATAATGTAGAAATAATAGCTCATGCTCTCGTTTTTCGCTCGATGATACTCCAACGACCAGCAAGCCGCGGGAGCCCTCTCAGCTTCAACTCCGACAATTGTTTGGCGGTCGGTACTTGGAATAAATTATTTTAATGTCTAAATTATAGAGCGCGTGGAGTCGCACTGAGGTTACCCTCAGCAGTAGTGAATGTGGCGAATGTGGTTCGTTTCATTTTTTTTTGTAACAGCAGATGTAATTGGTGACCCATGCAGGGTAGATTAATCGGATGTTAAAGGGGACGATCCGAGAGTGACTTGCAAATGTGCGCCTTCGCGGTGGAATAAATCACGAACCAAAAGCTGCCGTCTTCCGATCGTTGCTGTTCCGTTCGCCAAAGTCGTCATACTCCATTAAGAAAAATGTATGTTTCCACTGCGAGCACTAGCGGAACCATCTCGGAAAGAAATCATTTTTCTTGCCACGCAGCAAACGGAAAAAAAAGAGGCAACCGCTCTCGAACACTTATGTGGGAGATCACTCACTCGGAAGAGACAAAAAATGGAACGACCCCATTTAGGGATATTTTGCGAGGATACATCATATTCCAGGACATGTTATTTCCATTCCATCTCCAGCACACAAACACGGCATCTCACATGGAACCAAGGGTAGAGTGAAGTCATAATGTTATGCTGCACTGAAAGTTAATTTTAGTTTATATTACGAAATCGAAGGTAGAACTAACGAATCTGTTCGTTTTTTTCAGCAACGAAACTGATTTGTTCTTTTTAAGAAGATACATTCGTAATTAATGCCACACGCGCAACTGTCAAAAGCACGAAGCATTTGTTGACACAGAAACAACATTCGTGCATTGTACAAAAACAATACGCTACAAAAACAACAGCTACGAATATTTTGTTACCAATTTAAAAGAAACGTCTCTCTGATAGTTGACTGCATGACTGAGAGATCTACTTTATCGACTCAAAACGTAATTGACACAAAAACACAACCATGTGGAGTTGTCCAGCGTATTTTTTTTAATGTTTCTGACATGGGATTCGATCCTGTATTTTTGGAAAGAGCTGATACTGCATCCTCGGTTGATCTCACTATGCCATCGAGACTCATGAGGTGATAAGTGAATAATAAGTATGATGTTATAACTCTTGACAGAGCTTCAATTTGTATTTTGGGATAAATAAATTATTCCCGCCCATTCCAGCAGCAACATCAGCGAAGCAGCGATTGGCTGGTCTTCACGAAATCCATTTCGTGCATTATACAATAAGGTGTAATGATAGCATTTCACTAGATAAAAAGCAATTAGAATGTTTCATACAATATACGAGACATTTGCTCTATGTACAAAATCCATGATTACGAAGCGAGTGAAAGCTATTTTACGAAAATAAATTTTCAGTGTGTAAACAGTTTCAAGGATGGCAGATGCTAGTCATCTGCCCGTTTTGCAAGGAATATGTTGATTAAACATTCTTGACGACACTATTAGGGTCCAGGACGGAACCATTCGGGGCCGACGTCAGTCCCAACGCGCATTGTGTGTATCAGGCAAACATCGCCGAGATTCCAGAAAAAGATATTAAGACGACTTATTTCGTCCGCATGGGGATGATGGTGGGCGGACGGAAGGGGTGGATCCATGTTTTAGGCTTTGATTGCAGGGAATAATTGCCTCCCATAGTTTGGTTTGTTTTGAGGAAGGATTTGTGTGATTTTGCTTTTTGTGTTTTGAAATTATAAAGAGGTAATTTATTATTACTAGGGTATTCTTAACGTTCACACTTTCTGGCATTCAAGTATTGCTGTTTTATAGAATTAGAACCCGGAGTTATCAATCATGAAGATGGGTCTAGACATGGGTGGCAAATAGGACGAATAACCTTTTCGTTTCATTATAACACTTATAACTATTAGCGCAATCTTTTGGCCAGTAAACACAAACTATCTAATGGAATATCGCAGCAAGCCGCGCTTTTGAATTGCCGTATTTTTTGATTGCTCCGTCGATTTCGCGAAAACAAACATTTTGTTCAATATTCGATACAAAGTATTCAAATCAAATGGACCGAAAGTGACTGTGCGAAGAGTGGTTTCAGTGAACCTGGAGTCTCGTAGAGTGTGCTACCGTTTGTTTCGGTTAAGTGGCACTACGCCACCAGGCTACCGTTCGAGAAGCTGTTTTGGAACGGAACTGTATTGGAAGGCAGATTCCACCTGAGAAGACCAAACATAGTGGCGGTCATCTGGAACACAAAGATATTTGTTTGAAGGCGCTTTTTGACATTCTAGAAAAAATGCTCGCTATGTCTTTTGTTACATTTCAGTCAATGTGATCTTCAACTTGGGTGAGCTTTTTCCAATATGTCATCCTGTTGCCCAAATTCAGTTTGCTTCTTAAGAACCAGCTTGATTGTTTTTGTGAGTTTTCGGAGGCTGTAATCGCTCAATGATGTATTGTAATGCAGTAAAGTTCTGAAACTATGTTATGCTTCAAATGCTATGGAGATAATATTTGACCATGTCTCTACCGTCAGAGGAAAACGTATTTTCAAACATTATTTTTTCCATAGAACAAGTAATGGCGCTATAAACATAAACAATATGGGTTAATGCGTCAGTTCCAACCGTTTGAAGAGAAACTGAATATCACCTAACCTTCTTAGACAAGATGCCCATAACGACATTTTTTTTAAAGTACACCAAACAGCCCAAGTAACATTTCCAAAACCATACGGCTTTATTAAATTATATTTTTTTATATAAAAACCACTAGAAACCCATTTGGTTTTACCATAACACCAAGAGGTGCCTATAGGTTTCATATTTTAGTAAGGTTTATGAGAGCCTACCCAGCTTGTTTACAACGATCTTAAAACCTTGTTTTCTCCAATTCCTTTTACTCCTTTCAAAGGTTTAATTTCGACTTTATGAACTCGCGAAATGCTGATTTGAAATGCCGTTTTGGAACTCATTCGTATTATCTTATTATGGTCAGTTGAAACATCAGTTTAAAACCATTTTGCATCCAGTGAATGCATACAAAAGAAAATTGGCGTTGAGGGAAGTCAATGTGGTTTTAAAACGGCAAAAAAAGGCCAAACAGTTTTATTTTAGTCATTGCGATGATAAATTGGATTTTTGGCAAATCTGTGATTTTTTCCAACAATCTTGATGTATAAGAAATAATTGAAATGTGGAAAAATAAATGCACCAAATTATAAATGCAATGCATGTAAACTATAGATCGGAGACCAATTTTAGCATTATTTTACTACTCTCGTTAAATTCCGTCAATTTTCAGGAAATTCACGAATAATTTATCAAATATATCAGATTTACCTTTGTTTTTGTTGTTTTAAACCTGCGTAACTTCCGAAGCGCATTAATTTTTGGCTTCCATCGTGCCAATATTCACCATCAATCAAACAAAATGTTCCGCAACACTAGAACTCTTTTCTTAGATATAAATAATATCTGCTAAATGAATCAGAAGAGCAGAGAATCAAACAACGCAGAAACAACAAAAACCATCCACGATATCGCCGTGAACTTTGACAGCTGTGGTCATATGGCCGTATGCTGGTTTTCATGGCAGCCAAAGGGTTTTATGAAGGTTCTCAAGTGGTCATAACATCTCTCACTAGAACATTTTCAAAATCTTTATGGTCTAGTAAAGGTTTTATTAACTTGTTTTCACAACCGTTTGTAGAGTGGGCCACTTTCGGCTTTAAAGAAACATAGAGGAGGTGGGCTTCAAATGGTGAGTTGACAACATCGAAGGAGGGTGCGACCGACCTCTCGTCCTCACAAGTTCCTACCTCACGCCTCCACGAGTCATATGATCACAAAAGACTGCCAGCTGAAACATGGAGACGCTGGTTGGCGTAGCCTGGGCAATGTTGTCAATCTGATAATAGCAAAGTGAGGAGGTGCGACTGAGGGTCGTGTACCTTTAAATCTTATTGTATTTTTCCCATTCTCATTTTATCAATAATTTCAGCACGCTTTGGAATCATTTTTGCATTCCAAAACCATGTAAGAGCCGGGAGAAACTCGACGGGCATCAAAGGCGGAATTCTTATCTCAGCATTTCAGCATACCATTTTATTTAAAATTGCACTTCTGAACTTCAACTATTATATTCATAACAGGCTGACATGTGCTTATACGTAATGTAGAATTATATTTTAATGTTGTGTTCGGGGTATTATTGTAAGATAAGCCATTTCTTTCAGAAATTTTCCCACCGGACTCTTCATTCACTCTATCTTTGAAATGTTGCTAGAACAGTATAAAGAAAAATATTACAAATATTACAAAGTCTTATAAAATAATATCTTTTATTGAAATTTTATCTTTTATATTTCGAATGATCTATTCTGTTTTCAGCTTTCCCAGGACTAGTAGGATATTGATACATATCTAACTTTTATTTATTTTTCAGTAACAATCCATTCAAGTTTGAAATTTGAATAAATTAGCATTTATGGCTATAATGGTATCTTAATTTGTTGTGTACAAAATATATTATATATTAAATAACATATAACGGGGAAAGGGAGGGACCACCAGGGCACCCAAGTAAAACGATTTGGATAGGGAGCATGGGACTGCCTCCTCCCTATTCTTAACATTTCGTGGAACGAGGGCGGGCTCTTCGACCCCATCTATTGGTTTATTCTGTCAATCGAGGGCTCGATTCTAGTGCTGTGAGTGTGAACTTGCTTTTGGAAGGAGATTCTCTTCCCTATATTCGCGGGTTTCGCGTAAGTGTCTCTGCTTACGGGCCCGCCCAAACGTTTTTGGCCCTTCATACAGAAGCTTGATGATCACAAACAATAATAGAATCCTGATCAAATCGTTTTTCAGATTATTCCACTGCAATGGGAAGTTACCTTGCTACAATAGATGGTAGTATTATATCATCATCATCATCATAAAGAAACATAGAGAAGGTGTTGTGTAACGTGCGAAAGGTGGTTAGTGATTTCCGTCTCCGGGAACGTTCCCCGGTTAAACGTTAAACGGACGGCTTAAGCGCCACCTCCGAGGAGGATTTTCTATCGAGTCTTATTTGCCCGGCAAGAAACCCAGCCCCTGGGCGGGTTTATTTTATCAGCACCAAAAATCAATGTTGGGATGAAAACAGAAAACCCAAACGGTATGATGGATCGAGATTCTCCACAACTAGAGGTCGTTCCATCCGCGACTCATTAGATAGTTGAAGCTACCGGTCGTAATACCTACACACAAAATACCACTCATCAGTATTCTCATAGGCGGAACTCACTCAATCAAAATATTCCTGCCGATTGAGACGCGTGAGTGGAGAGACTGATTTCCCAGGCAGTCTAACCTGGCGTACAAATAAAGCTATGTCCATTTGGAATCCGGAATAATAAAATCATCTGTATCTCGGTAACGGATTGACGTACAAATAAGTTTAATACAACAAAGGTAATTCACTGTTAAAAATATTAATATAAATCATTTCTCTTCGTTTCTAATGAAAATTTGCACTTTCTTCTTTATTCCTCCCATCAAACGCTGCACACCTCCGGAGTTGACTTCCTTGGCACATTTGTTACACATTTTGGTCATCTGAGTCGCCTTTCGAGCCGTTTTTCCACTTTTCTTAAGCCCAAAATCTCTCGATGGGTCGGAACTACGGTCATTTGGGTCGATTTATATTTTTATCGATCAAATCTACGTTATTATCACGGTACCACTGGATGAGTTCCCGAATGTTGTGGCAACTCGCCAAATCTGGCCAAAACTTCACGGGACCTTTATGGGCTTTAATGAAAGATAGTACGCGGTTTTTGAGGCATTCTTCCTTGTACAGCTTCGAGTCCATCGTCTTATTCGTCACGAACACTTTGGTCTTTGCTCCGTAGCTACATATCCCGTGCCAAATCATAAGTTTTTTGGTAAATTTGTCCATAAAAGCAAACTTAAACTTCGCAGGAACATCTTCTCGTGCCGTCGCCATGTAGAATGTTTGGTCAGGAAGGACGGTTCTCAACACCTTCTGGTTCAGCTTGCGGTCATATGTTCCACTACGACGCTTACCTTGAGGCACTCGATCCACGCTCTTTCGCTCCCTAAACGTTTGAACACATCATACACGGTTGATTTGGCGATTTTCAACGTTTTTGCGATTTTTATTGCGGACCACGTTGGATTATCAACGTGGGTGTGCAGATTTTTTTCTCTCCTCTCGGCTTCCATCTGGAATAACTTTTGACTGACTGCACGAAACACCGTGAAATTTATACCACAGAAAGTGGGCGCTTAGGTAAACAAACCGCTGTAAAAGAATTCTTACAGCAGTCATTTTCCGTGCCGCTGCAACGCAATAAGTGATATTGGATTCTAACTGGACAGAACTGTATCGAACACAACAATAAAAGAACGACGCGAACTGGGAGAATGCTCGAAACCGAAACTACCCTACATAGAAAACTCTTACATTGAACAAAGAGAGAAACGTTTATTTTGGTGATCTATCGGAATACATACTAATCCATTTATTATACTTCTATCTAGGTGTATTTATTCATTTCCTTTTCATCTCTAGCTCTAGGATTTGGTTATATCTCTTCGCTCCTAGAGCTGGTTTTGTGTGTGGGTTAACGTATGCGCATGGTTATTAGTTTGTTTATACTCTTGGTACCGAAATAGCTACACGATCAATACGTCGATAAGACAGATGCCAGCAGTTGTACGACGGTATTGTGGCTGTCGCTACAAATGCGGTAATCGGCGACAATGCTTCGGAGATTCCTAGTCGGTGGATGGTACCAAACTAGTATTGAACGTGCGCCTACCTTGGTGACGCTGCAGATGGAGATGGCGTGATGGCCGCTCTGTCGAAACGGTTTGTTTCCTTCCGGTGTGTTTTGACGCTGAATCGTGGGGTCGAGCGTCGCGTTTCAAAACTGAAGGGCGGTGTGCCGAGCTTTGGCCGTGTATCGCTTGAAGCAAATCGTGCATAACAAGTCGTCGAACGGCTATTCGATGTGTTAAGAAACAAATACTCCTCCACAATATTCCATATTAACCTTTTATCCACACAAACGCACACACATGAAAAATGACCACATATGAACTTTGACCTATCTGTTTGTACTTTAGGAAAAAAGGTTCTTTACTTTGATCAGAGTCTTCTCACATTTTTGTACAAGTACCAAATGAAACATACGGCTACACTAGACATTAGCACGCACTCTCGCCTCTTCCACGGTCCAGGTTAAAATGAACGAGAGGATGTCCCCGAAAGCCTCAGATTAAACCGAGATTATAGTCTTCGTGGGCGGAAGTACGTCAATTTCCGAAGTAATTAACGACTTTTTTGAACGACAAGTGTCACCAACCTCGATCGTGAGCCTATTGAAACTCTTTCTCTTTCTCTTTCATACAGTTTGGTTAATCTGTTTCGCTTCCATCCATTTCTGTTTCCATTGGTTTTTTTTTCCTAGAGAATAATTCGGTCTCGAACCGTGGCTTTAGCACGACTCTAATATCTCAGTGAACGTTTCCAGTGGCGGTATGGAATGAATATAGGAAGTAAACTTATAGGCCTGCTGTTTATGTGTCTTTACAGTTCATTTGTACTAGTGATTTGGGGAAACGTAAATAGTTATCGAAGAACACGACTAACAATAAATGAAAACCAATAACTCAGACATGAAGTGTACGTTAAAGAAATGAAAATCAAACATCAAAATGAATTATACAATTTACTTTTCTATGAACATGCAAATGAAATAAAAGATTTTTAACTTTGGACTTTTCGCATATTTTATGGGTCATACCGAAAGTCTAACTTGAACCATATTTTAACGAAAGGGAACATTCCTCTCAAGAGAAAATCGGTACTACGAGTTAAAGGGTGATACGGTCAAAATTTGGTCAAGGGAAAACGCGTGTAAATCGGTGAAATCGTTTATTTAAAAAATCAAATTAAATTTCTTTTTCAAGTTCAATTAGTATAAAATTCAAGAAAAATATTCAGTTAGGCTTCCGCTTTTCCAAATCCGAATTGCCGGGCCTTACGCTTGACCCCTGCCATCAGATTTTGTACAGCCACCTTGTCCACCTTCTTCGCCGCAGAAAGCCAGTTTGCCTTGAACTGCTGCTCGTCCTTAGCAGTTTTTTGGTCTTCTTTAGGTTCCGCTTGACAATAGCCCAGTATTTCTCAATTGGGCGGAGCTCTGGCGTGTTGGGAGGGTTCTTGTCCTTGGGAACCACCTGCACGTTGTTGGCGGCGTACCACTCCATGGCCTTTTTACCGTAATGGCAAGATGCCAAATCCGGCCAAAACAGTTCGGAACAACCGTGTTTCTTCAGGAAAGGCAGCAGACGTTTATTCTAACACTCTTTCACGTAAATTTCTTGGTTGACAGTCCCGGAAGCTATGAAAATGCTGCTTTTCAAGCCACAGGTACAGATGGCTTGCCAAACCAGATATTTCCTTGCGAACTTTGACAGTTTCGTGTGCTTGAAAATATCTGCTACCTTTCCCCTTCCTTTTGCCGTATAAAACTCCTGTCCCGGAAGCTGCTTGTAGTCGGCTTTGACGTAGGTTTCGTCGTCCATTACCACGCAGTCAAACTTCGTCAGCATCGTCGTGTACAGCCTCCGGGATCGCGCTTTGGCCGTCGTATTTTGTTTATCATCGCGATTTGGAGTCACTACCTTCTTGTAAGTCGATAGTCCGGCTCGTTTTTTGGCTCGATGCACGGTTGTAGACGATACACCCAGCTTATTTGCGGCATCTCGGAGAGATAGGTTAGGGTTTTGCTTGAAACTACCGGCAACTCTCTTTGTCGTCTCAGCGGCTTCCGGTTTTCGATTTCCCCCCGATCCAGACTTCCTGGCTGTCGACAAACGTACCCCAAACACTTTAATTACATTTGTAACGGTTGATTTGGCAACTTTAAGCGATTTTGCCAACTTTGCGTGCGAGTAGCTCGGATTTTCGCGATGCGCGAGCAAAATTTTGATACGCTGCTCTTCTTGCTTGGACGGCATTTTGACAACTGAAGAGTGAATTCCAAAATCAAAATAGGAGCAACATTCTACACACACACACCTTCAAAATGAGGGGTGTTCAGGTTTTTTAAATGCAAAATTGAAAGAAATACGTCAAGTTGATATTGACCAAATTTTGACCGTATCGCCCTTTATGCCTACAACAAACAATGATGTCTGTAGTTGAGAACCGTCAGACAACACAAGCACCGGCACAGATGGTCAGTGTTGAGCGTAACTTCTACTTCTGTTTGGATTCAATCCCAGCAGAGGTTATTGGTATGTTTGTGTTTGTTTGATTGGAATTTATCTAGCACGACGTTCTAAATTCTTGGAAATTGCTACCCAGCGGTGGCTAAAATAGTTTCATTTCGGGCTTTGACATTTTTAAGGTCTCTTTATTATTCAAAAGCGCAAATATAACAATCGGCGACCGCCACGAAATATTGAAACAAATGGAACAGAGATCGATGTCATCAAGGAATCAGTGATGATTTTGGCACCTTCACTGAATTCCGCTTCGTATAAAAATCGATTGTTCCATGAAGTTATCCGCTGTGATCGATATTTATTTGTAGCATTGAGAAACCACAAAATAACGTGTACATAAAAAATGGACTAATTTTAGTAATTTAACATGCGATTACCCTCTCACCTGACGGTGAATTCAATGGTAGTAACTCTGTTGTGAACAGACATTTTTTTGCAGCATTATCAGTTGATTTGCAGTTGCCATGGCGAAAATATTCAAGCAACTATGCTCGGTGGTTTGTTTGTATAGTCAGTTCTACCCCAAAGCGAAGAAGTTGGACATCGTGAGTCATTTCGTGTCCGCCGGATATAGCCAATCTGGCATTTGCAACATCCTCTTCCTTATGGAGAAAGGCGAGAGTGTCGAACGGAAGCCTGGTTTCGGCCGCCAGACTGTAAAGTGCAGCAGATGCTGCAGAAGAAGGTCAAGGAACAACTGGCCTCATCCTTCTGCTCCTTGGGCCGAGGGTTGATGGAACCGGCCAAACGGTGAAGAAGTACCTGAAGAAGACGGACATCATTGTGCGGAAGCGTTAGTCGAGCAGAAGGCAAGAAGGTGAAAAACATCCTTCCGGAATAAACTACTTGACGCAAGACCACAATGGATCATAATGGATGACCTAGTTGACGCTCTTACCAATGAATCAAATATATCTTTTATGTCTGTGCATAAAAAAAAATGATTTCTTTCCAAGTTCCTGAAGAAAGTGCGACCAAATAGACATTTTTTGGGTTAACCTCAAACGGAGGATCTACTCCAATAATTTCGTGATCAAATCGGAGCAATTGGCAGAGTACTTGCAAGAACTGAAGATCTCGCTGGCATCCAGCTTTTCATCGGTCATGGCTAAGGTTCCGGCCGACTGTTGTTAAAGGAATGCGTCGGAGCATTTTTGTAAACTTCGGATGTAAAGAAAATTTGTCGCTATGAATTTTCTTTTGAATTTTATTTTTCTGACAATTCAAAATTAGAGCATGTTTTTAAATACATACGTTATAAAAGTGTCCTCATGGGCCCCAATGGGACTAGAAGCGGTTATCCAGAAGAAGTGAAATCTCGTGGTAGCTCGATGGAATGATGTTTTCGGATACTAAATCAATTAGGATAATGAGGGTGACATAATAAAATCCAAAATTGTATCGACCATGGAATCTTTATATCGTCCTTTTTTCGAAAATAATCATGGACATTTACTGCCATGTTTGATTTCGATAACATATTGAGATGGTGAGAAATTTTCACCTTATACTCATTTTCTCCGATCTGAAGATACCATTAATGTTCCGGTGTCCGCTAGTGCCCCAAATATCCGAGCAAACGATTATACCAAATCGATAACAAATTCTAGTACCAGGTTATCGTAAATTTTTGATCACTGAACATGTTATCACTGAATACACAGCCAAAATAACAAAGGAGGCAACATAAAATTACTCATTGGATATCATAATAAGAGCATATTTTACTATCACTAGGACTATCTTGATAACAAATCCTGTAATGTGTCCAAATTTTTTTAAATCGTTTTAAATTATGTTATCAACTTGATATCAAATTCTCACGCTAACAACTGAAAATGAATTTGATAAAATCAAAATTTCGCATTAATGAATTCGGGTAATATTCATAATTTTGTAACTAAATAGTAAAGTTACTAATAAATAGTTTATTAAAAACTGATAATATATGTTAACAAAACAAGCCAATGGTAACAGCCTAATGTGTTATGCGATAACAACTGAAATCAAAATGGTATCTGTTATAACAGAACTTAATAACCGTATGATATAATTTTGTTATTTTCCTTTTTTTTGTCCTTAATTGGTACCGCTCATTTTTGTTTAAATATCTAAGGAAGTATTTTCCATAAGAATTGGACTTGTTATATCGAATTATTAACATACTTTTACTTAAAACTTTTGTTTCTTTTGGGTTTGGGTTTCATTATTTTAGTTTAAGGTGAATTGCTGCTCCATGTGTTTTTCGTATCTTTTATCTTACGCTCGCAAACTCACCTTACTATTTAAAATTTATATATCTCGATTGTTATTGAATGGACATCGAATCAAACTCTATCAGATTGCTCACAGCAAGTACGCATACAAACTTATGGGTGTGATGAAACATTGAATATCTAGTACAGTTTCTGAGTTATATAAATCTCAAATATCTCAAGGTAATGGCTGCTGTCAAGAGTACTCAATCGTAAGCCCTTAAAAAAGTACTATAGCTGAGAAGCAATTTTATTTAAAGGGTGTACCGTTTAAAATCCGCACACACAAAATTAATTCTCAAAATTTGAGTTTTTATCCGAGTTTAAAAAAAATTTCAGGGGTGAAAAGAACCAATTAGAATTTGTTTTGGCATCATTTATTTAATTTATTTCGCCTGTATATCCGAATGCGCAAATCTTGGCCTTAACTCCAGCCATAAGGTTCTAGCACGTCCTTCGTGTAGTGACATGATGCCAAATCCGGCCAGAAGATCGTCGGACCTCCTTCGTGAGCCTTCAAGAGAGTGAGAAGCTGCTTTTGGAGACACTCTTTCAAATACACCTGTCCATTCATGGTGCTTGCGGTAACGAAATGTGTACTCCGCTTTCCGCAAATACAAATCGCTTGCCAATTAAGAACTTCTTGGCGAACCTCGACATCTTCTGTGTCCGGATCTTCTCGGGAACATCATACTTATCCTTGGCAGACACAAACAGGTTTCTTGGAATCTGGTAGAAGTCCGCCTTCACATATGTCTCATCATCCATTACGCAGCAGTGTGGTTTCGTTAAATTCTGGTCGTACAACTTCCGGGCACGGCTTTTTGCGACCGTATTCTGTTTCTCGTCACGGTTTGGGGACTTCTGAACCTTAAACGTACGTAGTCAGGCTCTTGTTTCGGTATTGGGCACGAAAGTCTTGCTCACGTGCTACTTTTTGGCCACATCTCGAACTGAGGCGTTTGGTTTCCGTTTAAAGGCCCCAACCACGAGTTGGTGATCGTTCTCGTTGATCTGATGACTTTTTTTCCGGATCATCGCTTCCGATCAACAGTCAGACGTTCTTCGAACCGTTTTAGGATACCAGGCGACGTTCTTTCGTCGCCGCTTTGAAAACTTTAGCACACCTGATAAAATCAACTCACAGAGTGTAAACAATACACATTAAACTATGTCCACACAAAATTTCAATTAATTATACCCAAGTTAGAGCAATTTGAGTGTGTGCGAATTTTAAACGGTACACCCTTTAGTACCTTGGCCGACGGAACGAAGATGAAACACTATGCGTTGTTATTAATTTAGGCATCGGTTTTTAAAATTAAGTTAAGTAATTTTATATGTTCGTGATTTTATGGACTAAAATCACCACAGGTGTGTATAGAACATTTAGGTTTTATACTTTAAACGAATGTAAAAATCTGTGATAACTAGTGGGTTTTTGCATATTTTTTACTCACAATCTTTTGAGCGCTCCAAGTTTAATGCGAACCAATATCTGCTCACTTCAATTACTTTCAATTTGTTTTGTTTGGAATGACTCCGACTGCAAAGAGGAGGAAATGTTCCACGAAGGCGCTGGAAATGGCAGTGGTCGCTGCTGCCATTCGCTACAGTTCTCCGATGGAAACCGTACGAGATAAACTACGAAATAAATATTGTAAGAAGAAACCCCGTTCGTCAACCTGGATGAAGAAACCCGGATTGTTGATTGGATGCACCATGCCGCTGGCTTCTCAATAACAGAG
Organism: Aedes koreicus; assembly: GCA_024533555.2. Taxonomy (NCBI): domain Eukaryota; kingdom Metazoa; phylum Arthropoda; class Insecta; order Diptera; family Culicidae; genus Aedes; species Aedes koreicus. The sequence goes on along the minus strand of JAHHFK020000859.1, from coordinate 580,185 downwards.
AACAATCGAAAACTGAGTGTAGCTAAGTTTGTGAAATTAACAAGGAGGAATACCTCTAAATTCGGACTATGTTGTTCTGGGTTCGATGTTGCTTTTGTTCCAAACATACGTTGTCGAACCCCTCAACACATGGGCCACAACCAAATGCTTTACTTTTCTTCCGAAGGAAAACGTGATAAGGAATCTCTCGTCTCAAATAATCCCAATGGCGCCGACTGGATTTGATAAGGTGTGGCCCATTTAGTATTGGAACAAACATTTTTGATTGTTACAGCAACCCTAGTGGTCGGATTTGTAAACTATGACATCTTATGTGTTCCCTTTAACAATAACAACATCAGAAGTTTTTTTTTTGCGGTGCAGTTCAAAAGTGTTTCAGAGAAATACAAAATGGAAGAAGAAAGAAGAAACATAATTGTGCGCAATCATTTGTAAAACCCTTCGTTGGCTTGGCCAAAACTTGCTAAAGTGTTGGGTTTTCCCTGAAATACCGTGTTGCGTGTTTTCAAAAAGTACAGAGATTTGTCGACGGATCGCAAGCCTCAAAGTATCAAGTATTGACAAAATTCAATGGCTGTCTCCTCATGGATGATGAAACCTATGTAAAGGCCGATTTCAAACAGCTACCGGGACAAACAATTTTTTTGGATACGGCTCGGGGAGATGTTCTGCCAAATTCAAGTTTGTGTTTGGAGATAAATTTTCACGTTAATACATGATTTGGCAAGGCATCTGTAGCTGCGGTAGGAAGACCAAGGTTTTCATCGCTTATAAGACATTTAATTCAGAGCCGGAATGTCTCCAAAAGCGAATATTGCCATTCATCAGATCCCACAATGAACCTGTCATGTTTTGGCCAGATCTTGCCAGCTGTCATTACAGTACAACAGTGCTACAGTGGTATGAAACCAACGGCACTCAGTTTATACCCGAAGAACTCAACCCACCAAACTGTCCCCAGCTCAGACCGATTGAGAGATTTTGGGCTATTATGAAGAGGAAACTGAAGGTGAATGACAGTGTCGTCAAAAGCATCAATGAATTGAGAATCAAGTGGAATAAGATTGCCAAAACGATGGATGAGAATAATGTGCGCCGGTTGATGAAACATATTCTGGGAAAAGTCCGCAAATTTTGTTGAAATTGAGATGATTATTTTTTTTGTATTTTCCCTCTAAAGTTCAAAAATTTCGAACATTTTAGTTAAAACAGAATACTATTTTGTGTTTGCGTTATAGTCTATGTTCCAATTCTAACTGGGCCACACCATACCAGACCATCTCTGGAGATAATCACGCTTACCATGGTGGATTATGTATGTTACTTCGTAATGCGCTATGATAAGGGGATCTATCAAACCATAAAAAATAGACACCCTTCAAACTAGAACGACTCAAAAGTCTCCTAATAATACTTGTCTAAGAAGCCACCGAAATACCGCTTTCGGATAATCAATTTCATGATTGCTTTTAAAGCTGTTTGCAACTACCCGAAACCTAATACTTTTGGCTCATAATCAGTATAGCTCAGGTCTATGTTTACTAACCATTTTTCGACCTCCCCGTTCGAGTAACACTCCTTCTCTCACCTTCCGTCTATCCGTCTCTAAATATCAAGAACGTAAAACCCCCCTCACCGAACGATTCGACCCGAGAACGATGGGTGCGCCCCGAACATAAACACCCCAACAGCCAATCCATTCTCCTCCTAAGGCTGATCGCTTCTCGTCAATAAAAGGTAAACGTATCGGCTCAGCTGCGAAATACCGTTCATTTTTCTAAGTAGGCTATGAAAACGCATCGCCCGTCCCTTTTGCACCTACACACGCAAAACATTGCACACCCCTTTGAAGGTGAAGGTGTAAATTTTCGGTTGATTGAAGTAGGCCGGTCTCGCGGACGGTAGGAGAGCGTTTCCATGGTTTCCCTCGCACCGACGACACGACGGGTGGTACTTGGGAACGGTACTCGACGACTGCTGCTTCTATTGAAGTACACTTTTACAGTTAACAGCCCTCCTGCTGCCGTTGATTGGTCCCAAGGACAAATAGGCGCACGATCGGCAGGGCGTCGTTGTTTCCCGTGCTGCGGTTTTGTGAGTAAGTTTTCATTACTAATTTTACCGTTACTTTTGTTCTCGTTGGGTAGCGCAATGAGTCTGCTAGTATTTAAGTAGTCGACTTGCGGTTCGGTTATCCATCGATCATCGACAGATATCGATCTCCGTGATTGATTGAAATGCGGCACAACATTGTTTCCCTGTGGACTGACCCGGCCTCGATAGCTCATTACTCATGTGCCATTTTTTTGACGTCGATCTGTTTTGTTTGCCAGAAAATAAGCAAATCAAAACATTGATCACTCCGTTTGACAAGAGAGGTTTTTTTTCACAGTTGCAACTTTGCACATTTCTCAAAGTCAAGTAAGTTGTTTCCTCAAATCCCCACACACGGCGAGCGTGGAAAGCGCCTAGAAACGGTTCGCCGTGATTTGATTCATTTGGCTTTCAAACGCTTCATCAATCAACTCTTTATGGCATCTCAATCTGTAGTTTCGCCGTAGAGGATCGTTAAAAAAAATTGAGCGCCTCATAATTAGTGTCCGTCTGAAATTGGTGCAATTATGGAACATTTATCACTTGGCTGTTAGACGGTTTCAGTGTCGGATTGGTGGCACAATTGAGGCGGAAAAATAACAATCATTTGTTTTGTGTCCTCATGTTTGCAGAACTCCGGCGAGCATTGGCGGGCGAACAAGGTAATCGTGGTTGTTGCTTTTTTAAGCGATCATATGTAATTATGTGATCTTAGCAAACAAGACAGTTTTGGTGTTTTTGCTAGGAAGGTCCCACTTTGCATAAAGTTAGGCCTTTTTTGTTCTTACTGAAGATGCAACAGAGGGTATAATCTAGTGATTCCTGATTGAACACTGGAAGTCGCCCATCGGAAGTGAATTAACTAACAATTCAATTGACCTTAATGTTCGTGTTTCATGTTGAGAGGTTATGAGCATTGTTCTATTTAGAGTTGCGGCCACTCATGTTGATTGATTTTTATCCATTCGTCAATAGCTCATTCCGGAAACTGAATATAAAAATTTGATGTGTGATGAACTTGTGGAGTTTTGAATACCTAGCACAAAACATCTTTTAAATTCGTTAGAATAAGCATTAGCATAAGCATTTACGTTTGCACACCTCGTGGATGGAGCTACGATGAGGAATAATTCGTTGAAGATATTGCAGGTCACCATGAAATGGAACCAGTTACTGATACGTTTCTTCACGCAATAATCTCCATGAAAGAAACTCCTCAAACGCTCACCTGGCTAAGTCCATGCAACCGTTGAAGATAGGGAGGATTTGTTATCTACCTTAAGAAGACACTGGGAACCCACGTAGCCTTCAGTAGATATCAAAGGAAAAGGGAAATGAATAGTCGAAGAGAACAGTTAAACAGATTTTGGTGTACAGAACAAAAATCTATTTAAGTGGTGATTGGGAGCATCGGGTCTAAGAAGGTTAAGGGATGCTTTATTTTTTCCTCAAACGGTTGAGAACTAAGCATTAATTTTAGTCCTAGTCCTATACGGCTTATGGTTTTAGCGCCATTACTCGCTCTCTGAAATGAGAAAAATATCTAAGTACGAAATTTCGCGAAGTAAAGTGCACTGTACGAATAATAGAACATTTGATAACAATCGAAACTTGAAGATTTTTCACAAATTCTAGCTGGTTCAGGAAATCACAAACATTTAACGATAGGAAAGTTTCATGGTGTGAGTTCGACACTAAGCTTCCATCACAATGAATAGCAGTAACTTGTTTCTGTTTAAAATCATTTTTTAGAAGTTTCTTTAACTGATTTAGGACAAACATGATACATGCTTGGAATGAGCATAGTGACTGTATAGAAGGAATTAATTTCAGAGTTTTCAAAATTATTGTTTAAGGAAGGCCTCTCAAAATAATTTGTAAGGAACGATGAGGAATGTATCCACATTAAACTCCAAGCTCAATTAATCATAATACAAGTTGTTGTGTTTTTTTAATAGAGACATTTGAAAGCTGATATTTGCGTTCCAATTCGTTGCGTTAGTAATTAAATAATCCAAAGATTGCACGCTGGAAGCTGCTATGACACTTACTTCATCACTCTTATTTCGATTGCATATGAAAAGCTATTTGGGATGTAATAACAGTCCAACCAGGATTCAGAGTAGATAAGCGTAAAAACATCAATTGCCCACCACTCTGGTCGCAAATCGGAAAAATGGGAAGATAAAGGTGATATAACATCAACTTTATTAATAAATAAACAAATCTTATAAGTATACTCATTTGAAATCTTTAGCTAATTTGTCAATATTAGAAAGTATGTTGACGCAGTTTTTTGTTCAAATAATTCAAAAACATTTTATAACTATTTTAACTGGGGAGAAAACACCTTCAGAGACACACTCCGACATATTCAAACACGTCACCACAGCAAGACAAATTTCCGTAATTTCTGGAACCACTCACACGCATGTTCACATCATTTGCAGTTGGCTGCCCATAAACATAATTTTTAAATTTTGGTTTGACAGACATGTTAAAAAACAGAAACACCCAGGGAAACTTCTTCTGGCACCCCAAAACAAGATCAATCCCCTGTTTTAAAACGATTCAAAATAATACATTGGCCAAATATTGCAAGAAAGCAAGAAACCTTTTCGAATAAAAATATGTTAACAGACTGACTAATAACTGTTCATCAAATAGAAAGTGCCACAAAAAAAAAGTTTGTTTATGTTGGCGATTTGTTTCATTTTGATTTCTTCTCTTGGAAATTTCACCGAATAATAAAACATTTGATCACGTTTGATTTCTACACGAAACATCTTTTAAATTCAGCACTTATTTTCCACGTTTCATTTCAGTAATTTGTAACATAGTTGAATGGTTGAAGTCTAAAGATTGTACTCGAAAAAAATGCCACAGAAAAAAATGATCACCAAAAATTAATTTTATGTCGGATATATTTGAAACTGTCAGGGAATAAATAAACACATATTAGCTATGTTGACTTATTAAACCACCTCTTCAAGGCTAAATGCCCGCATCTTGGACTTAACGCTACCCTTATAATCCTGTGCAAAACTTGCGCCATCTTTCTTACACACTTTTATCCATTCTTTTTTCAAATCCTTGTCGTTTTCGAAGATCTTCCCTGTTTTTCGGAGATTGCCTTTCATAATCGACCAGAATTTTCCTATTGGGCGAGATTGGTGGATTTGCTTTTCGCTCTTCCATTTTCATTATCGTTGATATTTAATTCATACATTTTGGACTTTTCTTTTTACATTCAAAAAAATCAATAACCACCGAAATGGAGTTGTTTTTGAACGGGAAGAAAAAATTGCTCATCTCCATTTGATTATATTTTACCGTGCATTGTTCGTTCCCAGTCGCTGAGATTGACATTTCCTCTCATCATTGTTTACCTGTTGTATGTACCAGACAATTTCTGTTCGTGTTTAGTTTGTGGTTATTATTTGTGTTTTAAGGTGGAAACTAAGCAAATTCCATTAAAAATCCGTAATTTTATCGTTTGTGACCACCAGAACTATGAATCGTTATGAAAGATTGCTACTGAGTATGCTTTAAGCTACTCTGGTGTGAGGAAGGTATGGAAGAAATTCGAACAATATGGAAGTGCGGCAGATAAATCAGATCATGGGAGGAAGCGTCACCACGGGATGATGCGAGAATCGTGCGAGAGGCAAGAAGATATTCAATAATAACGAGTCGTGTATTAGGGGGCGACCCCGGCGTAGTGGTTAACATCCATACCTCTCACGCCAAAGTCACGAGTTCGAATCTCACCTCCGAACAAGTTACGAAAATACCCAAAAATGGAATTTGAGTAACTACGACGGGAGATGAACCAGCCCAAGGCTGAAAATATCGATAATAAAGACAAAAAAAAAAAAAAAAAAAATGAGTCGTGTATTACGCGAGAACTTGAATCTGAAGGTATCCGAAAGAATTGTTTGCTACAGACTGCAAGAATCAGGATAGAAGAGCAAGTATGCAAGTCGGCCTCTTCTAATGAGAAAAGTCAACAAAATCAAACGATTAAAATTTGCTCAAAAGTATGCTGAACCACCCTTTGAATTCGAGAAACAAGTTGCGTGGTCTGATGAGAGCAGGTTTGAATTGTATGGGAAGAAACAGCGCCCTCGTGTTTTGGTGAAGTCGGAAGAACGTTTGTTGGAGCCTGTTCTTAAGCCACGTAGACTCTTTTTTTTGAAGATCTAAGACCCCCCTTCCCCCATCGTAGACATTTCTCCATAAATTTTTTTGAATTTCTGTATGAAGCGTTGACTAATGGTGTGCGCGTGCTTCGCGTGGTCAGGCGTAGGAAATCTTGTGGAAATCGAAGGCATTCTGACTGCTGCTCGTTACATTAATGAATGCTGATCATTACATAAATGAAAATTTGCACGAATCGCTGCTTAAAATGAGGCTTGAGGAAAACTTCACTTTCCAGCAGGACAATGACCCAAAGTTCAATGCTCGGGAATCAACTGCGTTCTTCAAAGCAAATTGCAATAAACTGTTGGAATGGCCACCACAATCACCAAATTCTCACCCTATCGAAAATTTATGGTTAATTTTGGTTAGACAACTTGATAAAGGTTAAGTGGCGAACAAAACCAAACTGTTCACAGCGTTAAATGAAGCCTGGCAGAACATCTATGAAGCATACCTCCACAACCTCATTGAGAGCACACAGAGACGTCTACAAGCAAGCAAAAAGTGGTTTTACTAAAAAATGAAATCGGATTATACTATGTTTGCAATACAATTCTTCTTGTGAGCATTTTATTTTTTCTAATCAATACCAGATGAAGTTAACTTTTTTTTCAGTTGTAGAATTTGATTCCTTCCTATGCATGAATGGATATATAACGGATGTACAATTACAAATGAGAATTTTTTCAGTCATATAGTAAAAAAAACGAATTTTCGAGTGCTTTTTCAAACAGACGTATCTGATTTTGTAAACAATGAGGGGAGATAAGATTCAAACGGAAATTCCTCAAGACTCTCAGCATCCTCACGGAAAGTAGCATCACTATCATGTTAGGGAAATGTTATTTCTTGTGTTGGTGGCCCTAGTTTGCATGGAAGTGCTAAGGGTTTCAAAAATTTAACGTTTGAATCTTACTTCCCCTCTTTGTTTACAAAATCAGATACGTCTGTTTGAAGAAGTACTCGAAAATTCAGTATTTTTATTAAGGACATAATGCTTATTCTTCAAAAAAAACATCAATGAATATTGGAGAAGGGGCCCTGGCCAGCCGTATGACGCAACTTAGTCGCGATGCTCTCACAAGAGCGCTGGATGGCACTGACGTCCATCTTCCGGATACAATTCCGGCACTGGGGCAAGTTGGTCGGGTTCCTTTCTTTCGGCACGTACGGTCTCTTTTTCTGCTCAAGATACTCCAGCGTCTTCTTTACGTAATGGGAAGACGCCTTGTCCGGCCAGAAGACGTACTTCGCACGATACATCCGCACGATGCTGAAGAATTTTCTCAACACACTCCTCCTGGTACATTTGTTGATTGATGGCCAGACCGCTCGGCTGGAACCACGGCTTTGAAATCTCTCTGTCCGATATGTCGATGTACAGCATAACTTTTTTTTTTCAATTTTATCCTTAAACTTATATTTTACTTCGGTGGTGTGGCCGACTTGTCGCTGGAATAGTGGCTGTCATTTCCTGGAATGTGGGTCTTCGAGAGCGGAAAGTAGCTTTCGTCGTCCAGCACGAACGACGTCCCGCGGTAGTTCTTCGTCATCCACCGGCATTGCGATTTCACGGTCGCTATCTGCTCGTCCGTGTACTCGGGGGACCGAGTCTTCTTCCGACAGATGATGTCCTCCATTTTGAGGGTTCGGTGAATCAATGTATGGGAGCAGTGATATTTTCGGCCGGCGTCACAAAAAATCGTTCCGTCCTTGTTGTCGAACAGCTTTTTCAACGCTTCCTTCTTCTTCTTCGTCATTATCTTCGCCGGACGGCCGCTACCGGCCTTCCCCTCCACGCGCAAGGATGCCAGGATCCGGTAAACTGTACTCACGGGCACGTTTTCGTCTCGAAAGTGGTCTACCGTAAACTTTTTTCCACGATGACCATGCGTTTCGTAAAACCGTACAACACGCTCGCGAAGTGCTTGCTGTTTCGACGCCATCTTCGATTGAACTGACGGCACCCGAGCGAAAAGAAACATCCCAGCCATTTCTAGAGAGTCCAGAGAGCAATTATCTTGGAGAAAAAAAAATACGCTCTTTACTTTAATTATAGAAAAATGCTATTTTTTATTGAACACCCGTTAAAACAAACTGTTGAATTTGTTCGAAAATAAATATTTACCTTTGAGAAACAGGTATCTACTTTCTTTAATGAACAGTCCTTATTCCCTTGCGAATCTGCCATGAAGTGGAGGGAAAAAGGAGCGTCGAACCCCAAATTGGACAACAAAATCGGACGAGCTTTTTCTAAGGCAAAAGGAGCCTCAGTTTGCGATTTGGCCAAAAAGCTGAAAACTTCGAAGTCCAACGTTCAACGAGCCAAAGAGAGATTGAAACTGAAGACGTTCAACAAGTAGAAACAGCCAAAAAGAAGTCCTACACAAGCAGTCAGCGGAAACCACGGGCCCGGAAACTGTACGACGCAGTTTTCGCCAAAAATAAGCTCTACATCATTATGGACGGTGAAACGTATTCAAAGTTGGACTATAAAGCATTGCCGGGATCGCAATATTGCACGATTTGTGAAGATGATGATGTTGACAAGGCAGACACCTCAGTTTTCCCTGAAAATTATGGCGATGGTCTGGCAGGCAATTTGCTCTAGCGCCAAATTCACGAAGTCGTACAACGTGAATAAATGCTGATATTTACGTCAATCAATGCTTAAAAAAAAAACACCTGTTGCCGCTGGTTCGTCAACCTGACAATTCTGTAATATTTTGCCCCAACTTAGCTTCGTGTCATTACGCTAAGCTGACCATGGCCTGGTACAAATCGGAAAACGTAATAATCATACCTAAGCACATGAATCCCTCAAATTACCATCGGGCAATTTTGGCCTCTGGTTTCGTAATATTTTAATAGTTATCAATTGCCAGGATCCGATCAATCCGAAAAAAATGAATGACTATTGTAAAGAAACATATCGGCGGTATATTAATTTGTATGATTGGTATAAGATTCCTGCAACAGTGCATAAAGTACTCGCTCACGCTGGAAGCATAATAATCCATTCACCGGCTCCTCTTGGCATGTTAGCTGAAGAAGCAGCAGAGTGCCAACATAAACTACTAAAAAAATGTCGTACCCATCATGCTAGGAGAAGGTCACGAATTGATAATCTACATGACGTCTTTATTCGAGCTATGAACTCTGATCCTTAGATAAGTTCAATAAATCTAGGTAATAGAATGCGAAAAAAGTTATCTGGATATTCAATCCAGATATTGTAAAATGACTTTTAGTATTCAAAGATCTTAGCAGCTCTGAAAATTTAAACAATAAAGGCAATGCACTAGACGAATTAATGGATCATGTTGAACAACTCGATGATGATTTTGCTCTTGATGAAATTGTAGAAAATGAGTAGAATTGCTTGTGAATTTGATTTAGTTTTAAGAGAAAGTTATTAAATGAAATTTATTATGACAATTTATCAATGAAAATTGTGTTTTATTTTGTAGAAAATTCATCCCTGCTGTATAAAAAATGAAGACAAATCATCAACTAAGTTCGAGATGTTGATATGTGTTCAGTAAAAATAATGGAAACATATTACTAAATAATCCTTTCGAATAGAGGGGGGGCAGAAAACTTTGTGTGGGCGGAGGGGGGTGAGGTTTGGTAGACAAATAATTCTTCATCAAAATACCTGATGAATAAAACAATACTCATATACAACATATTTTAAAAAAAAAATGGGGGGAGGGGTCAGATCTTGGATAGGAGGGGGGGGGGCTTCCACTTCCACCTCTCCTATTTAATGTTATGCACAGCAACCTTATTCAGGTTTCGATTTGCATTTGAACTGCCCCTAAAATTAAAAACAAACGTTCAAATTTATTGTTTAAAGACTGTATTCGATGAAATTTGGACACACGCAATTGTTCGTAACTTTTTAGCGTGAGGGGAAAAATTATTGAAATTTTAACTGAATGTATTTCATTGTGTTGTGTCAATTGTGTAATGAGTTTTGTGAAAATCGGTCGAGTGATTTCAGTTATGGCTTCGAATGAAGAAATAGTGCGCCAACAAATTTTGGGCACTCACTTCGAAAACCCAAACGCTTCTCATCGATGGATCGGAAAACAGCTCGGAATCGCACATTCAACCGTATCTCATGTGATCAAAACGTTCAAGGACCGTAAGACAACCAGGCGGAAAAATGGTAGTTGCAAAAAACGTGGCACATCAAATCCGGAGAAGGCCAGGATGGTATTGAACCAATTTAAGCGTTATCCCAACATTTCGATCAGGGATGTTGCGAAAAAGGCGAAAGTTTCAGTTTGTTTTGTGCAGAAAACAATGAAACGTTCTGGATTACATGTGAACAACGTTCAGAAGGCACCGAACCGGAGCGATAAACAGAACTCGGTGGCCAAAACTCGTGCAAGAAAACTGTACAGGGAGTGGCTCACAAAACCGTTCTGCATTGTGATGGACGATGAGACCTACATTAAAGCCGACACCAAACAAATGCCAGGACAGGAACACTACGTCGCCACCTCTAAGTTGGCCGTTCCGGAGAGTGTACGGAAGAAGAAACTGTCGAAATTCGCCAAAAAATTTCTTGTCTGGCAAGCGATCTGCGGATGTGGCAAAATGAGTCAGCCCTTCATCACCTCTGGGACCGTCAACGGACAAATCTACAAGGTCGAATGCCTCCAAAAACGACTTCTGCCCTTCTTGAGATCTCACGATGGCCCGACACTGTTTTGGCCGGATTTGGCATCTTGCCCTATGCCCGGCCCGTCTTAGACTGGTACAAAGATAATAATGTAGTTTTTGTACCTAAAGACGTCAACCCTCCAAACACTCCGGAACTTCGCCCAATTGAAAAATTTTGGGCAATCATGAAGGCAAAGCTCGTTAAAACTCCAAAACTGATAGAAAATGAACTTGAACTAAAGAAAGTGTGGTTAAAAGTAAGTAAGCAAGTCGGTCCTATCATTGCCCAAAATTTGATAAAAGGGGTTTAGGCAAAGGTGCGGGCATTTGGGTTGAGAGAAGAGGTTCAATAAACCAATGATGTCAAAACTTAACCATTTATTAGTACTTTATTTCCAGTTTGAAAAGAATCGGGCTCAGGAAAATTTTGTCTGTCCAAATTTCATCGAATACAGTCTTTAGGAATACTTAGTTCATTACTGGGTTAAATACTAATTACACCTTCCAGATGCGATGAAAATACATAAATATGACTAATTTTATGCTAAACTTACTAGAATACTATCAAAAAATGCGGAAAAACCAAAAAAATATTTTCGGCCGCCACTTTGTATGGAGCCACCCCATAGTGCGATCTCCCGACCCAACGCACGGAAAGAAGTGGCCACCATGCCTTCCGTCTTCCGTTTGAGCTTCTGTTGAATCCTCTGGTCGCTTAAAACGGTCGGACAGCTGGAATCAGGCTTCCGCTCGATCGACTCTCCCTTCTCCAGAAGTGCCAGAATCTTGTAGATGTTTCCGCGATCGTATCCGGCCGACACGATGTGGGACACGATGGCCGAATTTTTTAGGCCCGGATGGAGCAGGCGGTACGAACAAACCATAGATCGAATTTGTTTCACTGTTCTCGCCATAGCTGCCGTAAACAAACTGATGGAGCTGTCAAATATTCACCGTTTATAAACAACGAGTATATATGGACTACTTGCCGGTGGACCGACCACTAGATGGCGGGGTAATCGCATGGAAAATCATAACATTGAGTTGCTTTTTTTAATGCATGCATAAAAGTGATGGAAGAACAAACCTCGCGCCAACATACCCTCTTGGGCCCGGAAAGGCTGGCCATCTATCTGCATCGGCTGATAGTCCGAATCTGGGAAACAGAACAGCTACCGGAGCAGTGGAAGCAAGGGGTTATATGCCCTATCTACAAGAAAGGCGACAAGCTGGAAAGTGAGAACTACCGAGCGATCACAGTCCTAAACGCCACCTACAAAGTGCTATCCCAGGTCATCTTCCGCCGGCTTTCACCAAAAGTAAATGAGTTCGTGGGAAGTCATCAGGCACCAGATCTTTACTGTACGGCAAATCCTCCAAAAATGCCGCGAATACTAGGTCCCGACGAATCATCTGTTCATCGATTTCAAGGCGGCGTACGACAGTATCGACCGCATAGAGCTATGGAAGATTATGGATGAGAACGGCTTTCCCGGGAAGCTCACTAGACTGATTAAAGCTACGATGGACGGTGTGCGAAACTGCGTGAAGATTTTGGGCGAACATTCCAGCTCGTTTAAATCACGCCGGGGACTACGTCAAGGTGATGGACTTTCGTGCCTATTGTTCAACATTGCGCTAGAAAATGTCATGCGAAGAGTGGGGCTCAACAGCCGGGGTAAGATTTTCACTCGATCCGGTCAGTTCGTTTGTTTTGCGAATGACATGAACATTGTCGGCAGAAGATTTGAAACGGTGGCAGAAATGTACACTCGCCTAAAACGCGAAGCTGCGAAAGTCGAACTGGAGGTGAATGTGTCGAAAACAAAGTACATGCTAGCAGGAGGTACCAAGCGCGTCAGGGACTGCCTAGGCAGCAGTGTTACGATAGACGGGGATACATTCGAGGTGGTGGAAGAATTCATCTACCTTGGATCCTTGCTTACGGCTGACAAACAACAATAGCCGTGAAATCCGAAGACGCATCATCAGTGGAAGTCGTGCCTACTACGGGCTCCAGAAGAACTTGCGGTCAAGAAAGATTCACCCCCGCACTAAATGTACCATGTACAAAACGCTGATAAGACCGGTTTTTCTCTACGGGCACGAGACGTGGACGATGCTCGAGGAGGACCTGCAAGCACTTGGTGTTTTCGAACGCCGGGTGCTTAGGACCATCTTTGGCGGCGTACAGGAGGATGGAGTGTGGCGGCGAAGATGGAATCACGAGCTCGCTGAACTCTACGGCGAACCCAGCATTCAGAAGGTCGCAAAGGCTGGAAGGATACGGTGGGCAGGGCATGTTGCGAGAATGCCGGACAACAACCCTGCAAAAATGGTGTTCGCCTCGAATCCGGCCGGTACAAGAAGGCGTGGGGCACAGCAAGCACGATGGGCGGACCAGGTGCAACAGGATCTGGCGAGTGTGGGTCGTCAACGAGGTTGGAGAGAGGCAGCCATAGACCGAGTATATTGGCGAAATGTTGTAGATGAAGTCATATCGTAAATACGATGTATGACTATTTAAATAAATAATAACATACCATCTTCATAAAAATTTGAAAAATTAATAGTTAGGAATAAAAAGGAAAGATCTCACCCGGATATTTAATACGTCCTGAATGGTAAGTACAGCGATGAGCATCCAATCGTCCGTCAGCTTCTCAGATAAGTTGTGGTGTTCTCTTAACCAAACTCTACTTAACACATCGGTCAATAAGTCCAAGGCCTAACTACCAGATGGCACCACTGATAAAATATTCATATAATTTTTCGCAAGTACCAACCTTTAAAATATTTCAGTCAAAATTTCATGACGTTTGGTTTATTATTTATCGAGTTACAGTGGTTTACGTGACGTTACTTTTGTGACTCTTGATAACGATGGTTTCAATGCAATTTTGTATGTTGATATATCAATCCTTTTTGATGGAAAAAAACACCGGTCAAGCCCAAGCTTGGCTTAAAAAATGTTATCCGGACTCTGCCCGATCGAAATCGACCATCAAACGATGGTTTGCCAATTCCAAACGTGGTCATACGGACACCGATGATGCTGAACGTCCTGGTCGGCCAAATGAGGCAGTTATTCCGTAAAATATTGAAAAGAACCCTGAAAATCATCATGGGCAATCGCAAAGTGAAGTTGCAAACGATAGCTGACACTCTGAAGGGGATCAAAAGGTCGTGTTTACACCATCATACACGGACATTTGGGTATGAAAAAGCTGTTTTCCAAATGGGTGCCGCGTTTGCTGTTTGGAGATGTTCACGCGAAATAAGAAGGAGTTTTTGCGTCGATACATCACAATGGATGAAACATGGATTCACCACTTCACTCCGGAATCAAATCGGCAGTCTGATGAGGGGCGTGTAGACGGAGAAAGCCGTCCAAAGCGTCCAAAGACTCAAACATCGGCTGGGAATGGTCTCTGTATTTTGGGAGACGCGTGAAATTTTATTCATTGACTACTTGGAACATGGAAAATCAATCAACAGCGACCATCATATCCGTTTGTGGGATCCTTTGAAGGCCAAAATCACCCAGAAAAGGCCTCATTTGAAGAAGAGAAAGGTGCTCTTTCACCAAGACAATGCACCGTGTCACAAGTCAATAAAAATGGTCGAATTAGGTTTCGAATTGCTACCGCATCCACCGAATTCTCCAGATCTGACCCCCCAGCGACTACTGGCTCTTCGCAGAATTCAAAAAGATGCTCCGTGGAACGAGATTTGGCTCCGGTGAGGAGGTGATTGCTGAAACTGAAGCATATTTTGAAGGTCTCGATAAATCGTTCTACACCGGTGGGATCGAAACGTTGGAATGATTGTATCACTCTAAAAGGAGATTATATTGGTGAATAAAAATGAATTTTGGCAAAAAGATGTTGTTTTCCTTCTTAGGCCGGGACTTATTGACCGATGTGTTAGTTGTTATCAGGTTGAACTCGCAGCTCATCGTAGCACAGTTTTAACAACCGCTTCAGTAAATCTTCCATTACCGGACAGGGCCACATGCAATTGAGTAAAAGAGTCAGTTTACTCATAACTGAGTGACCCAAGATGAATCCGTTGAATTCTTTTTCTAGTATCCGGAATCATCTGACCAAGTAGACTAAACAGTCGACAATCTTGAAATGAAATGTTCACAAACAAAATGACACCCATCATATCAAGTTAAAGAAAAGGTGCAGTTTTCAATGCCGTTAAAAGAAAATTCTTAACCAAAAATTTCAACATGAAGTAAAATGAAAACAAAAGATGATAACAAAATTCATCATATCAAACGCTACTTATTTTAGTTCTCATTTGACGACGAACCATCCCAGGAGGCTAAAAGTCAACTTCAAAGAGATAAAAAAAAAGATTTCGAGAATATATTTTGGATTAGCATAACGAACACACAGATAAATATAAACAATCCTTTGTTTGTTTTGATTATTCCATAGTTGATCGTCATATTCGAGATGAAGAGAAAAATTTCGAATCCCCGGTTAATAGCATAAGTGTTCACAAATTTGGCCATGAACCATCAGCTAGTGCGCTGCTCTGAGTATTTGTTATCTTTCAACTGCGCAAACTGTTCCAATATTCAATCTCATTATCATTTGTAATCGAGTCCACCGCGTTCATCAACCACACCGGCCCAATGCCATATCATTAACTCATCAAACCATTTCTGCAACAACAGAGCTTCAATCAACAGCAACATGATCCGCTTAAGAATACCGAAGCAGGCGTGTCCTTCACCTTCAAATTCTTTATGGACTCCCGTGATCTATCATTTATCCCGTCCATCGCCGCCGCCGTCAGCGAACAAAGAACGATGCGTCCCCATAAATTAGCGAGCACTCAAGCAAGCGACAACATTCCCGGCCGTTATGGGAGCCCTCCGTTGAGTTCTCGTGTAATATTCATTACCCTGGTTGCATATAAATTTCTCATTAATTGCCCACAGGATCCATGTTCTAGAGCAACGATCGTCATAAATCTCAAGGAACACCGGCGGCTCCGAGTACCTACGTTATTTTTTTTTTTTTTGCAACCTTCAGCAACTCCACCGCACGCGGATCTAAGCGAAAATCCATGTCGGGAGCTCAGTCAGGCTGCTGCAGTTCAACTTTCTTCCTCATATTTGTGTGTACCTCTCCTCCAGCCATCCAACCTCCTTCAACAGCTATTAATAGGATAATTACCTTCCCTCGTATGGCTCCTGCCCACTCCCATCTCCCGGCGACTGGCGAAGAATAAGAAAACCATCCCCGAGGCAATCGATAAAATGATTTAATGCTGAAAGTTAATTAAGCACGACGGAGTTGTGCTTCATTTGCATACAGCCGGCTTCCGCTCCCCAGGCCCCTCCCCAGCGCACACGGAGCGCGAATGATAGTGATCGACGAAAGGAGACGCTTGGTGATTAGTTCCAGTTAATAACCTCACTTAGTGCACATATCAGCATTTCAGATTTACTTTGTCGGGTTGGGCTGCAATTCTAATCACTGACCTAAGGGTACGGGTGGGGAGGGGGAATGGTGTTTGATGGAGTGAAATATTTATCACTCCGGGAAAAACCGGTACTCAGTATGACAGTAATGTGATAATTTACATTTCCTCGTTCCAGCATCAGTCAGCACCCTCCAGTGGATGCGAATTTATTAATTAGGTAGTATGGTTGACTGTCTTTAGAAAATTTTCTGATCGTTGATCAGTTGATTCTTTATCTTCAACGTCCGAATAAATCACAACTTCTGTCTACCGGTTGTGAAAAAAAATGCCAAATTTATCACCAGTTCACATTTCTCCACGCACACATCGTGACTAACGCCATTTTTGCGTGGAAGGTTTACAAGTTTTTTTATCTCCATTTTCATCGACTTCGAATGGGTAGGGCCCTTCAGATCAGTCGATTAGTCCTTTACATTAAACGACCCACGCTTTACATACTGGCGTCGTGAGACACAACAGATATTAAATTGTGCGTAATTCCACGCCGCTGCTGCTTGTCGTGCTTAATTAAATTATGCTAATCATCGGGCTCTGACACTAGCTGTTTAAACAAGCCATTAATTTCGGAAGCACAACCAGTGAGTCGCTCATTTCCGTTGATTTTACCCTTTTTTTTAATTTAACTCTCGCATCAAACTTTGATCTAGCCGGAGTGATGCGGTCATAAATCTTTCACGATTCAATTCGGATATGCACACAAGGGAGAGTGGGCAGTTTGATGCAATTTCACTGTTTGGAAAAGTGAAGCATTTTGTAAATTTGTCCCGCCCATCGACGACTTTGATTTTGGAAACCATGACATGGAACTAGAAATTCAATCATTTTATTTCCAACGAATACGATGAAATCATGCCTGTACTGTACATGTATCATACGTTTTTTTAATTACCTAAATGGAACATCAAATGGAACATTGATGGACATAGCTTGAAATTTAGATCGAATATCAAAGGGATTGATTCAGGCATGATAATGTTATCAAATTTTATTGTTATTGCTCGTCTAACATATTTCAAAAGCTTACTAGTGGTCGTCAATTTTTCACAGAAAATCCACACGGTTTTGGGACAAAATATTGAAAGGAGAAATGTCATGTAAATTTCGGTGCTCTGAGAAGGACACATGCAAACGTACTTTAGCCCATGAGAATGAGTTGAAAGAGATCAGAAAATGAATTCAATCAAACACATTTTTTGTCGTCGTGCGTATTTCAAGAAAAAATTTTGTTTACGTTCCCCGACTTTTTACAAACATGAATGACGTCTCGTGTAAAATTCAATATGTATAATATCGAGTTCGTTTTTGAATCTAGGTTGGAACCTAGGTTGGAACATGCGAAACCCGAACTCATTGTTAGTGCAAACCTCAATCTGATATGAGTTACAAAAGAAAACATACACACTGACGATTATCATACAACAAGCTGACACAATTTTGACACCCGATCCAGTTTGGAACTAGATCAAAAACGAATTCGCTATAAGTGTGTAGATTTAATTCAGATTCTCTTGAAAAAGGGACTACTCAATAAACAAGCAGTTTTTTCCAAGAAGTCATGTTTTCCACCTAAGTTACATAGCCAACACCATCCAGCTTGATTAAGTTTTATTAAAGTTTTATGAAAGCCACTGCAAATCAATGTGGTTTTATTATGGCACCAAGAGGTGCCAATTGGTTTCATATTTTAGTCAGGTTTATGAGAACCTGCACAGCTTGTTAAAAACGATCTTTAAACCTTGTTTTCTCAAATTCCTTTTACTCCTATCAAAGGTTTTATATCGACTTTATGAACTCATAATATGTTGTTTTTAAATGCCGTTTTAGGACTCACTCATAAGATCTTATTATTATTAGATTAAAAAGCATTTTAAAACATTTTGCCTCAAGTAAATTCATTAAACGGCAAATTGGTTTTATTGTAGTCATTACGAAGATAAATTGGCTTCTTGGCAAAACTGTGATATTTTCCAAGTGTCATATTGAAATGTAAGAAATAATTGGAATGGGGAAACATACATGCACCAAATTTTAAATGCTATGCAACTGAACTGTAGATAGGAGACCGATTTCGGCATTCTTTATGATAACTTATTAAATTCCATCAATTTCCAGATAATTCAAAATTAATTTATCGAACAAATTTGTTTTAATTTCTTGTTGTAAACTCGCAAAATTTCCGAGACGTATTAATTTTCGGCACTTTTCGTGCGAATATTCACCATAAAATTAAATGCGCATGTGATTTGGAGCATGAAACGCTGTAAAAAACTCGATTTGTTTGGAATAATTTTCTCTCAAACAAAATTTACCGCAACACTAGAACTTTTTTCTCAGATATTATTTACTGCTAAATGAACCAGAAGAGCAGAGACTCGAACAAGGCAGAACAACAAAAACCAACCACGATATCACAGTGAAATTTGACAGCCATTTGGCCGCATGCTGGTTTTCGTGGCAGGCAATAGGTTTTATGAAGGTTCTCTAGTGGTCATAACATCTTTCACTAGAACATTTTCAAAATCTTTATGGTCTTATTAACTTGTTTTCACAACCGTCTATAGAATTGGTCACTTTGTACACATTTTGGCTATAAAGAAGCATAGACGTTGGTAGACAAAACAGTTTTGAATGTAGTTTTATAAACAAAGCCGGGAGGAATGCTATACGGCTGGAATAAAACTAAAATTGTTACTTGGGATCTCACGATGGGTGCATAAATTTAGGTTTTTATTTTCAAATAAATTTACATGTTATGTGAGGATGAATTCACTGTAGTAACCCATTTGTGATTTCGACTGGTCACTGCATGGTTAGCTGGAACATCCGGAATATCAGAGGAGTTGTGCATCATTTTCGTTCTAGAGTAATGAAACTCAAAACTGCAAATACTTGCTAACCTATAATCTACACATCCTCGAAGATAGCTTACAAAAATCGTTAAAACCGACGTTAATCCTTTAAATGAAGAGATAATGATAAACTGTTTTCAACAAATAAGTGTATTTTTAAAATACCTGAAACTGAGTACATCAATAAAAAAATGGGAAAATTCAAAAAAAAAAAAGGTTTGATTAAAAGACGATTTTTAAGAGCGTATTAAGGAGTGTATCGAATATTATCTATCCACATCCATTTGCGTTGTACGCATGTATTTGTGATGGTTTTTATGCTCTGAACACTGCATGCTGTGCGTTTGACTGTCAGCTTTCTTTTGTTTACTTGTTTGTGCGGTTCAAATTCTGCGTTTTCAAAATGTCGCGTATTGAAAAGGAAGTGAAAATTATGGCTCTGGACACATGGCTAAGTGAGAAGGGTATTACTATGCGAAAATTGGCGAAGCGGTTTGGAATTCATCATGCGAGTGTTATAACCATCATTAATAAGTTTGGGGAACACTATTCTTTGGATGAGCTACCAGGAAGAGGCAGAAAACCCGGTTCTTCCAACCCGAAACTGGAGCAGAAAGTGGTATCTCTAATCATGAAGAACAAATCAATGTCAATACGTGATTTGGCCAAAAAAGCAGGAACGAGTGTCAGAATGATCCAGCGTATCAAGAGGCGAAACCACCTGAAGACCTACAAGAAGCAGAAAATCTCGAAACAAAGTGCAGAACAGAAGAAGCGAGCAGCAACAAGGGCCCAGAAATTGTATTCGCGTCTTTTGCAGCGTCCGGATGCATGCGTTTTGATGGACGATGAGACCTATGTAAAGGAGGACTCAAAAACGCTTCCAGGTCCACAATACTTTACTGCCGTCGTTGGGGAGGATGTGAGCAATGCGGACAGGCCGAACCAAGTGGAGTAATTCGGTCGAAAGGTACTGGTATGGCAAGCAATATGTTCCTGTGGTTTGAATTCAACCATTTTTTACACTACCGGAACTATAAATGCGGAAATCTATCGATCTGAGTGTCTCCAGAAGAGATTGTTGCCTTTATATAAGAAGCATAGTACACCTCCACTGTTTTGACCGGATTTAGCGTCGGCTCACTATGCCAAAACCACTCTCAATTGGCTTGCGGAAAAGGGTATAGATTTTGTTGAGAAAAATATCAATCCACCAAATTGCCCTCAGCTTCGACCCATCGAACGTTACTGGGCAATCGTGAAGAGGGTCTTCAAGAAGACTGGTAAGGCAGCTGGGAACATGCAGGAGTTCAAAAAAATTTGGGCTCAAGCGTCCAAAAAATGCGATGCAACACTTGTCCGGAATTTGATGAAGAGCATTCGATCCAAAGTTCGAAAATTCGTGAAGGAATAACTTAAATTTCATCCGGTCTTCATTATGTTCAAGTTTAACCTCGTACAATAAAGGATCAATTTTTTGTATGAATAAAATATCCTTTTTCAACATAATTTGAAAGAAAAATTGTGGATAGCTTATTTTCGATACACTCCTTACATTTTCGTTCCTTTTTCACCCTACAACTTTGTCCAGTTAAGAGAAAGAACGTTTTTGTCTTGCACAAAGTTTCATGAAATGACCTAATCTACAATGTTTTAATATATGGTCATCGATTTGAACCAGAAATAAAAAAGTTAGTTTGTTTAAATCAAATTTGTTAACACAAAAATAAAGTACTCAAAAAATGTAGAAGCATTGAAGAAGACATCAATGGGCCACACCCAATAATTTCGCCGCAAATACCCATGTCCCACTTTTTTTTTATTTCGTCCCACTGTGCGTGGGTAGAAAAAACAGTTTTGAATGTAGTTTTATCATCAAAGCCGGGAAAAGTGCTATTCGGCAGGAATAAAACTAAAATTGTTACTTTGGCAAGTATTTAAAATAATATAGTGTAAACAGAGAGATGAGCGATGCCTAAACCGAGCATATAGGTTTCACAGCTTCCTGGGCAATACAACATCGTTGTCGACATTTCACGTAATTTTTAAAATATCCATCGACTGCTTTTCACCAACACTTAAAAAAACATGATAAGCTAAGATAAGCTTTTATTTAGAAGATCAAAGTTAGCCTTTGTCGCGTAGTGACGTGATTTTATAACTGTCATTATTTTTGCTGTTTTCTCAAAATTTTCGAATTGTGAAACTTGGAAAAATAAGACTGAACTAGTAACCCTTTGACAAACAATACGTTTGCATTGCGTCCGCCGGCACCAACCGAACAGTTCCCTGGAGGTGGCAGAAACATCGGAGTGGTTTGAGCGAACGTTTGCATTAAAAAGAAATGGACAAAAATTGTCGATTTTTCATGGGTTTACCTTCACCCGCACTGACGAAACTACCCATGCAGCATCAATCATAGTAACCCATGAGTCAGTAGACAAAACTTGACAGCTCTATCAGTCGAACTCTACCCGCGAGGGCAAAAGCAGTGCAGCAACTCCGTTCAGAAGTGTGCGCGTTCAATGAACGGCACTCCGCTGCGTCGAAAACCGACATCGTGCGGCACTTTGTGGACGCCGGATACGCCCGTTCCGCCGTCTACAACATATTGGCACTATTAAACAACCATTGGAGCATAGAAAGAAAGCCCGGTTCCGGACGGCCGACGAACCTGAGCGACAAGAAGCTCCAAAGGATGCTGAAGAGGAAGACCGAGGGAAAAGTGGCTACATCGCTGCGTGCGCTTGGCCGGGAGGTCGGTTCAACCGGCCAAATAGTGAAAAAGTACCTGGTGAACATGAAAATGAATAAGATGGTCAACTCGATTTTCCCGGCGAATCGCGACGTGGCGGTGGTGATGGACGACGAGGCCTATCTCACCCTGGATGGCAACGACTGACAGGGCACTTCGTATTTTACTTCCCCCACGAAGGAAGTGAGCTCCGAGGTGAAGTTCATTTCACACACCAAGTTCCCCAAAAAGGTGCTGCTGTGGCTGACAATCAGCGAGAAAGTGATGTCAAAGCCGCTCTTCTTTCACTCCGGACTGGCTGTGAGCGGGGAAATTTATGGTACGAAATGCCTGCCGGAAGTTGCGTCGTTCATCAAGAAATAACATAAGGGCGAAGACGCGGTGTTCTGGCCGGATCTGGCGTCGGCCCATTACTCCAAGCGATCGTTGGAGGGGATGGAGCGGCTGAATATCGATGTGGTACTTAAGTCGGCGAACCTGCCCAACGTCCCCCAGCTGCGTCGCATCGAGAAATTCTGGGCCAACCTGAATCGTAAGATCTACTTCACAATTTTGTCGCGAAAACTGAGGAGGAATTGATAAATAAAACGAAGAGAGAACTCAAAAACCTGCCTACACGCATGTTTTCGTCCACCATGGCGAATGTTCCGGTTAACTACCGGAAGGCCGCTCGCAAGGGCGTTGAATTTTTGTACATCTAAACTTAAATAATTACCTTCCATTAGAAATTTATTAATAGCAATTATCTGCCTTAGCTTTTTTTTATCACCATCCTAAAAAAAGTGCATTTTTTTTATTGCAAACGTTACTAGCAGCTAAACCAAGTGCGAGCGCTGCTACGCTTTCAACGAAATGAATGAATATTTAATAGAACTGGCACGTTTAGGGGTGTTTTTCGGGATGAGTTTTTTTTTCTTGACGAAGCAGGGGTTCAAACTTTTATCACATGTTTTTTTTTTTCGAGAAATTTATCTTATTATTTATTATTAATTTATTATTATTATTAAACTTCATCTGACTAGCCGGCTTAATGAATATTTAATATGGATGAGGAAAAGCTTGTGAGCGAGGCGTAAAAACCCCGTATCTTCGAATCACATAAACATGGAGAAAACAAAATTACTTTAAAGTATTCATAACACAAAATAAATTAACAACATGAAAATTCTAATTCATGGTCTAGCCATAAAAATAATTATCCTAAGCACTTAGGGCAGGCCTCGTCAAGTCCTCGTCCAACTGTTTCGGAAATCTGTTATTCGTCCGCAGAAAATTCCGAAAGTCTAAGCTTAAATCTTTCAACTGGCGCATTGAAGTCAAACAGCAAGTACGACTGGTTGAGGGTAGCTGACATAATGCGAATGGGACCATGCTGGCCATACAAAGCATTGCGAGATTCAAGCATCAAGAAATAACGTTGGCGCAGTGTTCGTTCTGGGGCGTATATATTCAGCTGCTCAACGATCCTCGGTGAGTCCGTATCGCCCAAAAGAATCTTAGCTACAAAAACGGCATGCGCAGTACTTCTCCTTGTTTCCAAGGTTTCTATGCCTAGCAATCTGCATCGGTCCTCATAGTGCGGTGAATTGAGCAGATTTTGCCATGGGAGATCCCGCAGAGCATATCTGACAAATTACCGTTGGATTAATTCAATCCTAGAAAACCAGATCGATTGATAGGGACACCAAACCACAGCATTGGATTTCTGGATCGTCCACACAAGAGCACAATAAAGGGATCGAAAGCATAGGGGGTCACGAAATTCATTTGCTATTTTGAAGATGAATCCCAGCTGTCGGTTTGATCTGGAGATAAGATCGTCGAAGTGTGATCGGAAGGTAAGAGCTGGGTCAAGGATAACTCCCAAATCCCGTACTTGACGAACATGTTCTAGAGGCTGACCGTCGATGATGTAATCAAAAACAATAGGCTCATGTTTTCTGTGGAACGAGATGACGTTGCATTTGTGGATGCTTAATGTTAGCATGTTTCTTGAACCCCATTCAACAAAACAATCCACATAATGTTGTAGTGTAAGGCAGTCTTGAACGTCTGTAACAACCATATACATTTTTACGTCGTCAGCCTTAAATAATCGGCAAGCTGTTGGCAGCACTGAAGAGAGTTCATTGATAAAAACGGAAAACATTAGAAGCCCCAAGTTGCTTCCTTGTGGCACACCTGATAAATTAGTGAACGGTTCAGAGGATTTATTTCCAATCTTAACTATCAGTTTCCGATCTGTTAGATATGACCTGAACCAGCTGGTCAGTGATAATGAGACACCTATTCTTTCAAGTCGTTCAAGCAAAATCTCATGATCAACATGATCAAAAGCAGATTTCAGGTCGGTATATACAACGTCCACTTGTGTTCCAAGATCCAGTGAACGCATGCAGAAAGAAGTAAATTGGACGAGATTCGTAGATGTTGATCTCTTGGGATAAAAACCATGTTGATCCAAAGAAATGTAGTTCTTACAGGAAGCAAACAGCATATCATTAATGATGATTGCAAATTCCATGGAGCAGGTGCACAGCGAAGTTATTCCACGATAATTCTCGATGTTGCGTTTATCACCTTTTTTAAGCACAGGGAACATGATGTAGAATTTCCAGCTGGAGGGGAATCTTTGCTCCTGCAAAGAGGCGTTGAACAAAAGTGTCAAAAGATGAATCAGAGCATCACAACATCTCTTCAAAATGCAGAAAGGGATACCATCATGGCTAGGTGAGGAGGAATATTTTGTTGATGGCAGATACAACGTTCTGAGGAGTGACCAGGAAATTTCCCAGTGAGCAGACATCGCGCGGTGTGTCTATACATGCATTTTTGATTTCAGCAAGAAATGACGTGGTGTCATTGAAAGTAGACCTGAAGTGTTCAGCAAAGAGATTGCACTTATCGGATGCAGTACTGGCGAGATCGTTTCGTAGAGACATCTCAACCGGTAACCCACTATCCGTACGTTTGGAGTTTACGAATTTCCAGAAAATTTTAGGATTTCTCCTAAGTTTCTCTTGCATACGTAGAGTATAACGTTTATACAAGAAGCAATTGTTAGTCCGATACCTACTACTAGCTCGATTCAAAACCTGCTAAGCGAATGGGCAACGAAATCAACAGTATTTTTGAAGTGCTCTCGATCTCATACGCTCTAATGTTGCAGGCGTGTATTCCCCAAAGCCGGCTTATGGTTAGGTCTCCTCAGAGGGACATAATCAGCGATAATGGTATGCATGATGCGAATGAAACAACCAACAGCGTCATCAACATTTACCATGGATTCCGTATTGGTCCAGTTCGTACAAAAAAGTGCTTCTAGCATTCCTTCAAAATCTTTTCTGCAGAAATCAAAACTCAGTTCATCAGAAACATCCAACCACAAAATTCTGCTTTTTCGATTGGTCCGAATGTCCCAATATGATTATTGAAGGTGATTCTCAAGCAGGAAAATCGAACACAGTCAGGGTACATGGCAGAGGGATTTTAATCGATTTGCGTGTGCAGTGAATGTATGAGTGAGCTCGGTGTGGTTAGTCCGGTACCTATACAGTCGAAGTGTTTTTATTTTCTGCTTTCCTCAGATGGAGAAAGGCCGTTATGTTGTATGCGTGAGCAGTCATTCGGGAAAGAAAACTGACAGGAGAACCATCGAGCAAAAGCTAAACGGTTTTCGAATCAGATTTGCCGCGCGTTGGTGTTGGTGTGGGGTTCAATTAAACAGAACGTTGTAGTTGTGAATAAAAAAGCGGTCGCAGATTTTTACTGAACGTCTTAGATAGGGTATTGGAAAGTCTTCTTGCAGTTCATTTCCAAACTATCCAAAAAAACCGCGAGTTTCACAGTGTACGGAATCGGCCGTGTGCCCAATGTTTTCGCAACCGAAGCAGAGTCACGGTACAGTGTACGACAACGACGACCTGTGTGTTTACATTGAAGGTTGCCTTGAAAATTAAAATAAGAGTCTATCTATCGCAGAAGCCAGAGTTGTGGGTGGATTTACCGAAATATTTACGTATCCTGTCTAGTAGCAATCGTGTAAAGTAAGAGGTCATAAGCGAGTTTATTTTGCTCATTGATTCTGTATGCTGCAACCAAAACCGTGCCAAAGTGAATTTGGATTAGGTGTGCAGGCTTAGTTTGTAAATTAATCGGTGCAAGAAGAGCGTATTAGACGCAGATATCATGTTACAACCGGCCCCCCCCCCCCCCAACACAACCAAAAATAAATTTTTTCCACATTTTTTAAACAAAAAAATATATTTCCCCCCCCCCCCAACCCACCCATATTCCTCGAAAAAGCAAAAATTTTTCAGCTTCCTTCAAAGCGAGTATCATGTCAACACGTTCCTTCCCATTTCCTACTTGACCAGCATTCGGGCACGGCCAGCCCTTGCGCTGAACTGGCCGGCTTGACGTGCCGCAAGGGCTCAGTAGGGATCAAGACCCGAAGCTAAGAGTCAGTTCCATTGTGGTTATATCACATTTATTAGCAGAGCAGCACATCGAAATTTTAGGTTAATTATTCTTTATATGCTATACAATTTCAGATCATCCATGGATATCCCAAGTTTTGTAAAATAATTTAAAATCATTATTTTTTCTGGTGGCCATGATACATTATCTAAGCTTTCAGGTTCATGGTGGATGTGCGGGTCCGCATACAATTGCAGCAGGACCACAATCTGCAGACACGTAAATACAAATGAAATTATTATCGTTTTATATTATAACATCCATTCACTACATTTTGTATGCTTTTTTATAAATTATTTTCAGCTTCGCATTTATGCATCCTTGTCAGTTATAGCTCATCTAACTTACGTTATGTATTTGAAAGGATAGGAAGGTTTTTAATGTTTTTTTTTTTTTTTTTTTTTTTTTTAGAAAGGATCATATTCGAAAAATTCTACTTAAAAAAGCACTTTCCTTCTTCATCAGAAATATATATATATATTAATTCAAAACCTAACAGTTTACAATCATTCATTTCCTATTTCACAGACATGAGGAATCATTTATGGGTGTTCAGGAGCTATAGAAAAATTCAATTTCCTAATTTTTTATTTTTTTAGTTTTATTAAGATTCAGTTTTTAGATTCATACTCAGCTGAAATTTATTTCGCCTTATTATTAGCTGTCTTCAGTTTTTCCAATATTATTATGAAATTAATACACATCTAATTTTTATTTTCAGTAACATACCAGTAGATGTCATATATATCTTGTACCTACGCTTATTATGTTCTCTGACTATTATTGTGAAAACAAATTCTAATCTTAGTAGATCTTATTTCAATAGAAACTGCAACAGTGGAAGTCTTTCGATGAGTGGATGATCAGATTAGTTACGGATATATGTATTCTACTATAGTTTACTGGCTTGCTGGTATTATCATTTTATATTTTAACGTCAGTTTATTATTTTATGTTGTGATATTAAATGATGTGACATAATTGCATTTAAATTCATTTAATTAAAATCGCTATTACCGATGAGACTCACTACATAAATTATTGCAAGGAAACGGAACAGCACATCGAAATTTTAGGTTTACTATTGTATTGCTATATAATTTCAGATTATCCATGGATATTCCAAGTTTGATGAGGTAATTTTAAATCAATTTTTTTCTCACAGCTACATTTTCTAAACTTTCAGGTCCACAAATGGAATTGTTATTTTCATTCTTATATTCATTCACTATTTTATTTGTCATTATAATATTCATTCGCTATATTTATTATAATTATAATATTAATTCACTATATTTTATACATTACTATATGACATTAAATATATATTGGGAAGGGAGGGAGCATCAGGGTATCACTCAAGCTGGAATTGGACAATGGAGTGGTATGACAACCGGCGTCTAGGAGGGAACAAACAGTATCATTTTCTTTATCCTACCGATTCGATTGTGATGCTGTGAATTCTACTCCAACAGTTTCAGTGAGAGTGACGCGCCCTTCTTAACAAGCCATCCCGTAGAAAGCTTAATAAGTATTGCGAATTGGGTTATTCGATTTGTTGGATCGTATCGTTGGAAGGAGAATCTCATGTTCCCGCGGGTTTCGCGTAAGTGTCTCTGCTTACGGGTCCGCCCCACCGTTTTTGGCCCTTCATACAGCGTTACTGTGAATGCAACCCGGCAACTCAATTTGATCTTGCTATTAAGTGGAGCTGCATACATGACAAGGTCTTAGAAGGGATGGTGGCTACCTTACATACATACATACATACCCCCCCCCCGGGGTAAAAAGAGCCACCCTTTTTTTTAAAAAGAAAATATTATAATTTTATTTTTCTCCAAAAAACAAAAAAGGGGTTTTTTTTTTATTTATCCCCTATCCTTTATTTACTACCTTTTTTTTTTTTTCTTCCAGCTTTTTTTATCAATAAATTATTTTTCTAAATCCTCCCCCCCCCCCCCCTTTTTTTTTTTTTTTCTCTCCCCCCCCCCCTATATTTTTTTTCCGCTATGTGTCCTCGAGTAACTCGTATGTCAAGCCCCCCCCCCCCGGGGGGGGGCCCCCCCCCCCCCGGAAAAAAAAGCCGCCCCCAAAACCCCCACATGCCGAATTTGGTTCCAGTTGCTTGATTAATTCTCGAGTTATGCACAAATTTGTATTTAATTTGTATGGGAGCTCCCCCTTCCAGGCGGGGAAGGAGTCTCGAACTATCATAAGAACCTTTTCCGGTCCCAAAAACCCCTGCATACAAATTTTCATCATAGTAGGAAGAATTCTCATGTCTGGTTGAAATTTGTGTTTCATTTGTATGATAAGCCCCCCGCCCCCCTCCCCCTTACTAGAAAAGAGAGGGTTCTTGACCCACCGTAGAAACATTTCTTGCCTCTGCCCTGCCATTTGCTTTCTTAGTTCTAGAGTTATGCAGAAATTTCAGTTTCATTTTTATGACAGCCCCCCTTATGGGAGAGGGGAGGGGTCTCAAACCACCATAACAACATTTTTCGCCTCCAGAAAGCCAAGTTTGGTTCCATTTGCTTGATTAGTTCTTGAGTTATTCACAAATTTGTATTTCATTTGTATTGGAGCCTCCCCTTCTAGAGAGAGGAGGGGTCTCTTAATACCTTAAGAACCTTTCCCGGCCCCAAAAACTCCTGCATACAAAATGTCACGCAAATCGGCTCAGTAGTTTTCGATTCTATATGGTTTAGACAGACAGACAGAAATTCATTTTTATGTATATAGATAGATAGATTACACCATGAGCCAACCAGGTATTTTGTTTATTAGTTCCATAAAATCAATAAATAAACAAATAACAAATAACGTAAGCAGACAAATAACAAATAACAAATAATGTAAGTGGACACAAAAACAAAAAGCTTTTTTGTGTGAGAATTGTATGGGTCCAGTTAGGGGCTATTCATAAACCACGTAGACATTTTTGGGGGGAGGGGGGGGGTTGACCAAAGTCTACGCTCCATACAAAATTTCAAAAAATTGTATGGAGAAAAGTCTATGAGGGGGGGGGGGGGGGGGTCTGAGAATTGCAAAAATAAGTCTACGTGGTTTATGAACAGGCCCTTACGCAAAATGACTCAAAAGCCGCTTGGTGCAATCTGGCAGAACCCCGACCATATGACACTTTCACACTACTTGTCAAATTCTTGGTCTCACATTCAGGTCTATAGCATGAGATAAGCCTCCTCAGCATCGGAAAGGTGAAACATTTGACCTATGTGATGAAGTTGCAATAGTAAGAAACTTAATTGATTTTTTTCTCTTTGTGAAACGAAATCAGCTTCGTCGCCTTACGTTCAAAATGCCATGATACCATGGCCACAACCCTTAACTTTTTTTTTCTTCTTCCACCGATCAAGCCCCTTATGCGATCATTGGGCACACACCCATAATCACCCCTCCCACATCGTTCACCGTTAGCCACTTTACCAAACCTTCGAGGGAGTCACTGCCGTGGTTATCCTTCAATCGCTACCACCACCCGTCGCACCGGCAAGGAACTGGCAACCGACAGTCCGAACCATATTGGTAACGAAATTGTCACGACTTGCCACATAAGTCACAACACTACCGTCGGTTGGCTGCGTTCCGTTGACCTAAGACAGGCCCATGAACCGCGCGCACGCAATTCTCGGTGATCGCTCTCCAATCAACGAAACGAGCGAGAACGCGTTGAGCTGTCGATAATTATCATTCACCGAGAAACTATCCGTGGCTGGCGAAAAATGTCAAACTTGTGTGGTCCGCAACTGCAACTGTAACTTTTTCCTTTATGCAACTGCCGTTGGGCGGTGGCCGAGAAAAGAAACTGCCACTGCACTCGTTAAGGCTAATTAAATTGTCGTTATCGTGCTGGGGAAGTGACGGCTGCTCACTCGGACAATCAACTGCCGTTTTTGGCGAAATCAGATGACGTTATGAGCGTTCGGTTTTTGAGTCGATTGCTAGGCAAGGGACATAATTGGCTTATTGAGGGCCCAGCTGGTTAAGTTGTGAATCATTCTCAACATAAATCTAAGAAGGCGCTGTCAGTTTGATGAAAGACAGCCATTACTTTTGGAGCATACTTACAGCTGGGCAATTAGCGCTTATTTATTACCTGAAACGAGAAGGGAAAAACAAGAAGAAGAATTAGTACAAATCGGTGCTCTACCGTTCGTTCGTTCTATGATGCGCTGTGATGTCGTTCTGAGTGTGGGCGCCTTGAGCCGCCCCGTGTGCATGGGGAAGACGACTAATGGAAGTGACTTGTAACTGAATGAGGAGTATTTATTACAACTGACAATTGAATGCCAAAAGGGGCACGAATTGGGTTTCTTAGTGGTGGGTGAGACACGGATCGTAACTGGTTATGATTGTTGAGCATCCAATCCGCTGAACGATGCTGGAATTTAGATCAAATGGTCTCCATAATATAAATTCTATGGTCGTTTTGCTTGCCGTGGATGTAACTCATCCTTTGCCAGCGATTCATAAATTACGATAAACGCCACTAATTTCTCGTATCCGTTCGACAAAGCGCGATCCAAGAAGTGAATTGTGAATTTCCCATGCATGCAAACCTTGTAACCATAGTGCCTCGTCATCATCCTCCATGGAGTGATATTTTCACCGCACTTGCTTGCTGCCACCCGCCGCGAGTTATTAATTTTTACGCTACGTCATCCCTCAAATGGTTCTTGTTCTTGTCACCGTTTCCTCAATTCACTCCCAACCATGAACTCAGTGTCAACGCAAGCTTTGGGAATTCAATCAAAATCCGACAAACGAGCACCTTTACTCCGCGGTGAATTTACAACCGAAGTGAGCAAGGGTTTAATTATTCCGTCGACGAAATGGATTCTGAAGGACTAATACCGAGGAGAACGCTATGGTAGTATGAGTACACTGACTGCCGAAGGAAGCAAACGAAATTACCAAATCTCAAAGCCGCGAATAAGCGCAGAATTATGAGCCTAATTGGTGAGGCACTCAACCGGATCGCCATAAAAATCGCAACCAAATGGCTTCCCCGAGGAGCCCTAAATTGCGCATTGACACCCGCTATCGGTGTGAGGTTCATTACCGTCCAGCATTGGCTTATCATCAGCGGAGTTATTTTTCGTTTTCCAAGCTCGATAATTTGCACCCTCGTAAAACTTAATGACCCTCGCGAACGGATCGCGTGGCAGTGACCCTGACACCGGATTTGTCACCCCGTGTGGATGGCTCTCGTTTGGGTTCGGGACACTGACAGTAGCCTCGCACCACATATTCTGATGGCTGTGTATTTAATTTATAATTGAATCGGCCGTCGATCGGATTGGCGTTGGACAAATTATTCCATTTTTAAATGGGTGCTTGCACTTGACCGAGCATTTTTTTTTTTCAGTTGTGTGTAAAGGCGCTGGGAGATTCAAATGTTCATTTGACCTTTTGAAGAAGGCCTTTTAAGAAATTTACACGCTTGTTTTCAGTCTTTGTTGGACAAATCGACACCGTGATGAGGGCTGGCCAAGGGGTGGATCGCTCAGCACGCTTTCTCCTAAGCTATTTATTTTTTAATTGTGTCTTCAAGCGTTGCAATGTTCTGGGAGTTGCCGTTATGTGCCGAAGGTGCCGATGTGTTGACATCCCAAATTGTTATGTTCTGCTTAGCCTTGGCAACCACGCAACGCACATTGAAAAGGTTGCTGGTTTCTTATTTCTATAAGCTCAACTGTCAAAAGAGTTCCTCAGTGTGCCACACATGTGGTATGGATTGAAAATCGAAGTGCCGCAGTTACACTCAGGAAATTATCCGTACGATGTACATAACATCGGAACTATGAACCACAAAGCGAGGGTCCAAGACTCAGTTTATACGAAATCGTATGAAATGATTATTGTTACACTGGTCGAGAAAAACAAGCCTCTTGAACACTTTCAATTGACATCACTTATCAAGCGTGTATAGTCTCAAAGGGGTTGTTGCTCGTCTCTGGATCCCGAGGTTCATGGTCCGAATCCCGATTGCAACTTTTTTTTCTGTGAGTAAAATTTTCATACGATCGTCCTTCTTCTTAACTTCTTTCCATTAGAGAATCGTATGAAATTTGCAATAATATCTTCTGGCAAATTTCCATACGATATTACTTTGAATTCCTCTCAATTTGTCCGCTCAGTGTAAGAAACATATTCGTCTAGGGTTTAAGATATCGTGGCTGGCACACTGTTCTGGCTCTTTTAAAACATCGAATATTTAGTTTTTTCTTTTTTTGTTTTTTTGCTGTTCTTCCACTGGCCTCTTTTCCTGTGATTCACTGAATTAGGGATGTTCTTGTTAACACAACTCAATATCATCACAATATTTGCATTCATATAAACCATTATGAGGACGATTCTTTTCCATAAAATCACCCCATGAGATTGATTGTTTGGTTTTAATTGATGGAGGTGAAGTTACACAGAAGTCTCGAAATCTGCGAAGGGTTTGCAGGTTGCCTTTTACATGAACCAGACATCTTGCTCGTTGCGCGCCTCTTCTTTGTGTGCCCGTCGGTTCGTTTTCGAGAATCATTTTAACTGGGCTGTCGTCCGATATTCTTGCGACATGCTCAGCCCACCGTAGTCAGCCGATTTTATCGTTGTGAGCAATGCGAGGCTCTCCGAGCAACTGATGCAATTCATGGTTCATTCACGTTCTTTCTTCACGTTCCATCTTCCATCTGCACTCAACCATCCGTTGAGTCCAGAAACACCAAAGGCACGTTGGTCCTCCACGATCAATGTTCATGTTTCAGGGCCGTAGAGGCCTACCGGTCTAATTAATGTCTTGTAGAAGGTTAACTTCGCAGTTCAGCGAACTTTGTTTGATCTTAGCGTTTTTCGGAGTCCAAAGTAGGGATGATTTTCAGGTATAATGCACCTTTGTATCTCTCTGTTGGTGTTGTTATATTCGGTTACAAAGCATTTGTGTTTTGTGAAGCTTTTCTATATCTGGTTGGCTTGGTTGTGCAATATAACTTTTTTTAACAAAAGTTTCCCATATTTAAAATTTTGTTGAATTTCTTTTTGATTCGAAGGCCGTTCCAAAATCATTCAGAGGCTTCTTCTTCTTCCTGTATGATTTTGAAGGAAAAAAAAGTTTTTATCTGCCAAACAGAACAAATAGTGCTATTTGACAAATAGAAGAAACAACATGGGGGTGACCCCGGCGTAGTGTTTAACATCAATACCTCTCACGCCAAAGTCACGATTTCGAATCTCAGCCCCCTACAAGTTACGAAAATACCCAAAAGGTATTTCAGTGACTACGACGGGGGATGAACCAGGGCTGAAAATCTCTATAACAAAGGAACTCTAAGTTGGGAGTTTTCCGATGAATTACAATATGGCAGCACACACAACGACGGATCAACAGCTTTTGTGAGTTTTTTCAAGTCTCGAAATTAGCCTCGGGGAACCTCCACTCCTAGCGAGCGATTTAAAAACGCGACAAAACTGATTGGTCCAAACTGATTCAAAGAACATATAATCAAATAAAAAAAATGAAAAGATTCAGGAAAAAATATACGCTGAACAAATGAATTTAAGTGAGAAGAATGAAAGAAAAAGAGTAAAAATTAATGTTAAATTTAATAAAATAAAAGAATAGAACAAAAAAACAATTTGAAGAACCAAGAAAAGCAAGGTTACTAGAAAAAATAAGAAAATATAATAATGAAGAACAAAATAATCATAGATTATATCTTGAATAAAAGGGATACAATGGATAGCATTTGAAGAAAGAAATGATCAAAATAATACAAGCAACATAGAAATGAAAATTTTATAAAAGAATTGGAGACTTCAGAAAAACACATATTCAAAAATCGTTTACCTTAAAACAATTAAATAAGATGAAAAAGAGAATGAAAATAACCACGATTAAGGTTATTTTAATACAAAAATTTAAATAAAAAGAGTAAAGAATACAATAATTGAATTGGAGAACAATATAATCATAGAACATAATATCTAAAAATTCAATATCATCAGCATAAAATAATCTCAGGATCGAAAATGAATTCAAAGAAGAATTAAGGAATAAAAAAGAAAGCCAATGATAAAAAATAAAATAGAAATTTAAGAATGTCATTTCAATGCAACGAAAAAATAAATTGGAAGTATTGAATAAATTGTTGGAAGAAACTTAGAAAGTGAATAAACGAATAAGAGAATGAAAAAGTGTTTAAAACAAGAATAAGTAACTGAATCAAAAATAACAGAAATTTAAGAATAAGATGACATGAAAGAGACTATTTTTTTTAATAGTTGAATTCAAGGATATAAAAACACATAAAATTTAAAAAAATTGAGGAATTAGAAAATTAGTGAACGAGGTTTGAAAAGAATGAAATAACAGAATGACAGAATTTAAAGAAACCTGTTCATAACAGAAGAATAAATAAAATTATCAATAATTTTATATAACACCACAAGAAGAAAGAATGACATGGCAATCAGAACAGAAGAATTAATTTTGAACGCAAATAAAGACATAATAGTTTTAGAGAGTTAAATAGTAAAAGACTAAAAGACTGAAGGGATTGAAGAAATATTGAATAAACGAATAATAGAGCAGACAAGTATAAGAATAAGCTTGTCAAA
Organism: Aedes koreicus; assembly: GCA_024533555.2. Taxonomy (NCBI): domain Eukaryota; kingdom Metazoa; phylum Arthropoda; class Insecta; order Diptera; family Culicidae; genus Aedes; species Aedes koreicus. Next base: position 544,998 of record JAHHFK020000859.1, on the reverse strand, counting down.
ATAAGACATAAATTTCAATTTCTTAAGAAAGAATTAAAGATAAATACAATGAAAATAACAGAATAAAAGAATATAAAACTCAATGATTTTAAAATATTAACGAATTCATTATTTAAGTATTTTTTTGGATAAAACTAAAGGAACTTAGCATTGAAGAAACCAAGCATTAAAGCAACATAGCATGACTTTTTGGACAACATGACAAAAAAATACGAAGTTGAATTCTAATAATGGAGCTTCAGTCTAACTCAGACAGAAATAAAATATCATAGGCAGTGCTGTAAAAAGTCATTTCGTGAAATTGGATAAATTTACCGATAACTTGGTTGAACATCTGAATTTATGTAGATGATGTATGATGAAATTGAAGCTCTTGACAAATTCTACAACTTTTTTCAACAGTGCATTGCCCTAACTGTTATATAGAAAGTGTTATACTCACTGTTATATTCAAATGATATTCAATGATGAATATCATTTGAATATTCAGAAATTGCGATATTGCGAATCTCACATCTTAGGTTGAACAGTTAGAACAATACATTGTGAAACAAATTTATGAAAATAATCAAGCACAACCATTTCTTCATATGTGCTATTGTGAAAATCAGCTTCTGGATCGAGTTGTTGGCAAATTTAGCGCATTGAGTCGAAATGACTATTTACAGCACTGACTACCAGGATAAGTCAATAGAATTTGCAGGACATTTTTTTTGGATAGATCCAGAGGACTTTTAGATCAATCCAGATTTCGTTCATGATAACTCTCAAAAATATTCAGAATATCCTCAGAGCTATTTAAGAATTATTTGGATAAAACGGATATCCAGAAAAAAACGAAGGACTAAATTGAACTGAGGAGGGTATCGAAAGGTAATTAGCAACATTCAAACAGTAATTGCTCTAAAATGTTTAACATTTTTTAGTGTGTTTTGAGGTGACATGTTTGTTTACATCTCAATAACAGATGTGCAGTCGATTAGTTCCGGTACAGTGAATCGTTTCAAAGATGAATCGAATTGATCTGGACACGCGAAAGAAAACTCTGCACATTTGGTGCTCGGAAAAGGGTGTGACAACCAAATTGCAAAACGGGTGAAAGTGAACCACACCAGTGTCAAAAATGTAATCGAAAAGATCGGTGAGACAGTTTCCGTGAAACATTTGCCCCGATTCGGCAGGAAACCGGTTCCCAGCCAGCCTTGCCAGGACTTGAAAGTGGTTGAGTACCCATCGGCGTCGACGCGGGATTTGGCCAAGCAATTCAACACCAGCATCCGGATGATTAAACTGATAAAAGATAGGAACTCCCTGAAAACGTTCAAGAAACAGAAACAAGAGCACAAAAACTGTATAACTGGCTTCTGGAGAACAAAGACGGATGCATCCTGATTGACAACGAAACCTACGCCAAGGAAGATTGTCGAGCGTTGCTCGGACCGCAGTATTATACGAAATCGGTGGAGCAGGGCCTGGGCGACGCTGACACAAAGGCGGCAATGGAAATGTTTGGACAACAGATGGTGACCTGGCTGGTGATTTGTACTTGTAACTTGCGGTCATTGTTTTTTTTTTTTTTTTTTTTTTTTTTTTGAGGGTACAATTAACGCCAAGGTGTACGAGGCAGAATGTTTGAAGAAGAGATTGCTGCCACTGTTCAGAAATCATCCGGCTCCTCCTTTCTTCTGGTCGGATTTAGATTCCGCTCACTACTCCAAGTCGGTTCGACAGTGCTTGGTAAACAATAATGTATAATTCCTGAAAAAGGACATCCATTGAAAGGTATTTGGCGATTGTCAAGCGGCACTTTCGGAAGGAGGGTACATTGTCCCAAAAGATGCCAGAGTTCCAGAAAAACTGTCCAGAAAGTCACACGCTATATTTGGTACCATTAGGACCACTGTGTCATGAACAGAACAAGACACATAAATAGAATGATATCCAAATTGGCCAAATTTCATTGACAATTCGTCAGAGTTTAAAACAATGTTTAAAAGACACATGAGCCATATGGTTACCTAATTCCGGTTCTAAAGGCTCCGTGAAAGTGGCCATTTTATGGATCCAATGGATGCTAGACTTACGACATATCGAAACATGCAGAATTAAAAGTTTATCTTCAAGTGTAAGACCCAGTCCAGGAATATTTAGCTTTCAATCTTGATCATTCCCTTGATTGATCTCCCTGAGAGCCGATTGTTAAGATAGCAATAGGCAATTGTTTACTGAAAAGTGTTCCATGATACCTCAATATATGAGTAAAAAAACCTAAATTCACAGAATCCAGTCCACAGAAAATAAAATTACAAATTCGTTGTGATTTAACTGAGTAACATAGAAGGCACCTCAACCAATTTACAACAACTGTGTTACTAGGGATTGGATCGAACTTTAAACACCCGGTTTCATTGGCTCGGTTGTCTGGATGAATACCCAAGTAGCAATTCAAATGCAAATTGGTTTTATTCATGTTTTGTGGTAGTTTTTTCAGAGCATTATGGAGTTCATCCCGTTTTATCAGGGCATTTTCCAAGTTAAGGTGGTTTTAATTCATTAACAGTTCTCAAGAGTGATTAAAGAACACTTGAAGAAACCTCCATAAAACTACATCATTTATAAGTGTAATTCACCTTATTAGTAGTTTTATAAGTTACTTGATCCCCCTCTCAAGACATTATTTCGCAACTTGCATAAAACCTGATAAAAGTTTTGTAAAAGTTTTATGACATTCTTCTTTAAGATGAATGTATCTTGGAAATGCTGCCATAAAACTCTCTTAGAACCATTTGATTTTAAATAAGAGCACATATTCTTGAGAAAGAACATTATGTGAAAAATAAACAAACTGTCACAATGGACGCCCACAGGTGGAAGAAATTAAAAACCAGCGGATCGTTCAAGCGGAAATTCAATAAAAACCTATTCAATATATTGAACACTCCTTCATCTCAGCCACCAACGACAATTTTTTTTTACCATTCCATTGGATTCGTAGCCTACTGAGACTAACTTATCAAAAGGGTCTATGCGTTATGCGTAAAACGAATAAAATAAAATGGTGCAATGTGTCGCCAGTTGAAAACCGAAATGCATAACTCATGATATTTGATTTTATGCAAGTTGTGCAAGTTAAACCTAACGTCTCAGGTAGTGCGTTATATGGCGCACCACCGTGGAAATACAGCGCAGTACTTTTGACGTAAGGTTTAATGTGCACTACGATTGTCAAATGTTATGTTAATGTTGAATTCTCCCGAGTCGTGCATTTCCGTTCCCAATAGGCTACACAATATTTATACTCGTTGCAAGTAAAAATTAGTATATATCATCTGAGCGAAAATCGATTTTTCCCATGATCCGCACTTTTTAACCAAAGTCGGAAGTACTGCGCTGGAATCGCTTAGTGATCCATTACACAGTGCACTTCTTCCAACGCTAGGTTCAACGTATAGATCAAGAGAAAAATCATCTTTCGCTCAACTGATGTTTCAGCCATCGACGCAATATTATTATCTGTTCTTCTTCCCAAATCCATTGTTAGCATATTCAAGTTAGAGTTTTTTTTAAATGTTTTAATCGCCTTACGCTGGTGATTAAAAACAACAAATTATAAGCCGTAATTATGAACAACAACTATGCATAGGCACTTTTGATTTGAACGTTCACATTTTCTTTGTTTATGATGTGCCTTCTCCACAATGATTTTATGGCTATCTTACGAAAGACTTGTTTGAATTCCCTCCGAATGGTAGCCATTTTCATATATATGCAACAAAACTCTCGTTTTTCCAATGCTACGAACAATTTCTGCTGTTTAAAATACATTTTGAAACTTAAAATGGATTGTAGACACAATTTATTCAAGATCTAACAATTTTTCAGCCTTGTCACCTAATTGTGGATTTGTCAAGTATTTTTTATTTTTCAAATAAATCAATGTTCTAGCAATGATTCCGTGGCGCATTAAAATTTTCGAACTTTTATGTTATAAAACACCAATAAACTGAACGTCGCATGAAAAATTTATCAATTGCAGGCAAACAACTCATGCATTTATGGTCAATTTTACAATGAATTTGCATACGTATCCACTTTGGAAAAGAAACATCATATGTATATCGATGTTTTTTTCTCTTAAAAAAGTCCCCATTCAGCAGAACGAATCCAAAAATGGAATCTTTGAAACATATTTGTGACGGACTGGAAGTGTTCTTAAAGAGGAAAATCATAAAACTACCAAAACTTGTGGAGTTTTATCATAGTTTGTAGCATGTCCTGCATGTCATTACAAGTATGTACCGATAAAACTATCAAGTTTTAAGCGAATCTTGGGAAATAGTCTTGAGAACCTCCTGTAGTATGGGCCTTTTTGAATTTATGAGGGTTTTATGGCTGTTTTATCGATGTTATGTAGAATATCTAGTTTTATGCGTGGTTTTATCAAATGAGTCTTGAGAACTTCTTCAAGTGTACCTTAAAATTGAATTTGTTACTTGGGTATGACGAAGGAAGCGATATGACAGGCGTTTTTAGTCATGAAGTTGCTCTCTTGAAATTTACTTTTTCAGTTCCTTCGGACTTGTTTCGTTTTAAACTTTTTATATTCTGATGTTGGGGAGCCCTAGCTCTAGGGGTAAGCCCCGCACCCCTGTACTTTTACCAGAAAATGGTATTCAAAAAAGTTTATGAACACTGTTCATTTAGGTTTATATTATTAATGACGTTTTGAGACTCATCGCACCCAATACTGAACTGTCTTATGTCAAGAAAACAAACAAAGCAAACGTGAAGATTGTCCATGTACTACCGGATTTTATTTTTCGCTCTCTGATTTTAAGCTTTTATAAACACATTATGTTTTCAATTCTGTTTCGTTGGTTTACATTATCTCAACTTCTTTTCTAATCATCACAGGGATTCGATGACAGGTAAGTTTGATCAAACAATTATTAACAATCGTGATGTTTAAAAAATGTTTGCTGTGGGGGTAAGACCGGTATGCTTACTTATTGGATTTCTGGCTTTCGAACTTACTGAAAAGAATGGAACTTCTCATCATTTCAACATCCAAAAGACAATTGCAGGACATGAATGGCTGGCTGGATTTCTTAAGCGTGATCTGAAACTTACGTTCCGGCAGGCAGAAGCTACGTCAGCCGCAAGGGCCAGAGCGTTCAACAAAGTTACCATTAATGCCTTCTTTGAGATGTACGAAGACGTGCTATAAAAGATGAAGTTTCCTCCACAGCGCATCCACAATGTGGACGAAACATCATTTGCAACTAAGAAATCACATATATAGATTACGTTATTCATGGATTACTTTTACTCCAAACTCCACTATTCATTTACTTTGAAATATAACAATAAATAACACTATTGATAAAACATGACGGTCTTACCCCCATGGTAACATTTTTTAAACGATGATAACGTACACAGTACATTGGAAACTATCTAGACCAAGATTCTGTGTGAGGTGGATAATGATATTAGCTCTCTGGATTCTTTAAATAATCAAAATGCTGGGGGATGGGGTTCTTATTTTAACAAACTATTGGACAAAGTTTCTGTTGCACAACATTTTCTTTTACGTATTTTCAACGAATGATTTGAAAAACTAAGTGTTCTTAAATCGGCTTTATATTTCCCTTATGCTCCTAGATTGTTTCAAATAGTCTGACATTTTTATGATTCTTCTAGTTTTATATGGCCGTTTCTCAGAAAATGTTTCTTATCTAAGAGAGCTTAGTAAAATGTAAAACCTTATTTGAACTGAAAGCGGGCCTTATTCAATTTGATCTGAATTTTGGAAATCACTAATCTAGCTCATCTACAACTTAATTCAACCATAAAATCTTTCTTCATGTTAAGTCCACTCCTTACTACCCCGATGAGGCACTCACTGATAGTTGAACCTACAAACTGCAATTCAGTTGCAGTCGATCAAATTAAATTATGCACCACTTCGAAATGGTCCGTATTTATCGACCAACCAAGCATAATTTATTTCACCCCCGAAAGTGGACCCCTCTCACCCGAGAATTAACCTTCACCCAATCACAACTTTTGATGCTGTCGAAGCTCTCCGGGAGAAGCAGGTGTTGAAAAATAAGTCAGATTATCCTTTTCTTTCCGACAAGCGAAACACCCCAGAAGGCAAATTCCATCACCGAAAGTAGATTGCATGCCATTATACGGACCCCGATCGTTGACCGTCGCCGCCGAGAGCGAGTGGTGATTGATTTATTTTGACAGATCCAAATTTGTTTGAACTCCTAACAACAATGTCAATTTTCTGCAATCAATCAACTTGTTGCCGTAAGGCGATTACACACAAATTGGCAGGTTTATTTTTTCGTATCGATTTCACTTTGCACAACCTGACTGGATGTCCGGGCGAAGAAGAAGAAGAAGAAAAAAGTTGTGCGAAAGCAAAACCAAAGCACCCATTAAACGATCATTAAACGATCATAATTCGCCGACACTATTTTTTTCTCTGAGCCACGTTTCGAAGTCGGCCGTCAGATCGAAGAGAACCGGAATAAGTAATACTGCTGATGGTATGACGAATTTGGTCGAGAAAGAAACTTTTTTTGCGCTCAAAATTAAGCTCCTATTAATTTGAAACTTTTCCTCCAATTGAAATAAAAAAAAAGGCAGGCGATTCATGGTTGATCAGACAAAGCAGGCTGAGCTTTCATTTTGAAAACATGTCGGATAAAAACCCCTGACATCGAAAAAAAATTCCAGCCCATCAAGAGTGAATGTTCTTTCGAAAACAATTATCGACCGCATGTAAATCGTAATCGATAATTCGAAACAAGCCGCCAATGACACAATGGGCAAGGAAGTCCAAAGAACCTTCGTAGATCAGCACCGTTCCGGGCAGGTTCACCGTTGTTCTTCCGAACATGTCGCTATGGCATGACGCTGCAGAACAGGTTATGTAAATAGGTACTAATTTTATTTAAATTACCACGCCTGCCCCAAACAGGCTTAGCCGGTTCCCGGCGATGATGGGTCAGTAAACAGATTATCGACTGATGAGTAAGGGGAGTAAGGGAACCTTAAACAAAAACCCGTGTCAAGGTGATTATGAATATCGAGATAAGTGGCGTTACCGATAAGATGGAGCTACTGCTGGGACGTGTGCCTGCGGGGCACTAACGGCCGAAGCCCCGACACCCCGAACTGGATAGATGATGAATGTGGAATTTCAACAAAGCTTGAAATAGTCTGACTTCGATTCAATACCGCAATCAATCCGCACGTGTTGGGATTAAAGTTTCCTCCAACAGGCGAAGGAAGGGTGTTTATCTGCCCAACCCATCCAATTTGTATATTTATTCAACATTTTTCCGGCCAGTTACCCGTAAATCACTTCCGCCCCCAAAACGATGGAGCGGGAGTTGCAACTGGAGGTGGTTGAGGGATATTTGAAAATCGAATCAAAATTCTGATACCACCCTCCACGAAGCCACCCGAAATCAAAACTATTTTCCCCTTTGGGGATGCGGCGGCTCTGCCCTGTGCCATTCTGCGGTTGGTGATTATTTTCGTGCATTTTTTGCTGTTTTTCTGCTCGTAAATCTCCCAAGCAGGGATTGATTGTGTTCCAGTGTGGGCCGGTGTGTGCTTTGTAATCGATTTTGGTAGGCTCGACCTATTGGAATCGTGTGTGGTTTTGATTTCCCGGCAATCAGTCTGCCGTGTTTCTGGAAGGGGGTGTTGCTCGGGGGATGGGAAGTACGTGTTTACCTGCGTTCCGACAGGTGGCATTTGATCGAAGCGTGTTCACGTGGGATGTGCGCTTATAAAATTATTTTATGCATTTTTTTGGGTCGCTGTGGGTTTACACAAAGTACGCTATTCCAACGTGACCACCGTGATACGAGTCAGTAGTTGTAGCCCACAAACTAGGGTTTTGGAAGGTTTGTGGCTTGTGAAGGTGGAATATTTCGGTTGGATTACGCTTCTTTTTTTTTTGCTAGCTGATTTGGGATCAAACTGGTTACCATTAAGTTAGTTCCATGGTCTGATTATGTTCATTGATGTGGTTGTGAATTTATTTTCAGTTTCCAGTAATCATTCACACAATTTTAAAATTAACCCTGGATTGACTTAAGTAGATTAATTTTAGCAGTTGTTTAGTTTTTATTCACTGTTTTGAACAATTCAAATTATAGATCCTGTTTGAATTTGTTTAATTGCCTGAAATTGATTCCCATTGATGAATTTTTTTCCATTGAGGAAATTTCAACTTTAGTCAATTTCTAATGAATAATTCAAATCAGGAACAATTCAAGTTATCTATTAATATTATTATTGATTTCTTCTACATTCAAAATTTAAAAATCCCTCTATCAATTTTCTTTGACAGGTTTTTTCTTCTGAAAGTTCACTATTCTTATCTCTGGATTTGTCCAAGTAATCGTCTTGCCTTATACTGGCGTTCTTCTTGACTATTTATGGAAAATATTTTGTGTTGTCTTTTAAATCAACTGGTTTTCTACAGGCAGTCTTAAGGAGGCCTGTTATGCCAGCCATCTGAACATGGCTTGGATGTTGCCTTGGCTTATCCTAAAAGTTACTTAAATTTTTCACTTGGAACTTGTGCTGTACAACTTCTAGACTTGTTTTTGTAATCCGGAACACTCTTTGTAATAGAAGGCCTCCGAAACGCTCAGTTACTTAATTTGTACTTGTACTGAAAACTTTCTTGACCTACCAAACTTCAACCTGATCGTTATTTGAAGATTTCCCTTACTCGTTCTAGATATCCGTTTCGTCAAAATCACTTTGAATCAGCTCTGAAGTTACCGCAAAATTCCTAGAGAATAGACATAAAATGCATTGCCATAAACTGCTAGAGACTAGCTGTGAAAGTCCACAAAGCTTGACTTGGAAATCTTTTGGAATTGTCCCTGAAACTCGAACTAAGCCTAAAAGTTCTAAGGATCTATCAATGATTTCTGCTGAACTTGTCTGAAGTCCTGCACACTTATTTTGAAAATCCACTTGACTTATCCCGGAAGTCTTCTGTTTATTTTTCTGTCTTACCTTCCAAAAATACCTTACGTTCCAGTTTTAATAAAGTTTCGTTATTAGAGATCATCTTCAAATTTCAAAAAATTTCAAAAATGTATATTGCCAGAATCTTCTTTCCTTTATGACTATATTGTTTTACTCTTCTGAAATATTTTGTTTGCTTATTTCCTTTTATTTTAATTTTATACATTTTCTCAAACTTTCCATTTCTTAATTCTAAATTATGAAATATATCAGCTTGATATTAAATTTCAGTCATAGTTTTCTAATTCTTTGAACCTGAGATTTTTTTGTTTTATCTGGAATTCTTTCGGCCCTCTTTTAAATATATTATTATTTTATCCCCTTTTTTTCATTCATTTATTCATTTATTCTTGCATTAGCTAATACTATTTTACTTTTTTGATGTTCCACTCTGTATTAGAATTGATGTTATAGTTTATTTTTTATTGGAATTAAAGCGTGGAACAGCAAAAAAGTGACATGCCATTAGTTATTATGTCATATTGTTTTTTTTTTTAATTTTTGAAATTCCCTTGCTCTTCAAAAGTCTTGTTCTCTTCTCTATTTTTGTTCGCCTGAATATTATTGTGTTATTAATTATATCCGATGTTCTGTTCTTATTAAAAAATATTCTTCTTGTGTTATTTTTTTAATCCTCTCCTGCTCTTATTCTTATTTTATTCTATTTCTTTAATAGTTTATTTGTATGTTTTCTAATTCCTTCTATCCTTCTTTTTTTTTGTAACTCTACTCACAAAAACATTTTCATTAATTAAAATTTTTCCATATTTTTAATCCTCTAATTGTTTTTTACTTCAATTATTATATGTTTTCAGTTTTTTATTTGAACACTCATATTATATTGTTTTTTTTTTTTTCATTCGTTTGTTCAACTATTCATTGCTTTATCCCTTAATTTAGTTCCTTTGTTACTATTTAGTTCTAAGATACCTTCATATTTTTTTGTAAGATTGTAATGTCATGTATGCATTCATTGAATTTTTGTTTTGTTTTATCATGCGTGGCCTCAAAGTTACATTGCTTTATAATTGAAAAACTAGGAAAATTTAGATCAACACTTCACTTGATCACTTCTTCTAAATAAATCATAAAAACTGAAACACTTTTTTAAACTATCACTAGTAAACGCCAGCAAATTCCGTTCAGATAGCTTATCTTTTGACAGATAGGCCTATTTCATCTGCGACTAACAGTTTTGCTCGACTGGTTTGCTGGATTGCTTTATATTTTATTTTGTTTTTTTTTTGTGGCTTAATTAGTTGATTCCTGTTGTCTTTTTTTTCTGTCGGCCTATTTCCTCACATGGTGACAATCACCGATGCCAGGAATACGACTCCACCACCTGGACCCTACCTTGTTGTACTTCTATTCTTATTTTTGATTGAACATATTTTTTGTTTCTCAACACTCTTTACCTAACTTCATATATTGTTTTATTTAAACATTAATTCGATTTATTGATTCATATATATTTTGACCTGTTTTTGATTGATTCAGTCAAACTACTTTTTTTTCATTTCCTTATATGTATGTATATATATATATATATATATATATATATATATATATATATATAAATTCTGTCATGCCTTCATTGATTTCATTTCATACAATTAAATTTCTTATATTTATTCTATTTGCATTTCCTCGTATGTTCTCGTTAGTTTTTTTTTAAATATATTGTCTTTTGTGTGAGGTTTTTATTTTTTAATCTGTTTCTTTTTATTTATTTTTATCAAATTAACTTAAATTTGTTCAACCTACATGTATATATTTTTGAATGAACAACCTCTCATTTTTTTGTTATTTTATAAGACGCTTATATGAAATTTTATGTTCTTTTATTCTTTAAACCTCTAATTATCTTTTTTTCACTTCATTGAAAAAATTTCATTTTAAATTTTCTTCGTAGTTTTTTATCGATTATTATATGATTTGAATTTTTGAGTTTTCTTCTTACCTCGTGGCGCTGTGCCAGAAGTCAGAATTCCACCATTGAGTTATTCCTTCAATTATGTACTCCCTTACTATTCAGTATACCTTCATTTTTTTCATAAAATTTAATGTCGTGTATTTATTGAATGAATTTATGTTTTTTTTATCATGTAACATTTCTTTAATTCTTGATATCTCTTTTTTAATACATTTCTATTCTGATCTATTAATTCTTCAATTCTATTACTGTTAATTCCTCGATTATTATAACGTTCATTTATTCTCTTATTTTTCTATTCCTTATTTTTATACTCTTATCCTAACTTTTCAAAGTTCTTTTGAATTTGCTGTTATACATTATTTATTCAACGCATTAAGTTCTGGAGCCCCATGATATGTTATCCTAAACTTTTTTATTTCCTATCGTACTTCATATTGCTATTTTGATTCAGCATATTTTTTCTCTCAGCATTTTAGATATAACTTTAAAATTTGTTTTTTTTTTATTTGTTTTCTTTCACATTGATAAATTTATTTGTTGTCTTTTTATTGATTTGCACTTTCATCGATGACTTGTATTTTTAATTTGCTAGATTTTCTCTACTATTCTTTTATGCCTTTATTTTATGCTTTGCATAATGCAGTGAACATTTGCTCATTGCAATGTTGTTAATTGCGACGTCTTTAAATTGCAAGTTCACTAATTGCAACGTTTTGCAATTAAAATGCAAATGTCAAGCGGTAACCTGTCATACATTTCAAAGGGCTCACGAGTTTTTGACAGTCGATTTGAATCTGTCAAATGTAGCAATGAGCAGATACCGTTCGCTCATTGCAATGTAAACATGTTGCAATGAACGAATGGTTACTGTACTGTTCTATTGTTACTTTTAGTCTATTCGTTCGTTTGTTTGTTTAAATAGTATTCTCTTTTATTGTAATGTTCTTAGTTGCCATCTATATTTTTAAACTCTTCATCAAACAATGTTTTTCTTTTAAACCTTCATTAATATATTTTTCAAACATTTTTCTGATTAGTCTTTTAGTTTTTTTTATTTAGTCTTTGAAACTTTTGTTTTCTTTTTTTTATAAAAGTTTTTTCGATAATCATTTGGTTTTTTTTTATTTCCTTTGATATAGGACATTATTAAACCCTGTAAAATATGAGAATTTTATAAGATTCATAAAAATTCTTCATCCCCTTCTTTCATCATTGCTGTGGTTCAGTTTTTTTTTAATTTTTTATGTTAATTTTATTCATATTTTTATGACTTTCTCTCTAAGAAAATTTATTCTTTATAAGCTGTTTTCTTTAACACTTCAAATCCAATCTCATGTTTGCACGTTTTGACTTTTGCACATCAATTCAAACATTTCATTTATTAGAATTTTGTTTTAATTACTTTTCGATCTGCTTTCTATGTTTTATTTTTGATTGATTATTTATATCTCTTCTTGTGATGTTATTGTTCTCTAAATTCTTTCACCTTTTCTACCTTATCCTTTGTAATGATTTGTTTTTCACTGTTTTATTCTCTGATTCCGACATGTTAATTTGACAGTCATATTGCAATATCGTGAATTTATTTTAAATATGTTTATGTTTTTACTTTCGTGGCTTTAGACACCCAAGCAACACACAGGCTTTAGAACGGTTGAAAATACTTTTATATGACTAGATTTGGTTGTATAGAAGCTTACTCAACTGAAAATCATGAAGATGTGTTACTCGGGCATATTTTACATCTTTCTCTCATTTTTCCTTGGAATTTTTTTTTCTGACATTTAAAATCGTAAATTTTTTTGTTATTATTCATCATCCAGTTCTTTTAACCTTTATTTTTTTGTTCCTCTATTCTCTTAAAAAAAAAATTCCACTATCCAATTTTTTTCTTATTATTGTTTTGTATTATAAAACACCTTAATTTGAAAATGTCTCTAACTCTGATGTCTTAAAACATGTTGTACCAAAATTATATAATATTTCGTTTCTTTTCGTGTTTGTGTCACATAAACGTGTGGCATTAATTACACATTATTTTTTTGATCTTCTATTGACATATTGAAAAAAAATGCATTGGTTTCTTATTTTTTCGTATGTAGTATTTTGCTTCTTATCTTGTTTGTCTATTTTTCTTCTGCTCTGTAAGATTTTTATTCAATTCTTTTTGCTGTATGCTGTTTGTTTTAATTTTTATATTCCTATTTTTTTTATATTATTATTTCCGTGTTATTTATCCTCATTAAATATCCCTCGCATCATAATTTATTTATTATCATCATCTAATTTTTTTTGACATATACATCTCCTTGTATTTTGATATTTCAAGTAATTTTATTTATTTCTGATTATTTAGTTCTAATATTCCTCCAATCCTCTTTTTCCTTATTTTATTTCATATTTTTTATATTTCAATGGTTCGTTTGGGTTTTTTTTATTTTCAATATCATTTGTTTGGCGTTTCCTATTTCTTGTATTATAATACACTCTAAAATTTTATTCTTATTCTTCTATTTTTATTTCTTTCTCCATTGTTTTGTTCCAGTATTTTTCATTTAAAATCATGTAGTCTTTTGGTGCCAATTTGACCTGTTTTGGTCCTTTCATCTTTTTAATCATTGAATCTGTTATGTTTGTCTTTTCATTTGAAGTTCTACACTCTTTACACTCTCAGACATTTACTTTTATATCTAAATATTTTATTTTTTATTCCACCTTCCTGCTCTCTTATCATCCAAGTTTGTATCTTTAAATCTATTTTTTATCTTATTATTCAGTTTCACCATTTTTTCACTTCTTGTTAACTTTTTATTTCATTTATACATGTTTTGATACCGTTATCATTTTTTCACTATTTTTTTATTCATGTTATTTAATGATTTAGTTCTCTTATTCCTGTAGCTTCTAATTCTCTCATTATTTTTTCATTTATTGTTTGTGTTCTTTTATTCGTATTCTCTTGCATTATTGTCTTTCATATTTTTTTTTTTCATTTCGAATAATTAAACTCCCTGAGTTTTTTTCAATCACAGTAACGGACAATACAGTAAGACCAAAGCTCGATTTTCATACAAAATGATCATGTTTGGAGGCTTCTCTTTCATTTTCCCGTGAAGTAATTGAACTAAAATTTTGGTATTAGCCTAGAAATAACCTGAATTTTCATCTTTAATAAATTCTTAATTTTTCATATACCACTTCAGAAACTACAGACACCACCTACGACAAAACAATAAGACCTCCTTTTGATATCCATAGTTTAGGTCATGTTAACGAGTGTGAATTACAATCTATAGTATACTGATATTAAAATGACCCGTGCATCCATAATCGAAATTCAGATCCTCAAATTCCAGCATCCCTTATGGAAATCAAAAAATGGTCTTATTGTTTTGTCGTATGTGGTGTCTGTAACTTTTAAAGTGGTAAATGAACAATGATGGATTCAATGCAGATGAGAATTTAGGCTACTTCTGGACGACAGCCGAAATTTCAGCTCATTTGGTTTTCGAGAAAATGAAATACAAATGACCATTTTGTATGAAAATCAGGCTTTGGTTTTATTGTATTGGCAGTCACTGTATGTTTCGGTTATATTTAACCCTTTATTCCGTCAATCCACGATTGTTTTTTTTTGTTTCTCATATTCTTGTACTAGCTTGTTCTCTCCTTTAAATTTATTCAATCATTTTGTTATTTTAATACTTCTGTTCCTTAATTGACACATGATTACAATTTTTTTACAATTAATTTTTTTTTTCAATTTAGTCTTCTCCTTTTTTCTTATGATAATGTTCTCTTTTCTTCAATTTAATAATTTTTCTGTTCTTCTCAAAATCTTTTATTCCGGTGTTATTTTATTATTTTACTTTCCTTCTATAAGAAATTTCAAGCTTATTGCTGACACTTTAAGCATATTGCTTAATCTCAACTTAGTATACTGTACGCATTTCCACAGTTGAGTTGAAATGATAGTACCATTAGCATTATAGTACCATTTTTTGCATTGCCACGATTATGTGGTAATTACAATAAAACCCTTTGCCTAGAGAGTCGAGAAATTCGCCTTCTTGAAAATTTCTTAGACGAAACTGGGAACGGAACCCAGCTACCTCCAATACTGTGTTACTTTGTTTATGTGCCTTTACTGACTGGCTAAGGGTGCACCTTCATTTTACTATTCTTTTATAATTGTATTCATTTGTTCTTCATTCGGAGTATCCATTTTTCTACTTTTGTCTTAAACATTATTTATGTTTTTTAAATATATTTTGCCAATTCATTATTTTTGTTTTTTTTTCTTATTATCTAACCCTTAAATGCGCAATGTTGCTTTTAAGTATCATTGTATTCATTTATTCTTCATTCGGAGTATCCATTTTTCTACTTTTGTTTTAAACATTATTTCGGTTTTTTTTATATATATTTTTCCAATTCATTATTTTTGTTTTTTCTCTTATTATCTAACCCTTAAATGCGCAATGTTGCTTTAAAGTAACATACCGGAAAACGCTTAAAAATAAATTAATTCTATTCCTTTTGGGGAAACAATCCAGTGAAATTTTTATATAGCCTTCGATGAAGCAGTCATTTGAACCGGAAGCACTGTATTGAAGCATTTTGTTAGTTGAACAGCAGTGAACGTGTTTAAAAAGAATTTTTTTTAATGATAATCCATTAGTATCGTGCGCATTTAAGGGTTAATTTTATTTTATTTTTTTTCATTTCAGTTGATTCATTATTGAATGTTTGAATTATTTTTCTGTTTTCTCTGTTTCTCTTTTTTCTTTCCTTTTTCTCTGTCTCATGACTTAATTCCAATTTGAAAAAAAATCTTATTCTTATTGATCAATGTGTTACAGCGAAAGTTGCAAATGCAATTCCCTAAAAACGTTGCACATCGAACTCCAACCTCAACATTCCGATCTTCAAATTCAATGCCCGAACATAAAATTTCTAACTCCATGATCTGAACTCTCCAAACTGATTTTTTATTTAAATTTAACATATCAAATGAAATTCTCAAAAAATACAAACTCTTAAAGTTAAGCTCTCCAAGAATCAATCTTCGAACTTCAGTTTTCAAATTTTGGTATCTTAAATTCAACCTTCGACATTTTTATCCTAATCTTTAATCTCAAATATACTGAAGGGATTCACGATTTTAGTAGAAACATAGTCATTTAAGAAATACAAATCTGAATTACTTCATTTAGATATGGATTTGAAAATCATACCAATACCCATGCACACATGGCAAGTATTCCGATATAATTTTCCACAATATCCTTACGGAACACTTTGCGATTTACACCTCCAAAGTATGGATGTTGAATAGTTAGAATAGAACCAAAGATGCAATAGGTTCACAGCATCGCTATTCAATTTAAAATAGAATCTCTTTGTTTGCACCTGGAACTGTGAACTCTAGATATTCAACAGACAATTAATAGCACATTCACAACACAAAATGTCGGAATAATACAATTTCAAACTCACAAACAAAAAAAAAAAAAAAAAAAAAAAAAAAAAAAAAAAAAAAAAAAAACAAAAAAAAAAAAAAAAAAAAAAAAAAAAAAAAAAAAAAAAAAAAAAAACCAAAAAACACCAGGAACCAACAAAAAACCCCCCCCCCCCCCCACGGGCAACACCCCCCTTATTTTTTTTTGTTTTTTTTTTTTTGGTGGAAAAAACACCACAAAAAAAACCCAAAAAAAAATTTTTAAAAAATTAAATTTTTCCCTTTTCCATTTTTTCCTCTACACCACAAAAAAAAAAAAATTTTTTTTAATTTAAATTTAACAAAAAAAAAAAAAAAAAAAAATATATAAAAAAAAAAAAGAAGCAAGAGAAGAGAGTTTCGCCTCATTGAAAGCGTGTTAAGAAATGGGGCTGCAAAATGGTGAGTAGACAACTGGGATGGAGCGTGCGTGCGTCCCCGCAACATAGCTATGGTCCTCACAAGTTCCTACCTCATGCTTCCACGGGTCAAGAGATGACAAAGACCGCCAGCTAAGGGTTGCGTACTTAGCTGGTAGTGCAGCCTGGGCACTGTTGTCCTTCTGACTTCAGCTAGATTGAGGAGGTGCGTGCTGAGCGTCTGTCCACCAAGGAGGTGCGGCTCAAACAGCGTGTGTCCTGGCATCCAGCGGCTGAGTAAGAAACGCTGTATCGCGTCAACTATACATTAGGTGACAGCCGCACCAAAGCGATGTAGGCAGCGTGACCTCGGTAAAGTAGCATTCTGAAATCTTACCCATCCACGAAAAATGGAAGAATTCTTTATACGGTATATAATTTCAGATCATCCATGGCATTCCCAAGTATTGTATAATAATATTGAATTGTTTTCTTCCCCCGTGGCTATGATAATGCAAGTCCGTCTACAATTGCAGCAGGATCAGCAGACATGCAGACATTACAAATATAATTGTTATTATCACTTTATATTATAACATCCCTTCACAATATTTTTTTATGCTATTTTCAGCTTCGCATTTGCATCGTGGTAAGTTTTGGCCCACCTAACTCCCTCTATGCATTTGAAAAGATAGGATGGTTTTTTTTTTTTAGAGACAGAGGATTATATACGACAAATTCTACAAAAAAAAAAATCTTCATCCAAAATAATTCATTCAAAAACTAACATTGTTTACCATCCTACATTTTCTATTTTACAGACATACTGAATGATTTATGGGCCCAGTAGGAAAAAAGAGTTATCGAAAAATTTCCTGTCATTTATTTTGTTTTGGATTTATTGAGTTTCCGTTTTTCGGCAGTAATCATACTCATATGAAATTGATTTCGCATTATTATTTGGTTAAATTTTCTTTGCTATTTTGCTAGGCTGCCAGGTGATCAACTTTATTTCATTATATCACCATGGAATTTTCGCTATTTTAGAGTTTCAATCATGTAAGATCGCAGCGGAAGAGGCCAATAGCGGCATTTAATTGTTATGTAGTATTTCTTTACAACATCGTATTATTTCCATCCAACAATAAATTAAAATTTATAAATGTTAGTCTTGTAAAATTTCAATAGATTTAACAAACTTTTTCAGGATACCTCAAATCAAGATTTTGTTGAATTGCTGCTATCGCTGAAAACGAACAAAAACGTGCTTAAACGCGGAACCACAGAACTCTACACTTTAACATGTTACAACATTTCTTGCTTTTCAGGATCAACCGCATGAAGATCATATATTATAGATACGAATGCTTGTAGTATTTTCCATTTACATAAATATATACACTATTATATAAATATTTCATGGGAATGGGAGGGACCATCAGGGCACCCGATTGAAGCACTCTGGATGGGGAGAGTGGGAATGCCAACTCCCCATTGCTAACAGTTTGTGAATAGAGGGCGGGCTCTTCTCCCCGCCCATTGGGGCATCCTCATGTTAGATAGCTCGCTCTTATGACCAATTGTTCAATCTTGTTGTTGGAAGGAGATTCTTTATATCCCTGTGGATACGTATAAGTGATGTTGCATATCGATCCACCCAACTCCTTTTTGGCCCTTCATACAATGGCATGATTAGGATAATCAGTGGTTATTAAAGCTTGATCAAGTCTAACAGAGAGGAGAGCCCATTGCTGTCGGACTTAGTTTCCGTGCTACAATGGGTGGTAGTACATATCATACATCATACATAAAAAAAAAAAAAAAAAAAAATTAAAGAAATAATACCCACCCTACCCCCCCCACCACCCACGCCACAGGGCCACCACCCGCCCCCCCCCCCACACCAGGACCAAAAACCAAAGAAAACAGAGCCCACACAGCCCACACACCCCAAAAAAGGAAAAAGGGGACCCTGAAAAAAAAAATTTCACCCCTCTATCCCCCTACACACACTTTTTTGCGCACCCCCCCCCCACAGGCACCACAAAAAAACTTTTCCCTCAAAATACTATAATCAGTATTTTTGGAGCGAAAAGAAACGCCTAAGCTAAGGATACCAATAATTCATAAGAACTGTCAGATACGATGCATTTAAGACACTTTCGAAGCTTGCGCACTTAATAAACATGATTCTGGGTCACGTTTCGTCCAGTATGGGTCTCTCTGTCATCTACACAAACAAGCCAATCGCACATCGTTTGCCGCCTCATGAACGTCAAAATTGCACACCTCATCTGAACAAAGAAGTTACCCAAGCTCGAAGGCCAGAATCGAAACCTTTCGCCAAGTAGCCTTCCAAGCTCCAATTTCATCCGAAACTGTCTTTCGGCTATTGGCTGCCATCCGGTAAGTGAAGACGTCAAGGATCACCTTCGTCGCATTCGGTGATCGCTCTCGTTCTCCACCGGCGGCACCGGCGGCATGGCACCCGAACAGGTGATCAGAAGCGAGCCGTACCAAAAAGAGGAGAAAAGACTACCGGTTTGCTTCTTTCACAACCCGTCCAACAATTAAATCCACCTTCGGCCGTGCTTTTCCGTCATACACAGGCCCGAGCTGCTAATGATGATGATGGTAATAAATCATCGAGTGGGCCAAACACGAAAAAGACAATGCGAAGAATTGAGAGATCGATTGAAATCGAAAGTGGTGGAAGCGGAACGGCGTCGTCGTCGTCGTCGTCGTCGGCAGGTGAGAAGAAATTAGCATACAATCAGCCAGAGTCCACCAGGTCGGTCGAAAAGGAAAGCGATGGCGAAGGTGGTGCCGATCTTGAGCGAAGAAAGTAGATCGAGCGGAAAAATTAATGATTGATACTGATCCGAGAAAGCTGCCAAACGGTTGACCCACCTAGCTGGGCAGGAAGTTTCTTCTTTGCTGACTTTGAGCGGGAGTCAAATGCGAGAAGAGGTCACCAATCGGAAACTTTCTCTTTTTTTTTTTGCGATCGTGCGGATAAATTCATTTTGCATAAATTTTCGCTCGCCCGGAAGAAACTCGCGTTGTCGTCGGCTTCGCTTCGATTACGTAAGGCTTGCAGTATGAGAATGAGCATGGGAGGTATTTACGGCGAAAAGATCACGCGCAAACAGCAACGGCCTTAAACTTGGTCATGGCTGTTGGCGGGAGAACCTAGTCGACCGCTGTTTGTGGTTTTGATCTCGTTTCAGTTTGACTCGGACTAGAACTGCATTCCGAACAATGCACGTAAGACCAGGGATGCCTTGTGAGTTTGGATTTTTGCGCAGCAACATTTTATTTCGAGTTTTCTGTAAAACTTTTTCGGAAGAAGTTAAAGAGCTGGAAATTTTGATTTTTTCGGAATCCACCGTCCATTCGTACAGCCACAAAACCGATGGGCTCTGAATAGATTCGTTGAACTTGTTAGCAAACCAGTTTAATTCGGATCAAATGTAAATGGTCCTCAAAAATATTTAAGCAATTTCAATGTTTACCCATTTCATTTATTGATCAGGTAATTTGCAACAATGTAAAAGATTATTCCGCCGAAAGTTTTCACGAACCGAGAGTCCATCTCTCCACCCATGCAAGTTTTATCAGTTGGAAACCTGTTTTTTATTGGATTTATAGTCGCGAACTGGCCGGACTTGGCCAATCATTACGTAGCCTCGACCGACCGATCGACCGACGATGACGATCGCCGCGACCGATTGGAGTCAACGAACCCTCTTCAGCTCCCTTCTTCTGGGGCTGCGCGCGACTTCTTCACTTTCGCAGCTAATCTGCGTCTGTGTGGGGTAGGAAAAAAAACAAGCTATCAGCATCACCATCATCATCATCGTCGATCGCGGGGTGACGAGGCAGTGCAGTTTCGCGAAATGTTGTTTGTTTGGGTAACCGAACGGGACCGGTTCGTATCAGCAGCAGCATCCAAAAAAAAAAATATATATATATATTTCGGGTTCGCCTTTCTTCCGAAACTGTTGGGACGTATCGTGATCGTTACTCTCTCTTTATTTTATGAGCTTGTATAATTTTTAATCTAATTTAGATTGCAATTTTTCAGAGAATGTAGTTTTTTGAGAAATCTCTACTCCTTACATGGGTTGTTCAGAGCTGGGCGATTCTGTTTTGGCAACTCAGCCGGCTGTTCCGGTGCGGAAAAAAACTGCGAATAGCATTTTGCTGAAATTGGCGGTAAAATGCTAATGCTAATCATGATGATGATGCTGACGGTTAGGTAATAGGCCTGGCTTGGTGATTTTTTTTATACGGAAAAGGCATGCTAACAGGAGAGAAATTCATTTCAATATTTATCAACCATAGCAGTGGGTGATTTTTGATCTTAGTCATTTTTTGAATTTTCGATCGCTTTCATAGCAACCATCGATCTCAGCAAGTTGAAGGATATCTTCTGTAGAATTTCTATAGATTTTCTTATTGTTAAAAACTTACCAAGTTTTAATGTCAACAATATCTATTTGATTTTTTCCCCGCTTAATGAAAGCAATTTTGAGCTTCAACTACACCCTAAAGTAGAAATGGTGGCAAAAATGCAATTGCAGTTCTTGCAATCATAATCTTGAGAAATTCGCATGATTCAGAAATGTAAATTTTGCCCATCATGATCCACGAAGCGTGTTATGGTGTAAACGAAGCCATGCAAGCAGTGCCTTTGATTTTCAAAAAATATCAATGAGAAGTTAAAATAACATTATCCCAGTGTAATGATGATGTTTACATTCCCGGTTTTCATGGTTACCGCTGTCACTTCTATGCCAACTGAATTTTGTTTACTGCAATGAATGAAGTAGGCTCTAAGTGCAGGTTAAAAAATCTGCTGTCACTGTTGTTTTGATTATCAATCGGTTAGCATGAATTCCATTTGACGAAATCTGAATATCATCTCTTGTGATGATTTTTTTTTATTATTATTAAGTGATTTTGAATACTAATACGAACATGGAACGACCGTCCCAAGCAACCAAAAGTTCGAATTTTACTTGAGATGAGAACTCAGAAGTTCACATTTAGTTTAAATTTAGTTCCAAGGAACCTTATTGCTGAAGAACAAAACTATTCAAGGACAAACTGAACATAATTTTCTTTAAAGTGTCATTAATTTTTAAAGGAACTTAAAAGTTCGAGAAAGGTTTTTTCTTGCTATTCAACCCAACCTTCAAGTTCATATGTTGATAGTTGAGAACTTGCTTTGAACTTAGAAAAATCTCTAACACAAAGTTCAATAAAAGTACTAACCGTACTTTTAATCAGCGCAAAAGTTTACAATACATCTATGTTGAACTACTTTCCTACTTTTCGAAGTGATGTGATGTGATGTGATGTGATGTGATATGTACCCACCATCAGTGCAAGGATTACCTATGTCTGCAGGACTATCCTCAGCAGGTTGCCCCGAGAGAATAGCCTACGTGATGGCTTGTTGTAACAGGGCCAGTCGATCTCAATGAGGACCTTGGGAAGACCACGGCAGGAAGGCCGCGTGTCTTCACATGACAAGGGACTGGCGACTCCACGAACCCTTGTCCAGTCAACAAATCCTTCGACTGCCTTGTGACCGACCAACGTGAAAATTTATATGAAGGGGTTTTTGGGGCTGGGGAAGGTTCTTATGATTGTTTGAGACCAATACTCTCTCAGGAAGTGAGGCTCACATACAAATGAGACACAAATGTCTTCATAACTCGAGAACTAATCAAGCAAATGGAACCAAATTTGGCATTTGGGGGGTTTTGAAGGCAATGATTGTATGGTGGTTTCAGAAACCACCCCCTTCTGGAAGGGAGGGCTTCCATACAAATGAAACACAAATTCCTACCAAAAAATGAGAATTATCCAGGCTACCTTAACACAAAACGTGTATTTCTCGGGTAAGAAGCATGTTTTGAAAGAAGTTTGAACACCTGCTTATTCAAGAAAAAAAACTCTTTCCGAAAAAAAAACCATAAACGTGCCAGTTATATTAAATTTTCCTTCATTTAGTTTCAAGCGTAGCAGCGCACGCACCGGGTTCAGCTTATATATATATATATATATATATATATTATATATATATATATATATATATATATATATATATATATATATATATATATATATATATATATATATATATATATATATATATATATATATATATATATATATATATATATATATATATATATATATATATATATATATATATATATATATATATATATATATATGGATTTATGTATGTCTGTCTGTCTGTCTGAACCTCATAGGCTCGAAAACTACTGAACCGATCAGCCTGAAATTCTGTATGGAGAAGTTTTTGGGGCCGTGAAAGGTTCTTATGATGGTTTGAGACCCCTCCCTTTTCTGGAAGGAGAGGCTCCCATACAAATGAAACAGAAGTTTCTGCATAACTCAAGAACTAATCCAGCAAATGAAACCAAATTTTACATTTGGAGTTTTCTGGAAGCAAGAAATATTTCTGTGGTGGCTCGAGACCCCTCCTCTCTCAAGAACTCGAGAACTAATAAAGTATTAGGTGCGCAACTAAGTTCTCGCTGTTTTTTGGTGAAAAAGGAACTTTATTTTGAAAACAAAGGTTACAAACGAATTATTCAAAGTATTGCCCATCACTAGCTACGACTTTTCCCATCTTTCTGGTAGAACGTGAATACCATTTCGATAGAACTGTTCGTCTTTTGATGCTATCCAAGAATCAAGCCATTTTGAGATGTCATCATATGAGTGGAATTGCTGACCAGTAAGATCATGTGCCATCGAACGAAACAAGTAATAATCGGACGGTGCAATATCAGGAGAATATGGCGGGTGGGATAGGACTTCCCATTTGAGCGTTTCCAAGTAGGTTTTCACGGGTTTCGCAACGTGAGGTCGAGCGTTGTCATGCTGAATAATCACTTTTTCGTGTCTTTGCTCGTATTGTGGCCGTTTTTTGTGCAGTGCTCGGCTCAATCGCATCAATTGAGTTCGATACCGTTCCCCGGTAATGGTTTCGTTTGGTTTCAACAGCTCATAATAAATAACACCAACTTGGTCCCACCAAATACACAGCATAACCTTCGCAGCGTGATTATTCGGCATAGGCGACGATGTTGAAGCATGCCCGGGCAGTCCCCATGAATGTTTCCGTTTTGGGTTAGTGTAATGAATCCATTTTTCGTCACCCGTCACAATGCGATGTAGAAAACTCTTCCTTTTTTGCCGCTGGAGCAGTTGTTCACAGACGAAAAAACGACGCTCAACATCTCTTGGCTTCAAATCGTAAGGAACCCAAGTTCCTTGCTTTTGAATCATTCCCAACGCATGCAATCGCTTAGAAACGGCTTGACGGGAAACTCCTAATCCTAAACCAAGCCCTTCTTGCGTTTGACACGGATCCTCATCGAGCAATGCCTCCAATTCAGAGTCTTCGAAGTTGTTTGGCCTTCCTTCACGCGGACGATCATCAACACTGAAATCACCGTTTTTGAAGCGACGAAACCAATCACGACACGTTGTTTCACTCAGAGCAGCATCACCGTAAACTTTTTGGAGCTCTCGATGTGCTTCAGCCGCCGTTTTCTTCGAATGAAAGAAGAAAATCAACACTTCCCGCAAATGACGATTATTTGGCACGAAATCAGACATCTTCAAACAACCAAAATATATTAACACTAAACCAAAATCACTGATTTGGCAAAGCGGTTTGTTTACCATATGTCTGAGCTTGGTTTATGACGCTTGAGATGTACAACATTCGACCAGCACTTACTACTGGCGCCATCTATTGCAAAACAGCGGGAACTTAGTTGCGCACCTAATATAATAGTGTTTATATTTATGTGAATGAGAAATAATCTTTCGGTTGATCCTGAAATGCAAGAAATGTTGTAAAATGTTAAAGTGTAAGCGTTCTGTGGTTCCGCGCCCAAGCGCATTTTGGCTCGTTCTCAGCGATAGTAGCAATTCACCAAAATCCTAACCTGAGGCATTCTGAAAGTCTCATGATCATCAGTTTGTGCAATTTCCTGGCAACAAGCATAAGTATTCCGGGTCGTTTTCTGCTCGCCTAGAAACAGTGATTGGAGGGGGCTCGTGCTTTTGTATGAACAGTTAATCGACAGGCACCTTTATTGGTAATTTCAAGAGGAGTGTCAATAATCCATCGCATTTCATCAAGATCATGTGCTGCCATTTCTGTTCTACTATCGGTGGTAAGCATCATTCAAAGCGGTAATTTATTGTAAAAAAATGTTTCAGAAGGTAAGTTTAAATCAATAAATCCCGTGAAAGGAACGGTGCTCAAACAGTTAATTAATTTGTTGATTTCTGCAAGCTTGGCATTGTTGTGAAAAACCTCTTCACCTATCATTATATTACTGGTGGTTTAATGCAGTCGTTGATGAGTGATTTGATGAGTGCCACAGATAATGAATTCATCGTTGAAAACCAGGAGCGCGTTGTGTGTAATTGAATATAAGTTCCTTGTAACCTCCTTCCTCGATTTTCATACCTTCTTCACTAAAATCAATTGCATAATTTTTACTACAATCAAAAGTTGCAAATGTACTCACTTGCTATCGGATCCTATTGATTATCCTCTAATAAAGCATAGATTTGAATGAGGAGCATACCTGAAATAAAATAGATAAGTAAACAATTAGCAATAATAAAAAAAAAAAACTTCGTATGCAACAATCAGGGCTTAATAAGCTATCGTGTCGTGCACTGTATGGAAAACAATTATTGCATCATCAATGCAGAGAAAAACTATTCAAACACAGTCAACATTTCAAAAAAATCTTTCAAATCTTCTACATTAACGTTTGCATTAAAAAAATAAACTTTTTTTCGGATGGTGATAACAAAAATAGTTAAGACAGATAATTGCTTTTGAAAAATTTCCCATGGAAGGTAATTATTTAAGCTTACTTGCAATAAAATTCTACGCCCTTGCGAGCGGCCTTCCGGTAGTTATCCGGAACATTCGCCATAGTGGACGAAAACATGCGTGTAGGCATGTTTTTGAGTTCTTTCTTCGTTTTATTTATCAATTCCTCCTCAGTTTTCGCGACAAAATTGTTGGAGTAGATCTTACGCTTCAGGTTGGCCCAGAAATTCTCGATGAGACACAGCTGGGGGACGTTGGGCGGGTTCGCTGACTTGGGTACCACATCGATATTCAGCCGCTCGATCTCCTCCAACGACCGCTTCAAGTAGTGGGCCGACGCCAGATCCGGCCAGAACACCGCGTCTTCGCCCTTATGGTATTTCTTGATGAACGACGCAACTTCCGGCAGGCATTTCGTACTATAAATTTCCCCGTTCACGGCCAGTTCGGAGCGAAAGAAGAGCGGCTTTGACATTCCCTTCTCGCTGATTGTCAGCCACAGCAGCACCTTCTTGGGGAACTTGGTGTGTGAAATGAACTTCAGCTCGGAGCTCACTTCCTTCATGGGGGAAGTGAAATACGAAGTGCCCTGCCTGTCGTTGCCATCCAGGGTGAGATAGGTCTCGTCGTCCATCACCACCGCCACGTCGCGATTCGCCGGGAAAATCGAGTTGACCATCTTATTCAGCCGCTGCCGCTGCGTCACCAGTGGACGCGAGCTCCGCTTCCTGACATGTATGTTCATGTTCGCCAAGTACTTTTTCAATGTTTGGCCGGTTAAACCGACCTCCCGGCCAAGCGCACGCAGCGATGTAGCCACTTTTCCCTCGGTCTTCCTCTTCAGCATCCTTTGGACCCTCTTGTCGCTCAGGGTCGTCGGCCGTCCGGAACCGGGCTTTCTTTCGATGCTCTGATTGTTGTCTAATAGTGCCAAGATGTGGTAGATGCCGGAACGGGCGTATCCGGCATCCACAAAGTACCGCACGATGTCGGTTTTCGACGCGGCGGGGTGCTGTTCTTTGAACGCGCATACGTGTGAACGGAGTTGCTTCACTGTTTTTGCCATCACGGTTAGAGTTCGACTGATAGAGCTGTCAAATTGTCTGCTGACTCATGGGTTACTATGATTGATGCTGCATGGGTAGTTTCGTTAGTGCGGGTTAAATCGGGAATTTTTGCCAATTTTTTAAAATGCAATCGTTATGCCATATATAAGGATTTGCATTTGTTTACACTTAACGAAATATATATAAGGACAACTGAAAATTCTCTAAAATTGGCTTTATTTACGTTAAACTTCTGTTCGCCAGTTTTGTGTGTTTAACGTCATTTCTCGTTTACTGCACAGTCTCGGTGATGACTTGTCTTGAAACGCGGGATATGGACTGTTTTCATCTGCTAAGAAAGAAATACTTATAAGGACAAGCTGATTGTTTTTGCGTTCGCTGGCCTCGTAAGTATTTAAAACAAATATTACCATTGTTATAATAGCACACTCAGCAATTCAACCTATATTGTGACCGAAAATTTTAATTTTCATATTTATTTTGAGGTTTTTAGAAAATGCCGATGTTGACCGCTCTTTAAGAGTTTTAGTGAAAAGAAACTCAGGGCCATCATGGAAATGGACTGACAATCCGTTAGCTCTCAATAGGAATAGGAGGGAACAGAACGATGGTACATAATTTCGTGAAATTGGGTGAGAAATGTGCGACCATCAAGAGAAAAGAGCGTCCAGCATCTGTTTCAGAACGTGCAAAACGTGAAAGTAAGCGATTGGCAATCAATCGCAGGCTTTCTTCGGGTGATATCTGGAAGGAATTGAATCTTCCAGTGTCTAAACGTCGAGTGCAGCAAATTTTAAGCAGTGATAATAATACCAAATATGGTAAAAGTGTGCTCGTTCCTCGCTTATTGCCTCGACATAAAAAAGCAAGATTGGAATTTGCAGAAAAGTATCAATTCTGGGAAAAAGAGTGGGAAAATGTGGTGTTCAGCGATGAAAATAAATTCAATTTAAATGGACCGGATGGATCAACTAACAGTTGGCAGGATATAAGACGCGGAAAGCCACAAAGGGAATAAAGACCTTTTGGAGGGGCACTCTGATGATCTGGGCAGGTTTTAGTCTTGCTGGAAAAACACCAGTGTGTTTCATTTCGACCAGAATGAATTCTGAAAAGTATGTGCAGCTCTTGGACGAATTTTTGATCCCATTCGCTGAAAATATTATGGATGCCAACATGATACTTCAGCAGGACAACGCCGCTCGTTTCGACGTTTTCGACAACGAAATCGTTTCTTGTGAATAGTAACATCCCTGTTCTCGAATCGCCAGCATGTAGCCCAGATCCAATCGAGAATGTTTGGGGCCTACTTTCCCGAAGAGTTTTCAAACATGGGCGTATGTTTGACACCTTCCTTCAACTCCAAACTGCTACTGTCCAAGAATGGAGCAAGTTGGACAATGATGTTCTGAAATCGTACATCACTTCAATGCCAAGACGACAGATGGAGGTCATTAAAAACAAGGGAGGAGCAACGCATTATTAAGGCCTGTACTCGAAAAAAATGCACCAGACAAAAGTGTTCACCAAAATTTTTTTCTTTTGAAACTTTCAGGGATTGAACTAATACATATGAATTATGTTTCGGCAAAATTTCTTTATTTAATTTCCTTTCCATAGCTGAAAGCCCGCACCTTTCCCTTAAGACCCCTCATTACATTTTGTGCAATGGTGGAGCCCACCTTTTTGGTCACTTTCATCCATTCTTTCTTCAGCTCCAGCTCGTTCTTAAACACCTTGGACGATTTTCGAACTTTGGCCTTCATTATGGCCCAAAATCTTTCTACCGGACGAATCTCTGGTGAATTTGGGGGGTTGGTGGTTTTCGGTACAAAAACGACGTTATTGTCTCTGTACCAATCCAACGTCGATCGCGCGTAATGGCATGATGCCAGGTCCGGCCAAAATAATGTCTCGCTTTCGTGGAATCGCAGAAAGGGCAACAGACGCTTCTGGAGGCACTCGGTGCGGTAAATTTCGCTGTTGATGGTACCCGTTGTGATGTACGGTTTACTCAGTTTACCGCATTGGCATATGGCCTGCCAGAGCAAGTATTTTTTGGCGAATTTGTCCACTTTCTTCTTCCTTATGTCTTCCAGAACATCAAACCGTGATTTGACAACGTATAACTCCAGCCCCGGTATCTGCTTTGCGTCTGCCTTGATGTAGGTTTCGTCATCCATAACCACACACATCGGTTTCGTTAACCAATCTCGATACAGCTTCCTTGCGCGGGATTTGGCCGCCGTGTTTTGTTGATCACGCCGGTTCGGTGACTTGCGGACCTTGAATACACGAGGCCCAGCTCGTTTCATGGTTTGCTGAACGAACCAGGCGGAACACTTTGCCTTCAGAGCCGCGTCGCGAATCGAAATGTTCGGATTACACTTGAAATAATCCAACACCTTCCGGGCCTTCACAGGGTAAGCTGTCTTAAATTTTCTTCCACTTCCAGCCCGCCGCTCGGTCGTCTGGGACTCCTTAAACGATTTCACCACCCGAGACACAGTTGTATGGGTGATTTCCAGTTGTCTTCCGATCCATCTCATGGTCGCAGTCGGATTTTCCAAGACGGCGCTCAAAATTCTCCGGCGATAATCTCCTTGTTTCGATGACATCTCAATAACCACTGAACCGATTGTTATGAAATTTTGCACATGTTACTCCAAACTAGTTATACCCAGTTTTTCATCAATTTTTACCCGGATTAAAAAATTACCCACGGATAAAAATGGTACATTTTTTTTTCGAGTACAGGCCTTAATTACTCCTAATTATATGCAAAAAACTACGTTTTGTCCTTATACTTAGTTCCTGTGGAAGAATTTTAATTAATTTTCAATACATTAATTGTTATGTTTGTGTTCTCCGTGCGTGGAGTAACGATTATGATGTAGAAGGAGATGTCTCGCTCATCGCCATGAGGCACCAAGAGTGGACAGCAATGTTTTTTTGCTAGAATGAAAGATATGAAGAGAAAGTTGAAAGTTCCGTCAGTGTACGGTAGGCTAGAAATAGAACAGAGGTATTGAAAATTGAGTGAAAGGGCATGGTAAAGTAAAGCATGGGCATGGTAAGGTAAAGCATGGTCTCCACGCACGGAGAACACAAACATAACAATTAATGTATGTAAAACCCATAAATGGTGGTATCCATTAATTCATACTGGTGGGGACCAGTATCACAACGCTTTACAGTCCTTTCTCTCCGAGGTCTCTAAGTCAGAGATGACGAGAAAATAAAAAAATGTGAGTGTTTATCAGACGTTGTGTATCAAAAACAAACCCAATGGGAGACAGTCTCCTCTCGCCCATGTATGCATCAAAACAGAGTGTGTGCAATCTACCGCTAGAAAACTATCGCAAGCTATCGGTAGTATTAGAGTGCGTTCTGCCGTGCTTCTTTTGCCTCGTCGAGGTGGCAGGGTGATCTGCTCCTCGAGCTACCCCATAGTGGGATGTTAGGCAAATGAAGCGCCTGTGGTTCGAATACTACTTTACCATGCCCTTTCACTCAATTTTCAATACCTCTGTTCTATTTCTAGCCTACCGTACACTGACGGAACTTTCAACTTTCTCTTCATATCTTTCATTCTAGCAAAAAAACATTGCTGTCCACTCTTGGTGCCTCATGGCGATGAGCGAGACATCTCCTTCTACAACACTAATTTTCAATAATTAATTTAGAGTTTGCATCACAAATTAATCAAACCAGCTGAGCAGTGTTTTATGTAAATTCTAGAATATTGACCAAAAACTTAAGTAACTGAAACTATGAACGCAACGGAAGCCTTTTGAGTCTTGACCTTATATTTATTTGCAGTGTACTCAGTGTATAAACACAATCAAATTGATCGAACAATCATACTAGAAACATGATTTCCGATTCCAACTTTCTGAAACAACATGTGCTTCGCTGAGATTTCCAATTCAAATCTCTCTCAACGCTAACAATTCAAAAACTTTGTCACTCTCCATATGTCCCTCTTGACGTTGGAGATATATTAACTAACTTTCCAACGGAGTTTCCTTTCCCCAAAAACCGCTCATACTTTTTAATTGATTTTTACACTCGCCCAAAATTGGCACCGCGCCACGTCTGGTGACAAACTCCGGTGGCCTTCGGTGCACTCAGAAGAAAAAAACTTCCCAACCGGAATCTTTTGATCATCAATCTCGCTTTCTTCGGTTTGTTCGGCGGAGCCCTGTCTACAAGTCACACGCAGGCTCGTCACGCCAGCTGTCAGAAGCCAATAAATGCTGCCCGGCTGCCTCGGGGAGTGATTTTCGCTTTCGAATGGCGAATTTATGCTAATTCTATTGACGCGCCCGGGCCAGTCCGACGTCGTCGTCAAAGTCGAAATCGTTTGAAATGGAAAATTAATTCAGCGCGAATAGAAATTCTAAAAAAAAGTATATAAGAAAATACCCCAAATCCCGTTAATCGAATCCTACTCGAAAGACTGACAGAAACCGGTCCAAGGCTCTCGAGGGAATTGTTTTCGTTGGTCGCTTCGAACTGCTATTCACAGTTATAGTGGTGAGTGGAGAAGTTGTTCTGGGATAAGTCTCCGAGAACAAGTGGACGTAATTTGAATGGAAATGGGGTCCATTAAGGCCCGGGAAAGGATCAATGACCGTTTTCGGTGGATTATCGGGGACCGTAATGGATTTCTTTTCGCGTCCCAAAAGCGCAACGATTGGTTGGTGATTGATGAAGCAGTTATTTACCGGGATGATTGATTGCGCCAGATCGTGTTCCGTTACACAAACATCAGATCATAATTGCTGCTGAATCAGGACTCACTCCGACCAAGGAGCGGGAGAACCTTGTACCACAACTGGAAGAATCTCATTTCATGCCGCAAGGTTGAAGTTAATTGAAATTTATTTACGCCCCCACTGATACTGACACTCGGAACGTGGCTTCTGTTCCACAGTGTAAGAAGCAGATCAAGAGCCGAGACCGAGTGCATCCCAGAGGCAAACAGTTGGCAACATATTAGAGAATAAATTAGACAGCTTTTTATTACGATCTTATATATGTGTTCATTAAGGCGAGGGAATATCTGTTGCCAACGAGGCCACACACTACTCGGGGATGCTATTTTGTTTTTACCTCGGGTGCGAGCAGAGTGCATCATCTGGTGGTTGGTTGGTCGGTTGCTTGGTACCTATAGGACGTCGGAGTCTTAGACCAGGATGCTTTTGCTCTTCGATACATGTACACGCGCGCGCCCAGTTTGCCAGCCCGATGCCCTGCTGATGGTGGGATGCTTTTGTAATAAATCACGTTGATTTATGGTTTTTTAAATTTGAAAACGGTAAATTAAAGGAAGAGCTCGAATGGAAGCGGATGGCCGGTGGAGAAATTACCATCTCGGGCTAGGGTTTTCAATGCAAATTTGCCCACGTCGACGGTGGCTAATCGGAACTGAAGATAGCTCTCGGACACTATAGAGAGAAGGTGCATTATATCTTCGACCCAAAGCCTTAGGAAGCTTTCAAAACATATGACAAAATGAAATCAAGCGATTTGATTAGATACAAATTGTTAATTAATAGTTTAATAGGTGTTCAGGTAAATGTTACAAACATGAAAACGCTAGCTGTATGCAGTTGAAGGGGATTTGAAAGCCCTAAATGTTCGGGGGAACTGGATAAATATCTCCCGAGCCCGACGAGCTCCATAATACGTTCGACGCTGACATGAGCACTGATACTGGTGTGAAGTAACGCTGTAGTCATTAAGGTGTCACAATAGGTGCTACAAACAGTGGGCAGTAAATAAATGGAATCTTAAAAATTGACAGTGTAGTTAAAAATAACTCATGTTCTAAGGTCTGTATCCACATTAATCCGGACACCTTCAAATCATTGTAACTTTTGAAATATTGCACGTAGGAATGAAAAATTTCACTGTGGTATAGCTGAGAGTCTATGATGAAAAAAACTATGATTGATGTTTCCATTTCACGTTTAGTATTCAAGATGGCGACGAAAGAAAAACAAGTTCGCGAGCGAATTTTGAACGGTCGTACGGCAAATCCTGACTTGTCAATACAGGACCTTGCAAAAACATTGGATTTGCCTAAATGCACTGTTCACGATGTGCTCAAAGCATTTTCGGAACGTTTGACGGTGGAGAGGAAACCAAGAAGTGACAAAAACATTGGACGCGCTGATCTTGTCATGGACCGAAAGGTGAAAATGATATTAACGAAAAACCCAAATCTCTCCATTCGAACGGTGGCTCGTAAAATAGAGATGTCACCTGGTTTTGTCCAAAAATCAAAACAGCGTTTTTGACTTAAGTCGTATAAAGTAAAAACAGTTCCAAATCGCAACGACAAACAGAACTTGGCAGCAAAATCATGGGCTCGACGTTTGTACTGCGAATATTTGACGAAGTTTTCATGTGTTGTTATGGACGACGAAACTTATGTCCTGGAGGATTTCAAGCAGCTTCCAGGGCTGGCATTTTATTCTGCTATGGCCAGAAATGCTACTGCTGAGCATTTCAGAACGAAGAAGGCATCGAAATTTCCCAAAAAATAACTTGTTTGGCAAGCAATTTGCACGTGTGGCAAAAAGAGTAAATATTTCGTCACTACAGGCACAATCAACAAGGAGATCTATCAGAAAGAGTGTCTGCAGAAGCGATTGCTACCCTTCATCAAAAGTCTCAAAGAAAAAACCTTTGTTTTGGCCCGATTTGGCATGATGCCACTATGCTTAAACTGTGATGGAGTGGTACCAAGCAAATCAAGTGAACATTGTACCAAAAACCTCAAACCCGCCAAATTGCCCAGAGCTACGACCAATCGAGAGATATTGGGCTCTGATGAAGCGGAAGCTTTCTGGAAAGAAGCAAGGAATCAAAAACATCAAACACTTCCAGCAAATTTGGACAAAGACGGCTTCTACGATTTCTGAAGAGTCTGTACACACCCTAATGGACGGAGTTAAGCGCAAAGCTCGAAAATTTTATGCAAATACCGAATAACTATGTTTTGTCTTCACGCATTGTTAAAACACATCCTATGAATCTGAAATAAACAACTATGACGGAAATATAATGCGAAATTTATGTTTTATTCATGTTTTGAGGTGTCCAGATTATTGCGGATACAGACCTTAATTTAGAATTTTTCATCGCTGAATCGAAAAGTATTAAGATATTGTTGATAATGTTGCTCTCTTAAAGAATGTCTTAAGACTAAGACATTTTAGAATGGTTATGAGAAATAAAAACAAATTTTGTCTTGTCCACTTTGTTAACTTTTGACTAATGGACCATTATGGTTTGTGAACTTATCTATGATCATTAAAATAGATATTATCTTGATACCTGGATTTATTTTTATTCCTTCTTTATTCAAGCCATTTACAGCCATTGCCTGTGGGTGACCCTGGTCTTGTGGTTAGCATCCATTCTTGTCACTCTGAAGTCACGAGTTCGAATTCAACCTCTGGAAGAGTTACCAAAATACCCAAAGATGTTTTTGATTGACTATGACGCGAAATGAACCTGCCCGAGGCTGAAAAAAAAGGCTGGTTCGCCACCTTCGGAGGGAGGCACCTCCATCCTACATATCACAGACCAAGTATCAATAACGTTGGTCACTGCATTGCTGCCACCAGTGGCATTGAATTGAACAAACGTTCCAAATTTCGTATGCTTTGGTATTTCATATCGAAATCATTGGTACATTTGATGTTTCTTTTCGATGTGCCGGAAATAACTGCTTATGCCGAAGTATTGTTTTACCCTACTTGTAACAGGTGCAAAGAAAATCATAGCAAATTTAATGAAAACATGCCGTAAAGTTCTTCAAAAATTGAAAAGCCAATTGATGTTCGGATAAATTGTCCTCAGATATCAGGAGCTCTATGACATTACCCCGAATGCCATTACCTCAAATTTAATTACCTAGAATTACCCATTACTTGCATGAGTGATGCAGGTTATTTCATTTTTCATCGTTGTGCCTTATCCGCTTCATGCAAATCCACTGTTGGCTGCCTAAGGAGCATTCAGATCTTTGCTAATATGGCCCAACAGTCCATCAGCCGACTCCATGGGCGTCACGTTAGCAACAGTTATTTACAGATAATTGAAATCATTTATATGCTTAGCCTTTTAACAAGAAAATTCAAATCTGTAACCTACTGATAATTGTTCCGTTCATGCTATTGTGACGCTACTGTCGGCAAATCGGGATTTTTTTTTTTTGATTATCGAACAGTTTTGGGCCGAAGGATCTCAGATTGTTACGAAACTTTGTCCACGCGTGATGGTTCACTAGGTCGAACTGTGGCTAGGCTGTACGCTATTAGGCCGAATAGGCTACTAGATCATCAGAGTGTATAAGAACTCATAAATATTCGTTTTGTTTTTTGAATCGTACTCTGCTCAAACTTCAAAGAAGGAAAAAACTAAAGTAAAAGAATCAACGAGATTTGTTAGCTGATTGAAAATTAAAAAAAAAGCTGCTCATGATTCACAAAAATATTACAAAAAATACCAAGTTCAATCTTCAACAAGGACCCGCAAATTGAAAAATTTGAAAGTTGAACTGGATACGATTGAAAAAAGAAAAAAAAACTACCACAAACATAGTTTCATGTTGGAAAGATATCAAGTAAAATTCTAAGGGTTTAAAAAGAACGGCTCATGATTGAAAGAAGCAAACATCCCCCCAAACAATTTATCGATTAAAGTACCAATGATTTCAAGGTATATTCAGCCACTCCATCTCCTCCAACGATCGCTTCGAGTAGAGGGCGCGTAACGCTGGTAGATCACTTTTTCGTGATGCGTTACGGGGTATCAGATCTACCACCGAACCTTAGTCCGAATTAATTCAAATTAGGGAACATATTTGTTTTTGTAGTCAAAGGAACGTATATTAGTCCTTATAACATTTAATGTCTTGTGAAAAGCGACAATACTCGGATTGACCCACCGAGGATGAGCTTGGAATAAGGAAAACATGATTAGTCTTCATTTATGCGAATTCTCATTTTCTATTTGATGTTCTATAGTTTGAAGTGGTTAACACTAGGATTCTGATGCATGGTCAGTATCGGAGTCATTGTTTGTTTTGTTTGCAATGAATCCGGTTTTGACTGATAAAAGGGCGCGCCTTTGAAGAGTGCTGTCACTCACAAAGGGTTTTAATAGCGGAAACTTTCAATGAAAGTCGATCCATTGCCAACAAAACAAACAAAGACAACTGTAAAAAACACCGAATACTTCATAATTTCTCAATAGTGATGAAGTAACTCGACATGGACTAAACAAAGGATAAGGGATATACTACAATAGATCAAATTACTGGTCGCAGTGGTTTATGTCCCGAACAGAAAAAAAAAGTGGGCCGACGCCAGATCCGGCCAGAACACCGCGTCTTCGCCCCTTGATGAACGACGCAACTTCCGGCAAGCATTTCGCACTATAAATTTCCTCGTTCGTGGCTAGTCCGGAGCAAAAGAAGGGCGGCTTTGACATCCCCTTCTCGCTGGTTGTCAGCTACAGCAGGACCTTCTTGGGGAACTTGGTGTGTGAAATGAACTTCACCTCGGAGCTCACTTCCTTCGTTGGGGAAATAAAATACGAAGTGCCCTGTCAGTCGTCGTCGGGAAAATCGAGTTGACCATCTTATTCAGCCGCTGCCGCTGCGTCATTGCCTTCAGCTCCGAAGCCAGTGGACGCGACTTTCGCTTCCTGACATGTATGTTCATGTTCGCTAGGTACTTTTTCACTGTTTGGCCGGTTGAACCGACCTCCCGGCCAAGCGCACGCAGCGATGTAGCCACTTTTCCCTCGGTCTTCCTCTTCAGCATCCTTTGGAGCTTCTTGTCACTCAGGGTCGTCGGCCGTCCGGAACCGGGCCTTCTTCCGATACTCTGATTGTTGTCTAATAGTGCCAAGATATTGTAGATGCCGGAACGGGCGTATCCGGCGTCTAGAAAGTGCCGCACGATATCCGTTTTCGACGCGGTGGAGTGCCGTTCTTTGAACGCGCACACTTGTGAACGGAATTGCTTCACTGTGTTTGCCATCACGGTTAGAGTTCGACTGATAGAGCTGTCAAATTTTGTCTTCTGACTCATGGATTACTATGATTGATGCTGCATGGGTAGTTTCGTTAGTGCGGGTGAAGGTAAACCCATGACAAATCGGCAATTTTCGTCCATTTTTTAAAATCCAAACGTTATTCATAAGCAATCATCGCTGAATTGGATTAGTATACTCTATTTTTTTTTTTTAACCCTTACACAGCCAGTAATGAAAAGCATCCTGGAAAATACTATATCCAGTATTTTTCGTAGCAACATTAATATTTGCAGCATATTTGTAATATGACAAAAATATTAAAACGGTCAGGCCCACTGTGTAGAGTTGAGGGAAAAAGAGGATTCAAAAATAGGCGGCAATTAAATTATCCACCGGATGAATAAGTTAATCAACGAATATTTTTGGATCGTAAGAAAGAAGAAACGGGGACAACCGTCCTTCCGTCTCGATTTTGTTGGCTTAGATGAATCGTTGGGAGTGACGTGGCCAAGAAGGTTAATGTCACTCCGTGTGTCTTGACTTCTTTGAGAAAGACACAGGTATTTCCACCTTGTGTCCTAATTGATGGGCCTAGGTTTGTGCGCGATTGTTCGCTTTCTGAAATAAGTTTTACCTCCTTGTGTCCTGGATAAATCCTAGAGTTATTCCTCTGAAACAAGAAAAGTAAAAAATTGACCCTGCACTGTGACATTGAGTATAAAAGTTTGTTTTCTGTGTGATGAAATTTATTTAAATAGGGGCTCGCCACAATAGATCAAAAAATTGGTCACAGTGGAGAATGCACCCAACCGGACAAAACATGTTGAAGAGTATTAAAATGTGAATAGATGATGGATACTATCTGGTAGATTCTTTGCAGTATGATGCAACGCAACGCAAAGCACTTCCACGGCTGATTTCCAAAGGGCAGTACTCGTAATCTATCCTTATACAATAACTAACAAACAAACAAGGATAATACTCAAAGCTCGGATTCCATACTTTGCTCATACTGAAAACATTAATCGCATATTTGAATTCTCTTTGTAAAAATGAAGTCAAAGTAATAATAAGGAAAGAGCTCACCCGGATTTCCAAACAGTCCAGTATCTCTGGCTAGGTTTTTGAATTGAGCATCCAGAGCCGATTCGTCCACCTTCTGGATAACTGCATGCATCCAATTCCATGAGCATAAAATTCCCAAATATTTCTCTCACACTAAATGTGAATCTCCTATGTCACACAGCTGCATGATTGATGACCGGAATACGATTTCCGTTGATAGCACTTTGTTTGCTGACGGGAACTTTGCAGTCAAAAACCAACAAAAACTGTCACAAACTCATTACAGAAAAAAAATAAGCGTCATGTCCGTTCCGAAGCAAACGCCGGAGGAAGAAACAACTCAGTAGTTGTGCACATATTTTCCGTAGAAAAGTATCCATGATACAGATTCTTCTGAGGACAACTTTTTCTGATTGGCCTTATCATTCTAGGTTTTCCAAGGTGATCTTCACCTTAAAATTTCACAAAACTACTACATGCACTACGGGAACTGAAACTATTTGGCTCACAACCATGAACGCTGATCTTCACGCGATGCTGCTCCTAAATAGTGTGGCTAAGGCTGTTCAAAATTGGGTTTCGAAGTGACTGGTAACAACGACAACGAAGATGTTTTTCTTCGATGGACGATTTTTTTTTATCCAATTTTCACGACCTTGTCTCATATTGGGATGCATCTTTCAAAAGCTACTAATGGCAGTAAACGCCGAGAACACTTCACGATCAAAATTGTCAAACAAAAATCACATAAAAATAAAAATTCAACGGAGCAAAAAAAAAAATCTCATCGCTGAATTGGATTAGTATACGACAATTAAAAAAATATTGTTGAGAATAAAAATTCTCTAAAAACGTTTCGTACTCCGAAGATTTTGGAAATTTAAACGACTTTTGACTTGCCTATCCCAGCTCATTCAAATCTATGTATACAGCAATTCCACAGACAAAAAATATACGATAAAGGGTGATACGGTCAAAATTTGGTCAAGGGAAAACGCGTGTAAATCGATGAAATCGTTTATTTAAAAAATCAAATTAAATTTCTTTTTCAAGTTCAATTAGTATAAAATTCAGGAAAAATATTCAGTTAGGCTTCCGCTTTTCCAAATCCGAATTGCCGGGCCTTACGCTTGACCCCTGCCATCATATTTTGTACAGCCACCTTGTCCACCTTCTTCGCCGCAGAAAGCCAGTTTGCCTTGAACTGCTGCTCGTCCTTAGCAGTTTTTTTGGTCTTCTTTAGGTTCCGCTTGACAAAAGCCCAGTACTTCTCAATTGGGCGGAGCTCTGGTGTATTGGGAGGGTTCTTGTCCTTGGGAACCACCTGCACGTCGTTGGCGGCGTACCACTCCATGGCCTTTTTACCGTAATGGCAAGATGCCAAATCCGACCAAAACAGTACGGAACAACCGTGTTTCTTCAGGAAAGGCAGCAGACGTTTATTCAAACACTCTTTCACGTAAATTTCTTGGTTGACAGTCCCGGAAGCTATGAAAATGCTGCTTTTCAAGCCACAGGTACAGATGGCTTGCCAAACCAGATATTTCTTTGCGAACTTTGACAGTTTCGTGTGCTTGAAAATATCTGCTACCTTTCCCCTTCCTTTTGCCGTATAAAACTCCTGTCCCGGAAGCTGCTTGTAGTCGGCTTTGACGTAGGTTTCGTCGTCCATTACCACGCAGTCAAACTTCGTCAGCATCGTCGTGTACAGCCTCCGGGATCGCGCTTTGGCCGTCGTATTTTGTTTATCATCGCGATTTGGAGTCACTACCTTCTTGTAAGTCGATAGTCCGGCTCGTTTTTTGGCTCGATGCACGGTTTTAGACGATACACCCAGCTTATTTGCGGCATCTCGGAGAGATAGGTTAGGGTTTCGCTTGAAACTACCGGCAACTCTCTTTGTCGTCTCAGCGGCTTCCGGTTTTCGATTTCCCCCCGATCCAGACTTCCTGGCTGTCGACAAACGTTCCCCAAACACTTTAATTACATTTGTAACGGTTGATTTGGCAAATTTTAGCGATTTTGCCAACTTTGCGTGCGAGTAGCTCGGATTTTCGCGATGCGCGAGCAAAATTTTGATACGCTGCTCTTCTTGCTTGGACGGCATTTTGACAACTGAAGAGTGAATTCCAAAATCAAAATAGGAGCAACATTCTACACACACACACCTTCAAAATGAGGGGTGTTCAGGTTTTTTAAATGCAAAATTGAAAGAAATACGTCAAGTTGATATTGACCAAATTTTGACCGTATCGCCCTTTAATTCAGAATTTCCCGTATTTTTTTTATTTCTTTATAAGGGTGGCCGTTTCTGCGTTAGGGTGGTTGAAATAATTTACTTTTTTCAAAAATGCCTTTTTTCAAAAAATGATTACTTTTGAACCACGAAAAACAAAACACCTACTTCACTGCAACATTGATTACGAAAACATAAATTCTTTTAATTTTTGAAAGTTAGTTTTTAGTTTAGTTTTTTTTTTTCTAGTGATAGATGTTGAGAACCTTCATAAAACTTTTGGCTATGATGAAAACCAGCATACGGCCAAATGGCCACAGCTGTCAAACTTCACTGTAAGATCTTGGTTGGTTTTTGTTGTTCTGCTTTGTTCGATTCTTTGCTCTTCTGACTCATTGAGCAGTAAATAATATCTAAGAAAAAAGCTCCAGTGATGCGGGAAATTTTGTTCGACAACCAAATATCGAAAACAAAGTGAGTACTGCGTATCATGCTCCAAATCATATGCGCATTTTATTTTATGGTGAATATTGGCATGAAAAGAGCCGAAAATTAATGCGCTTCCGAAATTTTGCAAATTTACAACAACAAAAACAAAATTAAAAGAAATATATTCGATGAATTAATCATGAATTTTCCTGAAAATTTATGGAATTTAATAAAGTTATCGAAATGCATGCGGAAATTGGTCTCTGATCTACAGTTCATTTGCATTAGATTTAAAAATTGGTGCATGTATGTTTCCACATTTCAATTATTTCTTACATTTCAATATGGCGATTGGAAAAAATCACAGTTTTGCCAATTTATCTTCGCAATGACTACTATAAAACTATGTGACTTCCGTCAATGCCAATTTGCCGAAAGGAATTTGCTGGAGGCAACATGGTTTAAAAATGTTTTTTCAACTAAATAACCATAATAAGATAATATGAATGAATCCTAAAACGGCATTTAAAAACGGAATTTTACGAGTTTATAACGTCGAAATAAAACCTTTGATAGCAGTAAAAGGAGGTGGGTTTGAGAAAACAAGGTTTTAAGATCGTTGTTAACAAGCTGTATAGGTTTCCATAAACCTAGCTACAATACGAAATCTATTGGCAC
Organism: Aedes koreicus; assembly: GCA_024533555.2. Classification (NCBI taxonomy): domain Eukaryota; kingdom Metazoa; phylum Arthropoda; class Insecta; order Diptera; family Culicidae; genus Aedes; species Aedes koreicus. The sequence goes on along the minus strand of JAHHFK020000859.1, from coordinate 503,680 downwards.
CTCTTGGTGTGATAATAAAACTAAAATAATTTCTAGTGGCTTTCATAAACCTTCAATAGACTTAATAAAGCTGGATGGTTTTGGCAATGTTACTTGGGAACACATACACACTCTCATTTCTCTCTGAGCCCGTTTGTTGTTGAGTATAGGGGCTTCGACAAAATTCCAGAAATGTTGTTGCCAACCGTTAAAAAATCTAGAAGGAATTGCCAGAATAACTTTTCAAACATGATTTTAATAGGTATTTTTGAGGGGCTCGAATTATCAAAAGGGTTATAATGATCGATTTCGTATCAGAAGGTGCAAACATTCGAATGATCCAACCAATCTGAATCTCCAGAAGCAGTAGTTGATTTTATGGTTCGTATATTATCTGTTCGCTTAGCAATTTTGAAACGAAAATGAGGTTTAGTATTAATGCCGCTATTTTCTGACCAATTTAAGAAAATATCATTTTTTAGGTTATGGTGGATTAGCCGGTAACCCTTATGGTCAATTTATTGATCACAATTGCTAATGTATTCAAAGGGTGCTTTCAGACTTAATTAAGAAAAAAAAGCAAAGGCATTCAAATGTCACCTTTAGATGGTCATTAATCTGCTGATCCATTTTCCAAGTGACATCATTTTGTTATTTATTATTTTATCAAATGTATCATCTAGTCGTATTGATTGCTGTGAATCTGGAGGCACCCGCTCAATAATGAAATCACGACTATTGACTCTGTCTGCTCAAATGCTTTGTTCGTCATGAAAAGTAGTTTTTACACCACATTGCGTCGGAATGATGACATCGCAACGATTTGCTTCGCAAAGTTCCCACCACCTCACTTGCATTGCATCACTCGCTTCGCAAACCATCCGACCAACACACAAGTTTTATAACGGTTGAAAATACTTTTATATGACTAGATTTGGTTATATAGAAGCTTACTCATCATAAAATTATGAAGATGTGTTACTCATGAAGATGTGTTGATGAATGGAGCTAAGGATTCTGCAGACAACCGCTTTTTTTTCGTCGCGGCAGCGAATAATCACGGCGAAAACATCTCCGCAATTATTTGGTGGCTTGTGGGAGGACATTGCGTCGTACAGTGGGTAAAAATTGACCCAAAATCCCATTAATTTAGATATGAGTTTATTCAAGCATGAGGCGAAATTTACAGTGGACTTGGGCTCAATATAGTAGCACTGGATAATAATTCTAGTTTGTAACCAAAATGAGGGGAGAAACGGGCAAAATGGGACACTTACTGCGGTCAACCCTGAATGAGACCAACGCACATTGGCACAATTCTGTAAAAAGACGGTCAAAAACATTTTCACCCTTTTGTCATCATTTTATCGACTAGGTGTCTCCAAAAGAGTTGGTCAAAGTAATATACCGCATCTTTTGAAAAAACACGCCTAACCTTTCATAAGGTCTTAACTACACTTTCAAATTCTAACTTTTTCCAGCTACGAGATAACGGATTTTTGTTGTTGTTAAAGTTGTAGAGCAAGTAATTTTAAGAAAAGTTGCTGAATACACTAAGTTTCTAGAGCCTAACGTTAAAGAGATATAATTAGTTTTCTTTCAGTACTACCTTAAACCGGTTTTTTTTTAGATAATTAGTACTTTGTTCAAATTTGACGATTTCAATATGTTCAAAAAAAATTGTAGGAATTATTAAAATACACATTTTTGCTAAACACACTAATGCTCTCTGGTGACCACATTTTGTTTTGCAGTTTGAAATAGGTGATTCAAGTGTCTGTATGACGTCATAATCAACCGCCTTAGAAAGGGTGGGCGGGTCCTGGCGGGGTCTGAAACAGATTGTATTTGAAAGATTATCTTATGAACTAGTATTCCTTTTCAGCGTTGGGTACTGAAGGGTACGTGGTTAATTCCTAATACAAAATAGTTTAGTAGAAGAAGAAAAATATGCTGAAAATTGTAATATTATCTATTTGACAAACGGGCGTTATAGAATCCATTTTTGTAATTTACTGTTGACAAATATATCAATCGTACAAACTCACATCACTTCTGTCCGTATTTGCAGCCGTCCTGTTAAAATGTAAAACGTACTGGTTTGTTAGTCTTTCTTCAGAAAATTTTATTTTTTAACCAACCTTGAAATCTTACGAGCTCGATGTTCACGATAACGTCGAATATCTTTATTACGGCATTCTTGTGGCTCTTCGGACAAATTTCTGAACAACTATTCGACGATTGTGTTTAAATGGATTACAATTAAACTTAAAATGGATTCTAGAACTCCCGTTTGTCAAATAGATAATATTACAATTTTCAGCATATTTTTCTTCTTCTACTAAGGCTTGCTTCATTTAGAATTGGAACAAACTTTTCCTCATATTGTGGCGCTCCTGGTGAACGGATTTGGAAGTTCTTGGCGCCCACGTGTCGGAAATTTTGTCAGATTTATGTATGTATTTTTGACATTCCGCAAATCGACTGTACTTTGTAAACAATCAACATGGAAGCCGAAAGAAGGGAAAAAATTGTGCACAGTTATTTGGAAAATCCATTGTGGTCTGCATCTAGGCTAGCTAAACAGCTGAAATTGCCCAGAAATACCACGGAAACTGCTTGGTAAGATTTTGAAGACGATTAAGAGGAATCCCTATCTGTCGGACCGTGATTTGGCCAGAAAATTCGGTGCTGCCCATAGTACCGTGAGGAGAACTCGACTTCGGGAAGGAATCAAGTCGTATCGAGCTAGCAAACAGCCAAATCGGACCATAAAACAGAATAGTGTGGCCAAAATCCGTGCTCGGAAGTTATACGACCAGGTGCTGACCAAGTTCGACGGGTGTCTTCTGATGGACGATGAAACCTATGTCAAGGCTGACTTCGGGCAAATCCCAGGTTAAAAATTTTACTTGGCAACGGCTCGGGGGGATGTTCCAGCCAAATTTAAATTTGTTTTTGCCGACAAATTTGCACGAAAATTTATGATTTGGCAGGGCATTTGCAGCTGTGGCAAAAAAACGAAAGTTTTCGTTACAAATAAGACAATGACGTCGGAACTATACCAAAAAGAGTGTCTCCAAAAACGAATTTTGCCGTTCATTCGATCCCACGACCGTAATGTTTTGGCCAGATTTGGCAAGCTGTCATTACAGCAAAGTCGTTCAAGAATGGTATGAAGAGAAAGGGGTCCAGGTTGTTCCAAAAAACCTTGACCCACCCAACTGCCCCCAGTTTCGCCCTATTGAGAAATACTGGGCAATCATGAATAGGAGACTCAAGGCAAAGGGAAAGGTTGCCAAAGACATTAATCAGATGAAGACCTGGTGGAATAAGATAGCTAAAACGATGGACGAAGAAGGTGTGCGCCGCCTAATGAGCCGTGTTACAGGAAAAATTCGAGAATTCCTTCGAAACCGTGACGAATAATTTTATCCGTATTTTTTCTTAAAAGTATGAAGAAAACGCTACATTTGTATGACAAAAGATCTTGAATTAAATAATAAATAACTGAAATACAGGCAATTGTTTTTGTTCCAATTCTATCTGAAGCAAGCTTTAAACTATTTTGTATTAGGAATTAACCAGGTACCCTTCAGTACCCAACGCTGAAAATTTCAGGATTACTAATTCATAAGATAATCTTACAAAAACAATCGATTTGAGACGCCGCCAGGACCCGCATATATATTTTTTTAGTTTGATAAACATTACGTCACATGTGACACATAAATTGGCTTATAACCTGTACTATTTCAAACTGAGGTTTTACAAGGTTTCCTTCAGTACCCAACGCTGAAAATTTCAGGAATACTAGTTCATAAGATAATCTTTCAAATACAACCTGTTTCAGACCCCGCCAGGACCCGCCCACCCTTTCTAAGGTGGTTGATTATGACGTCATACAGACACTTGAATCACCTATTTCAAACTGCAAAACAAAATGTGGTCACCAGAGAGCATTAGTGTGTTTAGCAAAAATGTGTATTTTAATAATTCCTACAATTTTTTAGAACATATTGAAATCGTCAAATTTTAACAAAGTACTAATTATCTAAAAAAAAAACGGTTTTAAGGTAGTGCTGGAAGAAAACTAAGTATATCTCTTTAACGTTAGGCTCTAGAAACTTAGTGTATTCAGCAACTTTTCTTAAAATTACTTGCTCTACAACTTTGTCCACGACAAAGATCCGTTATCTCGTAGCTAGAAAAAGTTAGAATTTGAAAGTGTAGCTAGGACCTTATGAAAGGTTAGGCGTGTTTTTTTTTTTCAAAAGATGCGGTATATTATTTTGAGCAACTCTCTTGGAGACACCTAGTCGATAAAATGATGACAAAATGGTGAACATGTTTTTGACCGTCTTTTTTCAGAATTGTGCCAATGTGCAACGCCATTTGATTCTTCGCATTTTGCTATTGCTTAGGGCTCCTACCCTGCGCCTTCTAAATTAAGGGGATTTTGGGTCAATTTTTGCCCACTGTGCGTCGGTTTTGTGCACTCCTATAAGCCGCAATGTTATCTCATCGCCGCGAGTTTTTTGCTGCCGCGGCGAAAAAAACGTGGCAGTCTGGGAAATCCTTAAAGCAAGAATAGTAAACAAGCTTGCTTTGATTTTTGCCTACGAATGTGTTTGTTCTGGATGGAAGAATTAGAGTTGTACGAGGCGAATATCAGTAACTTTGACTGCTCGTTCGGGTCCTACGGGTTTATTTGGAACGCAGAAAGAGCCCTTTTCTCCTTCCAGAAGTTATTTTGTCCCTGTACGTCAAACAGTAAGATCCTCTTTATAACGTTTAATCATATCTGTAACAGTTGTTTTTGGCACCTTGAACGATTTTGCTTTCGATTGAAAAGTAGAATTGGAATTTTCCAAATATTTGTGCAAGATAGATTTTTTGCGTCTCGACTGACGCTTCCGCATGCCCACCACCTGAAGTACCTGGGCAACTTCTTCACCGTTTGGCCGGTTGCACCAATCTCTCAGCCCAAGGCGCGGAACAATGAGGCCACCTTGTTGTCGGTCTTCCTCTTCAGTATCTGCTGCACTCTACAGTAGCGCAGGACTGTTGAGCTTCCGTTCAACGCTCTCGCCTTTCTCCAGAAGTGAGAGGCAGTATGAACAAACTATCGAGTATAGTTGCTTGACTGTTTTCGCCATGACTAATGAAAATCAACTGATGCTGTCATTTTTTTTTCTGCACATAACAGGGTTGCTACGATTGTCGATGCATTGGTAGATCAACAACCCGGTGGCAGGGTAATCGGAAGAAAAATCACCAAAAGCAGTTCATTTTTTATGCCTACAGATTTTGGAAGTTTAGTTTGCTGCTGCATGAATCAAACCAAATTAAGATTTGTGCATTATTGGAGACCTTTTCATCCCAAAACTTTATCATTCAACTGGATAACTTTCACTATCCCTCACCCAGAGATACGCGTCGTTTCCACCCCCTTCAAGACTTTCCACAAGCGTTTGTAGTTATTTACCTCCAATTTCACCTCGTAGATCACCTCATCAGCAAACAACCCATCATTTATCGCCCATCAATTTGCAACAGCACGAGCTAATCACTGGATAAACGCGAGCTTAGATCGATCAACATCACGCACGCTCGTCCTTTCACATCGCCATCGTCATCAGCGTCATCACACACCGTCGCAGTCTTCGACGCGGTATCTCCTTAATGGCTCCGACTAATAAAACATGATATTCTATTACACCACTTAGGGCCGAACAGCCGCCACGTGGTCAATTACTTCCCTAATCACTTTTACTACGTACACAAGTGTGTGGCTTCATGGCGGGTTAGTGGGTGACAGAGAGAGAAAGAGAGAGAGAAAGTGTGTTTACCGAAGAGCTAGACAGAGATCGACAATGCCTTAGGATGCTTTGCATCGAATTGCATAAATTATCGGATTTCCACTCATGTTACAATTTTACCACCTAGGTGTGTTTGAAGATGAGGAAGATGGCGGAAGCAACAACTTTGTTTGACTTTGCCGGAACCTAAAATCCGTGATAAAGTTATTGATTCAGGTGGGTTCACCGTGAATTGTGCTACGGTAGCACTTGAAGAAGGGCATCTATTGAAAAGGGTCGCTTCCGGAATGCCGATTACGGTTCATTTTCCACACACAGTAACATCCAATCTCTACGGATGTCGGCAATTTAAAACTCTCATCTACATAATTGCCAGTCTCGAACGCACGCACCTCCTGCGAACTCTGTGTTCATTAACAGTGACACCGCCGGCCGCCCATCGCAGCTCGCAAGAAGGGGGTGTCCACCCTAGATGCGGACAAGCGAATAATTTAATCCAACCCATTGACCCGCCCCTTCCACTCCCCCCCCCCCCCCCCACATTGAAGCTCATGAATGCAGAAAAAATGAAACACAACGCACATCTGCATCTGCAGCGCCCGTACAAATAAAAAGTTATCGAAACCATTACGCGGTTCATTAAACGCAATTATCGGCACGATGGCTTCGAATTTAAGCTCATCCGTTCGATTGGATCGGCTCCGCAACCCGAAAACGGTTGTTTGTTGTTGTTGGTTTAAAGCGTACAATTTTTCGCTTTCCTACTCAAGTGGCCAATCGAGCTGAAGTCGTAAAATCTGAAGGCAACGACGAGCTCTCGATGGCCGCGAAGATCCTTCGGACAGATTTTCAAGTTCAATTTCGGTGCTTGACCCTCGATGAAGGGGATGTTCGAATTTTGACGAACAACAATCGCCGCAATTAGTGGACAGCACGCAAACTGGTTAAGGGAGATGTCACTTCCATCCATTCACTCGCTCGCTGGGCCTAGACAGTCGTGCGGGAGTCATTAGAGACCTCAGCGTTCTGTTTCGCTTCGTTGGGCCTGAGAATGTGCGATCTCCCCGAGGTTAATAATGCAAATCGCGTGGCAGCCGTGTGAGAGACCACCCGACCAAGCGATTATTTGTTCAATGCCACTATCTGACGGCCGACTGACATGGGAATGGCGTGAGCGGGGGGGTAATTGAAATCTGATACGGACACCTTTGTGCGTTACATCGGATGGAAATTTGCTCACTTGGCGATGATGAATAGTGGCAAGACTCCGCAAACTAATTGTTTACGCTGATTATGCAATTGTTCCTTGAAGGATGTGCCGTTGGTTCACGATTTGTGGTGCACTGAGTTCACAATTATGGATCAGCTGATGCAATTGTGGGTCTGTGGGTCTTCCTTGTATTGCAAATGGAAATGATCCATTCATAATCCAGAGTTCAGGTCGTTTTTGATTTGAAAGTAATTTCTAACATCAAAGCAATATCCACTCAGAATCTATACGCATTGAAAACTACGCAAGAGCTTTCCCACCATGAACAGTCCATCAGTATTTATTCCCTTCCTTTGATTTAACCGCCCATGTCACCAGCGTCAAAAATACCGACAAATTGCATAATAACCACATTTCAACCCATCATCCAGCAAATACCTTCAACAACATCTCCACCCGAATGCTTCCACCGATTAATTGCTCGATTACAAGACCGTGCACCGCGATTCGCTTCAATGTTTTCCCTCATTTTTTACTCGTTTCTGTTGTTTTCCCTTATGTCACTCGATCCCCTCCCACCACCCAGCTTCCATGTTCATCGCTTCCGCCCGAACCTTTCAGCCTGTACTTCGACTGCTTCTTCCAACCCGGTCGACCAGTCAGTGAGTTGGATATATCGAAAGAAGCTTAATAAATTAATTTTCACCTGGCCGTCCACGCTCCGGACCGGGTGGACCAGTTCGAAAGATAATTTACCGGGTGAACTTTTCGTTACACTTTTAACATTTATCGAGATTTGCCTTCTCGGCCACGCCGCGGTCATGTAACCGGAGCGATCTGCGAAGAGGAGCCCGGGAAGGAGGCGAAAATTACCTATTGAGACCTCCACGGAACCGGGTCGATTCGCACCGGATTGGATCGTTTCCGTGGAATGGAAACAAGCGATGAAAAAAAATTGGAATTTCTTCGACAGGGGAGGTGTTAACTGGATGTGTGGCTATCTTTCTCTCTCTCTCTCTCTCTCTCTCTCTCTCTCTCTCTCTTTCGGACGAGCATCAATTGAAGTCGGTATTGGGTGCAGGTTTATGATGGGCCTTTTATTGAGTAGCTACCGGGTTTCATCTTAACGTTCGATGTTTTTTGGGAGGCAATCATACCTATCCTCCTTCCGGACCCGGCAAGATGGATCCGATCCACAGTGATATAATGGTGATTAATTGGTGTTATGTAAAGTCGGACTCGATTGCAGTTGAAAAAGGGAGGAGAAATCAGGTCACTGTTTCATTAAGAATGGAGGATGGGAGCTTGATTGGAAGTTGTTATGCAGATTATGAAGGTGGGGGAGCAGTTGGGTGTTGAACAATTGTACTGCGCTTCTTGAATGTTGAGTCTGATTTTAGAGCGGTGATTTTTGGTTAAATTGATAGATTTTTAAATAGAAATATTTTAAAGGACAAGTATCTAAGGTAGGTCACAAATTATTATTGCATTGATAAATAACTGAGTAACTGATTAGATTAAAATGTAGTTGAAGTTTTTAAATGATTATCCTTACAGCTCAGAAAAATCTTCTGTTAGGTTTGTAGTTACTTCTACAAACCTAACAGAAGATTTTTGAATTATATCATTGGGATCCTTTTTGATTAAATGACATTAGTTTGTTTCACTTGAAGTTGGCGAGCATGGTCTTCATTTCAGAAACACTTGCTGTCATTCGTTTGAGTAGCCCCTAAAGCTTGCTTCAGATAGAATTGGAACAAAAACAATTGCCGGTATTTCAGTTATTTATTATTGAATTCAAGATCTTTTTTTATAAAAATGTAGCGTTTTCTTCATACTTTTAAAAAAAAATACGGATAAAATTATTCGTCACGGTTTCGAAGGAATTCTCGAATTTTTCCTGTAACACGGCTCATTAGGCGGCGCACACCTTCTTCGTCCATCGTTTTAGCTATCTTATTCCACCAGGTCTTCATCTGATTGATGTCTTTGACAACCTTTCCCTTTGCCTTGAGTCTCCTCTTCATGATTGCCCAGTATTTCTCAATAGGGCGGAACTGGGGGCAGTTGGGTGGGTTAAGGTTTTTCGGAACAACCTTGACCCCTTTCTCTGCATACCATTCTTGACCGACTTTGCTGTAATGGAAGCTTACCAAATCTGGCCAAAACATTACGGGATGGTCGTGGGATCGAATGAACGGCAAAATTCGTTTTTGGAGACACTCTTTTTGGTATAGTTCCGACGTCATTGCCTTATTTGTAACGAAAACTTTCGTTTTTTTTGCCACAGCTGCAAATGCCCTGCCAAATCATGAATTTTCGTGCAAATTTGTCGGCAAAAACAAATTTAAATTTGGCTGGAACACCCCCCCGAGCCGTTGCCAAGTAAAATTTTTGACCTGGGATTTGCCCGAAGTCAGCCTTGTCATAGGTTTCATCGTCCATAGCTTCCGAGCACGGATTTTGGCCACACTATTCTGTTTTATGGTCCGATTTGGCTGTTTGCTAGCTCGATACGACTTGATTCCTTCCCGGAGTCGAGTTCTCCTCACGGTACTATGGGCAGCACCGAATTTTCTGGCCAAATCATGGTCCGACAGATTGGGATTCCTCTTAATCGTCTTCAAAATCTTACCACGCAGTTTTCGGTCGACAGTTCCACTCCGACGATTGGCTTGAGGCTTCCGAATCGTCGTCAATGTTTCCTTATACCGTTTGATAACGCGCCATACGGTATTTCTGGGCAATTTCAGCTGTTTAGCTAGCCTAGATGCAGACCACAATGGATTTTCCAAATAACTGTGCACAATTTTTTCCCATCTTTCGGCTTCCATGTTGATTGTTTACAAAGTACAGTCGATTTGCGGAATGTCAAAAATACATACGTGAAGCTGACAAAAATCCCGACACGTGGGCGCCAAGAACTTCCAAATCAGTCCACCAGGAGCGCCACAATATGAGCAAAAGTTTGTTCCAATTCTAAATGAAGCAAGCCTTATATTGATATAAACCAACCTCACCAAACTGACTACTCGCAGACCCGACATCAGCTCGAAATTGCGTTGAAATTGACTTTCAATTAGCTAAGCATTGACAAAAACTGTCGATTTTTCATCCGCACTGACAATAATACCCATACAGCAACAATCATAGTAACCCATGAGTCAGCAGACAAAATTTGACAGCTCTATCAGTCCAATTCTAACCGTGATGGCAAAAACAGTGAAGCAACTCCGTTCAGACGTGTGCGCGTTCAAAGAGCAGCACTCCACCGCGTCAAAAACGGACATCTTGCGGCACTTTGTGGACGCCTGATACGCCCGTTCCAGCATCTACAACATCTTGGCACTATTAGAAAACAATCAGAGCATCGAAAGAAAGCCCAGTTCCGGACGGCCGACGACCCTGAGCGACAAGAGGGTCCAAAGGATGCCGAAGAGGAAGACCGAGGGAAAAGTGGCTACATCGCTGCGCGCGCTTGGCCGGGAGGTCAGTTCAACCGGCTAAACAGTGAAAAAATACCTGGCGAACATGAACATAAGGTCTATATCCACATAAATCTGGACACCTTCAAATCATTATTACTTTGGAAATATTGCACGTAGGATTGAAATTTTACTGTAGTATAGCTGAGAGTCTATGATGAAAAAGACTATGATTGATGTTTACATTTCATGTTTAGTATTCAAGAGGGCGACAAAAGAAAAACAAGTGCGCGAGCGAATTTTGACTTTTCAATACGGGACCTTGCAAAAAAATTGGATTTGCCTAAATCCACTGTTCACGATGTGCTCAAATCATTTTCGGAACGTTTGACGGTGGAGAGGAAACCGAGAAGTGACAAAAACATTAGACGCGCTGATCCTGTCATGGACCGAAAAGTGAAAAGGATATTAACGAAAAACCCAAATCTCTCCATTCGAACGGTGGCTCGTAAAATAGGGATGTCACCTGGTTTTGTCCAAAAATCAAAACAACGTTTAGGACTTAAGTCGTACAAAGTAAAAGCAGTTCCAAATCGCAACGACAAACAGAACTTGGCAGCAAAATCACGGGCTCGACGTTTGTACTGCGAATATTTGACGAAGTTTTCATGCGTTGTTATGGACGATGAAACTTATGTCCTGGAGGATTTCAAGCAGCTTCCAGGGCTGGCTTTTTATTCTGCTATGGCCAGAAATGCTACTGCTGAGCATTTCAGAACGAAGAAGGCATCGAAATTTCCCAAAAAATACCTTGTGTGGTAAGCAATGTGCACGTGTGGCAAAAAGAGTAAATCTTTCGTCACTACAGGCACAATCAACAAGGAGATCTATCAGAGAGAGTGTCTGCAGAAGCGATTGCTACCCTTCATCAAAAGTCACAAAGAAAAACCTTTGTTCTGGCCCGATTTGGCATCATGCCACTATGCTAAAACTGTGATGGAGTGGTACCAAGCAAATCAAGTGAACATTGTACCAAAAATCTCAAACCCGCCAAATTGCCCAGAGCTACGACCAATCGAGAGATATTGGGCTCTGATGAAGCGGAAGCTTTCTGGAAAGAAGCAAGGAATCAAAGACATCAAACGCTTCCAGCAAATTAGGACAAAGACGGCTTCTACGATTTCTGAAGAGTCTGTACAAACCCTAAAGGACGGAGTTAAGCGCAAAGTTCGAAAATTTTATGCAAATACCAAATAACTATGTTTTGTCTTCACGAATTGTTAAATCACATCCCATGAATCTGAAATAAACAACTACGACGGAAATATAATGCGAAATTTATGTTTTATTCATGTTTTGAGGTGTCCGGATTATTGCGGCTACAGACTTTACGTGTCAGGAAGCGGAAGTCGCGTCCACTGGTTTCGGAGCCAAGTCGGCGAACCTGCCCAACGTCCCCAGCTGCGTCCCATCGAGAATTTATGAGCCGACCTGAAGCGTAAGATCTACTCCAACAGTTTTGTCGCGAAAACTGAGGAGGAATTGATAAATAAAACGAAGAAAGAACTCAAAAACATGCCTACACGCATGTTTTCGTGCGCCATGGCGAATGTTCCGGAATATCCGGAAGGCCGCTCGCTAGGGCGTAGAATTTTTTTGCAAGTAAGCTTAAATAATTACTTTCCATGGGAAATTTATCAAAAGCAATTATCTGTCTTAGCTTATTTTTTATCACCATCCGAAAAAAGTCCATTTTTTTTAATGCAAAAGTTAGTCGGTAAGGGCTCATATACCAATCCGGAGGCGGTGGATTCTATTGCCAATTCTATCGAGAACGTCATTCGGATTGGAGTTTTTTTTTTTTGGACTTCTCTAGGCATGGAGTATTGTACTTGCCACACAATATACAGAATGTATACATTGACGTTGACTTCAAATCCTCTCAATCAATAACTTGGCAAATCTAACTAGAACAGAGACTTGAGGACCTGCAAAATGCTCGCTGCAGAAACGTAACATTCTGAAAGAAATGATCGACATTCAAGAATTTTCCCTAAGTTTAAATCATGGCCTCCTGCCCTTTATCGGTTGACCTTGAATATACCTGAATTGAAAAGCGGCTTTTCCAAACGCAATGCCAACCTTTCCATCAGAGATATCGGAAACAAATTGGGAAAATCCCACACAACATTGCAAAAAGCAAAGAAACGATCCGGACTGACGGATATTAGGTTACAGTGACACCAAATCGAGATGATAAGCAAAACACAACAACCAAAGGAAGAGCGCGTAAGTAGTACACGAGTTTGTTGACCAAGTTTGACTGCCAGGGTGGCCACAGACTCGGGAAATGCGGGAAAAATGCGGGAATCCAAAATCATCGGGACATATGGGTGGAAAAGTCGGAAATTTCGAAATCGATCGAGAATTTTTGTTATGGCAGGAACCATGCACACACCTTTTTCAACTTGATGTTTTGAGTAGAATCTGTGTTCATTTCCGGCAAACGTGAGTTAACAAGTTCAGTGTGTGTTAGCTCTCATAACACTGTTGCCGTTTGTTATTAATTATGCCATCGCTCCACCAACCCACTGAACCTTTTGTTCAGAGCCCGACGATAGCAATGACGTCTATATAAGGTCTGGCTCAGTAGCCACAACAATATTAGTGAAATGAGCAAAATTCGCTCATGACACTAATACCACCGCATTCCTTGCGCACGCTACACAAGAGCTCGGAAAGTGCTACGTCATACTATTTGTTCGATTCGTTCGCTCCGTGATAGTTTATTGTTTGCACTATAAAACTTAATTTTTCTTGCGATTCCAGTCTATCGATGATGGAAAATTAACTCTACATCGCTACTCGATTGTCAAGTCCCAGCGTTTGAAGGTTAATGTGGCAAAAATTCAATTACCTCAGTTAAATTCACTATAAATGACCCATGTTATCGGGAGGAAATGCTTGTGCTTAATAAATGGCATTTGTATCATGATTATTTCCACAATTCAGAATTTATAATAAACGTTTGAACCGATGTTTTCTATCTCAACCTATGCACGCGCATAGAAAGTTGAATAGTTTTACGTCATCACTCGTAGGCTCAGCAATGTTTACATTATTTTTGCTTCCAATACAAGCAAGCAGTGCGTTGCCCCAGACCTTATATAGAAGTCATTGCGATGATAGGCCGACGAGCCTCAATGAGGTCTATAGACCTCATTGGACGAGCCTGACATTTTCTCAGTGGGAATCCGATATTCTGCTCGCGAAAAGAGACGCACACTGTCGAACAGAAATATGTATATATTTCTTACTCTTTCATTCTGCAATAGCATTGATTAAGGTTGAAGACTTCGTAATTATTTTTCGAAATCAATGATTGCATTGTCCTTGTATTGGTAAATCTATTTGAACATATGTGTGAGGAAATGAAAATCAAAATCTAGTCTTAAGCTTACCATTACACGTGTATCCGTGTTTGAGACATGTGTTTTCGTGGAGAGTATTGAAATTTCCTGCAATATCTATTTATTTTAATAACTCACTAGGTGAAATTGCTTGCGTATCGCTTTTCGATAAATGGGTTTTCATGTCACATATGCTGAAAAATTAATTCAATAATAAAATTTAACATGGATTACAGTAGTCTATTATAAAATCCAATCGGGTATACAACAAAAGAAATTATGACATTGGTCAATGAAAATATTCGTTAAATTAAAATCGTATCCAGTTACAATTTTTACGTGCTGTAGAAGTGTTCCGACAATATGATTGTTCTGTTGGATGTGGTTCCATGTTGTGGTCGTAAGTAAAATCAAATTAAATTTTTTTCAACGTCTTGTCTGTAGAATAAATCACATCAGCTGTGAAACCGTATTGTCATAGAAAGGTTTTTTATTTTCTGCACTCGGTCTGGATTATATATCAACTTTTTGGCATGGAGTACAGCAAAAATTTTGTTCGTGAAAATGTCCATATTTTTATGGTAACCTAACTTAACCGTATATTCAGCATATTGGTATTTGTCCTTTTACTATCTGACATATTGTTAAAACTGTATAAGAGATTGTTAGTTTATAGTTGTCAACTATAAGGGTAAGTGTCGTAACAATAACGGAAACGGTCGTCAACAAAAAGGGAAATGGTCCAGGAATGGTTTGTGATTATGCGGGTGTTTATCCATTAATCCATTAAAAGCATGTCAAGCCATTTAAAGCATGTGATAACCACACTATTAAAACTTGTTCATGAATGAATTCATTCTCTAGTTACGTATCTCTAAAATAACACTTACCTGAAGCTAACAGAGGAATATTTGTGAGATCTGAAATCCACTGATCCTTAAAATACTGGATCGTTTCGACGGTGGATTCCATCACCGGTAGTCGATGATCGTAGTCCGTTTCACCGGAAAGGTCTGACGAGATGAATTTTGCATTCAAATCACAACAATTTTTCCACTCATCAGATTAAACGGTAGAAAAACATTTGAAAATTTGTTCACTAAATAATTCCCCAGTTGATAATGGTGCACAATTCCATTTAACATTTTCATCTTGACGTTTTTAATAACAATCACTACTCACTGGATCTTCGACAAACAAAACACTTTGATCCGTTGTTGAGTGTCGAATATCGATGCAGCGATAAATATTCTTCCTGATCACTCCCGCTCAACTGTTCCTGCGCAATCCGCTGCGTTGCTTCGCAAATTAACGCCGCCTGTTGTGCTTTCCTTTCCTGCGACATAACTACTCACCGGAATTAATTTCAATTATTGACAAAGTTACGTTCGGTCTGTGCAAAGATTGTTTACAAATTGGTAGGAGGAAACTGGGCGGAACGAAAATATCAGCTGACGAGCATAGTTGCCAACTCAGGGAAGAAAATTATTTTTTTTTTCAAAATTGTTGCTCATGGTAGATTATGTTACATAGTAAATTAGCAAATGTTTTGCTTCCAACTCAATAAACATAACATAAGACATCGAAAAACATCTGAAACAACATGTTTTGTACAGATGTATCTCAGTTTTTGAACATGCCAAAACCCATCAGTTAAAAATATCAAGATGCAAATCTGGCAACTGTCGATGATCGATGATTCTCTGGCTCGCTTGAAGCGTAGTGTGTGTGCTGTCGAAAGTGTGGCTTATATTGTTGAGAATCTCGAAGTTGCAATGCGCTCAAATGGATTGTGAATTTTTGCTTGGGGCGCAAGTTATTTTACAAGTTGCGCTGTTCTGCTACATTGACAATACAGTGGCCTGGCTTGTTTCTCGTTTGGAAATTTCGGAAGCAGTTTTCTCATTTAAAAGTGCTTGAAGGAACAAAAAGTGAATTTTCTTAGGAAGAAAAATCCAGCACGAGAGCTGTGAATCACTTTAAAAGCTGTGAAAATGTGGAAATCAACCAGAATGATTTATGGAAAAACTAAGTGATGGGTCCTTGTAATAGTGCTAGTTTGAGAAGCAAATGGCGAGTTTGTGTTGGTGTATTGTGTTAGTGAACCAAGTTTTTATAAACTACCAGATTAAAGAGAATTCATAATGTATTGTTTGATAAAATGTGTTTTAAAAAGTGAGAAAAAACAATTCTACTTAGTGAACGTGCTCAGAAAAATGTAAGTCATGATATATTACCGGAAATGGCTAAAAAGGAATTTTGACTTTTCTCGCGAAAACTGCTGTGAGCGTATAATAGTCTCTCGCTTCTCACATTCTCATCTGTTTCTCCAAGCGGGAGGAAAAGGACGTTTCTCTTCTCAAGTAGGCGAAAATTTCGGCCTCTGATTAAAACAATAGAGCTGTAGAAAGCTCATTAATTAGACCGTTAGTTCTCTACGGCCACGAAACATGGACATTGCTAGTGGAGGACCAACGCGCCCTTGGAGTCTTTGAACGGATGGTGCTGCGTACGATCTACGGTGGAGTGCAGATGGAAGACGGAACGTGGAGGAGGCGAATGAACCACGAATTGCACCAGTTGCTGGGAGAACCTCCCATCGTACACATCGCAAACATCGGTCGACTACGATGGGCTGGGCATGTCGTAAGAATGTCGGACGACAGCCCTGTGAAAACGGTTCTCGAAAACGAACCGACAGGTACAAGAAGAAGAGGCGCGCAACGAGCAAGGTGGATCGATCAAGTAGAAGGCGACCTTGAATCTTTGGTGGAGCCTAACGACGATGCCAATTGGTTGTTCCTGCTAGAGAAAACTAAGTCCAAGTCAAATTCCCTAAGTTGAGTTTTTAGCTTTTGTGTAATATCTTTATCGAAGGGGACAGACACACGTTTCAGGGGTTCAGGTGAATCGGAAAGGGTTGTTTGTGATTTCCTATGAAGAAGTTTTTCCTTTTTTTGGATAATAGCTTGAATTGTCCTCTTTTCGTAACCATTGAGTCTAGCAGTTTCGAAGATATATGCTAATTCTTTGGCTTTTGCGGTTTTATTGAGGGGAAGGGTCAACATTCGGTGGATCATGTGGTGGAAAGTGGCCATTTTATGTTTAAAAGAGTGGTTTGAAGTGTAAGGGATGACTCTTTGGGTGTTTGTGGGTTTTCTGAAAATTTCAAACTCTAAAGACGATGATGACAATGATTCTCTAACTACCAGAAGGTCGAGGAATGCAAGTTTCCCATCCTTTTCTATTTCATAAGTGAACTTGATGTCTTTATGGAGATTGTTGATTGCTTGAAGAATTAAGGGGAGATCATCTTGTTTAACTACGGCAAAGATGTCGTCGACGTATCTCCACCAGCGAGTTGGAAGTAATCCTTCCGTTTTAAGAATGGTTTCTAGATTTGCCATAAACAGTTCACAGAAGAATGGAGATAGAGGGTTTCCCATGGGGGCTCCTTTTAGTTGTTTATAGAAAGAACCTCTGAAAGTGAAGTAGTTCTCTTCCATGCAAAGTCGGGTGAGCTTAAGGTACATTCACACCTTTTGCTTCCATGCTGTATCATCTCCTTGTTTTAAAAGCCAATCTTCTAGAAGGTTAATCGCGTCCTTGATTGGTACGCTAGGGAAAAGGGCGGTGACGTCGAAAGATACCATTACTTCATTTTCATTTATATGACCTGATGAAAGAAGATGTTGTACGAATTCCTGAGAGTTACGAACTGAGCTTGTTGGGAATTGCTCGGAGATACCTTGAAATTCTTTCACTAGCCATTTTGCTAGCTTATGGGCTGGAGATCCTACAGATGAAACAATCTCTCTCATTTCGTTTCCGGGTTTGTGGACTTTTGGGAGGCCTTTAATTCGGGGAAGGATGGGGTTTGGTTCGCGAAGACGGACTGCTGCATCCCCTAGTACTGCTTTACACTCCTTTAGTGTTTTATCCACGTGTTTCACCATGTTTGGTAGGGGGTCGACTCGAAGCTGCCTGTAAGGTCCATTGTTGATTTTTAAAGCCATCTGCATGTCGTAGTCCTCCTTATCCATGATGACGACTTTGTTGCCTTTGTCTGCTTTTAGGTAAAAAACAGGTTTAGACTTCAGTTCCTTGACGATACGAATTTCCTTTGCGTTGTTGTGTCTTTGTTTTTGTCCGTCCTTAATAATGTTTGAAGTGATAGTCCTAGCTGTGTTTTGTAAAGATGTTGGGAGTGTGTGTGTAATCGCTGTCTCCACGTCGATGATGATCTGCTCCACGTCGGGCTTGGATGTAACCGCGTATCCTAATCCTTTGTTGAGGAGAGTCAGTTGTTCTTCCGTGAATGCGGTCGTCGATCGGTTGACAACCAGTCCCTTAATGGCGTGGACCATCGGTGTCGTGGTGATGGTGGGTGTAGGTGTGGCTTGTTCCTTGGTGTGATGTGTGGTCCGTGTCTGTTGGGATCCTATTCTTAGCTTGTTGAGTTTCCTATCTAGGACCGTTCGTTTCCTATTCGATTCGCATTTATTTATTTTGCGTCAATCCATTGTAGACCAGTTTTGCTTTACAAACAGTACTTAATGTCTAATTTGTTATATCTAACCGCGAAAAGAAAATTTTCCTAACTTTTTTTTATTCATTGTCACATCTATTATATCGCAATACTTATTATAACAGGACATCATTCTATTTAAAGGCCCATTCTTTGCATAGTTTGTTCTTTGACTGTTTATGTAAAACAATTGTCTATTTCTTAGGAAGCGAGAGGGAGCATAGAAATTAAGATTTTCTAAAATCTCTTGTGTGTTTATTCTTTGCATAATAACATCATTCAGGAAAGCTATCATTGCAAATTCTCTTCTCTTTTTAAGCCCATCTAAACTAATCAACATACATCGTGACTCATAAGACGGCATAGGTAAAGTCGTCCAACCTAACTTTCGCAGGGCAAATAACAAAAATTGTTTTTGAACTGACTCTATACGGCTTACATGTGTATCTTGATATGGAGACCAGACTATGCTACAATGTTCAAGTAGGGGTCTCACATATGTTATATACAGCGTTTTGATTGTGTATGGATCATTGAAGTTCAAGCTGAACCTTTTGATAAACCCGAGCATGTTGCTTGCTTTATAAATGATATTATTGTAATGTTCAGCAAAAGTTAATTTAGAATCGAGTATAACACCTAAGTCTCTAATTTGACTGCATCTTTCTACAGTTTTCTGACCAAGAGTAACAGCTTTTTGCAATATTGTGTGTTTTCTGGTAAACGAAATGGAATTGCATTTTTTTACATTAAGTTCTAACAGATTTTTCTTACACCAAATGTAAAACTTGTCAATTTCGTGTTGAAATAATTCAAGGTCGGATGTATCACATATCTCCATGAAAAGTTTCATGTCGTCTGCATATATTGAAACACGAAGGAAACTCAAAATGTGTTCTATATCATTAATAAATAAAATAAATAATAATGGACCAAGATGAGACCCTTGTGGCACGCCCAAAGTGACGTTCACAATTGTTGAAAGTTTTCCCTCAAATCTTACTCTTTGCGTTCTCTGAATCAAGTAAGACTCAATCCATTTTAGTAGCCCAGGATTGAATCCCAACTTGGATAATTTAAAAAGCAACAATGGAATATCAACTCTGTCAAATGCTTTACTAAAATCGGTATATAGCGCTTCAACACAATTTCCTTTATCCATTACGTTCAAAGAAAAAGTAACAAATTGTATCAAATAAGTGGCTGTTGACCGTCCTTTAACAAAACCATGCTGTTTATTAGAAATTAAAGTCTTCACCTGCGAAAATATATTATCATTTATGATAGATTCAAAAAGTTTCGGGATGCTTGATAATATAGCAACCCCACGATAATTTTTAATATCAGATTTTTTTCCACTTTTAAAAATTGGGATCAAAAAAGATTCCTTCCAAACAGCAGGAAGAACGCTGGACTCCAATGATGAATTAAACAACCAAAATAAAGGTTTAACTATCTCCTTTGAAAGAAATTTTAAAAATATAGGTGGTAAGCCGTCTGGTCCAGCACCCTTCGTAGCATCCAAAGTTTCAAGAGCATGTAAGATTTCCCTGACAGATAAATTATCAACTGAAATGTCCGTCATTGGCTCGGGGAGGTATGAAAAATACTGCAAGTCACGCTCATTATCGTCATGAGAAGTATAGATGTCCTGGAAGAAATCAGCGAATAAGTTGCTAATGTCATTTGTTGTGTTACCGGACTTGTTGCCTAAATGCATTTTTGACGGAAAGTTCTTAGACTTACGTTTTTCTTTAACATAGCTAAAAAAAGATTTAGGGTCTGACTTAATATTATTCTCAACCCGGGTGTTATGCTCTTCATATGCATTTTTTAATTCTAAACTCAGTTGATCGCATATGGCCAGATAAATCGAAAGGTTTTCATCAGTTTTATTTCTTTTGTATGCTTTATGAGCTTTTTGTTTCCTATTTTTGAGATTAGTAACCAGTCTATTGTACCATACTGGGGATTTGAGACTAGATTTTCTCTTTTGTTTCATAGGCACTGCTTGTTCTAAAATATCATACACAATTTGGTAGAACGCATCCACTGCTTGACCTACATCATGATCACGTAATAAAGTTTGCCAGTCAATACAGTTCAATTTTTCTTTGATAAGTACATAATTAGCCCTACTGAAATCATAGTATGGTTCGGACAAATTATTATCCACCAATGTGGTTTTGTCGTGCACGAATATGGAGTATTCGATTGCAGTGTGGAACACTTCATTTTTCCAAAGAGGAGTAGGTGACTCTGATACACAAAAGTCTTCGGTCATATTAGTGAACATCAAATCTAAGTAGCAATTGTTCTGATTTTCCACGTGATTTACTTGATTGAGCCCGATTTCAGAACTTTTGTCAAATAGAGTACGGAGCGTTTCATTTTCCCCTGCAATCGGTATCAAAAGGGACTCATTTTCATTGTCAATAATAAAATTGGCTGCCCTCTGGTTAAAATCACCGTAAATGTGAACATTTGTTTCGGGCTCAAACTTTGAAATTATACTACCGGCAATACTAAAAAATAGTTCAAAAGACTCTTTTCTCGCATATTCTGGAGGAAAATATACTGCTACAAAAATATGAACTTGTTCTCCAATAAGACATTTGACCCAAACATGGTCAAATTCTTTACATTTGCAAGATTCAATTTGTTCGCAATCATAATCAACACTAACTGCTATAAGAACACCTCCACCACATTTTTTGTCGGATAAAAATTTATCGCGATCATCCCTAAAAACATTAAAACGATCACCGAAAACTTCTTCATTGTTAACGCTAATGTCCCAACTCGTTTCTGTTCCTAAAATCATTTTATTGCCACAAGCTCATCGGACTTATTGACCGAGTTATTCTCGAAATCGCGCGATATTGACGACACTATTGTACTAAGCTTTTTGAGCGCTTTGAGGTCATGTCCAAAACAAATATTATGCTTGATATCTACCTCGCCTTTTCTTCATACCTAACCTGATTATTCCGTAGCAGCGGGTGTTCCACTCAGCGGGTGTTCCACTGGACTCAGAATAGGTTAGGTACAAGAAATGTTAGCTGTAGATACAAGTGTTTGTATTTAGAAAATAGGATAAATACGGCAGGTGGCGAAGGTTTTCTTTCAGTCGAGTATTAGTACACGACACTGAAGAAGTCTGCACAGAAACAAAAGCGTTCACGAAAATGAAAACGGACCGTGAACTAGTTCACGTTTTCAGGATTTTTACCTAAAAACGTGATTTAGTTCATGATTACGTGATTCAGTTCACGGTGTATTTTTGCTTGTTCTCGAATTCATGACTGCAGTTCACGGATCCGGGCACGGATTTTTTTCCGTGTGCACATTGTAGACGAAATACGCGTATCTGTCAAGATAAGCAATAAAGGTAGTTGGAATTAAATGGAAATTACTAATCATTCTTCTTATTTTCTAGTTACAGGTATTCCACTAAGCAGCTCACACTCTCCATAATTTAACAAAGACTTTACAAAGGCAAGTTCCTGTGCAGTTGACGCGTTAATTGGCAAGAAAGGTATGCGCACATCAAAATCTATCCAAACAAGGTAAGCTTCACTTGGTATTTATTGAGAAAATAGTAAAAATCAACGCGGCATACTCCAAATTTAGGTTTCCTAGACGGTTGTTACCACAAGTCAACGACAATTCCACGGAGAAGACCACTATGTGTTCCTGCAGAACGATGCGCTAGCCCACAGAGCTAATGTAGTTTAAGCCTGGTTCCTCAGATTAAAATCGATTGGACTTTTTGACGTAGGACTACACAGTTAGAAATTATGAATTTTACACAACACGTAATTCATGTTTCTAAAACGGTGGAGAACGTAAACAAAGATTTCGTGTAAAATTATGTCTCATGAAACTGACACATACGCAATTCGACGAAAGATGTGTTAGATTGAATTTATTTTCTCATCTCTTTCAACTCATTCTTATGTGCTAAAGGTCGCTTGCATGAGTCAGTCTCTGGGGACAAAAAATTACACGACAATTTGGTAGTTTGTACGTTTTTATTTGCTTCATATGTTGAGGTACAATTTAAAAAAAAAATGCGGCGGTCACGAAAAGTGGTCAGATTTTTACCGTTAATATCTCAACCTTTTCCCCCAAAGATTTTCAAACTTTTTACACCAATCGATTGGAAATATTTCTAGGTATCGATTCCACTAAAGAACATTGTTGATTTCGAGCTACACAGTATTGGAAAAATCATAAGTATTAAGCCTTATCTTAAAAAGACATCTACAACCAATTTTGCCTTGCACTCTTCTAGCACAGACATTAAGAAGTATTTTAATTCAAAGAATATTGCATTGTACAATCAAAATGGCTAACATTTAGTAGCATAGACCTACGTCATCATTTCTTACAACCCAATAAGGGCTATACCTTTTAGTTTATTTGTCCTACATGATGTCAGAACTAAATGATTACTAAATCAGCAACTTGGTCCAATTTAAGAAAGTCATCCTCAAATTATGAGACGAAATCTCCATGAAGTTCGTGCGTACCACATGTGACGCATTCGAAAAACGATTAAAGCTGGTGCAAAAATTCGACAGAATCATTCCAATGCTGATCGTTTTCTATAAACATACTTTAAATTTGTTTTAGATTTCCTACAAATTTCCTGAAGACAATACTCCTCAATATAGCTACTTTTTCCCATACTGAACATTATAACTGACTTGAAACCGGAGACGATGAATCATGAAAAGTTCGTTCATGGTCAAGCGATCTTGGAGAAAATAATGATTTCATATTTGAATGAGAAGGTAGTCTCTGCAGACAGGGCCCTACATCGTCGAAGCATTAAAATGAAAATGAATCGCTTTTGATTTCATTTCACTCCACTTCAATTGGCTTTCGTGCAGAGAATGAATCTTACTTTCACCGATTCACTCCCCATTCACTTACTGTCAAACGTGAGTAAGCTTAAATTCATTTGCGATCTAGCCACCGTCAAAAGCGTTTCAAATGAAATTCAGGCTTGCTTCAAACGACGTGGTGAACTTCGTTGAAATTGATTTGATTTCATCCCCCCACAAAACATGCGTGCCAGTGTTGCTAGAAGTATTGTCATTTGACGATGCACGCATTGCTGTAACTTTGCTCGACAAAAAGCTCCCCGAGCTGGCAAGTGCGTTTCTGTTTGATGCTGCGGAGACCAATTGAAATTGCATTTGCGCTGGAGCTGTAAACACAACAGGGTTCGCATGAAAGCAACATAAATATCAGCAATTTCAGTTATCATTTCATAAAATTGGTTGATTATTGTTTTCGATGCTATAATTCATTTATCTGATGGCACTGATTCTAGTCGTAAAAATAATGAATACCTCAGAAATGAATATAAATCCGCACGTATTGCATGAATTTCAATTGTTCTGCTTCATACTAGGTTGACTTCGAAGGAAAGCTTGGTCGAAAATGTTTGTTTGAAGATTGTTTTGCTGAAACTGACTAAAAAGTGGCTGTCAAAAGAAGATAATGTGATTCATTTGAAAGTTGATAATGATAAGTTCATCGGTTTATGCTGATTCTTTCATCAAAAATTTTTTCCCCTCAAAATATCAGTTCGATCTACATTTATTCAAATCGAAGTCACGTCATTTACCTGTTGTAATTTATCACCTTAAGGTAGAAAACAATTAAGTCAAGCGACCTCCAAACTAATTTGTGCGGCCACAAAGTTCACCTTCCGCCAGCAATCTTTCAATCTCAACGTCAAAACATGTCATCCTCGACCCCGGGGGTCTCTCTACAGTCTTAACAATTAATGTTTAACGGCTTTCCGAGAGTTCTTAACTCGCATTAACCCCGCAGTTGCTATCAAATGAATAATTAACACCCCTCCTTCCCCCGCCCCAACCAACCATCCAAGTAATTTACATTCGAATAAGTACGACACATCTTAAACTTCTGGCATTCTTCTTTTCGACGGTCGACGACGACGACGACGACTGTGGTTCCGATCTTATTACAGCGCCAAGAACAATGTCAAAACATGTTGAAAGTCCCGGCGATGGTCATTGCGAGGAAAAGTCCTCGTGAAAGAGGTTATTTTACGATCGCCGAGCGTACTTACCTACGCATGAGCCCACACCCGGAGATACGGAAAGAAATGCGATTGTTGTCGTGCCATATTAATTACTGACATCGTCCCGGCGGGAACTCAGTCCAGTCGGTGAGCAGGAATAGAAAACACACTCGGGAATTGAGCTTGCTACGAACGCCTTGCCAGTTGACGATAAATTGCTCCTTGCAAGACGTATGCAAATGCGTCCATGCGGCGTCGCATTTCGAACAAAGTGCCGACTCAATGCAGCAATGAGGGTTTCTTTCGTTGTTCATGGAAGGCTAGAGCACCACATTATCGGTCTTTAAGATACAGTAACATTAAGTAATTTGTGAAATGACACGCTTTAGACTTGAATAATCGAGGACATAAATGTATGTGCTCATGTCGGACTCGCTGATTCGAGATTCCAGGTATCATCAAATCTAGAGCTGTGCGTTGTCAACTTCCTGCTGGTGGTGGTTTCGATGTAAGACAACATTACAACAGTGAAAATCCCACAATTTATGCACCACAGCTTAAGCGTTTGCCTTCTGCTCGAGCGAGTGGACGGCGTGTTCATTTCAGATAGCTCCCCCCTCCAACTCACCACTCTCGCCATCATGACTAAGTAGCGAATGCGTTGAGAAGTACATCGGGAAACAATTAACTGCCATGTTTGTCCACTGCTAATCTCTGTGCTCTGAGGTGAATCAATAGAACATCATACGAGCTGCTAAAGCAAACGGTGTATTGATCTGACCAACAAGCTTATTTGGCTTAACGCGTCTTTGACCACGGATTGGTTGCAAAATGCCTACTAAACTAATGATTACACAACAATGCCCTTCGGGCTTTTAATTAAGTCTCTTATTACGACCGGCCAAAGGGCGACCCACCTTCATGGGAGTTTTCCAATTTTGCAAAAGATCTACTTTCAAAACAAGAACCACGTAATCCGGCCCCGACATGTAATTATGATTCATCGAAATGCCCCGAAATACCAAAGGCTCGAGGGAGGCCATCTTTCACCCATATATTGGCACACTTGCCACCACTCCAAAGACGCAGAATTAATTAGATTTCGATTTCAAGAGCTGCGACTGGGGTGGCTCGATTGCACATGCCATGCCAACACCCTGGAAGGAGAGTCTTCGCCGATGTGGGTCTCCAGTCAGATTGGTTCCAATTGAAGAAAGAAAAAAGCTCTCATTTACACCCGCTAGGGTCTTTCAAAAATGCTTGCAAAACACAAAAAAGACTCATGTTTCACTTTGTACTTGCTACTGGTGTTTACATTAACCTAGCCACGATGCATTAGGCAGCCCCACTCGTGAAAGGCAACATGGTTGTTAATTTGGCTCGAGTTTGCCTTACTTTTTATTATTCATTAGAGCTGCAAACGAATACCTAATAATCACCTCCCCCTTCCCTTTCCCACAGCAGCCAGCTCGTAGAACTAAAATATTATGTTATGCGCGTAACCACCAACATTAGATGAAGCAGACGAAAACAAAAAAAAAAATTGGCAAATTTGGTGTGCCAGGCACACTTAGTACGAGCTCTCCGCTCTCTTGGTTCAGAAAGGGGAACCCGGGAACTCTGATGCAACCGTTTTTGTTTGACTAGTTAGTCTGCAGCATTTTTTGAGTGTTCAATTAGAGCTGGTTTTTCGCGAGGCAGCCACGCAAAGGGTGCTTGAGCTGAGCATCGTGGTAGCGAGCGATGGTTAAGCGTTTTAAAATGTTAGCAAATGCATTAGATATCAGTTACAAGTTATACATCTCCCGATGTGGTAGCGTAATTGGTTGTGCGTTAGGCGAGTTAAGATGTGAGTTCAATATGAATGGTATTAATTGCTTTTGACTCAGGAAGGAAGTAATATTTGCGGGTCCTTAATAACTGACATTTATGATAGTTGGGAAAATCTTCCTAAACTAATCTCATCGCTTCTTAATTCATCGAAATTTAAAATGATTGCATTAATGATGAAAAAAATAAAAAATAAAGGAAAATTACATATTATGTAAGCAAGGTCAATTTGAAAAATACACCAGTGTAATCACATTGATTAGTTGAAGTATCAATAGTAAATCATCCACATTATCTAGCATTGAAAAATATTTGAATTAGCATTATCTTTCAATCAAATCTCGAGTACTTTTTCAAATAGTCATACGTAACATTTGGACGAAGATGAGAAAATCAGCATTGTACTTCTTTGAGTTTATTTTTATTCCTATTTGAAAACCGGACATGTTTATCCCTATTAAATTCCACTAAATGAAACCAGTGTTGGTGACTGCCGAAAAAATCTGCGCAAATTATTTATTGTTATCCGTGCTTGAAACAACCACATCGATGAATGTATTGGTAAAGGCATCATACGCTTGAACTCAGTGAGTAAACAAGATTAAACGTTTTGTAGATTACTTCATTCCACAATGCAAGTCGAATGGACAACAGCTCTGCCAACCTGTGATTCAGTTTGCATTGATTGAGTGGTTGTGGAAAATCGACCCAGAAGGATCGCCAGTTGATAATGTTCGGAGACGGGAGACGATAGCATTCATTTGCACAGAATCATTGCCTTTTAGTTGAAATGAAAGTGTTGGAAGTTTTGTTAAGTATGTGCCGTCTGGGAAAAAATCAGTCTACTCAATTCGTTTTTTTTTTTATTTTCCTGTCACACGTATCCGATAAGTCGTGACAATTTGTTTTAAGGACTATTCACACAATGTGATATGCACACCTTATGAATTTTATATCACATAACATGCGAGAGAAATGGTTAACGAGATTTCAATTGAAGAGGGTTAAACATCCATATCGTCGATTACCGTTCGTTGAACAAGCATTCGCTTGTTTTCTATTTCAACAAGAATGCATAAATTTTGTTGTCGTACGCTGGCTACACTGTGCTTTTCGGCTTCCGATCCGATTGCTTTGAACGCGGCACCACACAATCACCAAGTGATCCGATCGGAAGCTTCGAGCACTAGCACTCAATCGGATCAGGAAACGAAAATGAATCACGTACAGAAGCCAATGAACGAATCAATAAATTGTACAAGCAAGCAGTGAAGAACACGCATACAATTGACAGGCGACGAAGTTCATGCTATGTTCATTCAATGTTTACCTTGCCCCATAAGTTTTCTATGTGAGAGGTGAAGCAGAACTTCTCATTGTGAGCGTTTATTGAATCAAAAAAGAGCGTTCAACGAATGATTTTTTATACGATTGGAACCAAAAAAAAAATTAAAAAAAAAAAATTCCCTCCCTATCCAAACCAAATCAAATTAATTAAAAAAAAAACAAACCCCCCCCAAAAAAAAAACCCACCCAAAAAAAAAAAAAAAAACACCCCCCATTAATTTTTTTTTTATTATAAATGTTTGCACCACGCCAAAAAAAAAACACAAGTGTCAAAGCGGCCAGGCCTACTGCGTTGCATTTATCGCAAAAGATGTTCTGTAAAATGAGTTGTATTCAAACAATTAAGGTCCCGCCACACGGCGCTTGAAATCTATGTTATAGTTCACTATAATATAGCCGTTATAGATATCTATGTCATAGTTCTATGAGATACGAGAAACAGTTTTGCAAAAATATGAGCTATGAAGTAATAGTAGCTATGTGATAGAAATCTTTGACTTAGCGCAATAAAGTAATATTTTTTCGGTGTACACACGATTTGATGTTGTAAGCTTTTAAAAATAAAATCCGGATATAATCATGGGCACATTCGGTAGCTATGAACAGAGACAGAAAAAATTGCTGCAGTTGCTTCGTATATCATATTGAAAAGGCGGATAAAACAAAAAAAACTCGCAAAGTCTGGACAAAATCGTGGATTGCTCGTCATGAAGGCTTGGGAATTGAGGCGAATCTGCTGAAAGAGCTAGGTGATGAAGATCCGGATTACTATCGTAATTTCGTAGGAATGACAAAGACAGACTTTCAGTACTTGCTGGAGAAAGTTTCGACACAAATTTTCAAGCAGGATACCGATATGCGTAAGGCTACAACTCCGAAAACGAGATTGGCATCGACTCTGAGATATTTGGCTACAGGTAAAACATTTTTGTTACGAAACAACTTTAGTTTAGTTTATTTGAAAATGCTTGATAATTGCAGGAGACAGCTACACATCTTTGATGTATTTATTTCGCTTGGGAAGATCAACTATTAACAATATAGTAATCGAGACAGTGGATGCTATTTACGTGACGTTGAAGGACGAATTCCTGTTGGTAATTTTGTATTCGTTTTTATTAGGTACACTACCAGTCAATGTTTAGAATCAGTCAAAGTACCCAACAAACATCGGTGTTGAATTAGAGCTTGTTCAAGCAAATTTGGAGAAGCTATTCAGCTGTTTCTTCTAGAATAGCTGAATAGCTTCTCCAAATTTGCAAGACTTATTTGATTAAGGCACTTCAGGGAAGTTCTTCAAATGATTTACAGGAAAGATCTTCAGATGAACTTCAAGGAAGTTCTTTAGAGAGCTTCGGGGAAATTCTTCAGAGAAGTTCAGGGAAGTTCTTCTGAAAAGTTCAGGGAAAATCTTCAGAAAAGTAAAGGGAAGTTCTACGAAAAAGTTCAGGAAAATTCTTCAGCGTAGCTCAGAGACATTCTTAGGAGAGTTTCAGGGAAGTCGGGCAAATTTATTCCTTCGAGGTTTCAAACTGTGTGTTAAAAACAACAAAAATGTAATGTAATTCAAATGATACGTTCATTTAATATTTGTACATTATTTACAGATGCCGTCAACAGAAGAGGAGTGGCTGTCAATTTTGCGTGGTTTTGGGGGAAAATAGCAATTTCCCAATTGTGTAGGAGCGTTAGACGGAAAGCACGTTACTATAAAAGCCACTACAAGGAGCGTCAGCGACTATTTTAATTTCAAAAAGCAGTTCAGGATTCCAATGGCTTTGGTGGATGCTGATTATAAGTTTACTTATATCAACATAGGAGCGAAAGGAAGGATCAGTGATGGTGGACTATTGCCGATCTTCCTGTTATTTCATCTCTCGCACTGAGTGACGGAAAAAGGCAACAAAAGCTCAAAATTAAAATGATCGATCGTGTCAAACATCAAAATCAATTTTCTATCTTTTTAACTGATTTTCAAATTTCGGATGATGTTGAAGCTAGCCTGAATACACTCATTGGAACCTATAATAATCTGGTTATTGAGTGTACCAGGTCTTTCACCAAAATTGTTAGGGTAAAAGATGAGCAAAGGTGAGCAATTTGCGTTTCAGTTGTATGGGAGCCCCTTCTTCCAGAGGGGGGAGGGGTCGCAAACTATCATAAAAACCTTTCCGGGCCCTAAAAATCCCTGCTTGCAAATTTACTCGCCAATCGGTTCATTACTTTCAGGGTCTATAAGGGTCTTACAGACAGACTGAAATTCATTTTTATACAAATAGATTTATTTTAAATATTCCATATGTTATGTAACATGATCCAAGCTTTCTAGAAAAAAATATAAAAACAGATAGCACCCTCTATCTGCAAGCCGAGAAACCCATAGAATTCAAACAATCATTTTTGTTAAAACTTATGGGTATTTTTATATGTATTATTTAAACTAGAGCTTTGAAGCTTTTATTTGGTAGAAAAATACAAAAACTCGATCGATCGATCGTTATATCCCGACCAGAAAGAACCAACAAAATTATTTCAGGTTTTGTTATTCAGTTACACTGTTTTTCTAACAGAGCTTATTAGAATTTAGATCGCGGATGTAGTTAAAATAACAGAAATTGTAACAAAAAATCCTCAAGAGTTAACAAAATAATAGAAAACTATGATATAGACATGACATAAACAAAGCAAACTTTGTAACAGTTTTGTTACGATGTAGCAAAATTATATCAGCTTTTGTTAGAATTAATATAATTCTTAAAGCAGATGTGTGCCTTCCAGGGCATTATATCTCAATTTGTTAGAAGTATGTTGTACAATTGCCCAAATGAAAACGTCTTTTACCAATTTATATCATCATGAGTAAGTCGTAACAAGGTCTGTTATAATTTTGTTATATTTATGATATACACTTCTGGTGGGGATATCATTTTTCAGAACTAAAAATACGAAGAAATTTTAGTTAATCCAGTTCAGGTTCGACATGACACAACGATGTTGAGGAATCTGATCTTTGGCTCCTGAGATGCCTGTTTCGGCTTCGATGGTGGGCAAATGGTATGGCTTATCTGACGCAATGACGATCGGATGCTCTTGAGACATTCTGAAAATTAATTTTCCAGCAATGAGCTGGTCGATTCACCCAGAATAGTAGCCCGATTTTTTGGTTTTTTAAGTTCCATCGGCTCGGACATGATTTCGACACACTTTGAGAGAAGCGCCATCTCATCATATGATGATTTTTTACGCTTCAAATTGCGTACGGCTGGCTTTGGTTGCAACCCACTCGGGTTTTCAGATTAAAAAACTGGAGATTGTGCGTCGGAATCAATGGTCAAAATCGAGGGTAGAACATCAGACCTGGTTGAATCGTGATCTTCCTTGAGTTCCTCTTCAGCGTTATCATTTTGAAAATGAGACGTATCATTCGGAAAAGAAAACAATTAATGAAACTTTTGGCATGCTTGTATCGCTGTTATAGTTTTAGCAAAAAACTTCAAGATCAACAAAGTAATAGGGCACAACTCCAGAGAGAGCCTATCTTTGTTTATTTTCTCTTTCCATTAATTCTTGTAAATAATGACCAGCTGTATTTACACAAATTATGATTATAATGACAAAAAAATAGGTATGTTCCCTGTTCTCGGGACATCCAAAATGCTCAGAAAGTGGTAACTTAATACCAGTAGTACTAACCAAGGAATCATAATCCCCTGGTCCAGACTTTCCTCGAATGAGAAATTGCAAAGCAGAATAGAACACCTAGTATACACCTCGTTTCCGCCATCACCGGTTTTCCCGCCTTTCCGAACTTTTGTACATGCTCCTAAAATGAATAAAATTGAACAAATTGCTTTTAAAGTTGTCTAGTAGAATTTTGAACGAATCTAGCTTTTATCTGACAGCTGCGCTTTCAATCCGTTCATCGTTTTCTTCTTCCAGACCCAGTTCGGCTGCAATAATAACACGGGCCTTTTTTTGAGCACCTTTCCTCAAGCGATCGGGATTCGTTGGGTCCCACAACACCGGATGTTGCTCCCAGAGCTCAATCAAGTGGAATTTTCTTTTCCTGATCCAATTCCGTTCTAAAATTATCGTGAAAACACAAGCTAGCATAAAATTCGAACAAAAAGCTACGACCAACAAACTATAAACTATTCCGTCCGGATGGAATAGCTCATAGCCTACTACTATATCATAGAAACTAGCGCTAGACTGTACACACGACAACGGATATGGTTCCTTGTCATAGCGTCAACCCTAGCAAAGGAAAATAACAAGCTGATATCATATAAGTAACAAGTTCTGTTATCCCAGATATCGTTTTGATTTCCGCTGTTATCTAATAACAAATTTAGTTTTCACCATTGGCAAATTTTGTTATCATATGTTATCATTTTGAACACACTATTTCTTATGAACGTAACAAGTTGAATTGTAAAACTATAATATTTCCAGAATATTTGAATGAGAAATTTTGCTTTTAATCAAAATATTTTTTTCAGTTATTAGCATGAGAATTTGATTTCAAATTGATAACATAATTTGAAAATATTTCAATAAATTTGCGTACAATACAGGATTTGTTATCAAGTTGTTCGCAGTGATAACAAAATAAGTTATCATTATGATATTTAACGAGTATTTTTTTGTTATTCATTCTGTTATTTTGGCTGTTTATTCAGCCTCAATGATAACATATTTAGTGATCAAAAAATGATAACCTAGTATTAGAACTTGTTATAAATTTGGTATAATCCTTTACTCGGGAAACTATCGCTTTTAAGTCATAGCTATGAGCTATCACTACATAGTTTAGGTGTTCCTATGGGCTATTACAAAGTTTTCAAGCATATAGCTGACTATATACTAGAAATAGCCGCCGTGTGGCGGCACCTTTAGATTTGAACCACAACGCATTTTGAGAATCTACAGGGGAGGAAGGATGCGTGGACATACTGTACCATACGCTCCGAGGTAAATATGATAAAATAATATTAAATTAAATCATGAAAATCCGAGTAATGATAAAAATGATAAAAATGATAAATCAATATGCAATGTCATACAGGATAGCATATAAAATATAGTGAAGGGATGTTATAATGTATAATGACAATAAAAAAAATGTCTAAAGATTGTTTCGTTGCTGCAATCATTTGCGTATCCATTATGAACCTAAAAGTGTAGACAATGTTTCATAGACACGAGAAAAATTGAAAATTATTAAAAAATAAATTATACATCATCTGAAATTATATAATACATCATATAAAGAATAGTATATTTAAACTTACATATAAAGAATAGTATATCTACACTTACTTTAAATTGTTACTTGGGAACATTGATACAAAATTTATACCTTGTTTTGTCGTTTTTCAAACAATTTTAGAAAATTTACTTGCATTTCGTTCGAAGATATTAATAAAAGTTAATATATTACACATTGAATTCAGTTTTTGGTGTTCAGTAATTTTTTAACGGTTTTGAGCTGTAAAACTTCAGTTTTACTGAATGTTTTGTGTAATGGCTTCGATTTACAAGTATCTGAGATCAAAGTAGACTCTGGCTACAAGTGGACGTATTTTCCTTTCGCTGTTTTAACGTAAAGGGTGTCCAGGATGAAATTGCCACACACAAAATTGATTCGCAAAATTCGAGTTTTCATCCGATTGCCATCAAATTTTCAGGGATTGAGAAATAACTATTAAACTTCATTTTACCATTTTACTCGTATTTTATTTACAGTCCATACGCAAATGCCCGCACCTTGGCCTTAACCCCGGCCATAAGATTCTGCACAACCTGTGAATCAACCGTTTTTTGCATGTAAACCCATACTTTCTTCAGTTCCTCGACTATCTTCACTACCTTAGGTCGTTTAAGAAGGTGCTGCTTCATAATCGCCCAGTACTTCTCGATGGGGCGGAGCTCCGGAGTGTTGGGAGGGTTGAACATTTTCGGCACGAAATTGACCTTATTGTCCGCATACCACTTCAGCACGTCCTTGGAGTAGTGGCATGAGGCCAAATCCGGCCAGAAGATTGTTGGGACGTTGTGGGCCTTCAGGAGAGGATGCAGCCGCTTCTGGAGGCACTCTTTTATGTACACCTGTCTGTTCATCGTGTCCTGGGTCACGAAAGGTGCACTCCGCTTCCCACACGTGCAGATGGCTTGCCAAACCAGGAATTTCTTCGCAAATTTGGACATCTTCTGAGTGCGAACATGCTCCGGAACGCTGAACTTATCCTTGGCCGTAAAAAACAGGTTGCCGGGGATCTGTTTCAAGTCGGCCTTCACATATGTTTCGTCGTCCATGATGCAGCATTCAACTTTCGTCAGCATGTTGAGGTACAACTTCCTGGCACGGGTTTTGGCGGACTTGTTCTGCTTCTCGTCGCAATTAGGGGCCTTTTGTACCTTGAACGTTCGAAGCCCAGCCTTAGTTTTGGCCTTCTGGACAAAACTTCGGCTTAGGTGCAGCTTCTTAGCCACATCCCGAACGGAGGCGTTCGGATTTCGGTTGAAGGCCCCAACTACGCGGTTGTGATTTTTGGTGTTGTACGGAATACTTTTTCCTTCACTTCTGGGCTTCCGATCGATGGTCAACCGTTCCTCGAACCGCTTAATCACTCGCGACACCGGGGAATTCGCGATTCCCAACGTTTTAGCGATGGAACGATGCGAGAGATCCTTGTTCTCGTGATGAATGCGCAAGATTTTATCACGCACGAGCTGTTCTTTCGACTCCATTTCCACGAGTTTTGATCACATGACTTTAAAACTTGCAGGATGTAAATAATGCACTATGAACTAAATCCACCCAAAATTTCATTAAATTCTACTCAACGGTTAAAAAGTTAGAGCAATTTCATAGTGTGGCCATTTCATCGTGGACACCCTTTATAATTTCTTTCCCTTTTCCTTACCTTTACTTTTCTTTTTTTTTTTTTTTTTTGGTTTTGTTTTTTTTTTTTTTTTCTTTTCCCTCTGCGAAAAAAAAAAAAAAAAATATTCTCCCAAAAAGCGCCAGCCACCCAGGACGAAAAACGTAACCCCAAACCCCTTCGTTTTGTTTAAAAAAAAATGTAAATTTTTTTTTTTTTTTTTTTTTTTTTTTTTTTTTTTTTTTTTTTTTGTTTTGTGTGGGGGGTGGTGGTGTGGTGTTTCTCGCCGGGAGACACCTTTCCCCAACCGGGTTTCTTATTTGTATGTGAGAGACACCTTGCTCCTGCTCCCATGTTTCCAGGTGGCTCTACAAGCATAAAGAAGTGTTCTTTTTAAACCGTGCTGTGTCCGGGACGTGCCTTTTTTGGGTTGGTACGAAATAGTCAGTTAGACTAGGTGACTTTTCCACCCATCACACAAAAACGCCCCGACCAATGCACGGTGTTGTGTAATGAGAACCCGGCATAACTTGCAGTTGACAGTTTTGTCAACCGGCAGTTGACAAATTAAATAATTGGGCGTCATCTAACCCAATTATTTCCAGGATGCTTTCCCGTAATGGCTGCGTTTGTGTTAGATTAGATTAGATTAGATTAAAAGTACCCATCTCGCGATGTATGGCAAACTTCTAGATAATTATATTGCCTTTCTTAAAAAAAAATTGTCCTATTCTAAGATAGCCATTTTTTTGCAAATTGGCTTTACATTTTAAAATATTTTTTTTCAGTGTGTCAAATGGCAGCCTAGATATATTTAAAAAAAAAAACAAAGTATGAAAAGTTGCTTGAAAGGACATAGTCTACACACCCACAAAGTTTCATCACTGCACATGAATGCACATTACTTTTGAGCTGCATACTGACCCTATACAAGAAATTTTCCTCTACCGTGGAAAATTTTGCAAGATTTTTTTCAAGATTATATTTTTTCCGAATTTTTGTGAAAATGTCATTAAAGACTTGGAAACAAAATGTTCTACGATAAAGAGTTCTTGAGTTAAGAATTTTTGAATTAAGTGAGGTTCATTAAAATCGGAAAACTTCAATTGGCATTTTCCAGAAAAACTGGAAACCCTTTTTGTTGTTGGCATGAACTCTACGAGTGGCCAAAGTTTCGTAACAAGCTTAGGCTCTTCGGATCAAACGTGTACGATAATTAAAAAAATCCCCTAATCCAGAAATTTATTTAGTTTTGAGTTGAACTGACTCATAAGTATTAAAACAGAGATATATGAAAAAGATTATTTCTTTTTATTTCGCCTCCGCAAAAGATGCTTTAAAAATCATTGAAGTCCTTTTGAAAAAAAAAACACCATAGAATTTCATTTTATTTAACAACCAAAACAAAAAGGCCTTCATCAGTTCCGTGAAAAAAATGTGTGGGTGGGTAATCGTTGGGTCCTCCCTTAGCTCAGTCGGTAAAGGCGCAGCTACAAAGCAACACCATGCTGGAGGTGGCTGGGTTCGATTCCCGGTATGGTCTAGAAATTTTTCGTTAAGGACAATTTCTCGACTCCCTGGACATATAGGGTATGATTGTACTTGCCACACAATCATACTAATGCAAAAATGGTACTTGGCATCGAAAGCTCTCAATTAATAACTGGGGAAGTGCATTTAGAACACTAAGTTGAGAGCAAGCATTAAGCTAATTGTAAAATCAATAAGCTTCAAATGCTAAAGAAGAAGAAGAAGAAAGGTGGGTAATCGTTCAGTTCATTAATCCTTCAGTCACATTAATCGAGTGGCGTGGAATTACGACCCATTGTTTTCCATTTTTAATTACGTCAAATTCTATGCTTCACGTACCAAAATAGTTAATTTTACTAATTAGATGAGTCTAAGTACTACTAGGAAAGTCAGAGGAAAGTGATTTTGTCGAATTAACATTTTTCTTATTGTACTAATTGAATTGCAGATTCTTAATCATGTTTTTACAGTCATGTACATAGACAACGCAATGGAATCAAAGCTTTGTCATCGAATGAGGAAACCTGAGGGCTGGATCAATTATGGTTTAGGTGACCGTGGAGGAAACGGAAGAGAAGTTGAGAAATGCGCGAATATTCTTGCCAATCTGAGGCTGATATACGGCGTTTATAATTTTCCGGCTGTCAACACAGAGGCTCAACATGGCTCCCCGTTACGAAATCTGAGTTGATTGGAACAAAGGTCATAAGTCCGCCAAACAGATGGTAAGGTTAAAGGAATCCATCCGTCTTGCACCAAGGGTATCCAAACCAAGCAAACCAATTTTGTGTGCTTTCTGGTCCGTGAGGTTGTCGGCCATGCTCCTTGAGAGAAGCGGGTCATGCAATTGCTGAAAGTGTCCAACGATGAGCGTGTCCTGAAGTTCTTGAAGCGTCGTTTTGGTAAGCAAATTCGTGTTAAAAGGAAGCGTGAGGAACTGTTCAACATCCTGGCCCTTATGCGTTTGGCCACCCACAAGTAAGCCAGCTTTTGTGTGTGAAAGGTGCTGTATTTTTTTGCTCGATGTGTAATAATTTTTTTTTTTGATTAGAATTTGTTTTCATCAACGCAAAGCAAAATCATATGATGAAATCTCGAAAAACTGAAATGAAATGGAGTCGAAGGATCAGCAAGTGCGTGAGAAAATTTTACACACGCACCTCGACAACCCACTTCTTTCGCACCGAGCCATCGGAAAAATGTTGAAAATTCACCAGTCTACAGTGTCTCGTGTCATAAAACGTTTCGGGGAACGTTTAACTGTCGATCGGAAGAAGGTGAGTTTTAGAAAAAGTGTTCCGTATTGTGTGAAGGATCACAAGCGAGTGGTTGCTGCCTTTAAACGTAAACCCAACTGTTCCGTTCGGGATGTCGCGAAAAAGCTGCACTTGACCAAAAGTTTCGTGCAGAAAGCCAAGAAACGAGCCGGGCTCCGTTCATTCAAAGTTCAGAATGCTCCAAACCACAATGAAAAACAGAATAGGACAACTAAAACACGTGCGCGTAAGCTGTACACACAAATGTTGACGAAACTAAACTGCTGCATCATGGACGATGAAACACACGTAAAAGCGGATTTTAAACAAATTCCCGACAACCAGTATGTGACTGCGAAAGACAAGTTCGATGTTCCAGAGTCTCTCAGGAAACAGTTAGTATCAAATTTGTTCGTGTGGTAAACGGAGCAAGCCTTTCGCTACAACTTCAACTGTAAATGGTCAAGTAAACATGAATGAATGCCTGAAAAAACGACTTCTTCCGTTTCTCAAAACACGCAACGTTCCTGCAATTTTTTGGCCGGACTAAGCCTCTTGTCACTAATCCAAGGTTGTTCTGGAGTGGTACAATTTCGTACCGAAGGATCTTAATACCCCATACTCTCCAGAGTTGCGGCCAATTGAAAAATATTGGGCTATAATGAAGCACGAACTTCGTAAGCATCCTAAAGTTGTCACTACAGAACCGGAAATGTTGAAGTCATGGTTGAAAGCGGAAAAAAATGTCGGTTCAAGTGTTGTACAACATCTTATGCGTGGTATTAAGAAGAATATTCGGGCTTTTGGATTTGGTAAAGAAATACAGTGAAATGAAAATACCTTAACCAAGATTATGCATTGTATTTTATTCCCTGAATATTTAATGACAATCGGTTGAGAGAATTGTTTTTGAGGACGAGTTTAAAGTGATGCAATTTAATTGTGGACACCTTTTGTTGCAACATATGTTAATATTTCAATCACACACCATTATGCATCCAACGCATCGTCATATAGTAGTAATATAGTAGCGTTTAACACTAAAATACATAAACTTCAAAAAAAATTATCCGATCTGCAATGGTGGGACTCTCTAGCAGCGTGAAAGGACTTCAATAGAATGGTGAAAACTCAGTTTGATTTGCACACAAAGCCATCCCAAGCCAGCTGACATGACATCGCCGAACCGCTTGGAATAAGCCTTCGAGTTAGACTGTTGACAACATAATTGCCCCTGACTTAAAAAGCCTTAATCTGTTCAAAAGCTCATAGCAAACCATCCTTGCAAACAAACACATAAAAGGCCATCAATACCATCCCTCATTCCAGCAGAATCCCATAATCCAATTATTCCAACTCGCATAAAGTACCAATAATCATCCCGCGTCGCCTCCATATTTCATCGCCGCCGAGTGCCACATTCCATCGATTCCCCTTTTCGGAAGATGTTGCGTACATGGCAACCAGTAGAGGAGCCAAACACACATCCGTGCGGGGCTGAACAGAGGGGGGGGGGGGGGGGGGTCGTTATTCATTCGAATCGTTCAACAGTAGTAGGAAGCTTTGGATGGGGAGGGATCGCAAAAGAACCATAATTGGACCATTGACTCACAAGCGAGAAGGAGATTCTTCTCTATAAGTACCAATACCTCGACTTACCTCCTTCTGGGGGGAAGGTAGCGACTTCCATCCAAGAGGCAAAAAAAAATAAACGATTACACGGCACGCGACAATTTATGACCGCTCTTGGGTAGCATCGGAATGAAGCCGAGTAGCGGGGAAGCAATAAATATCAAAATCGGATATAAATAATATCGTTGTCTTAGCGAATATGGCACTGTGCGCCCAGTAAAATCCACCGGGAGACCATTCGAGATTCAAGGGATCTGGTGGGATGAAAATCAGAAATTGAAAAATGTCTCGCCGTTGAAAAAACGGATTCGTGTCGCTCCGTCCGGGGCCAATTTATTCTCCAGCGATGCCTAATGAGCCACAACGGACGAAACGGACGGTTGACGACGAAGGGGGAAACAAAACAAGGATAAAAGGGTGTGTTTGTTTTTGAGCTGAAGCAAACGAGGAAACGCATGCTATTTCCGGTAAACGCGTCAAAATCTCTTCATCTTGTTTTTCGTCGACAAACCCTTCAACAGTTCCAGAAATAAAAACACCGCCACAGATAGCTCCCTCGCGCTGGTGCGGCTAAATCCGGTTGAAGTGAAATGCGACATGCGAGTTTGGAGTTCAAAGAAATACTACGTCTGTCGAAAGCAAATACCAGCGCAAGCTGGGAGCAAGGGTATGGGGAAAATGTTATCCTACTTGCTTGTGAGCAGGAGGAACGCCAAGCGGGGAAAACAAAATGAGTAACGAAAATGTTATCATTGAAAGGATTTATATTCAGAGCAGTTTCAGAGTTTCATTTCAAGATGTGTTTGTTACTGCTTTAGGCTAGAGCTACTAGAAGGATCCATACGGGCTGTACTGGCGAGCTATACACTCACAGAGGCTTACTGGTCGGCAGGGTCCGCAGGAGCCGCAGGGGCCGCAGGGGCCGCAAGGGCCGCAGGGGCCGCATGGTGCGCAAGAGCCGCAAGGGTCACATGGTCCGCAAGAGCCGCATGGTCCGCAAGGGCCACAAGGGCCGCAGGGGCCGCAGGAGCCGCAAGGGCCGCAAGGGCCGCAAGGGCCGCAAGGGCCGCAAGGGCCGCAAGGGTCACATGGTCCGCAAGGGCCGCATGGGGGACAAGCCGCTGGTCCACAGATAGAGTCACACGGTACGTTGCATGGATCACACATTTTGAAATGTCTCGCTTCAAAAGCCTGAAGATAAATGAAATCAATCATCATATCTTGTGATAAGATCATTGATTCTTACCGATATGGACAAAGCCTTCAAATCCTTCAATTTTCTTTTTCTTCAACTCCAGATTTTGCTTCCTTCTCGAAAGGTGTTTGACATTGAATTGAAAAATGATTTCTCGAACAAGTCATGGTATGCTTTGATTTTCATGACAGAGCTGCTGGCTACTTTGATTTTCGACCATATCTGACTGTACACGGTCACAAATTAAGCTGTGTCATGAGTCGGTTTTAACTTATTTTCGTCAAAAGTGGAATCACCAAGGGGTGAGTCGCTTAGAACAGTGTGCCAGGCACGCCGTTGTCGAAAATATTACATCATAACGGAACATGTGTGGCACTTCTGAGGCACACTTTTGACAGTTGTACTTTTCGTAGATATAACCTGGCAGCCCTGGACGACGTTGACGTGTTAAGTTTGTGGTGTTGTTTACGCAGGAAAATCAGATAAATTCTGGTTTCTAAGCGGAGAAGCGATGTGCCTCCAGGATTTTGCCAATATCATGTGAAGAAAAGGTATCAATTCCACAACCGTCTCATCCAACATCATCGAGTTGTTTGAAAAAGTTGCACTCACTTGTATTTTACGAATGCTGCATTTTGCTTTCAATAAAGTTTATATAAGATTTATTCAAAACATTATCTCACAATCACTTTCTGTTACAAGAGATATTTAGGGCTCAGCCTTTGGTGCCTTTTGTAAAAAAGCTGAAAAACATTAATATCAACGTTTTTTCTAAGGGCTGTGGAAAGTTCCAGGTGGAGGCGTTATGCCCTATTTACTAAATGAATGGGCAAAAATCGCAGTTGTCGTTTTCGATGGACGAGAGAGGAAACTGGCATATTTACAGTCTGATCAGGCATAGCAATAATCTTCATTTTCGAATGCCAGAATGTTCTTAAAGGAAACGACGACGAACATATCTGGACACATCGACATCAAGTGTAACTAGTCACCCTCCTGCTGCAGCACAGTTCGTAAGCCTCAGCAATTCAGACAGAGGAACATCTTTAGAGACTACTTATCAGAGTGGGTTTCGTCGCGTTCATAGTTTTTGCAGGCGTACTTGAGAAAGCGGATGAATCAATCATAAATGTGCTTGCTGACTCAACTCAAGGGTATTAAAACGCGATTTCCGCAACAAAAACCTTGACTGAGACTCAAATCGCCTGCAAAAATTTGCCTAGCAAAACAAAACAATTGCTTGGTTGCCAGGCGAGGCCAAACCATAACAATTGAACAGTCAAGCTACCGTGGCACAATTGGACACCTATTGGCACCACGATCGGAACACCAGGATTCATCGTAATGTATAAAGGCACACTAAAAAAAATCGGCACAAGTGGTTTTGTGCTGAGTGACTCACCCTTTGGAATCACTCAAATTTGTGAAAATGAAACATGGATTGAAACAAAGTTTCTGTTTAGAAATATTTAGTAAAATCTTAGTTCGAAAAAAAAACCTACGTTTTTTGATACGTTTCCGTTGGGGAAAAGAGATGATAGCAGAACGCAAGGCAACGCGGCGTTTGCGAGAGTGTTTGCATCGCCTCACGTGAACTCGAGTACATGCGACCGCGATCGAATTGCCGCTGCGTGAATTATGGCCAAAACACAATGTAGACGGAAACGAAACGGCAACGGCAAGTTTGACAGTTGTTGCAAATGACTTCGATATGTCTAAATAGAATCGGCTTGGATCTAGACTGTTTTCATTCCGAAAAACAGGCTTACTCCGATCGGGCTTTTTCGCTGTCGTTATCATTGTGTTTGGCCCATTAACGCAGGCGTCCGTTCAGCTTTAACGTGATAGTTGAAGAATCCACAAATGGGCGCCACCATGATACGACTTGCAATGTTAAGGAGTAACAAGATAATGTTTGAAGCAATAACACTTGAGATGATAGCAGTACGCAATATTATATCTTATTATATCAGCATATCAAATATTACTGAGATTCAGCTTGGAAATAACATAACATGTTTACTAAGAATCAGCTCATGACCAAAATTTTGACTTGAATATCTTCAAAAATAATCCGAATTGTTTTTCGCCGATAGATATTCAGTTTGTACAAGTGATTCGAACTTCCTGCACGAAATTTGTATGGTTTTCGAGAATCGAATGAATGGATTTTTTCGCTGATTATGAACGAAATTTTTAAATAAATTGCTGTTTTTATTTTCAACCGTCATTTTCCAATGATTTTTTAACTTTTCCTACTAATTTTTTATTGTTTCTTTAAAATATTCTTATAATTGTTTTGGAATCAATTTTTCAACTTAATTTGAATTTGACTTCTGAATTTATCAAATGATTTTGTACTGAAGTTTAAAGTTATAATTTTCTGGATATTTAAGAACTTCTTTTAATTTCCACCCTTCTAACCAATTATGGCATTGATTACTAAAACCGATATAAAACTAGTTTTAAAATGATTTCTACTGATGTTGAACCAACATTAAAATGTTTTTTATTTTTTTTTTATTTGTTTAAACGTTGATTGTTAAGCTGATCCTTAAACCTATGTTGAAAGTTATTTTGAACTGGTTTTATTTGATTTTTAACTGATTTTTTTAATAACTTTTGAAGGACTCGTTTAAACTAGTCAACAGTTTATTTTATTTGATTTTAGGATATTTAAGAAAATAATGTTTATTATTTATTGCTGTACTCCTTTTGAACTGATTTAAGGACCTTTTAGGTTCTTCTGAACCAATAATGGAGTTATTTTTTTTGTTTCTATTAAAAAATAGAAATAAAAAAATAACTCCATTATTGGTTCAGAAGAACCTAAAAGGTTGTTGTCTGGTTGTTTTATCACCAATTTAGTTATGTTATTTCATCTGAATGGTAGAAGTAAAAGCTAATTTTAGCTAAGAATTATATATTTGAACAATTGATTTCTAACTGATTGAGTATCTGATGACATATCTACCCAAGAAAAACAAACCCACCATAATTGGTTGCAGCAATCTAATTGCGGCTTAATTGAGTCACATTAAAGATACACTAACCGAGTTTCAATGCATGTGCTGCTAGGGTAATATTTTGAAATGGTTTTGATTTTTATTTAATACAGGTTTTGGCACTGGTATTGATTTTGAACTGTTTTTTAAATAATTTTTAGCAGATATTTGAACTGATCCTTTTATAATTTTTCAAATTTTTTTTAAAATAATGTTTCATCTAATACTGAAATTCAGGGTTGAATTATAAACAGCACAACAGCGAATTCACGGTAGATTTTTAAACAGCCTTTCGAACATTTTCAATTTAAAATTTGAAAACTACGAAACTTTTAACAAACATTCCGCTTGTTGTTTTTAAAATTAAAATAAACAAAAAAATAAGAAACTGAAACACCTTTTTCGACTATCACTAGTCAACATGGGAAAATTCCTTATACCTCGAGTGAGAGAGAGAGAGAGAGAGAGAGAGAGAGAGAGAGAGAGATAGAGATCAACGTTTAAAGTCATTGTTTACAATTGGCTTTTAGGCCCGTATCATGAGTAATTCGAGTAGTAACTCGAGATATATTGACAGATATGCCGATTTTGTCTGCAACTAACAGACTTCTTAAGTGTCGACCAAGGGGCAAGACAGCTTTCTTGTGAGTAAGTTTATTCTTCAAAGTTACTCAGGAATCATCAAATTTGCTCACTCTATGATGTTCTTCTCCCCCCGAGATATAGAATGGTGGGAATGCCAGAAAATGTTTGCGAAAACGAAAAAACAACTTCACTCATATTTGATCATAAAACTCACGTTTGCTCTGAACGCACCAGCTTCCAACAACTTGTATAACTTATAACTCGATTTTAAGTATTCTGGCAGCACTAGCTTGAATGCGACGGTGGTATCGGTGGCAACCTTGGCAACCAATAACAGCAGTATGTTTACTGTCTGGGAAAATTATTTGTTATCGTATCGTAAGAAGCTCTCATTTCAGGCAAGAAAGTTCGCAGTATTTGGAGGAGTATCAATTCCTAAATTGTTTCATATTGTTTAGTTGTTTTCTTGTAGGAAGGCGAACTTAATTGACTGCCGAATGAATCACCTCCAAAACGAGACCAATCCTGTTCGACCAACCGCAGGTATTGAAAACTCCAGTTTTGCAATTGGTCGATCCGGCTTGGTTTCTTTTTGAAGATGATCCACACCACATAGATGATACGCCAATGAATGCCACATATTCCGATTGTATGGATTAATTGACCCAACCCATATTCGACGTTGACTTTGACTGTGGGAAGTTTTGGAAATGGGATTTAAAATAAAATAATTAACCTTTAATCGATCTTCTATTGCGGATGACTCTCCAGATTGAGCTACAGAAGTATCCCGGCAGATGAAAAGTAACATAACCTATTGAACGTGTCTTTAATGGTCAATGGAGTACTACTTGCGTTTCTGTCCTTCTCTGTCTTATGAAAAGCTCATACTTATATAAGAAATGAATATAAGAATGTC
The DNA here is from genome assembly GCA_024533555.2 of Aedes koreicus. Classification (NCBI taxonomy): domain Eukaryota; kingdom Metazoa; phylum Arthropoda; class Insecta; order Diptera; family Culicidae; genus Aedes; species Aedes koreicus. Next base: position 459,056 of record JAHHFK020000859.1, on the reverse strand, counting down.
ACCCAACCAGCAGGAATTCAATTGATTTTAAGTTGGTAGTAAAGAATGTGCACACCAAAAAGTAGTCAACGGGAAATTAGTGGTATTAAATGGAAAATATGAGAAAATCAAAAGTAAATCATTTATTTAAGACTTCATAAAAATACAAATATAAAACATATACAGTTAAGTCAATTTGACCTGTTGTATCCAAATGCCCGCACCTTTCGTTTGACACCTTCCATCAGTTTTTGCACAGTGTCATCCGTCACCAATTTTGCAGCTTTCTGCCAGTTACGCCTGAAGCTTTTCTCATCAATTGCTACGCTATTCGTTTTTCGAAGATTCCTCTTGACCAGAGCCCAATACTTTTCGATCGGACGGAGTTCTGGCGAATTTGGCGGATTGCAATAATTTGGGACAATATTTACACCATTAGCAATGTACCAATCCTTAGCCAGTTTTCCATAGTGGCAAGATGCCAGGTCAGGCCAGAACAGCACCGAACCGTTGTGTTCCCGAATGAACGGCAGTCGAACGACAGTCGTTTATTCAGACACTCTTTTACGTAAATTTGTCCATTTAGAGTGCCAGTCGTGATGAAGATGTCGCTTCTGAGACCGCATCCACATATTGCCTGCCATACGAGGTATTTTTTTGGGAACTTCGACAATTTTCTTTGCTTAAAACGATCAGCAACATTTCCTCTTTGCAACGAGGTATAAAACTGTAGTCCCGGTATCTGCTTAAAGTCATCTTTGCAAAATGTTTCGTCGTCCAATATTATGCAGTCGTATTCCTTCAGCATAGTGTCATATAATTTTCTCGATCGAGATTTTGCGCTCTTGTTCTGGCTGTCGTTACGATTTGGAGCAACACCTACTTTGAATGATTTCAAGCCTGCACTTTTCTTCACTTTCTGGACGAACGATGGAGACATTTTCACTTTTTTCGCCACATCACGAACGGAGATATTCGGTTTCTTCTTAAATTCTTTCTTCCTCTCCGCGACAAAACGAGAATCATTATTACCTCCGGAACCGACCTTTCTCTTTAAAGTTAAGCGCTGCTGAAAGTTTTTTAGCACTTTAGTAACCGTCGATTTTGCGACTTTTGATGACTTGGCAATATCGCCGTGCCACATATCTGGATTTTCCACTCTTTTGTGCAAAATTGCTTCGCGCACGCGTTCTTGATTCGACGCCATTTTACTGAATAAAGGTTACTGTAGCCAAACGACGTCTTCATCATAGCACACATACATTAATATTCATGTAGTAGTGATCGGAATAGCAAAGCGTACACGGAGAAGACTGCATTAGGGCATTTCCGACGACTACTTTTTGATGTGCACATTCTTTACATTCACCTTAAGCGCCCTATACTTACGCTTTACTGAGGCAAAATCGAGTCCTGATAGCCTTCGCCTCCTGCTCAGGGGAACGATCAAAATCGATTTCCTGTACAACATTTATCTGCCCCAATCTTTGTCCGGATTTGCATTTCTGGAGAAGCAATCTTTTAATGACATACTGCTTGACAGCTTCAACGGTAGTTTGGAACATTCTGACATCACCCACATAGAACCTAAACTCAAGGGGGTTCGTCAAAATAGCACCCAAAATAGGGTGTTTATTACCCCAACGTTGATACGGTAAACTTTCACGACAGAACTTCCTTGTTTTGATTATGAAATTTCACTGTCAAAACCAAGCTTTACAAAAGGTGGGAGTGGCCAATATCACAATATCAATCAAGTGAATAAGTGATGCTCATAGGTATTTGCTCAGAGTTACTCAGGATTGCTCAGTGTCTTGCCCCTAGGTGTCGAGTGCTTGACTGTTGCTCTAAATCTTTTATTCAAATAAAACCTTGCACATTTCATTTGGATTTCTACCGGTCTAGAAATCTGTTCTACACAAGACATAATATATAAGTTTGAGGAAATGACATTTTAGCATTTACAGTTGCATAATGTCGGTGGTGAAGACTTATACCCCTTTCACACTAAAACCTATATTTCGTAATAAAGAGTATCTTGATATCAAATGGCATGCACATTATTTCCTGTGAAAACTAGATGGACTGATGCTGATATCAAGACAGTCTAGTTGGCCGAGTTGTATTCGGGGCTATTGCCTTCATCAGTTTGTTGATTGCATTCTTAGAAACCATCACGGGAGGCTCTCCTGCGTCACAGACTCGTTCGCCACTCTCGCTTTATCAGATTGGTTTCGATCGGTGGCAAGCAGATGAATTTTATGCATTTTGAAAGCAAATTTCAACAATCTTTGGACTCAAATGCTAGGAAAAATTGTCTTCGATCAGCGTAATTAGTGCTTTCGTAAGGCAATAAGCGCTAAGAAAGAACCTTCGCAAATCTTTTCATTAAACCAGCCAGAAAAGCTTCAGTTGTAACGCACCTCCATAGGCCGATTAAGCGTTCCAAAGTCGTATAGATGCTCTGCCTTAAACAACACGTATGATGGCAACAGTTCTCTGTTCGTACTGCCGCAGATCTTTAAGGATGTGGCCAACTTACAGTAGTTCCTCACGTTCTCAAAGTATCTCAAATCCTGCTTACATATGACAAACTTTTTTCTTGGATCGTCCGACGGATTCGTTTCAGAGACTCCGTCGAGCGAAACCTTCAAATTGTCCATGTCCTGGTATCACTGCTTGACACAACTTGAAGTTTTGCGCAAACCGTTTGTTTAGCTCCTGGTAAGCGCGAAGAAATTGAGCCACCCAGTACCTCGACGGCTTGTTGTCGATACAAGCTGGGATGCTTCGACCCTGATTCCTCAAATAGATCCGAACAATCTCCCGAAGATGATCCTAAAAAGATAATTCATCCGCTTCTGAGAAAACTTTTTGGTGATCAGGAACCTATGTAGACCATTTGTCGACTACTATGCAGTTTTCTTGTGGCTGCTACTTGTGACATCTCTTCGGTTTTCAAACCTGATCTGGAAACCACTATTCACATTAGACAATTATCGGCTTTCCGATAGCTACGCACCATGTTGTCACCTGTTGTCATAAGAGAATAATTTTTAACGTAAAATAACTTGGAATTCCGCTGAAATATGATTCATTAATAGTTCGAATGTATTGGCTTGCTGAGATTTATGGATCTTCTTCTTTTATCATTTCAAGCTTATTGCTTTCACAATTAGCTTATTGCTTGGTCTCAACTTAAATAGTGTTCTAAATGCACTTCCACAGTTATTAATTGAGAGCTTTCGATGCCAGGTACAATGTTTGTATTAGTATGATTGTGTGGCAAGTACGATCATACGCTATGCCCAGGGAGTCGAGAATTTTCCTTAACGAAAAATTCCTAGACCAGACCGGGAATCGAACCCAGCCACCTCCAGCATGGTGTTGCTTTGTAGCTGCGCCTTTATCGACTGAGCTAAGGGAGGACCCAAGAGATTTATGGATATCAGGAACAATATTTACCGAGCAAAAATTTCAGGAGCTTAAAAAAGCTTGTGAGTAAACTGTGATGGTTTATAATACTGAAAAACCTTAGTGTACAAAGTACCTCCGATTGTCAAAAGAAGCCCCGCACGACGGTTAAATGGAAAATGTAAGAAAAGCATAGTATGAGATTCCAAATGGCGATTGGATCCGCAAAAAATAAGAATATAAAAATGAACAATAAATGTTACCTGTAAAATTGAAAGTTTTCCAATCACCTTCAAGTGATAGCGGCTCGGACAATGGCCTGTTAAAAGACCAGTATGTATGCATAGATTTTTTGAGAACGATCAAGTATTTTGCGAGTCATAGAAATATTTGGAGTAAGAACCGCTTTGGTTGCCTATAATCTATAATCGCATTAAATTATAATCACATATGCATTGATTATAAGGGTAATCAACAAAAATGATCAAAATGAAAGAAGTCATAAAAAACGTGAACTCAGTATCAATCTTCAATAACATATATATATTATAAACCAAATAGCTTGGGTTGGTTGAGCTAAAACTGTCCACCACAATCCACACCACATAGGGGAAAGTGATCTAATGTGGGTCAATAGATCTAAGATTCAGCCAATGCTTAAAATTCGAAGTAATTATTAATTCACTATTTTAACGCTGAAAATCAAGAATATACAGTAGTATTGTTTCACTTACCTACCTTACCAATCAGACTAAGGCCGGCGTGGCCTCTGCTGTAAGGGGTGTATCGAAAATAAGCTATCTACAAAATTTCTTTCAAATTTTGTTGAAAACCGATATTTTATTCATACCAATAATTGATCCCTTATTGTATGACGTTAAACTTGAACATAATGAAGACCGGATGAAAGTTATTCCTTCACGAATTTTCGAACTTTGGATCGAATGCTCTTCATTAAGTTCCGGACAAGTGTTGCATCGCATTCTTTGGACGCTTGAGCCCAAAGTTTTTTGAACTCCTGCATGTTCCCAGCTGCCTTACCAGTCTTCTTGAAGACCCTCTTCACGATTGCCCAGTAACGTTCGATGGGTCGAAGCTGAGGGCAATTTGGTGGATTGATATTTTTCTCAACGAAATCTATACCTTTTTCCGCAAGCCAATTGAGAGTGGTTTTGGCATAGTGAGCCGACGCTAAATCCGTCCAAAACAGTGGAGGTGTACTATGCTTCTTATATAAAGGCAACAATCTCTTCTGGAGACACTCAGATCGATAGATTTCCGCATTTATAGTTCCGGTAGTGTAAAAAATGGTTGACTTCAAACCACAGGAACATATTGCTTGCCATACCAGTACCTTTCGACCGAATTTCTCCATTTGAATCGACCTGTCCGCATCGCTCACATCCTCCCCAACGACGGTAGTAAAGTAATGTGGACCTGGAAGGGTTTTTCTGCCGGGTTTTCTACCTCTTCCTGGTAGCTCATTCAAAGAATAGTGTTCCCCAAACTTATTAATGATTGTTTTAACACTCGCATGATGAATTCCAAACCGCTTCGCCAATTTTCGCATAGTAATACCCTTCTCACTTAGCCATGTGTCCAGAACCTTAATTTTCACTTCCTTTTCAATACGCGACATTTTGAAAACGCGGAATTTGAACCGCACAAACAAGTAAACAAAAGAAAGTTGACAGTCAAACGCACAGCATGCAGTGTTCAGAGCATAAAAAACCATCACAAATACATGCGTACAATGCAAATTTATGTGGATAGCTTATATTCGATACACTCCTTACACAGAAGTTGTTTCCATTGTAATCGGTCCATGGCTGTACTTCGCCAGCCTCGCTGTCTGCGGAGGGTCCGCAGGTCGCCTTTTACTTGATCGATCCACCTTGCTCGTTGCGCGCCTCTTCTTCTTGTACCTGTCGGTTCATTTGCGAGAACCATTTTCACAGGGCTGTCGTCCGACATTCTTACGACATGCCCAGCCCATCGTAGTCGACCGATTTTTGCGATGTGTACGATGGGAGGTTCTCCCAGCAACTGGTGCAATTCGTGGTTCATTCGCCTCCTTCACGTTCCGTCATCCATCTGCACTCCACCGTAGATTGTACGCAGCACCTTCCGTTCAAAGACTCCAAGGGCGCGTTGGTCCTCCGCTAGCAATGTTCATGTTTCGTGGCCGTAGAGAACTACCGGTCTAATTAATGTCTTGTAGATGGTCAACTTTGTGGTTCGGCGAACTTTGTTCGATTTTAGCGTCCTTCGGAGTCCAAAATAGGCACGATTGCCAGCCATAATGCGCCTTTGTATTTCTCTGCTGGTGTCGTTATCGGCGGTCGCCAATGAGCCCAGATACCTGAATTCGTCTACTACCTTGATTTCATCACCGTCGATCTGAACTCGTACTAGGAGGCTAACATTGTCTCCTCGTGAGCCTCTTCCCTTCATGTATTTTGTTTTCAGCGCATTAATCACAAGCCCAATCCTATCAGCTTCAGCTTTAAGTCTGATGTACGTTTCCGCCGTCGTCTCAAAGTTACGTGCTACGATGTCATCGTCGTCGGCGAAGCCAAATAGTTGGACAGACTTCCTGAAGATCGTGCCACTCGTGTCTATCTTAGTTCTTCGAATCACACTCTCTAGTGCAATGTTAAACAACAAACACGACATCCATCAGTAATAGGTAGTATTGTCTCGCTGACACATCAATAGGCAAGTTAGGCAATTTTTAACGATACGCCGAATTCTAGATCCATAGACCCATATTAGAGCACTTTCCCCTATACCACAAAATGGACGAACCGGTTCTTACATAAAGCAAAAAAATCACGATAATAAAATGTGCAAAATAGGGTAGTGAAGGGCTTAAGCTCCCTGGGACCCTATTCCAAGCAAGGGCTAAACGTTAACCTACAACGCTCATTTTTTGCAGTATGATGCTTCACATGATGATGCACCATGGTGCAAAAAATAAACGTTGTAAGTTATCGTTTACCTCGTGCTTGGAATAGGGTCCCGGGGACCTTAAGCCGTTCCCTACCCTATATGACACATGAATAATTCCACTCGCTCCCGTACATCATCCAAGGAGTCCGAGCAGGCAACCAGCAACGAATAGGTAACCAAACAGTAAGCACATCTTAGAGGATAAACTGATTCACTTCAACTGCGCCCAGTAGCTTGGGTCAGCAGGGAATTCACCGCTCAAAATCAAAACAAAACAAAAAATTAAGAAGCTGCTCCTCAAACACTCAAACACTTTACTTTTCACAATTTCAGGCTTATTCAAACAAACACAAATTATCCCACGAATCATCTCGTGTAATTGAGTTGTACGCTGTTGGTCTCAACGCACTCATACTAACACATTGTTGATTCTAACACGCATTCGCTTAAAATAAAAGCACCAGCAAACTGCACACAGGTGACGTTTTATGCTTTTCACTACCACTATCACGACAGCAGCTCTCCCGAGTTCCTACTCCTGCCGATAGCCATAAGCCGGGGCAGTTAAAGCCGGGAATGCCGATAGCCATAAGCCGGGGAAAAATCCTTGGAAGAAAGTGCTTAACTCAGTAGAAATCAAACAAGGCTGAATAATTTTTTCGAAAGGCATTTTAATAAAGAAGAGAACGCAATACGTTTTGTGGCATTTTAACCTAACAAAAAACGTCATGTTTGTATGCACTCCCTCCATTGAAGCTTGAAAAACATGCATGTAAATAATTCATAAGGAGACAAACTCACCTCAGCGTTCTTTTCCAACCCGAAAAACCTGTAGAACCCCCCTTGGGCGAGCCAAACCGCTGAACACGAGCCCCCACAGCCAATCCATGACAATGACATTGATTCTTGCGAGTGCCCTGGTCGAGGAACTACGGGGCAGCAGCTGTTGCTCCTAAACTAGATGCACCGCCGGTCTTCTAGTGTTTGCTCAGCTCCACTACGACCGACGATAATGTACCTATGTGTAAGCTTTGCTCTTTTCGCCAGCCAAGTTCAGGCACCGCAAAGAGGCACGAGTTCGTCGTCGTCGTCGTCGTCGTCGAGTGGGTCTTTTCTACAAACAAGCCAAATCCTGTTTGTCGACCCAGCAGCGTCTCCCAGTTCGCAGTGGCCAAGTCTGCACGCGAATGTCCAAAGGAGAGAGATAGGTGGGTTGCACTCTCGCGACGGCAATCACATGTGTTAGCAGGGTGCTCCAATTATGCACTCAAACATTTGATTCCGCTTTCTTCGCCGGGTCGGTATTTAGTTTGTTCAGGTCTCAAATCCGCCACGATGACGACGACGACGACGACGGGGGATTATAGCATTTTTTTTGCGACGAATTCAAGAGCAATGACGACGACGGCGACCAGCAGCGAGTTGCTTACGGTAAACACTAGAGCTGGCGGACGAGAATGGCAATGTCAATGTTTGAATAAAATTTATTATTTTTAATGCGAGGAACTCACTTGAAAAATGGTCTCTGCTGAGGTGATTGCGGTCAGGAAAATAAAAGTAAAGAAACTACATTGTTGGTTGGCGAAACTGATGGTCGTGTGGCGCGAAGTTAAATATTTGGCGGATGAGATTATCGTTGTTTGGATGGGATTAAATTGATTTGTTGTAGGTTCCTTATGTAGGCGCGGTTTTTAAAAATATGTATAATGTTGTCTTATATGGGGGTTTAAACTGCTCTAGAATTCAACAAGTCTGCTGCAATTTAAAAACTATGCCATCAGAGGTTAGGATTCTTGGTCTTGACAGCAAAATTCCGCCATATAGGTAACCTTGAAACAAAGTCCACTTTTTATTTCCAACACACAAAGCGATATGCCGAAATCTAGTTTTCAATCAAGTTCCTTGATATTTTTGGAGTATCTTTGCTAAGTTTTTCTATGTTCATTTTATTCATTTTATTGGGTTGCGCTCCAAACCCAAATGCTCTTACTTTTCTCTTCCGACTACTTTGACCCATGTTTTCTTCACTTCTTGATCTGTTGTGACTGTTTTTGGATGTTTGCGTAAGTACCACACTAGAGATCTTTTTTGTTTTGTTTTGTTGAGTTCGTTATGCGTCCTTAATGTTAGTGTAAATCGATCCTCAAATTCGATTTTTTTTAAACGTATTTTTGTATTCCATTGAAATAAACCACCCACACTTGTGAGTGGCCCCAACAGCATCCATCATGTTGCTTTAAATCGGTCCTCAAACTCGATGTTTTTAGAGTATTCTTGTATTCCATTGAAATAATCCACCCACACTTGTGAGTGGCCCCAACAGCATCCTTACTGTTAGTTTAAATCGATCGTCAAATTGGATATTCCAACATATTCTTGTATTCCATTGAAATAATCCACCCACACTTGTGAGTGGCCCCAACAGCATCCTTACTGTTAGTTTAAATCGATCGTCAAATTGGATATTCCAACATATTCTTGTATTCCATTGAAATAATCCACCCACGGTTGTGAATGGCCCCAACAGCGTCCTTAATGTTAGTGTAAATCGGTCCTCAAATTCGATTTTTTTTAAACGTATTTTTGTATTTCATTGAAATAATCCACCCACACTTGTGAGTGGCCCCAACAGCATCCTTACTGTTAGTTTAAATTGATCGTCAAATTGGATATTCCAACATATTCTTGTATTCCATTGAAATAATCCACCCACGGTTGTGAATGGCCCCAACAGCGTCCTTAATGTTAGTGTAAATCGATCCTCAAATTCGATTTTTTTAAACGTATTTTTGTATTCCATTGAAATAAACCACCCACACTTGTGAGTGGCCCCAACAGCATCCATCCTGTTGCTTTAAATCGGTCCTCAAACTCGATGTTTTTAGAGTATTCTTGTATTCCATTGAAATAATCCACCCACACTTGTGAGTGGCCCCAACAGCATCCTTACTGTTAGTTTAAATCGATCGTCAAATTGGATATTCCAACATATTCTTGTATTCCATTGAAATAATCCACCCACACTTGTGAGTGGCCCCAACAGCATCCTTACTGTTAGTTTAAATCGATCGTCAAATTGGATATTCCAACATATTCTTGTATTCCATTGAAATAATCCACCCACACTTGTGAGTGGCCCCAACAGCATCCTTACTGTTAGTTTAAATCGATCGTCAAATTGGATATTCCAACATATTCTTGTATTCCATTGAAATAATCCACCCACGGTTGTGAATGGCCCCAACAGCGTCCTTAATGTTAGTGTAAATCGGTCCTCAAATTCGATTTTTTTTAAACGTATTTCATTGAAATAATCCACCCACACTTGTGAGTGGCCCCAACAGCATCCTTACTGTTAGTTTAAATTGATCGTCAAATTGGATATTCCAACATATTCTTGTATTCCATTGAAATAATCCACCCACGGTTGTGAATGGCCCCAACAGCGTCCTTAATGTTAGTGTAAATCGATCCTCAAATTCGATTTTTTTAAACGTATTTTTGTATTCCATTGAAATAAACCACCCACACTTGTGAGTAGCCCCAACAGCATCCATCCTGTTGCTTTAAATCGGTCCTCAAACTCGATGTTTTTAAAGTATTCTTGTATTCCATTGAAATAATCCACCCACGGTTGTGAGTGGCCCCAACAGCATCCTTAATGTTGGTTTAAATCGGCCCTCAAAGTTTTTTAATGCATTTTGAAAACATAATTGAACACTTGTGAGTGGCCCCCACAGCATCCTTAAGGTTGGTTTAAATCGGTTCCAAAATTTAAATAACTTTAATGTGCATCTCTGTACAGAGAATAAATCGGGAACATAGTTAAATGTCTTATTCGCTGCCGACGTCAGTTGAATTCAGCACACCGGTTACCAAAAACGAATCCCGTTGCAAACCCAACCATTTTATCCAACATCCCAGTGATTTCTCGTGGAACTGCAGAGGTGATATCGGTTTCCAAGCGAGTATCACATCAACATATTCCTACCTATTCCCTACCGCTGATCTGGCAATAACGAAGTAGCAACCTGGGGCGGTCAATCATGCTCGTGCTCAGGCTCAGAGCAATACTTTTTTATTGATGACCAGCAGTGCACAATCTTTCCGCTTCGCGGAGCTGGAGTGCCATTGAGTTTTCTGACCAAGATTCGATTTGGCATTTTGACAATTAAAAAGGTTATGGTCTTCGATAAAGTTGTTCACTTGGTCAAGACCCGTTCATTGGTGACTCTTGGCCCCAAATCTGTCCACTACGTGGTGCTAGTGTGCTTGTACATTTTTGGAATATGCTGGATTTGTCTCAAGGAGCAAGGCTTCAGTCTTCAGCAAGGCTGTTCAGTAGGTCAAGACCTTTTGACCTTTGACCAATAGTTCAGGATATTTTCACTGCGTGACGCTACTGTACTAGTGGTTTTCATGACTAAGGTAAACCTTGGTATTCTGTTCATTTGGAATGATTTTGAAAATGAAAATGTTGTTCAGGGAATCAACATTAGTGCCACGTATTGAGACAATTCTGAAATTCTGTTCATCAATAAAAATACCTTGAGCTGCTGAATAACTTTGTCGAACACTGAAACCATTTGTATGGTCAGTATTTAAAAATGAAGCATTTTTAAAAAGTTTACTTGCTCAGTAGCGCCGCGTAGTGATAAGATTCTTAACTAGTGATCACCAATGAAAAGTTTTTGATCTGCACATCTTTGTTGTAATAGAAGCCGTCTAGATGGTCAGGATAACGAGTTATACGAATTTTGCATCAATTGATACACTACGTATTTAGTTTACGCGTACACGTCCCGCAATACAGTAATCTACCGCGTTGTTTGAGGAATTTCTGTAATCAACACATACTCTGTTTGATCCAGATTGACGTTTGTTTTACATCGATAGGGGCTTTTGCATCAAAATGGTAAGGGAAAATCGGTTCGAGTCGAATAAAGGGTGATACGGTCAAAATTTGGTCAAGGAAAAACGCGTGTAAATCGGTGAAATCATTTATTTAAAAAATCAAATTAAATTTCTTTTTCAAGTTCAATTAGTATAAAATTCAGGAAAAATATTCAGTTAGGCTTCCGCTTTTCCAAATCCGAATTGCCGGGCCTTACGCTTGACCCCTGCCATCCGATTTTGTACAGCCACCTTGTCCACCTTCTTCGCCGCAGAAAGCCAGTTTGCCTTGAACTGCTGCTCGTCCTTAGCAGTTTTTTTGGTCTTCTTTAGGTTCCGCTTGACAATAGCCCAGTATTTCTCAATTGGGCGGAGCTCTGGCGTGTTGGGAGGGTTCTTGTCCTTGGGAACCACCTGCACGTTGTTGGCGGCGTACCACTCCATGGCCTTTTTACCGTAATGGCAAGATGCCAAATCCGGCCAAAACAGTACGGAACAACCGTGTTTCTTCAGGAAAGGCAGCAGACGTTTATTCAAACACTCTTTCACGTAAATTTCTTGGTTGACAGTCCCGGAAGCTATGAAAATGCTGCTTTTCAAGCCACAGGTACAGATGGCTTGCCAAACCAGATATTTCTTTGCGAACTTTGACAGTTTCGTGTGCTTGAAAATATCTGCTACCTTTCCCCTTCCTTTTGCCGTATAAAACTCCTGTCCCGGAAGCTGCTTGTAGTCGGCTTTGACGTAGGTTTCGTCGTCCATTACCACGCAGTCAAACTTCGTCAGCATCGTCGTGTACAGCCTCCGGGATTGCGCTTTGGCCGTCGTATTTTGTTTATCATCGCGATTTGGAGTCACTACCTTCTTGTAAGTCGATAGTCCGGCTCGTTTTTTGGCTCGATGCACGGTTGTAGACGATACACCCAGCTTATTTGCGGCATCTCGGAGAGATACGTTAGGGTTTCGCTTGAAACTACCGGCAACTCTCTTTGTCGTCTCAGTGGCTTCCGGTTTTCGATTTTCCCCCGATCCAGACTTCCTGGCTGTCGACAAACGTTCCCCAAACACTTCAATTACATTTGTAACGGTTGATTTGGCAACTTTGAGCGATTTTGCCAACTTTGCGTGCGAGTAGCTCGGATTTTCGCGATGCGCGAGCAAAATTTTGATACGCTGCTCTTCTTGCTTGGACGGCATTTTGACAACTAAAGAGTGAATTCCAAAATCAAAATAGGAACAACATTCTACACACACACACCTTCAAAATGAGGGGTGTTCAGGTTTTTTAAATGCAAAATTGAAAGAAATACGTCAAGTTGATATTGACCAAATTTTGACCGTATCGCCCTCCGCGCATTCTAAAGATTTACGTCTATTAAATGCTACGCTACGGAATTACTCAATGAATGTGAAATTGTTCCCAACTTGAAATCCGCGAAATATGACCCTTTCAATCAAATTTTCCCAACAAATATGACCCTTTCAATGAACAAGCCAACTTCAAACAACCTCAACATCAATTATGCTGGACAACAAAGATGACCCTCACCGACTAAATTGGACTTCCATCAACTTCAACCAGCTGCCGAAATCGTTCCAATTACTGCGTTATTGCTGAGCTCATTCCCCACTATGTGAGACAGCTCACTTACATAATTCCCCATTACATCGCGCTGCAATATCGGCATGACCTGATCAAAGCTCAACTCATTGCTTCAACGCCGCCGCATTTGCGTCGCACAAGAAGCCCGAAATTACCCCCTGAATTGAGGTATCACCATCCTAAAATCTGCACTAAAGGGCCAAAGCAATTGCATGGAAAGCAGTCAAATGAATCTAAAAGCATAAAACACCAGCCCAGCCCCGACTCCCACGCGATTAAATCACCTAACCATGATGATGACTGCATTAAAACAACACTTGGCTGACTGCAATGGGTGCATGTTATGCAGCATGGGAGAGGGACCCACCCGGAGGCACAAGCGCGAGCATAAGATTACCGTGCAAATCTCGTGATAATTTGCCGTAATCTTCTGGACAATTAGTTAAATGCACGCAAATTTTCTTCTCCCCCACACGCGACGGCCTTGTCCAAGTTTGGCTCAGTTTTTCTCAGATCGCTTCGAAGGTGCATGTTTCGGATACCTGTAATTCAGACCCCCGCCGTGGTTCGAGCTCCAGCAGAAGAAGACGAGAAGTCTATAAATTTTCCCAAAGTTCTACGGAGCAGCTCAAGCAGCCGCCGCTGTTGTCTCTGTCGTTGTCATGGCAGTGAGCTCACTTTACAACTACTGATGGAATGTTGTTACAACAGCCCTACCAACAACGACGAACTATTATGTTTGATGGGGTTACCAGAGAAACGGAGCTCAAGAGCTTAGTCTGGGGTTGGTTAGGGGTGATAGATGATGATGATGATGATACTGGCGACGACGCTCTAAGAAGAGAATGCTCACTCTTGCTTGTGCTTGTTGTGGAAAATTGCATTTTACTACGCTGCAGCTGAGCAAATAGCGATAAATTTGCTGCTCGGCGGAACTAAAGTGCGCGCCCTAAATGTGTTGATGGTGATTTTGCTGCACTAAGCAAGCATGAGAGTGGGTGGCTGGCTCGGTATAAACAAGTAATTGTTTGTTGTGCTGTAGGAAAATTGAATTGCACTTGCCTTATGGGTTTAAAGAATGCAGCAGCCTGATGATAGTCGGCGAAAGTCTGGAAGGAAATGAAGAAAAAATATTAATTCGAGTGGTTTGATTAAAATGAGTATATTTCTAAATATTGTGTAAAATCATAGGTTGTTAAGCTTTACAAACAAGATGGCAATCTCCTCCATCGCATTGTTGAACACAGATGATTGCTACTTGTCAAACGACATTTAAGTCGCCGCCATCTGTGTGACACAATTACTCAAAAAATAATCACAACAGCTTCGTTATGAAACATCAGAAGCAAGTGAAACGAAACTCTAACCGCGACCAGTGAGCAACCACCGAATCCTCCAACCGTCGATTGTTTTACGCTAATCAGTAGCCGCGAGTCGCTCTGCAGCTTTTTTTCCCACAAAACAACCATTTATGCTAGCCACCATTGTTCCCGAGAGCTGCGACCGCACATCGTGCATAACTCCACCAGTGACAAGATTGCAAATTTTTCATACAAAATCTCCACTTCTCGACTGACTCCGAAGCAAAGCAAAGTCCAAGAAACGATCCATCATCGAAGTTGAATAACAACTTCATTTTCACAAACACTCATAAAAGTAAACAATCACTCCCCGAAAATCCCTCCATTTTCGATTGATGAATATTTTATTGCATTTCCCGCTCGGCGAAAACATGTTAGCTCAAGCTGCCGCGCTCGCACCCTCCCCCAAAATTCAAGATTCATATGATTTCACTTGAGAGGCTTTCACCGCCCCCGCACCGCAATAAGGGGAAAGATTTCCACCCCACTATGCATATGCCACGTGCACTGTCAATGTCAGGTGAGATTTGCTTCCCGGATTCATCCCGGTCCGTCCGTCAGCGATTCAGTGAGCTGGCAAATCTCGACTCGTATGGGAAGTGCTGTGTGTTGTACTGCATATTCAGATTTGTTCGGAGAGGTTCGGTTTGATCTTCGCGCCGGGAGAAACATTCGTTGGTTGATTCCCGCGGCTGGGCTGGGGTGGAACTCTCATTGGCAAGTCGGAGTGAGATCGAAAGCAATCCGGCATGAATATTATGATGATGTTTATTTGGCTGCCGAATGGTGTGATTATTGGCTGTGGTGGGATTCGATGGGGGGTTTGGGTTATGTTTATGCTGAAGCTTCCATGGGTTTTAACGTTTTGGAATTTGGGAGATTCGGAGGTGAACATGAAATTGGCTACAGAAACGATGTTATTTATTTGAAAAATCATGACCGCTGGATACCCACATTTGGAAATATGAGAAATAAATAAGAACCGGAGTGAAGATGGTTTTATCCACTTCTAAAATGAGGCTTACAATTTATTAGAGAAAATTTGGTTGGATACTGCAGATATGAAAAGAATCACATTTGTAGAAAAAAATTAATTAAAAAATGTAGATGCAACTTGGGGTTTCAGAATAATTCTCCGGATTGTTCAAAGTATTTTTGAACACGTCTTAGAACGTGGAATGGATAACGTTTGCTTTAAAAAATGCACAAAAATTGCAGATTTTTAATGGGTTAACCTTCACCTGCACTGACGAAACTACACATGCAGCATCAATTATAGTAACCCATGAGTCAGCAGACAAAACTTGACAGCTCTATCAGACGAACTCTAACCATGGTGGTAAAAACAGTAAAGCAACTCCGCTCAGAAGTGTGCGCGCCCAAAGAACGGCACCCCGCCGCGTCGAAAACGGACATCGTGCGGCACTTTGTGGACGCCGGATACGCCCGTTCCGGCATCTACAACATCTTGGCACTATTAGACAACAATCAGAGCATCGAAAGAAAGCCCGGTTCCGGACGGCCGACGACCCTGAGCGCCACGGTGTTCTGTTTAGCGTTATTATCAAAAATAATATACCATCAAATCGGTGAACGCCAGCTAGTTTGTTATGCTATTCTATACCTCTGGGCAAATTTTCAAAAAATCCTTGGACAACATTTTGAGTTACGCCCTTTTTAAGTCGTAAAAGGTAAAAATCGAAAAAAAAAAATCAATATAACATTATAGAAAACATATCTATCATCATAACGATAAACGCCAGTCGATTCGTATTGCCATTCTACATCTTAAAACGAATTTAAAAAGAGATAGGCGTGATTTGAATTTATGCCCTTTTGTGGTCGTAACTACAAAAAATCTAGAAAAAACTTAATGCAATCTATCTATATAATAAAAATGAGTTGGGGTTTCCTTTGTCACGATTTAACTCGCGAGCGGAAAGACCGATCGGCGTGAAATTTTGTATGCAGAGATTTTTAGGGCCGGAAAATAATCTTATGATGGTTTGAGACCCCTCCCTTCACTGAAAAGGGGGGCTCCCATTCAAATGAAACACAAATTTCTACATAACTCGAGAACTAATCAAGCAAAAGAAACCAAATTTAACATGTGTGAGTTTTTGAAAGCAAAAAAAGTTTTTATGGTAGTTTGAGACCCCTCCCCTCTCTAGAAAGGGAGGCTCCCATACAAATGAAACACATATTTCTGTATAACTCGAGAACTGATCAAGCAAAGAAACCCAAATTTAGCATGCGGAAGTTTTTGAAGGAAAGAAATGTTTTTATGGTAGTTTGAGACCCCTCCCCTCTCTATAAAGGGAGGCTCCCATACAAATGAAACACAAGTTTCTGCATAACTCTAGAACTAATCAAGTTAATTGAACCAAATTTGGCAGGTAGAGATTTTTGAAGGCAAAAAATGTTTCTAAAGTAACTCAAGACCCCTCCGCCCTCTGTAAGAGGGGGGCTCTCATGCTAATGAAACACAAATTTGTGCATAACTCGAGAACCAATCAAGCATATGGAACCAAATTTGGCATGTGGAGGTTTTTGGAGGAGAGAAATGTTTCCATGGAATTTTGAGACTCCTACACCATCTGGAAGGGGGAGGGAGGGGGGGTTTACATACAAATGCAATCCAAATTTCTGCATAACTCGAGAACTAATCAAGCAAATGGAACCACATTTGGCAGGTGGAGGTTTTGGAAGGCAAGAAATGTTTCTAAGTTGACTCGAGCCCCTCCCTTCTCTGATAGGAGGGCTCATATACAAATGAAACACAAATTTCGGAATAACTCGAGAACTTATCAAGTTAATGGAATCCAATTTGGCATTTGGAGGTTTTCGAAGGCAAGAAATGTTTCTAAGGTGGTTTGACACCCCTCCGCCTTCTGGAAGGGTAGACTCCCATAAAAATAAAACATAATTTTTAGCATAACTCGAGAGCCAATGAAGCAAATGAAACCAATTTTGGCATGTTGAGGTTTTTGGAGGCAAGAAATGTTTCTATAGCAGTTCAATACCCCTCCCCATTTTGAAGGGGAGGGGGGCTCCCCCTACAAATAAAAAGCAAATTTCTGCATGACTCGAGAACTAATCAAGTAAATGAAACCACTTTTAGCATATGGAGGTTTTGGAGGCTAGATGTCTATATACATAAAAATGAATTTCTGTCTGTCAGACCCTTATAGACACGGAAAGTTCTGAACCGACCAACGTGAAAATTTATATGAAGGGGTTTTTGGGGCTGGGGAAGGTTCTTATGATTGTTTGAGACCCCTTCTCTCTCAGGAAGGGGCGCTCTCATACAAATGAGACACAAATATCATCATAACCCGAGACCTAATCAAGCAAATCGAATCAAATTTAGCATGTGGGGGGTTTTTTTCTGAGGGGGGGGGGGCTTCAAACAAATGAAACTCAATTTTTTTATTATAATCGATGAGCCCAGTGTGATGGTTCGAGAACTAATCAAGCAAATGGAACCAAATTTAGCATGTGGGGGATTTTGAAGGCGATGATTGTATGGTGGTTTGAGAAACCACCCCCCTCTGGAAGGGAGGGCTCCCATACAAATGAAACACAAATTTCTACCAAAAATGAGAACTATCCAGGTTACCTAAACACAAAACGTGTATTGCTCGGGTAAGAAGCATGTTTTGATAGAAGTTTGAACCCCTGTTTAATCAAGAAAAAAAACTCATTCCGAAAAAAAAAACCATAAACGTGCCAGTTATATTAAATTTTCCTTCATTTAGTTGTAAGCGTAGCAGCGCACGCACCGGGTTCAGCTAGTATCACATAAGATACAAATGACACAAACACCTTTCATAATTTTGTTTGAGAGACTATTATGTCGTTTTCGTTTTTGCGGTGTAACACCAATGCGCCAACAAGCGCGGGTCTTTGACAGCTCAATCTCATTTGTTTGTAAGCAATGGTGTAACCGATAACTACACTTGATTTTTTCCCGGTGTACGTCGGTGCAGTTCTGATGTAGCTACACCGCAAAAATGAAAACGACAATAGATGATAAATAAAAAAAAGTTAATCATAGCAAGCATTGGTATTTATAACATTGTTAACAAGGTGTGTTTACAACGAATACAGTACGGTAGTTCTTTGAAAGTAAACAATGGATAGTCATGAATCCAATGGGAAAAAAGTGTGCATTCTATGCCTGTCCAATAACAAAAATGTAAGACCTATTTCCACTGCTGTGAAAGAAGCCATTCGTCAATATCATTTGCCCGATATTACCAATCGACAGTGGTATTATCCGTCATCTATATGTACATCGTGCAGAGTGAAGTGTAATACAAAGAGTATGGTTCAAAGCCAGAAATATTGCACCTATACAAGTACAAATATGACTCTACACAGCCGACCAGGTCTACTGGTACATGCAATTGTGAAATTTGCCGGGCTGCGAAAGTTGTAATTGGGAAAAAATTACCCGGTGTAGTTCCGAAGAAGGTGAAGCCAGGCCGTCCCAGAAAGAAAGTTTCTGATGTGGCTAAAGTGGTTCGCATTTGTAACGTTTGCCTGTCTGAAATTAAGCGAGGTAAAAAGCATAGATGTGACTCTTCTGAGCGTACAGAAAATTTGTCTAAAATTCTGAAGGCTTAAAATTTTCCGTCAAAATCAGCAGAAGTTGCGGTGTCCGATTTTCTAACTGAGAAAGCGTCATCTTCCGGTATAGGTATCAACTTATATGTTCGTTACATCAATAATAATAAAAATTTCATATGCTTAGGTGGCAATCAGATTCGTTTCTCTAATCGTCAAGGTAAGCCGTCTCTTTACCAAAAAAACATCACTCGCATCAGCCTCAAGCAATAAAGCCAAAATGTGCTCCGATGATCTGTTCAAGATCAGAACGGAAAATTCATTGAGCATGCGGAAAACTCTAGGTCATGTTTTGTGTACGATTGTTAAATGAACTAGCTTTTTACACAATAATTGTGTAAACAATTATTGTTTACAGGCGTCATGAAGGGTCTTAAGCGGACCGTAATAATGTTTGAAACTGGAAATAAAATAAAGCTTTTGAAGATGAATTCACAGTTAAGCGATCTTTTTAGTATGATAGAGCTTGGAGAAGTGTCCGGAGGCTAAAATTGGCAAGTTTGTTTGTTCTTGTAAAAACTTATTCAAAATTAAACTTTTTTCAGCCGAAGAAGCAAGATTGGGTCAATACACAAATGTTCCAATAGTTTACTGTAATAATGTGCCCAACCTTATTGAACAGATTAATAAATCCAGACAAGACCAAGACAGCAATGATCACTTCATCAAGCTTGGTATTGATGGTGGAGGAGTTTTTTTGAAGATGACCCTATCTGTCTTGTCGAGAAAATCTGTTCATCTCACTGATTTGTTCAAGGAAAGTGGTGTAAAGCGTCTACACATCATAGCATTGGCACCTAATATTCCGGAGAAATACGAATATATTTCATTGATATGGAATAATCTGTTAAAAATTAATTGCTTGGAATATACTGTCGCCGGGGTTTTAAAGATCATAAACATTATCGTGGGAATTATGGCACACTCTTCCTCGCATCCTTGTCCGTACTGCGATATCGGAAGGAAGGACTTAGCGTCACAAAGTGGAATACCAAGAACGGTTGGTAATGTAAAAGAACATGCCTCCAAAGTAGCGAAATCAAAGAGACGACATGAATTCGCAAGCTGTGTCCATGCACCCTTGGTATCTGGACCAGACGATGAACTTATTCTGGACATTTGTCCTCCCCCTCCACTGCATATAACGCTTGGAATCGTTAACGCAGTGTTTCAAGCAGTTGAAAAGCAAAATACAGATTGGACAGACATGTGGGTGCATAAAGCACATGTACGCCATCAACAACGGGCATTTGGCTTTACTGGACGAGCTTGCCATAGTCTAATTGGTGCTGCAAATGTTCTTCAAGACAACGAAGTAATGTATGTATTCAAAATATGTTTCTAGAATATTTGCTTACAATGAATTTTTCATTTGTCTTTTTAAGGTCCTAAAGCATTTTGAATATGTCTATGCTAAATGTTTTTCGTTCGAACTTGTACCCGGTTTTGAAGAAGATATAGGCAAGTTCAGCGAATGTTGGGAAGAGCTGAATCTTCCGAAAACTTCAAAGTTTCATATTACTAAATTCCATCTGAAAGATTTCTGCAATGCGACTCGAGGCTGGCACAACGAACAAGCTTCGGAGTCTGTACACAGCGATTTCGCATTTACTTGGGAACGGTACAAAACGGTAAAAACTTCAAATGCATACAAATCTCAGCTTTTGCACGCAGTTATCGATTACAATAGCGGTCATTTGTAGTAGATTGTTGTATTAGGTGCGCATCTAAGTTCCCGCTGTTTAGCAATAGATGGCGCCAGTAGTAAGTGCTGGTCGAATGTTGTACATCTCAAGCGTCATAAACCAAGCTCAGACATATGGTAAACAAACCGCTTTGCCAAATCAGTGATTTTGGTTTAGTGTTATATATTTTGGTTGTTTGAAGATGTCTGATTTCGTGCCAAATAATCGTCATTTGCGGGAAGTGTTGATTTTCTTCTATCATTCGAAGAAAACGGCGGCTGAAGCACATCGAGAGCTCCAAAAAGTTTACGGTGATGCTGCTCTGAGTGAAACAACATGTCGTGATTGGTTTCGTCGCTTCAAAAACGGTGATTTCAGTGTTGATGATCGTCCGCGTGAAGGAAGGCCAAAAAACTTCGAAGACTCTGAATTTGAGGCATTGCTTGATGAGGATCCGTGTCAAACGCAAGAAGAGCTTGGTTCAGGATTAGGAGTTTCCCGCCAAGCCATTTCTAAGCGATTGCATGCTCAATTAGTTGGGAATGATTCAAAAGCAAGAAACTTGGGTTCCTTACGATTTGAAGCCAAGAGATGTTGAGCGTCGTTTTTTCGTCTGTGAACAACTGCTCCAGCGGCAAAAAAGGAAGAGTTTTCTACATCGCATTGTGACGGGTGACGAAAAATGGATTCATTACAGTAACCCAAAACGGAAACATTCATGGGGACTGTCCGGGCATGCTTAAACATCGTCGCCTAGGCCGAATATTCACGCTGCGAAGGTTATGCTGTGTATTTGGTGGGACCAAGTTGGTGTTATTTATTATGAGCTGTTGAAACCAAACGAAACCATCACCGAGGAACGGTATCGAACTCAATTGATGCGATTGAGCCGAGCACTGCACGAAAAACGGCCACAATACGAGCACAGACACGAAAAAGTGATTCTTCAGCATGACAACGCTCGACCTCACGTTGCGAAACCCGTGAAAACCTACTTGGAAACGCTCAAATGGGAAGTCCTACCCCACCCGCCATATTCTCCTGATATTGCACCGTCCGATTATTACTTGTTCCGTTCGATGGCACATGGTCTCACTGGTCAGCAATTCCACTCATATGATGACATCTCAAAATGGCTTGATTCTTGGATAGCATCAAAAGACGAACAGTTCTATCGAAATGCTATTCTCGTTCTACCAGAAAGATGGGAAAAAGTCGTTGCTAGTGATGGGCAATACTTTGAATAGTTCGTTTGTAACGTTTGTTTTCAAAATAAAGTTCCTTTTTCACCAAAAAACAGCGAGAACTTAGTTGCGCACCTAATATAAGGGACATAGAATATAATACGTAAATAAGCGAAACAAAAAACTAAGCTATCATCGAAGGAAAGATTTATTTAAAAAAATCCGAAATTTATACACAGCAAAACATTATTTCAACAGCGCAAACGCAACATCAGAGGACGCACCAAAATACAAATTTAATAACGAACCAAACGTAAAATTTACATCGATGAGCTCGATTCCGTC
This sequence comes from Aedes koreicus, assembly GCA_024533555.2. Lineage (NCBI taxonomy): Eukaryota > Metazoa > Arthropoda > Insecta > Diptera > Culicidae > Aedes > Aedes koreicus. Next base: position 437,011 of record JAHHFK020000859.1, on the reverse strand, counting down.
TCATTTCAGTAAATTCGTTACCCGAATGCCAAACGTTTCCGTTCATGACATATAAAATTACATCATATTTTCGACGCGGATGAAGTTTAACCACTTCGACGCAATATTCAAATTTATGTTTTGCTGTCCCTGTGCCTACATACAGTATTGGACAGAAATATAGGCAGTCTGAAATAGGCACCAGCGTTCAAACTAATGAATCTTTTCCGTGTATGCCTCAAATTGGCTGGAACAACATTTAAGCATTAGTTGCGTTATTATTGAGAATATAGTGGTGAAAATTTCAACTGAATTGACTTACTTTTCAATTGGTTACAGTTGTTTAAAAAATTTACTGTGCCTCTACCAAAAATTATGTTTCTAGGCGGTTACTGACCCATATATCCATTTCTCGATTTGTTTTAAAACCTCTGCAATTACGGTAATTTCAAAAGGACGTAGGTAACAAATTTTATCCTCAAAGTTTCTCCAAAACCGATCCAGAAGTGAATAATGGTAATACGAACGGACTGGCGTTCATCATTTTGATGATAAATGTGTTTTTCTATAATGTTATATTGATTTTTTTTTTATTTTTACCTTTTTACGAGTTAAAAAGGGCGTAACTCAAAATTTTGTAAAAGGATTTTTTTGGAAAATTTTCTCAGAGGTAAAACAGCATAACAAACCAACTGGCATTCACTGATTTGATGGTATATTATTTTCGCTAATAAAGCTAAACAGAACACCGAGGAGCGACAAGAAGCTCCAAAGGATGCTGAAGAGGAAGACCGAGGGAAAAGTGGCTACATGGCTGCAAGCCATGGCTACATGGCAGTTTGACATGCCGCAAGCCAAGTTTTGGAAAAAAATGATTATGGCCACTTTTCTGCAGGGCCACCCAAAGTGACCAGTATGGTACGAAATTCAAATAATGTCCTCTGAAGACCTATTTTTGCAAAATCATAAAGTTTGATATGTCGCAAGCAAGGTTTTGGTAACAATTTGAATATAGTCACTTTCCGGAAGAATTCGGATCCCGCATGGCCTTCCTAAGTGGCCAGTATGGTCAGACACCCTCAGAATATCCTCAGGGACAAAATTTCACAAAATCATGAAGTTTGATATGCCGCATGCCATGTTTCGCATCTAACAATATATTGTCCACCATTCCTGGATAGGTACTTACCCCAGTACTCCCACCTTGGAATCCGAAACTATGGACATTTTTGGAATAACCAGTGCAGATATAAGAACTAAGATAATTTTGTGATCTATTGCAAGAACCGCATCAAAATCCGATAGCTAACGATGGAGTAAGGTACCGCGGGGCAAGTTGAAATGCGGGGTAAGTTGAAACGGAAGCGATAACTTTTAATATAAAAGTGCAATGGACCAATTTTTTTTTTTGTAGCAGCGACTTCTACTAAACGCACCTCTTGACTGTCATAACTCGCTATTTTGAACCCCTAAACGCACTCCGCGGTTTTGTTTATTTTTCGTCACCCGCGAAATTAAGTCGAACATTTTCTTGCTAAACTTAAATTGCTCAAAAAACATTGTTGCATTTGATATCAATTGGATATTTGTCCTTCAGGTAACTATCTAGTATTGATTTAATGTAGTGAGTGTGAAAAATATGCGAAGAAACCATTTTTTCACGCTTAATTTTAACCGTTTCACCTTGCCCCGCATTTTTTCCACCTTGGGGCAAGTTGAAACGATATGCTGTCATGAATAGGTGGTTGAGTTTTGGATGAATCAGTGCATCATACACATGTGTTATGAAAGCTTAAGCCTTAAGGGCCCGTCCATAGACTACGTAGACTCAGATGGGGGTAGGGGGGGGGGGGGGGGCTGGTCAAAATCTACGCTCCATACAAATTTCAAAAAAATTGTACGGACGAAAGTTTACGAGGGGGGAGGTGGGGGGGGGTCTACGATCCCCGAAAATCAGTCTACGTAGTTTATGGACGAGCCCTTAAGGCTTAAGCTTTCATAACACATGTGTGTGATGCATAGATTCATCCAAAACTCAACCACCTATTCATGACAGCATATCGTTTCAACTTGCCCCATTATGTGGGGCAAATTGAAATAACGCATATAAAATTTTAATTTTTCAATATAAAATATTTTTCAAAAATAATTTTGTGATTCACTATTTTTTATCAATAGGATTTAGGTTGAGCTAATAGATGCCCCTATCGAAGTTAAAATAATAACTTTCCTGATTTTATTAGAGAAATTCAAAGTTCAACTTTGAAAAAACCGTTTCAACTTGCCCCGCGGTACTTATCATTAATTTGAAATTTGAATTTTTCTTTCTCAGAGGGGTTGGGGACGTACGTGCTAAAAATAAAAAAAGTTCAAAACTAAACACTGAATAAGTCTGTTAGTCGCAGACGAAATAAGTCCATCTCTCAAACGATAAGCTCTTTCTAGTGGAATCGAAAGGAAGATTTATTAAAATTTATTTATCAGATTAGATTAATCAGAGATCAGTTTTGATATCATTTAAAAAATCTGTTGGAATTTTATTTCGAAAATCAACTCCAAATGAGCTGAATTCATTTTATAAATCAATGTTATTCCAGTTTAATAAATATGTTCCAGAATAAATTCAAACGTCAAAGAAAAAACCATTTCAAAAAAATTGAGCGTAAGTGTCAAAACCAGTTGATATATTTAAGTTTAATTAATTCAGCATTTTTCCAAAGTTTAAGAAGCTCTTCCCCAAAACGAAGGGTGCATTTACCCTGCTACAGATATTCAATAGTCCAAGGAAATGTCCATATCCAACACAAAGGAGGTGCCAGACGAACTGCCAGAACGAAGAAAAAGATCAAATGTATGAGGGAGCGAATGAAACGTAATCCGGCCGTATCTAGCTGTAAATTGAGCAAACAATTTCAAATGTCCCCTGCTTCAATGAACAGGCTCCTCAGACATGATCTGGAATGCAAGCCGTACAAGAAACAACGGATTCACGGGTTGACGGAGTGTCAAAAGCAAGCCAGGGTCCAAAGAAGCAGAAATCTTTTTGTTCGGCACGGTGACTGAGATATTCTATTTTCGGTTGAAAAGCTCTTCCTCTTTCAGGGCAGTCATAATCTACAAAATGATCAAAACCAAAAGTCTTGCCAATACTCCAAGAAATAAACTAGCTGTAGAACGTTATCAGAATGTATCGAAAATCATGGTATGGGGCGCCGTTTCACGAAAAGGAAAACTTCCTCTTCTTTTCATAGAACCTAACGTAAAAATCAACACTGAATATTACATCGAGCAGGTTTTGAAGAACCATCTGCTTGCTCATGCTTCAACGCTGTATGGGAATACACCATATTGTTTCCAGCAGGACTCAGTTCCGGCTCACAAGGCAAAGAAAACACAAGCGTGGTGCGCGGAAAATTTACCCAATTTCATCACAAGCGAAGAATGACCTACATCTTTACCGGATCTCAACCCACTTAACTACTTTGTTTGGGGTTATATGCTTCAACATATAGGCCCTACAAGAGGGCTTACTTTAGATCGATTCAAGAAACATTTGGTTGATATTTGCAACCAAATTCCTCAGGAAATCGTGCGTGCCAGCTGCGATGGGCTTACAAAGCGGTTGCGCAAAGTTATCAAGGAAAAGGGCGAGCGATTCGAATAGAATTATTCTTTCAAATGAAAAATAAAGGCTGTGATTTGGTTGATTTGTTTTGCTGTAATCCCATTGTTTTTTAGTGACACTTATTGTGAGACATACTGTATTTAAAGAACAGTTGGAATATTTGTTGCTTAATTGATCCAAAAATAAAATACGTTATTATTTCTGAACTAAGTTGAAAAATTATTCAGAAGATCAGTTATAAATTCAGTACACAAACCAGTTCAATAATCTTTTTTATTATCAGCAACAAAATATATTGAAATACCTCTTGTGGCTTACTCCATTCCAGGACAGATTTTGCATATTGACAAGAGGCCAAACATGCCAAAACAGAACTGAGCTTCTTACAAACAGTAGTTACTGTTGAATCCAGTCTGTTAAAAAATTAATTGATAAAATACAGTCTTCACCCGAGCAAAGGTTTATACCAAATTGAAAACAAGTTCTAATATCAGATTCTCAGTGTTTGAACACTAAATATGTTGTCATTTAGGCTGAATAAACAGCCAAAATAACAAAAGAGATAACAAATTAATATTCGTTTGGTATCACAACATTAACTCGTTTTATTATCATCGAGTTCATTTTGATAACAAATTTTGTGATATGAACAAATTTCTTGAGAAAATTTCAAATTATGTTATCAACATGATACCAAATTCATACACAAATAACTGAAGTAGTGCTTATGGTGACAAGCACAATTTCACATCCATCACATGCTGGTAATATTCAGCATTCGTCAGCATGCTGGTTTAAATCAGTAACGTTCGTCAAAGATCGTCTTGAAAAATTGATAACAGATGATAACAAAATTTGTCAATATTGATAACTAAATTTGTTATGCGATAACAGGTGAGTTCAAAATGATATCTGAGATAACAAAACTTCTTACTTATTTGATATCAGTTTGTTATTTTACTTTGCTAGAGCAGCCATCCATGCGTTCCAATTTTCATTTGTAAATTCAAATACATTTCCCATAGCTCCACCGCCATCACTCAAACGAGCTCACCTAATCCGCAAATTAGCATCATTCACAGAAAGCAACTGTGTAACGGTAAAAATAGAGCTTTCCCTTCATCGCCGCCACCCAGAAACGAACCGAGCGTACTTCCCCGATCCACATCTCAATTCAGCGTCATTTGGGCGTTCATGCGTTTAAACTAACATAAATCCGGGCAAAACGGTAAATTTCATCTGCGTCAAGAAACGTCGGCATTTTCCGGACTCAACCTTTGCTGGTACATATGTCTTATTTCCCACACCAGCCCCCTAAGCACCGCACCCCGCGGAAGCACGAAATCGAGCAGAAGACGTAAATCTCTTCAAACCGTTTCGCGTCGAGTTTCGTTACGAAGAAACCTTAACCAGCTGGTGTGGCGGTTGATTGCAAGAGCGACGCGTATTTGCGAGCAAAATCTTATCACAATCTTTCATCATTACCGTCCGCTCTGCGACGACGGAGACGACGACCGTCCCTTTCGGTTGTGGCTCTGTGCCGGTGCAGTTTCCAAGACAACGACGACGACGACGACGGTATTAAGACAACTTGTTTGCTCACAGCAGCCACCTGAAGACAAACCAATCTCAACCACACCGGCACTATGGGGAATCTCTGTGCGAGGTGGTGGCCAATAGTATGTCATGGATCTCAGATTGGTTTTTGGAATGTTTTGTTTTCATGTGAAGAATGAAGTGTTCATGAGGAGAAGAAATGTTAATTCGTAGAGAAAATTAATGACAGGATCGATTTTTTTTAAAAGTTAATAGTTTACTGGTGAGTCTGGTTGTGGTGGTGTTTGATCGTCAAATTATGTTTAAGGTCTCAAAGTTAGATAGAGTTCTGGATACGTTCTGAAATTGAAATAGCGATGTGGTACAGTGACGGACAAAACAATAAGACCAGATGGTCATGTTTGCAGACTTTTCATTTATGTGTTGTTATGTGTTTCTTTTGGGGAACGTCCATTAATTACGTCACGCAAAAATTGACTTTTTTTTAGGCCCCCCCCCCCCCCCTTGTCACATTTTTTGTATGAACCTTCGATTTTTTTTGTACGGGTCGTCACGTTTTCTCAAACCCCCCCCCCCCTTACTGCGTGACATAATTAATGAACCTTCCCTTGTCCGTAAACCAATTGAGCTGATATTTTGATAGCTGATACCGTTTAATAGAGCACAGGTTTTTGGGGTTCCACAGTTAAGGGCTAAATTTGTGGATCTGAATTTTGATTTATCATGTACGGTTTTTTTTCAACCAGTGAGAGCCTCAGAGTGATAGAAATATTCCAAAATCAGTGATAATTGATGAAGAAGAATACACGGTGTTCAATAAGTTCGGATACACTTTCAAAATTTGTTAAAAAAATGAAAACATGTTTTTTTATTTTTTGGATTTATGTTATTGAAAGCTATGTTTACAAGGAACGTTTACAACATTTCTCTTGGAATGACCCCCCCTTTGTACTCCTTAACGAGCTTCAAACGTTTCTCGAACGCGTCGCAGGCGGCACGCACGGACTGCATGGGCATTTCGTCCCAGATTTTGAGAATTACCGTCTTGAAATGATCCAAAGTGCTGACCTTGTATTCGTTCAGCTTCGCCATCATATAGGACCAAACAAAAAAGTCGAGAGGATTCAAGTCCGGGGAGCTGGGAGGCCACAAAGTTTTGTCCAGAAAGTCGGTTAAATTGTCCCGACACCAGGCTTGAACCACATTTGCCGTATGGGCTGGTGCACCGTCCTGCTGGAACACGTAGTGCTCATCGCCGTAGAGGCTTCGGAGACTGGGGGCAACAACCTTTTCCAAAACCTCAGTTTTGTAGTACGCCGCGTTGATTTTGACGTTTTTTTCAATAAACACCAAGGGTAGCTTACCACGTTTGCATACTGCCCCCCAAACCATCACCGACGCGGCACTTTGGAACCGAGGGATGTTTATATTGGATTCAGGAATGCTGTCCCTCGATGGCGCCCACACCCGGTCATTTTGCACATTGTGCGGCTGCTGCAGCACGAACAGTTTCTCGTCCGAAAAAACAAACTCCTGACCAGCGTGCCGAGAGAGGATCCTCTTAGCTCGATCCAACCGCTTTTTGCTGGTAGCCTCCGAAACGCCATGGACCTTACGTTTTTTGTAAGGCCTGAAACCAAGGTCCTTGGTGAGTATGGTGTGAGCGGTTCCAATGGAAACGTTGAGATCTGCAGCCGTTTTCCGGATTGAGCGGTTCTTTTTGCGCCGAATTCGCTCCCTCACGATCTTGATGACCCGTGGCGTCCTCGCTGAACGCGGCCGACCGGATCTCGCACGGTCATTGGTCGAGGACGTCTCCCGGTATCGCCTGATGGTCGTGTAGACAAAGTTCCGCTTGACCCCATGCGATTTCAGCAGCCGGAATATATCGCCGGGTCGCTCACCGTTCAAAAAACGCTTAATTACGAAGTCCCGATACTCTTTCATCGCGCGTAACAAACAAACAACAACTAACAGAATGTCAACACCGCGCACATTCGGTAGCGTATGAATGAAGCTAAAGCTGACACCAATACCAATGCAGAATATGTACATGGCGCATACCTACGCAATGATGAAAACTTGTATTCGAACTTATTGAACACCGTGTACATTGAATAGTATGAAATATTTAGGAACACATTTAACAGAGACGCTAGATACACTACAACTACTAAAAAGAGGTGAATGCAAGCAAATTATACATTCTCTAAAAAGATATAACCGACATGAGAATTCGAAAAAAAAATATTTACAAGATTGTCATTTTACTATCTATAAATTATACAGTGCGAGAAATAAATATAACGACAAAATGATTTCAATGGTTTCATTCTCTCAGTGAGAGTAACTTGAGCAACACGCATATTAATCAATATGTATTGAAAGCACAAATGTTCATGTCTGGTTCATTCACTTACAGCATGTGTGTGTGTGTGACAAGCTTCAATTGTTGATCTCGTCTTCAAAGGAAATTAATATAAAGACGCAATTCACCACCAGACTTTCTTTCCCCGTGGACGTGTTACTGTTGCGAATGACTTCAAATTTTTGTTTGCTTTCGTCGAAATTGGTACTGTTTGGAATACATGGGCTATTTATATCAGATAAATATTGTTCATTATGTTTTTTGTTGTTGGATTTGCAGGAAAAATGCCGCAAAACAAGCGATTGACTGAATTCGAGCAAGGACAAGTAACTATCCTCAATGAACAAGGTTTGACTCTTCGGGAAATTGGCAGAAGAATAGGAACTTTTTAACTTTTTTAGGTGCTGTCGCGAACAACGCGATGGTCCGAGATACCACTGCACAAGCGACACACAAAATACATGCATTGTACTACACAACACATAAGTTATCTTACACTTCAACCAATTGAACACAATCGATCAGTAGCTATAAAATCAGCCTCACGATACAATAGCTTAGTCAGTAAAATCAAAACCTTCCTGAAGAATACACCTTAGTTTTGAAACCCAACGAGTGCTTTTCTCTGTCTCATCCGACCGAAGCCAACACAAAGCCGTTTAAACAGTCTTTTTCAAGACTAAAGGGTTGTTGAATTTTCTGTGGCTATCTACTCCGAACCAGTGACCAAATCCAGATTGTTCGCTCCACCGTTGCCAGGTGTTGGAGCTCATCGAAGAGGATTCCCGTGCGCGGACAGGTGCTTTTGCAACTTTTAACTTTTTTAGGTGTTTTTGCATGTACAAAGCACGTGTCCAGTGTGAAGGAAGATGCTCCATTGACTTCAATTTCAAACCTGGTCGTTTCCAAATTTAAGTGTTTTCTTGGGGCAGTTACAGCTGTGGTGAAGTTTTTGGGCCGCATTCTAGGGGAGAAAGCTTGTGTAACTTGTTTTGATAGCATCCACTCTGTTGGTTTAAATCAGTAGCGGGTATTTAGCACAGTTCTAAAAATTGTTTGTTCTCGCAGTACAGTGATCACACTGTGCGAGTGGTTCCTACAGCACCCTTGCTGTTGGTACAAATCAGTTCATGTCAGTTCTTAAGCGTTTTTAAAAATGCCCCTATTTATCCAATGGAAAGCCACGCAATACCCAAGAGTGGTGTGATAGACTGATATGTTTTTTTTTAGTTTTTCATTTCTTGATTATCGAGATTTTAAGCCTCAGGCTGGTTCATATACCATCGTAGTTACTCAAACACCACCTTTGGGTTTTTTTTTTTTTGGAGCTGACTTTGGCATGAGAAGCAAAGATGTCAAACACTACGCCGGGGTCACCCCCACTGGATTGAAAGTACACGCAAAGGGAGTTAATGTAATAATTACCGTAACTTATGAATTTCGAAGCATTAAATTTTGTTGCAATACTGAATATTCTTAAAAGTATTGAAGATGTCACTAATGGTACTCAACAGTTTATTAATATACTTGAACTACAAACTTTCCTCTGTTCAAGGTTACTGAAATTAGCCTCGAACAACTCGACTTTTTCCATCTACTACAAACACATTCGCAAGAGGAAATCAAAGCAAGCAATCCCGAATGAACCGCAGCGTTTACTAAAGCGAGTAGTGAGCGAGATCGTTCATTACGAACAATGCAATCGAATAAGAAGTGGATGCGAAGCAAGTGAGGTGATGCAAGTGAAGTGGGGTGAACTTTGCGTTGCGAATTATACGAATCGATGCAAAACAATGCAGTGTAAAAACTACTTTCCGTGACGAATATACAGTGCGGGAAAAAAGTATAAAGACAAACTACTTTCTGAACCTTTTCATATTACATTCTATTCTGTGTAAACCAAATGCTTTCCAATACATATTCAACAGCAAGTTAAAAGTTTATCATCAGTAGTTTTCCCTTTGAGACGAGTCATTTCAGAACAATCCAAGAGTTTATTTTTTCTCATGGGCAATAAATATAAATACAAGATCAAATATTTCATCAGTATCATTTATTTATCAAGTTTCAATTCAAGAAAATAACAAATTAGGGAACGTCCATTAATTATGTAATGCAAAAAGTGACTTTTTATCTGTCTGTCTGTCTGTCTGTCTGTCTGTATGTCTGTCTGTCTGTATGTCTGTCTGTCTGTCTGTCTGTCTGTCTGTCTGTCTGTCTGTCTGTCTGTCTGTCTGTCTGTCTGTCTGTCTGTCTGTCTGTCTGTCTGTCTGTCTGTCTGTCTGTCTGTCTGTCTGTCTGTCTGTCTGTCTGTCTGTCTGTCTGTCTGTCTGTCTGTCTGTCTGTCTGTCTGTCTGTCTGTCTGTCTGTCTGTCTGTCTGTCTGTCTGTCTGTCTGTCTGTCTGTCTGTCTGTCTGTCTGTCTGTCTGTCTGTCTGTCTGTCTGTCTGTCTGTCTGTCTGTCTGTCTGTCTGTCTGTCTGTCTGTCTGTCTGTCTGTCTGTCTGTCTGTCTGTCTGTCTGTCTGTCTGTCTGTCTGTCTGTCTGTCTGTCTGTCTGTCTGTCTGTCTGTCTGTCTGTCTGTCTGTCTGTCTGTCTGTCTGTCTGTCTGTCTGTCTGTCTGTCTGTCTGTCTGTCTGTCTGTCTGTCTGTCTGTCTGTCTGTCTGTCTGTCTGTCTGTCTGTCTGTCTGTCTGTCTGTCTGTCTGTCTGTCTGTCTGTCTGTCTGTCTGTCTGTCTGTCTGTCTGTCTGTCTGTCTGTCTGTCTGTCTGTCTGTCTGTCTGTCTGTCTGTCTGTCTGTCTGTCTGTCTGTCTGTCTGTCCATAGTTTTTTTTAATCAGTTCGTTTATTTGTTAGGCTCAGGCGTGTGTAACACTTTACGGAGCCGATATTCAATGTTGTTATTTACAATGTATAATTTTTCAATTTTAGTAAAGTGGGGTGCCAATTACTCATGGCTAGCTCGAGGTTAATGGGTCACATTATTGTTTGGAAGGGGCTAATGTCTGTCCATAGTTGAAGGGGGAGAGGGGGGGGTCTATGTTGAAATTTGTGTGCAGAGGGCCGTTTGTGATATTTTTTATACAGGAGTTTTAAGAACCGGGAAGGCTTCTTGTGATAGTTTGAGACCCCTCCCATCTCTGGAAGGGGGGGGGGCTGCGATACAAAGGAAGCACAAATTTCTGCATAACTCGCATAATTGCATAGCTAATAAAGCAAAGAAAACCAAATTTTTCATGTGGGAGGCGCTAAATGTTTCTATGGTAGTTTAAGACCCCTTCTCCCTCAGAAAAGGGAGGCTCTGATACAAATTAAACAGAATTTTCTGCATAACTCGAGAACTAGTTTAGCAAATGGAAACAAATTTAGCATGTGGGGTTTTCTAGAAGCAAAAACTATTTCTACGGTGGTTCGAGACCCCTCTTCTCTTTAAGGAACCGAAAACTAAAAAAGCAAATGGAACCAAATTTCGGAGGCAAAAAATGTTTCTACGGTGATTCGAGACCCTTCCTCTCTCTGGTAGGACGGGGGGGGGTTCTCATACAAATGAAACACAAATATAAACCAAACATGAGAACTATCCCTACTGTTATGAAATTTTTTATGAAGGGGTTTTTGGATCGAGTCTCCTTCCCCGTCTGAAAGGCGGGCTCCTATACAAATGAAACACAAATTTCTGCACATCCAACCAACACAACCAATCATGCTAATGGAACCAAATTTGGCATGTGGAAGTTTTGAAGGCGAGAAATGTTTCTACGGTGGTTTGAGACCCCTCCTACCTCTGGAAGGATGGTCTTCCATACAACTGAAACACAAATTTAAACCAAACATAAGAATTTTCCCTATTGTTATGAAAATTTGAAAACAGGGGCTTTTGGGGCTGTTAAAAAGGTTCTTATCATGGTTCGAGACTCCTCCCCCATCTGTAATGGATGGAGGGCACCCATACAATTGAAACACAAATTTATGCATAACTCGAGAACTAATCAAGCAAATGGAACCAAATATGGCAAGTAGGGGTTTTTGGAGGCAGGATTTTTTCCTATGGTGGTTTGGCTCTCATACAAATGAAACAGAAATTTCAACCAAACATGAGAACTATCCCGGCAACTAAAACACAAAAAGTGTATTTCTCGGGTAACCAGCATGTTCCGATAGAAGTTTGAAGCTCTTCTTAGTCAAGAATAGGGGACGCTTGAGTTACTCTCAGTGCTATGTTATACACAAAAAGTTAATCTCAAGTCATGCAAGAGAAAATTACGCTGAAACTGACAAAATACGGCGTAGTTTGAAGATAAAATTTTTGTCTATGAGATGCTTTTACACAGAAAAAAAACATGGAAGAAACTTACGATCCAAGGGTTAAATTTAAAACATACACCTACGTTAAATTTTGCAGAAATTACACACATTAGCAAACGAAAATATCTTAACAAAACTCATTCCCAAAAAAAAAAACAGCAAAGCGCCAGTTCTATTAAATTTTCATTCATTTAGTTACAAGCATAGCAAGGCTCGCACCAGGGTCAGCTAGTTTAAGGTAAAATAAATACCTAATTTTAGGTATTCTCATCTTAGCATGTATGATAGAAATGTTATAATGATTTCATGATTACACACGTCTGGGTGTGGTAGAATGCCTTCTGGAAATATGGTAGTAGATTTTAGAGGAAAACAAACAGCAGTCAAAAAGAATAAAATTGGTAAGCCAGTAGAAAAGTTAATCATAGAATCAGAATAAAAAAAACTATGTCATATTAAAAATTAAGGTTATCTATGGGTAAATAAACAATTTTACATGACGATAGACGTGCGTTAAACGTCACTAAGGTTAATTGCATATTATAATGTTGCTGATTGCACAGCTGTTTGATCATCCTAAAAGATTATCAATCTCTCAAATAACTAACAACATCCTTGTAAGACGTTTGTCTGAAAAACAATGTTCAGCAAAGTTGTCGCTTAGGATTTCCTCTAAAAACAATCATTGACCCTGTTTCTCAGAACGAAATAAGGAAAAACTAATTGACAATAAACGGAAAGTAAAGTTACTTTCGCATTTAACGTGCTCTTAATTTCAAAATGTTTTTCTGGTCACGATTTCCTTCCAATCGTTAAAGCCTAGGGAAGCGATCATTTCGAAAAAAAATAATTAAAATGCATTCTTAGGAAGTTTCAATATTTAGTCCATCTGTTATCGATAAACAAATATGACCTGAAAAAGCCAATCTACCCGAAAAAAATTTTCATAGGTTTACACTGAAATGCAGTGTAACCATACAATATTTTCTATAGTAATACAATTAAAAACACTTTTATTTTTGTGTTTATTTCTGACACTTTACACCAGAGGTGCATACGTTTCCAGTATTGATGGATGCTTCGACTCATTCGTCTTGGGGTAGCTATTGTATATGCTCCAGCTAGAATCCGCTTTCTCGTTCGCTGTGTTATTTTTCATCATCATTACAATCTTCTTCTTTTTCATCATCATTACAATCATTTACATATTCTTCGTCAACTTTTAATCTCCTTCGTCAACTTTTCATCTTCTTCATCTACTCTTATATCTTCTTCAAGTTCTTTATCATCTTCGTTTTTCTTCACCTTCTCCCTTTTTGCATTCTTTTTCTCTTCTGTATCATCTTCCTTTTCCCTTTTTACTACCTATACTACTATAGTCTCAGTTACCATTATAACTTTTTTTACTTGCTTTCCCATCCTCTTGTATTGGTGTTTTTCTTTTTCATTTATCACCCTCTTTCCTTCATTCTTCATACGCAATTATTTGTGTTGCTAACATTTTTGTTCCTGCTTTTTGTTCGTTCTCCGGTTTTATTCCCGTTTTTCTTCCTATTCTCGCTGTGTTAACCTTTTACAATTGCTCCTATTTTAATTTTTTTCTTTGTTCCGTATTTGCCCTGCGTCTTTACAATTTTCGATATAACCCGGTTTGCAGCAAGAAGTTCAGTAGATTGCTTGTATAGACCTCCGAGTTATCTAGGGCATCTCGAAGGCTTGTCGCACTAATACTGTTCTCTTGCCGTTGATCGACGTTTTTTCTGCATTGGAGAATTACGTGTCTTACATCCAACACCGTTCCACTTCTTCGATCCATGGGTGTTTGGAAGTCCCCATTTTCAAGGCCTGGAGGCACGATGCGAAGTCTGTGATGATCGTCAGCTCATTAGTCACTTTTGGGATCGATATTGCTCTCTTGATGGCATACGCCCCTTCGGAAAAAAAAACACTGCACTCTTCTGGTAGGCTGTACATAAGCGATAGTCCGTTGCCGTGCACTGCAGCTCCTACAGTATTTTCACCTTTGGAGCCATCTGTGTATAATACTGTTGATCGCTGAAACCGTGTCGCGAGTAGTTGCTGTACTACCAGGTGAACTTTCTCAGGTAGATCGCCGGCTCGAACGGATTTGTTAACGTTCCACATGATCGACGATTTGCGTGCTTGCCAGATACGGTTGGTTTGTCTTGCAATTTGAGCAACTACGGGGAGTGCAGCATCCGTCAACTCTACGAGGCGCTCCGACGCTCGTCGAATCAACGGAAGAGTGTTGTCGTTCCGGTCCTTCGCCAGTATTCGGATGGCAATCCGCGCGACGGACTGTGCCGCTAGCAAATCGAATGGTAAAGTAAGCGCTTCAGTCATAACAGAGTTTATAGAACTAGTGATGAAAGCTCTGGATGCGAATCGAATAATTTTGTTGTACGCCGGGGCAAGGTGTTGCAGAGTAGCCGGCCCTCCTTGGCTGACTAGTCCGATCCTGTACGTCAATTTTGCCGTCACTAATCCCGAGCCCACTTGGAGTAGTGACTTACGATTGCCATGCGGTAGTTTGGCACCGAGCACAAGGTCTGTATCCACATTAATCCGGACACCTTCAAATCATTGTAACTTTTGAAATATTGCACGTAGGAATGAAAAGTTTCACTGTGGTATAGCTGAAAATCTATGATGAAAAAGACTATGATTGATGTTTACATTTCATGTTTAGTATTCAAGATGGCGACGAAAGAAAAACAAGTGCGCGAGCAAATTTTGTACGGGCATACGGCAAATCCTAACTTGTCAATACGGGACCTTGCAAAAACATTGGATTTGCCTAAATCCACTGTTCACGATGTGCTCAAATCATTTTCGGAACGTTTGACGGTGGAGAGGAAATCGAGAAGTGACAAAAACATTGGACGCGCTGATCCTGTCATGGACCGAAAGGTGAAAAGGATATTAACGAAAAACCCAAGTCTCTCCATTCGAACAGCGGCTCGAAAAATAGGGATGTCGCCTGGTTTTGTCTAAAAATCAGAACAACGTTTGAGACTTAAGTCGTATAAAGTAAAAACAGTTCCAAATCGCAACGACAAACAGAAATTGGCAGCAAAATCACGGGCTCGACGTTTGTACTGCGAATATTTGACGAAGTTTTCATGCGTTGTTATGAACGATGAAACTTATGTCCTGGAGAATTTCAAGCAGCTTCCAGGGCTGGCTTTTTATTCTGCTATCGCCAGAAATGCTACAGCTGAGCATTTCAGAACGAAGAAGGCATCGAAATTTCCCCAAAAATACCTGGTGTGGCAAGCAATTTGCACGTGTGGCAAAAAGAGTAAATTTTTCGTCACTACAGGCACAATCAACAAGGAGATCTACCAGAAAGAGTGTCTGCAGAAGCGATTGCTACCCTTCATCAAAAGTCACAAAGAAAAACCTTTGTTCTGGCCCGATTTGGCATCATGCCACTATGCTAGAACTGTGATGGAGTGGTACCAAGCAAATCAAGTGAACATTGTACCAAAAATCTCAAACCCGCCAAATTGCCCAGAGCTACGACCAATCGAGAGATATTGGGCTCTGATGAAGCGGAAGCTTTCTGGAAAGAAGCAAGGAATCAAAGACATCCAACACTTCCAGCAAATTTGGACAAAGACGGCTTCTACGATTTCTGAAGAGTCTGTACAAACCCTAATGGACGGAGTTAAGCGCAAAGTTCGAAAATTTTATGCAAATACCGAATAACTATGTTTTGTCTTCACGAATTGTTAAAACACATCCCATGAATCTGAAATAAACAACTACGACGGAAATATAATGCGAAATTTATGTTTTATTCATGTTTTAGAAAGTGTGTGACTTTATAACTGATATGCTGAATTCTACATTTTTCGCCCATTTATCGACAGCTTCGACGGCATCCTGTAGTTTGCGAGTAGTTCATTGATTTTCGCCCGTCGCACTACAAGAAGGATGTCGTCTGCGTACAGAAGTATTCCGACCCCTCTTGGAATCCCCCGGAAGACAGGTTGCATAACAATAAGGAATAGCGTTACAGAAAGTACTGATCCTTTGGGGTACTCCACTTTCCAGCGGGTATTTCGTCGATGTGTGGCCACCTACGGTCACCTGGAATGTTCGTTCCGAGAGGAAGCTTTGCAGCATGTTGATCATCCTGCTGCCTATTTTCCAAGATTTTAGGGTGGGCAGTATCGCATGTCGCCAGGTTTTGTCCTTATCAATAGACGACTGATCACGGAACTGGAGTTGAACGGACCGCTCGACAAGTGACAACATGCCTTTCGTGCAGGTACGAGCACATATTTTACCGAGCTGGAGAAGTCACTACCAAATCAGGATGAACACTGTCTGATAGCCTCGCTGGATCTATCAAAGGCGTCTGATGATAAGATGACAATAGGAGTTATTGTTTCCACAATAGAACCTAATATAAATTGAGGCATCGACAATAGAAAAGGGCGGTTGTTAAGTATCTTAACTAAAAAAAAAACATTTACGTTCGAACAAAGTTGAGTCAACTACTATTAAGTGTATTGTTTCACAATTGGTGAAAATCCTAGCATATGGAGTGATTAGTAAATCTATTGTAATGATAATATACATTCTTCATTAATCTGACTCGTGGTCGGAAATGGATTTTAATGTTATTTTATAGTATTGTATTGTAATTGTATGGTTATTTTTATTCGGGTATCTCTCTTATTGGCCACCTGAATCCCCATAGTGCACCGTCCTCGTTGTCGTTGTCGTCGTTTTCCTAGCACGCAAAAGGCGAGAAGCCCAAGTCGACTGCAGAACTGTTGCTTGCCACGGCGGACGGATGACGTGAACGGACGGCGACAGGAGAACGTGTAATATTAAGCGTTATTTGTACTATTATATTGCCTTTTATGTAAATATGTGTCTTCACCTCTGCCGGCCGGTGGCAACCTCCCACGCCCGGGCCCAGAAAGTGCTGGAAAACTGAACATGAAAGCTCACGCTTTCATTTTCCTTAACGTTGGGCGGCAGCAGCCAACTTGGCAGACGAGCTGCAGGCTTTGACGACCAAGAGCTACGGTTTTGCCTTGCGATTGCAATCAAGGTAATTACAATAATGTTTACCGTGTCTTGTCTTACGACCGTCACTGAATGGATGCCTTACGATACGAAGAAGTTTTCTTACCGACAATCTGTCGGGATGTAGCAAGTCGTTGCCGGTCGGAAGATATCTTTGATTATTGGTTCTACTAGTATGAGACCATTGTCCAAACCTTCATTCAGTGTCGTTGTAATATTTTGGCATGGTAGGAACATATGCGTTTGTCTGATTGCAATGCAAAAAATCTCTATCTAGAAGACTACATCAAAGACTGGCATATAAGCTCATTGTGGCAAATATTGAGCTTGAAGTACCAAGAAAAAGTCTTCACAATACCGACTTTTGAAAAAAGAATCTATATCACAAAGTTTCTGGCAAAACGTCTCACCACAAAAAAGCAAAATTATCGCACTTTTTCCAAGGCAACGAGAACCACTCTCTCTCAATGCCACACAAGGCCACGACAATATTATTGATTTCTTTTGATAAAACAGCAAGCCAAGAGCGCTCAGTGCAATCGTCATGGAGCTTACCACACGTCGTCAGCCGAGTTGCAGCACTGCAGCGTGAAGCAATAATCCCCTT
This sequence comes from Aedes koreicus, assembly GCA_024533555.2. Taxonomy (NCBI): domain Eukaryota; kingdom Metazoa; phylum Arthropoda; class Insecta; order Diptera; family Culicidae; genus Aedes; species Aedes koreicus. Next base: position 419,505 of record JAHHFK020000859.1, on the reverse strand, counting down.
TTCGAATGACCCAGTCGCATTCTCATGCAAATTTCTACACTCGACTCCGGCGAAATCAATCTTAAAATATTTTAGACACGTCAACCCGCCTCACTTGCGCTCTTGAACTGACCACACCGGGCACACTTACTTACTAAGCGATGGAAATCACGTACTTGGCCCTATTGTGGCCATTGAAACCTTCCTCCAATTGCGCCATCGACAGCAGTGATGACGCCATCGACGATTGCGTAAATTTCCCTCTCGGTTTGGCTCGAATCAATATCCATCGAAATTGGATTAATTCCGCGATGGAAAGCGACGGCGAAGCAGAACTTTTAATTGTGGTATTCTCGATTTCTAAACACGGGATGGAAAGTAAATTGGATTAAAAATTAAAATCGAACCAGCACCAGAATCAGCTAGGAAAGAAATCCCCTGGCGGCGTTTGAAGGACTCTCGTCACAGAGTGTCCCCGCGTCCGGAGGGGAAAATTGATTTTGCTTCAATTGAAAACGTACTTCGGCTATCAGCTCCACTTATATCCAGTCTCGTCGAGCGGGCTCATATTTATGCAAATTAATTATTCATGTAAAAGTTCGCTTTTTTGTCTAAAGGAAATGGAAATACTAATTAAATTTGGGGATGATCGGCGTGCTTAGAGAGGGAGAGCGTGCGATTAGAATTGGAAATTTTTAGCCAAGAGTGAATTTCATTGGAGCAGCTGGCCTTTGTTTTGATGTAATGTAATAAGAAATTCTGGTTTGTCCTTCGCAGTTTTATGAGCTAGGAATGTTCTAAATTTACATTATACTCATAAAGTTCATCAGCAATTCAAGAGTGAGTGGAAACGGGAAACGGATCTATCCAATTTGTTCCGTTCAAATGCCAGCGCTGTGAAACCACGCAGTTGATTCGGTGTTCTACGGACGAGGGAGAAAGAGATGGAGGAAGCTTGAGGTTGACCAGCAACGATGATTCAAAGGACGATGACGATGTGGAAAAACACTGGGCTGCTTCGACCGTGTGGCAGAGACTTGAATCGTCAGGGATGGTTCTGATTCAGTCATATTTACTTGTATGGCATGACCGTGAGCATGAATGAGCTGCTACTCCGTTGTTGACAGGTCAGTTGTGACTACGCAGAAAAGCAAATTTGGGACTTACACATATCCTCAATGTGTAATAACTGGTGATTCCAAAGTAAAACAATACCAGCGCTGGGCCAGTGTGAATGCAGGTTTTATAAGGAAAGGGTTGGAATTATATGACACTTGCTTGAAAGAATTTTCGAAAATAAGCTATCCACGTACATTTGCGTTGCACGCGTGTATTTGTGATGGTTTTAATGTGTTCATCACAGGATGCTGTGCTTTTAACTGTCATCTTTTAATTGTTTACTTGTTTGCACGGTTTAAGTTCTTCATTTTCAGAATGTCACGCATTGAAAAAGACGTGAAAATTTAAAAAAAATTCTAGTTAGTGAAAATTAAGGTTTTGGCCACATGGCTCTGTGAAAAGGGTGTAGCTATGCGACAATTGAAAAGGCGCTTTGGAATTCATCGCGCAAGTGTAAAAAACATCAGAACCAAGTTTGGGGAACAATGTTCTTTGGAAGAACTGCCAGGAAGAGGCAGAAAACCTCTAATTCGGAAGAACAAAAAAAAACAGCAACAAGGACCCGGATGCATGTATTTTTATAGTCGACCTATGTCAAAAAGGACTCAAAAATGCTTCCAGGTCCACAATATTACATTGCCATCGTAGAAAAGGATGTAAACGATGCAGAAAGGTCGATTCAAGTGGAGAAGTTTGGTAAAAAAGTGCTGGTAACATTTGCATTAAAAAAATGAACAAAAATTGCCGATTTTTCATGGGTTTACCTTCACCCGCTTTGACGAAACTATTCATGCAGCATCAATCATAGTAACCCATGAGTCAGCAGACAAAATTTGACAGCTCTATCAGTCGAACTCTAACCGTGATGGCAAAAACAGTGAAGCAACTCCGTTCAGAAGTGTGCGCGCTAAAAGAACGGCATCCCGCCGCGTCGAAAACGGACATCGTGCGGCACTTTGTGGATGCCGGATACGCCCGTTCCGGCATCTACAACATCAACAACAATACAACAATCAGAGCATCGAAAGAAAGCCCAGTTCCGGGCGGCCGACGACCCTGAGCGACAAGAAGCTCCAAAGGATGCTGAAGAGAAAGACCCAGGGAAAAGTGGCTACATCGCTTCGTGCGCTTGGCCGGGAGGTCGGATCAACCGGCCAAACAGTGAAAAAGTACCTGGAACATCAACATACATGTCAGGAAGCGGAACTCGCGTCCACTGGTTTCGGAGCTGCAGGCAATGACGCAGCGGCAGCGGTTGAATAAGATGGTCAACTCGATTTTTCCGGCGAATCGCGACTTGGCGGTGGTGATGGACGACGAGACCTATCTCACCCTGGATGGCAACGACTGGCAAGGCACTTCGTATTTTGCTTCCCGCACGAAGCAAATGAGCTCCGAGGTGAAGTTCATTTCACACACCAAGTTCCCCAAGAAGGTGCTGCTGTGGCTGACAATCAGCGAGAAGGGGATGTCAAAGCCGCTCTTCTTTCGCTCCGGACTGGCCGTGAACGGGGAAATTTATAGTACGAAATGCCTGCCGGAAGTTGCGTCGTTCATCAAGAAATACCATAAGCGCGAAGACGCGGTGTTCTGGGCGGATCTGGCGTCGGCCCACTACTCGAAGCCATCGTTGGAGGGGATGGAGCGGCTGAATATCGATGTGGTACCCAAGTCGGCGAACCCGCCCAACGTCCCCCAGCTGCATCCCATCGAGAATTTATGGGCCAACCTGGAGCGTAAGATCTACTCCAACAATCTTGTCATGAAAACTGAGGAGGAATTGAAAAATAAAACGAAGAAAGAACTCAAAAACATGCCTACACGCATATTTTCGTCCGCTATGGCGAATGTTCCGGTTAACTGTCGGAAGGCTACTCGCGAGGGCGCAGAATTTTTTCGCAAGTAAGCTTAAATAATTTTCTTCCATGGGAAATTTATCAAAAGCAATTATCTGTCTTAGCTATTTTTTATCATAAGCCGAAAAAAGTTTTTTTTTTAAAGCAAACGTTACGGCAAACAATATGTTCCTGCGGTATGAAGTCTACCATTTTTACACTACCGAAAAATGCGGAAATATATCGATTTGAGTGTCTGAAGAAGAGGTTAATGCCTTTATACCAGAAGCATAGTACCCCTCCACTATTTTGGCAGGATTTAGTGTCAGCACATTACGCCAAAATAATTCTCAATTCTCAATTCTCACGGTAAAGAGTGTAGATTTCGTCTAGAAAGATATCAATCCGACAAATTGCCCTCAGCTTAGGCTCATCCAACGCTAGTTGACGATTGTGAAGAGGGTCTTCAAAAAGACTGATAAAGCTAAGAATATGCAGGATTTAAAAAAAAAATTGGGCTAATACGTCAAAATTAGTGATGATTACAGATTTTCATCTCAGAAAATCCAAACGGTGCCGACTGGAATTGATACCAGACCAACTTGGCTTGGGGGCAACCACGCTTTTTACTACACCACCACTCTTCTATCATATTTACTTGTTTGACAATCCAGAAACAATGGTATGGATAAAAGCCCAAGCAACTTTGCCAAAACCATCCTGCTTTATTAAGGTTTTATTTAAGGCACTAAAAATCAATTTGGTTTTATTATGGCAGCAAGTGGTGCCAACAGGTTTCATATTTTAGTCTGGTTTATGACAACCTATACAGCTTGCTTACAACGATCTTAAAACCTTTTTTTTTTTTCAAATTCCTTCCACTCCTATCAAAGATTTTATTTCGACTTTATGAACTCGTAAAATGCCGTTTTAGGACCCATTCATATAATCGCCAGTTGAACAACCATTTTAAAACCATTTTGCCTCCAGTAAATGCATTAAACGGCAAATTGGCATTGAGGGATGTTACCAAATATCCAAATAGTTTTATGGTAGTCATTTGCGAAGATAAGTTGGCTTTTTTGCAAAACTGTGATTTTTTCCTATCGCCGTATTGAAATAGAAGAAATAAATGAAATGTGGAATAATAAATGCACAATTTTAAAATTTAATGCAAGTGAGCTGTAGATCGGAGACCAATTTCGGCATTTTTAAGATAACCTTATTTTAGTATACAGAGTATGTGTGAATGAAATGTTAAGATGCGTATGAGATGCGTAAGAGTATTAAGTTACCTTTCGATTTGGGTATAATCATTTGATTTGAGTGTAATCAACTTAGCGTGAAACAAAATAAAACTTGTAGTAAGCTATGCGAAAATCTCCTCACTTCGTAAGAACAAACAAAATCAACGTAACGCATTGACATGAGAGGCCGTTCGCTATAAATACCAGCTAGCTGTGCTGATTCAGTTCATTCTTGTAACGAAATTTGCCAGCAACGGATCAAAAGCAGCAACAGTGAAGCAACATAACCGAGGCTGAAATCCTCGGTCAGGTCATGACACTTATTGAATTCCATAAATTTTCAGGAAATTTAATACTTGTTTTAATTTTGTTTTCGTTGTTGTAAACTTACATAACTTTCGAGGCGCATTAGTTTTTGGCTTTTATCGTGCCAATATTCACCATTAAATTAAATGCGTATATAATTTGGAGCATGATACGGTGTAGTAAACTCAATTTGTTTTGGATATTTTGCCATCAAACAAATTTTCCCGCAACTCGAGAACTTTTACTTTTCGAAATTATTTATTGCTAAATGAATCAGAATAGCAGAGAATCGAACAAAGCAGAACAACAAAAGCCAACCTCATATCACAGTGAAGTTTGACAGCTGTGGCAATTTGGCCGTTTGCTGGTTTTCATTGCAGTCAATAGGTTTTATGAAGGTTCTCAAGTGGTCATAACATCTTTCACTACAACATTTTCAAAATCTTTGTGGTCTTATAAAGGTTTTATATAATTGTTTTCACAACCGTTTATAGAGTGTTTGTACAAATTTCGGCTTGAATGAAGCAAAGAGGAGGTGTTGGTAGACAAAACAGTTTAGAATGTAGTTTTATCAACAAAGCCGTGAGGAGTCCTGTATGGCTGGAATAAAACTAAAGTTGCTACATGGGTTGTGCTGTTATACTCTTTAAGTTGAGGAATTTCAAATAATGTGAAGTTATTTTTCATTCAGATAGGATTGAGTTATGGTTCTGGAAGAAATTGACTCGAATGAAGATTCCACAATTCTGAATCCGAGATTCTGGACGAAACCAACGTTGAAATCAATAATAAATATTTTTTTTTTACTTTCAATATGATGTAACGTCTGTATCCACATTAATCCGAACACCATCAAATCATTGTAACTTTTGAAATATTGCACGTAGGAATGAAAAATTTCACTGTGGTATAGCTGAGAGTCTATGATGAAAAAGACTATGATTGATGTTTACATTTCATGTTTAGTATTCAAGATGGCGACGAAAGAAAAACAAGTGCACGAGCGAATTTTGTACGGGCGTACGGCAAATCCTAACTTGTCAATACGGGACCTTGCAAAAACATTGGATTTGCCTAAATTCACTGTTCACGATGTGCTCAAATCATTTTCGGAACGTTTGACGGTGGAGAAGAAACCGAGAAGTGACAAAAACATTGGACGCGCTGATCCTGTCATGGACCGAAAGGTGAAAAGGATATTAACGAAAAACCCAAATCTCTCCATTCGAACGGTGGCTCGTAAAATAGGGATATTGCCTGGTTTTGTCCAAAAAATCAAAACAACGTTTAGAACTTAAGTCGTATAAAGTAAAAACAGTTCCAAATCGCAACGACAAACATAACTTGGCAGCAAAATCACGGGCTCGACGTTTGTACTGCGAATATTTGACGAAGTCTTCATGCGTTGTTATGGACGATGAAACTTATGTCCTGGAGGATTTCAAGCAGCTTCCAGGGCTGGCTTTTTATTCTGCTATGGCCAGAAATGCTACAGCGGAGCATTTCAGAACGAAGAAGGCATCGAAATTTCCCAAAAAATACCTTGTCTGGCAAGCAATTTGCACGTGTGGAAAAAAGAGTAAATCTTTCGTCACAACAGGCACAATCAACAACGAGATCTATCAGAAAGAGTGTCTGCAGAAGCGATTGCTACCCTTCATCAAAAGTCACAAAGAAAAACCTTTGTTCTGGCCCGATTTGGCATCATGCCACTATGCTAAAACTGCGATGGAGTGATACCAAGCAAATCAAGTGAACATTGTACCAAAAACCTCAAACCCGCAAAATTGCCCAGAGCTACGAACAATCGAGAGATATTGGGCTCCGATGAAGCGGAAGCTTTCTGAAAAGAAGCAAGGAATCAAAGACATCAAACACTTCCAGCAAATTTAAACAAAGACGGCTTCTACGATTTCTGAAGAGTCTGTACAACCCCTAATGGACGGAGTTAAGCGCAAAGTTCGAAAATTTTATGCAAATACCGAATAACTATGTTTTGTCTTCACGAATTGTTAAAGCACATCCCATGAATCTGAAATAAACAACTACGACGGAAATGTAATGCAAAATTTATGTTTTATTCATATTTTGAGGTGTCCGGATTATTGCGGATACAGACCTTACAAAGATCATGGAAGGGCTTCTCCATTAATGAAAAGATCTTAAATTTCAAAGGGGCTTTTAATATTTCATAACTGAACAGCCAAGAGATGCATTGTTGTGTTGGCAGCAACCGTTAAGACCAACTAAGAATAACACGACGGAACGACTGTTCCTGTGGTTGAAGTCCATCACATATCACCCCTTATTCACGGTGCTAAGCGACTTTAGGTTAACGTACCGTTCCTTTATTATTAGTTTTTAGATATCAATTTTCAAACACGTTGGTAAAGGCCAGTTTTTATCATATTCAAATTGTGATAGTTTGATCTCGTCAAATCAATCGGCATGTCGCACAGTGATTCCATTCCATACAAAAGGCGGAAAAAGTCTAAACATTGATTTTACATAGCTAAGTTATGTGTTTACAAGTAATTTTGGGCCGCTGATTTCAAATATGCTATCTTAAATGTCATATTAAGCCACGCTTTCAAGATATGGTCCCCTGGAAAATCCGGAACATCCGATGAAATGGTAAATTCATTAGTTTCGTCCTAAAGCAATAAGATGTTTTTCATAACCATTTGTACATAAAATGTAAGAAATAAAGCCATGTGGAGAACAGTTTATGGCTCTGAGTGGCCATTGAGTGGTCTTCCGGAAGTTCCGGAACATCCGTAAAATTTGATCATTCAGCAATTCCAAACCAATCAAAAAATTTCGCAATATTTGGTAAGTTTGTTCCTTTGCAAAAAATATATGATGCCAATTTTTCATTTTGTCATTAGGGTTACCCATTTTGAGATAGAGTGGTCCAAAAAACGAAATCTTAGAAAATATATATTTTTCGAATAATTATAACTTTTGAACCACTGAAGCGATTTAATTTTTGAAATGGCGAAAGAAAATGAAAAATAATGAGTTATAGTACTAAGAAAATGTATGAATATAAAAAATTATATCTTATTATAAAAATCAAGCATGGAAATGTCCAGTTTTTATTATTTTGGTGGCGATTACAATTTTCATGTAAATTTCATTTAGGAAAATTCAGACAATTTTACGTTAAGTCATTATAATGATTGTAATGATTTATACAAAATTTGTGCATGCATCTATTTTACCCCTCTTACAAAAGGAGGGTATACAAATAGCTTGGAAAATCGACTTTTGATTCGAGGGTCGAAGGACCGAGTGTTATATGCCATTCAACTCAGCTTATCAAGATCGCATGTTTTTGGTTTGAAATAATAGCTTCTGGAAGATAAACAGTATCAAATCTTCATCAGCAAAAAAAAAACACAACACTTCAGATTTTCTGGATGATCTGGAGGACCATGCAGTGACTAGTCGAAATCGCAAAAGGAGTAACTACAGTGAATTCGTTCCCACATTACATGTAAATTAACTTCAAAATATAAACCTAAATTTATACACGTATCGTGTGATCTTACACTTTTTCCCAGGAAGTAATAGGAATACGAACCCTGATGAGGTCATTGAAGTCCTGGATACTTCATAACATTACCATTGCAATGAGATGTTGCATGATAGGTTTTTGATCCAAATCCGAATCTGGCCACTTTACCGGGAGTAGCCGGAACATTAACCCGGATGTTATCAATGTGGATCTGGACTTTTGATATCATCACCATTGAACTAATTTTCGTATTCTCATGTAATTTGAGGTGTCACATGAAGGGTTTTGATCTAAGTCAGAAATTGGCCACTTCCCCGGGGGTATCTCCGAAACTAGTCAACCAATTTTAATAATATTTCGTATGGAACCACAGTACCTTTCATTTGGCGGTTGTTTCATTCAAATCGGTTCAGTAATTGCTTGGGAAACTGAGTTAGAAATTTCGTTCCACACATACACTATACACACACATAGACACATACACAGGCATGTTCAGTTCATTGAGCTGGGTTCGTTGTATATAACAATCGGCCCTTCAGGCTTTGGATCAAAAGTCGGTTTTCTAAGATATATGTATTTACACTTCTTTGAAAGAAGGGAAAAAACCGTGGTAATCTAGTGCGAGATATATGTATTTACCAATCTTACGGGTTTTCCAGACATTCCAGGACTCTGGCCTCCCGGAACCGTACTTGCGCAAGTTTGCGCAAGATGAAACTCATATTTTCGGAAAGTTGACAAAAAAATCTTTAAAATAAGCCTATTGTGGTATATGTGCGCATGTGTGCTCACATTTGAAAACTTAGTTGATGTTTTTTTCCAATTCTCCATACATTTTATATGGGAGTAAAAAACCACGACCATTTAGGACCCCTACTTTGAAATATTGTAGAGAGCACAATTTTCATCCAATCTTAATAAAATTTCGGAAAAAGAAATTTCAAATAGTGTATAAAATTAAAAAAAATATATTTATTGTAAAAGGAGGAAGTTGATTCTTCGACTTTTTTCCGCCTTGGAATCACTGTGTGTCGTAGCGGTCATACTTCGGTCGTAAGGTCAACAGCGTGAAGTTTAGTGTGAACAAAATGGAGAGACAACGTAGATCTTAAACAAAATTGCGGCTGTTTTAACGTAGGACTACGTTTCTCTTTACAGCATCTACAAGACATTAATAACGGTAGTTCTCTACGGCCACGAAACATAGACATTGCTAGTGCAGGACCAACGGACCAACCATTAATTGGTGTCATTGAACGGAAGGTGCTGCGTACGATCTACGGTGGAGTGCAGATGAAAGACGGAACGTGGAGGAGGCGAATGAACCACGAATTGCATCAGTTGCTGGGAGAACCTCCCATCGTACACTTGGCAAAAATCGGTCGACTACGATGGGCTGGGCATGTCGTAAGAATGTCGGACGACAGCTCTGTGAAAATGGTTCTCGAAACCGAACCGACGGGTACAAGAAGAAGAGGGTGGAGCAAGGTGGATCGATCAAGTAAAAGGCGACCTGCGGACCCTCCGCAGACAGCGAGGCTGGCGAGGTACAGCCATGGACTGATTACAATGGAAACAACTTCTGTGTACAGCAGAGGCCACACCGGCCTTAGTCTGATTGGTAAGGTAAGGTCTTGCTTCTGCTAACACTCAATTCTACATGTAGCTATAAAGCAAGACTATGCTGGAGTTTTGGCTGGTTTGTTATAGAAGTTCTGTTGTTAGAAAATATCTCGACTTCTTCAAACACTTTGTAAGTTTGATGCCCAAATGTATATCAATTTTGGTAAAAAATCAATTGATTCTAAATAAGGTTTAATGAAATCAAAGCACAACGATAGGTAACTTTTTTTTTATGTATTCAATGTGAGGTCTAGTAGTATGATTTTATTTTCCATTCCATCGACATCGAAAACTCTCAGCTTAATTACTGTAGAATTGAATTTAGAACACTAAGTTGGTCGGCAATACGCCAATTTCGATGGCTATTGAAAGAACCTTCCTTTCTATGTGGTAGTCACCGCTAGCCTGAACTCCATTCGACACGAGACACGAATATTCCATAATTATACAAATTTTAATTTAGTAGTGTCTCAAATTAATTTTGTTCACTGAGTTCGCGTAAATCCTGAAAAGTGATTTAAAAAAAGTCTCGTAAAAGCAACTCCAGCGTATGGCATACCATGCAAGCACCATTAGATGAACAGTGCCTAATTATTTACACTTTAATGTTAAATGTTAAATATGAGCATATGAAATTGAATCGTGAGCATATTTCATAACCTTCGCAGCTTATTATGTTCTTTCTTGGTGATTCAAAGAGTATACTGGATAAAAATCGAACTGTCCATATTTAGGCACTCTTTAACTTACAGTGCTTGCACGATATGCCCACTTAAAAAGAGAAGTCCGTTCTACAGATGGAAATGAAATGGGTAATAATAACTAAATTAACTTACCATCCGTATTCCAACCTGAGCCAAGCTGAGCCCAAAGTTTATTACGGGTATTGTTATTCTTATACGCTCTTAGGCTTTTATCGTACAGAACTTTTACGAACGAAATAACCCGTTAATTTATATTTATGTCTTCCTCCTTAAAAAGAGATAAGAAAATTATCATCATATCATCAAAAGTCGAGTATAAGGGTTTTTTTGTAAGTGAACAATGCCACACATTAAATGTCAATTTCTACATTTAATTTGTGGCATTGGACAACACAATCACTCCCAATAGCTACACTATAGTGCGCAATTCTCATACCTACATACTAGCATCCCCGAATAGTGCGGTGGGTGTTGCTGTTCACCCACCGCAATTTCTCGGCTGTCCGCCATCCAATTGAGCTGATTTTATTCTGTGCAAGTAGAGTCAGACCAAGGGTCAGACATATACTTGCTACATACACATAAAATGAGATAAGTTGAAAACCCACCGAGAAAGAGATTGCGGTGGGTGAAAAGCATCACTTACCGTGCTATTGAGGGGATGACTGTACAGTGTTTGCGTGTGTTGAAAACTCTAAATGGACAAGCAAATAAGCAAACTGGCCAATTCTAGATTCTACCACCTTTCATGAAAATGATTGTACTTACCATATGCTGTGTATCATTCAATTGATCCATAACTATTTGTAGTACGTGATTGTTGAATACCAGTGAAATACAAAGGTATTTTTGTATTTCAACGTATGTTTTTCGCAATAGCTCCATCCAATCCAGTTTCAACACAAAACCAAATCCTTGATCCTTGCAGTGTTGTTTTTATTGGGAGACCGATCGTTCCCTGTCGATGATACCCTTTCAGGAAAACGCGGTATACAATGTATATTACCATTACACTACACTTCATGGACACTACATTGTGCCGTTTCGTGTCCGTTTTGCCATAACAACAAATTTGTAAAGGGTGATACGGTCAAAATTTGGTCAAGGGAAAACGCGTGTAAATCGGTGAAATCGTTTATTTAAAAAATCAAATTAAATTTCTTTTTCAAGTTCAATTAGTATAAAATTCAGGAAGAATATTCAGTTAGGCTTCCGCTTTTCCAAATCCGAATTGCCGGGCCTTACGCTTGACCCCTGCCATCAGATTTTGTACAGCCACCTTGTCCACCTTCTTCGCCGCAGAAAGCCAGTTTGCCTTGAACTGCTGCTCGTCCTTAGCAGTTTTATTGGTCTTCTTTAGGTTTCGCTTGACAATAGCCCAGTATTTCTCAATTGGGCGGAGCTCTGGCGTGTTGGGAGGGTTCTTGTCCTTGGGAACCACCTGCACGTTGTTGGTGGCGTACCACTCCATGGCCTTTTTACCGTAATGGCAAGATGCCAAATCCGGCCAAAACAGTACGGAACAACCGTGTTTCTTCAGGAAAGGCAGCAGACGTTTATTCAAACACTCTTTCACGTAAATTTCTTGGTTGACAGTCCCGGAAGCTATGAAAATGCTGCTTTTCAAGCCACAGGTACAGATGGCTTGCCAAACCAGATATTTCTTTGCGAACTTTGACAGTTTCGTGTGCTTGAAAATATCTGCTACCTTTCCCCTTCCTTTTGCCGTATAAAACTCCTGTCCCGGAAGCTGCTTGTAGTCGGCTTTGACGTAGGTTTCGTCGTCCATTACCACGCAGTCAAACTTCGTCAGCATCGTCGTGTACAGCCTCCGGGATCGCGCTTTGGCCGTCGTATTTTGTTTATCATCGCGATTTGGAGTCACTACCTTCTTGTAAGTCGATAGTCCGGCTCGTTTTTTGGCTCGATGCACGGTTGTAGACGATACACCCAGCTTATTTGCGGCATCTCGGAGAGATAGGTTAGGGTTTCGCTTGAAACTACCGGCAACTCTCTTTGTCGTCTCAGCGGCTTCCGGTTTTCGATTTTCCCCCGATCCAGACTTCCTGGCTGTCGACAAACGTTCCCCAAACACTTTAATTACATTTGTAACGGTTGATTTGGCAACTTTTAGCGATTTTGCCAACTTTGCGTGCGAGTAGCTCGGATTTTCGCGATGCTCGAGCAAAATTTTGATACGCTGCTCTTCTTGCTTGGACGGCATTTTGAAAAAAAAACAAACAACAACACCCCACACCACCCTTTAAAAAAAAAATAAAAAAAAAAAATAAATAAAATTTAATTCCCCCCTCTACCACAACTAATACAACCCCCCCCCCCCCCCGCCCCCAACAAAAAAAAAAACAAAATCTCATTTTTTTTTTTTGTGGTTTTTTTCTACTTTGGGGTGGCCATAATTAATTCCCCCACGGGGGGGGGGGGGGGGGGGGGGGGGAAAATTTTTTTTGTATTTTTTTCCTTAAAAGACAGGGGAATAACTTTGGTTTTTTTTGTTTAAATTTATGTGTACGGCAATCCGTTACCGAGTACAGATGATTTTATTATGGCAGCAGGGTAAATGCACCCTTCCTTTTGGGGAAATGCTCCTTAAACTTTGAAAAAATGCTCCTTAGTTGCGTTTGCCCGGTATAATGCAATCGGAGGTATTTACCTTCTGGTTAGCGCTTGCCGGTTGTTTTGACGGGTCTTAAGTTTCTTCAAGATTGTATAGCGGAGCTTCGCTCCGCAATTTTCGAGGTAGTTTTGACGGGTTTAAATTTCATTTTAACGAGTCTTAATTTCGTTTTGACGGGTCTTAAATTCAGAAACTTAGAACCCGTCAAAACTATACAATCTTGAAGAAACTGAAGACCCGTCAAAACACCCGGCAAGCGCTAACCAGAAGGTAAATACCTCCAATTGCATTATACCGGGCAAACGCATCTGTGGAGCATTTTTCCAAAGTTTAAGGAGCATTTCCCCAAAAAGAAGGTGCATTTACCCTTTGCCATTTTATTATTCCGGATTCTAATTGGACATATTTTTATATTAAAATTTAAAATTTTTTTTTTCCCTAGACCTTTTAAGTTCATTTGAGCATACAACATTGTTTGCAATCTTCCATACAACAGACCGGATTCCAGCAATATTTGGCTTGAATTGACATGAAAGATTCCATTGATTTATGCCAAATCAAGCATTTTCTTTATGTGCATTAGACAACGCAGAAAATTAAATGTTTCTTTCAAACTGTGCAGTTCTCAGATGAGAGTTTTGTGTTCGGAATATCAAACCAGTACCGGCTCACACGTCTACCGTCTCACCGAGCAACTGATTTCCCACGTATGCAAGCCCGTCCGCATGGACAAAGCGAACAATAAACTCCCAGAAAATACTGCTAATGGAATGTTGCCACTTTTGTGACGTAAATAATACTTGCTTTTCATCCGGAATCCAGCGTTACCTAAAAGCATTTCCTTCCCGAAGTCAGACTCACTCACCACCAAATGTTTGTATCGAACCGCAACCATGGCGAATGAGGATGCCTAATATGCGATAAAATCCTCCGGAAAAGAAGAAAAAGTTCCGAGTCTGTTGAAAACCGAGAAGAAGCTCATAAACATATGTTCGTTATTGTTCCGACCACGAGCATGTCTCCCCTTTTTCAGGATGGCTTATTTCCTATTCCGGCTGCAATAGAAAGGGACTCCATATCGACACTTTTTATTTTACGATTACGGGCTCGACTGCTTTTTTTAGGTTATTGGTTCCGAGGATACGGCGCCCTCCTTGGGGTGCGGAATTTGTCGAGTGGACTTTTACGAGCCGAATTTGCATGCGGAATTTGTGGTTTGTTTGTCTTCACACTGTTGGTTTCTTTTTACGGCCGCCAATATGGGCGGTTTTGATGAGCCTGGTTTCTGGTAATTGGAAGCATTCTGATTGACTTGCGGTTCTTCGTTCTGGGAGATGTTTTGATTTGTTGGTCAAATTGCTTCCTCTAGGAGGTTGTTATTCTTTTTTTTGTCGTGAGTTTCGACGAGAATCAGCGGGATCAAGGCCACTTTCATTACCGCATCAATCTTACCACCCCTCAGGGAACAAAGAAACTGATCCCACCCCCGGGATTGAGTCCCAGGAATTATTTATTGCTTCGTGAGAAACCCGGAAAATGGCACTTTTCGCCTGGCGTTAATGTATGCCTGGAGGGTGATGTTTGTTTGGGGATGGACTGTGGAAGTTTTGTTACAATTTTGGAGGGTTGGAACCCGCGTGGTAATAGTAATAAAATAAACGTTAGAAAATAATGGCCCAAAACGAGGCATGAACGATTTTCCGAGAGTGTTTTCGCCGAACGAAATGCATCTGCTACGAGGAAATTATGAGCTCCACGAACTCCACTAACCCCACTCGCCAAATTCATGATCTCAAAATCTCTCCTCTTTCGGCAAATGGCTGTCGTTTCAACACGCCATTCAAGTCGCCTTAGCTGATACATATTCTGCTGATAGTGCCATTACCGACCGAATCAAAACCTCCCGCAAGATAAAGACTCCCATCTCATGTGCGTCTTTCGACTCGAAGCGAATGATAATGATGGTAATGACGACGCCGACGACCGACCAGGACGACAACGATGTGTGATACTAGGAAACAAAACCGAAGGCGGGGTTCTTCGCACATATTGTATACACATTCAAAGGACGAATAAGTATCAGCACGGCAGCGCCAGCCTGAATGATGTCTGACACATTCCTAGAAGCATCTCTCAAAATGACAGGCTTTGAACAAAAGCGCCCACCCCCCAAAGCTTGCACCAAGATAACCTTAGCACATCCTGGCAGGCAGGCAGGCAGGGCACTTCCAAAGGGAATGAAAATGTATGTTTATGGCTTTTCTTAGCGGAATGGATTTTCTTCTTGCCTTGCTCTCGAAGCCATGCTGGATACTCGTTAGAGACTGGCGAGTGCAGACCCAAGCTCACAGCCAGTAGAAGATGGTTATGATTATTATTTTGAATGTTTCGCTCATGTCGTCTGTCGGAAGCTTTTTATCCTCTCGTCGTCGTCGACGTCGTCATCGTTGTTGAACTAGTGGCGAGTGAAGTGAATTCAGTGAGCGTCCACCCGACACTGCAGCAGGATCACGATGGATTCCTAGATGGATATGGAAGTGAAGATGTGTGTTGTATATTTATTAAGCTACTTTGAGGGATATGATCCGAGATGGCCGTAAATAAAAGCTGCTAAGGAGAAGTAGAGTAGTAAATTACCGGGCTGAAAGTACTCCGACCAGGCCGGATGAGACTCGGTAATGAACGTGCCTTGTTGGCTGTGAACTGGTCGAGGGCTCTTTTGTGCTGGTTGTGAATGGAATGTTAATTTAAAACATTCCTCGTCAGACTGTCGTTTGCGAATCAATCTGATTCATACGAATATTCGAATTGGACACAGCCCAACTGAACCGAGGTTCGATAAGAAGCTTTTAATTGCCCACTTTTCTCCATTCAGTCTGCATCACAACCCATTGAACCCAATCAATCGAATGATAGGTTGACACCCCCTCATGCTCGTTGTCGTGACGAGACACGTGATTGAAACGGATGAAAGGCCCTTTCAACACACTTTTCAAGCCTGAAAACCCATTTGAAGCTGGTTACGCATGGACCTTCGAAAGGAACGAATCAATTAGTGCCAGATCGACAGGATCGTGTCGGGCCATGTAGGGGGGCTCCATTAATACCGACGGCCTTCGATATAGGAATAAAAAATGTATTGATATGTTTCTATTGGTAACGCAACACTTTTCCGGGCTTTGTGCGATGATCGACCGTTGATAGAATTGTCAGTCTCGTGACCCAGTAGTAGACGACAGGTGGATTTCAGCGCGGATTACGCAAAATTGGGAGCGTGAGAAAGGAG
The DNA here is from genome assembly GCA_024533555.2 of Aedes koreicus. Classification (NCBI taxonomy): domain Eukaryota; kingdom Metazoa; phylum Arthropoda; class Insecta; order Diptera; family Culicidae; genus Aedes; species Aedes koreicus. The sequence continues at coordinate 403,251 of JAHHFK020000859.1, read as the reverse complement.
CGTGTTTAACACAGTGCTGCCTGGCTGTTACATGAGAGCTGAAGTGCATAGTTCGTAGAGTGTTTGAACTGAGCTCCAAAGTCATAAAGTTGTCCTTCTGATGATATTTTGTTTTAAAAACAAACAGCAACAGTTAGTACTTTCAGTTCGATTTCAGAATTGAATAGCAGTTCACTTATTTGTTGCTATTTTAAGGGGGGGCTTTTTATGGTTTATTGTTGTATCTGTTTTGAGGTCTAACGCCCTCTCCATGGCTGGATTTTGTACCTGGATGCTGGTGGGAGGGCCTAATCTTAGGTTAATGATGCATTGGAGATAGCTGATTGATGATAGATGTTGCTAGGTCATGTCATTCTACTCTAATGAACCATTCCTGGGAGAGCCAAAGGTCCAGCCATACAAAGTAGTGATAATATCACACTCGCTCCTCTTTCTATTTAATAGCCGCGTCGTAGCACGCATGTATACAGGCTCTAAAGTTGAGTTTGATATCGGCGGGTTAGGCCGTAAATCACTAAAAATTTAATCATAGATAGATTTATTCAATTTAGAAAACGTTTAATATTCAATTTAGGATGGAAGTTTGAACTGTGTCATAGAATTTCCTATGCAGTGGACTTCTAGACCGTGGCCATAAGTATTGTGGTTTTGTGGGATGCGGAGGGCCCGTTTAGGAACTCAGAGTATCGTATCACTGGGGTTTGTCTTAGGTGGGTTTGTTCAGAATGAAAGAGGTGTGCTACCAGCGGGCTTTGCCGCAATTTACGCTTAGACGAGGCTAGGCGGTGTTCCCTCTTCCATCATATAAAGCACGTTGCATGCTTATCAACATTCAAACCTTGAAAGAGCGTCGGGAATATGCTATGGTTTCATTCGTAAATGACATCATTTCGCAACGTATTGACTCAAGTGAAAGGGTATGTGTCTCTTGACTCAGCCTATTATGCAACAATAGATTACGTTTTTTATTATAACTCATAAAGTATTTGAGCTGGATGCGATATTTAACTAGTTATACACTTGCTTAGATATGTTTAATATGTCATTTGGTAGTATGTATCACATAGGTATAGTTACACAACTCATTTTATAAAGTCAGAAACTTTCGAGGAATATGGATGTAATGTCGGTCTATAAGCACCAAATTGGGTCTATTCATGGGTACAAGTTCGTCCCATTCGATAGATTTGTTATGAAATGTTATCTACGTACGAATTCCTCCCGACTTCCTGATTCAAGACGTTGCCAGCTGTATTCGCTCAACCCAACAAACAATTTCATAAATCAAACTATACTAAAACTGCAAAAAAACACTTAAGTGATTTTCACACATGATTTAGCGACCATTTGATAATCAAAACATTCTAATTTACTCTACACAGATTTGGCTCCTTTAGTTTCTGAAAAAATGAGCCATATGAAAAACTTTCAACCGAAACTTAGACATTTTAATTGTAAATTTTACCAATAACAACATTTTTACTACGCTTGCCATACAACAGGCCAAAGTTGGGAACGTGGAAGAAAATATGATTCTAACATTTGGTCTATGGTTTTCTTATTCAATCATTGTTATTTAACCTATGTGATCGGTTAGTTTATAACGTGTGACTATTTCCTGAACAAATTGGCTGCATTGTTCAGTTTATAGGTTCAATTTCAGCAAATTGAGATCATTTGAAGATCCTGTAGGTAACCTGTTTAACTTAACCAGTAATGTCATGGTGTCTAAAATGTAAAGGAAATCGAAAATTACGCGGAAGTGAACAACTATTAATTGATCAATAATATCTCATTTACTTCGAAATAAATCAGCCATCCTGACCGGAACATAATTTTGTTGATTTTTGCTGAATTAATGACATATATGGTACATAGGCCGAATGAAGGAGCTAGGCTAACATTACATCCCGTTACCCTATATTATCAAAATTATTTTTTTATGCTCCTACTCGACAATTACGCAATAGAAATTTATTCGTGTTGGATCGTCATCGTACAAACTACGCTAAATTTGGACCGCTAAATCAGATGAAAGCCGCATACAATCAGCATTGTGAAATAATTGATCTAAATATGCCTAAGCCAAAATTTAAAAAATATTTCAAAAATCTGTGAAATCATAGAATGTTAGCTAAAATGTAAATGATATTACGTAGTCTACATGTGATTGACGAATGAAAAAATAAATAAATCTAAAGTTATCGGAGAAGCTATTTCCTCGGAAAATAACAATAATTTTATCAATCATCATGATTCCGGAGGAAAAATTGTTGATGACCCCGGTTCGCAATTCTTTGATCCAGTAGTAAACCACATGATCGTGTCAGTTCCTATGTTGATCTCGAATCATAGAATTCGAACTCTGTGAAAACCAGATTACGGGATCTACGTGTACAGGGTAATCATACCTGGTTTTCACCCGGACAAGCAATTGGAGCTGCATCAACCTCCTGACCAGGAATGAGAAACACGTCATTGAAATCCTTAATCGTAAAGCCTGTCCACTTTAAATTTTGGACACCAACATAATGACAGCAAAAAAATTAACACATAATTTAACAAAACCAATTGTTAACTTCACAATAATAGAGTTATATCTTCATTAGAAACAGTTGATTAAGATGATAATCCTTTTTTTTTTTTTTTTTTTTTATCTTGATTATCGAGATTTTCAGTCTCGGGCTGGTTCATCTCCCGTCGTAGTCACTCAAATGCCTCTTTTGGGTATTTTAGTAACTTGTCCGGGGGTGAGATTTGAACTCGTGACTTTGGCGTGAGAGGTATGGATGCTAACCACTACGCCGGGGTCGCCCCCATGATAATCCTTCGATCTGTAGAATTCTCGAACATTCTGTGGTACACCTGCCATCAGGTTCCGTACGGAATCCTCATATACGCCCGCCGTGATGATTCTCCATCTTCTCTTGAAATCATCGGTACCATTTGCTTTCTTCTTAGTTTCGAAGAGTTTTCGCTTAACTAAAGGGTGTATTCGATAAAAATGGCACACAGAAAATCTTCTGTAACGTTTGAATCGTATGAGTAAAAAAACCTAGAAATTTGAGTAGATCTTATCCATAGTGTATTATTTACATCTGCCAAGTTTCATAGTTATACATTCAGTAGTTCCAGTCATGTCGTCCAAACAAGAAATTGCCCGTGAGAAAATTTTGTGCACTCACAATCAAAATCCAGGGGCGTCCCACCGGTGGATTGCTAAAAGGCTTGGAATTGCAAATACAACTGTGTCTCGTGTAATAAGAACCTTCAAGGAGCGTCTGAGTGTCCAAAGGAAGGAAGGGAGTGGTCGTAAAAGTGGTCCAATGGACAGTAAAATGGCCAGGAAAGTCGTACAACAATTCAAGAACCGTCCAAACATGTCAATTCGAGATGTCGCTAAAAAGTCTAAGGTGTCAGTCGGTTTTGTGCAGAAAACCATGAAGCGTGCTGGGTTACATGTTTACAAAGTGCAAAAAGCCCCAAACCGGAATGAAAAACAAAACATCACTGCGAAAACCCGCGCCCGGTAGCTTTACACGAAGCTGCTCACCAAATCCGGTTGCATCGTGATGGATGACGAAACATACGTCAAGGCCGACTTCCGTCAACTTCCTGGGCAAGAATATTTCGTTGTCAAGTCGAAGTTTGATGTTCCGGAGGATGCTCGAAAGAAGAAACTATCGAAATTTGCAAAGAAGTTTATAATCTGGCAGGCGATTTGCGGATGTGGTGAAATAAGTGCTTCCTTCATCACTTCCGGAACAATAAACGGTGCGATTTACACGGAAGAGTGCCTTAAGAAGCGTCTCTTGCCATTCATTAAGAAGCACAAAGGATCAACTCTGTTTTGGCCTGATCTAGCATCCTGCCACTACGCTCGAAACGTATTGGAGTGGTACCGAGCCAACGAAGTCAATTCCCAAGTAACATTGCCAAAACCATCCAGCTTTATTAAGTTTTGTTAAAGTTTTATGAAAGCCACTAGAAATCAATTCGGCTTTATTATGGCAGCAAGAGATGCCAATAGGTTTCAAATTTTAGTCAGGTTTATAAGAACCTACACAGCTTCTTTAGAACGATCTTAAAACCTTGACTTCTAAAATTCCTTTTACTCCTATCAAAGGTTTTATTTTGACTTTATTAACTCATAAAATGCTGTTTTGAAATGCCGTTTTAGGACTCATTCATATTATCTTATTATGGTCAATTGAAAAAGCATTTTAAAACCATTTTGCCTCCAGTAAATGCATTAAACGGCTAACTGGCATTGAGGAAAGCTACCAAGTGGCCAGATAGTTTTATAGTAGCCATTGCTAAGATAAATTGGCTTTTTGGCAAAACTGTGATTTCTTACAATCGCCATGTTAGGTTAGGCCGTAAATCACTAAAAATTTAATCATAGATAGATTTATTCAATTTAGAAAACGTTTAATATTTAATTTAGGATGGAAGTTTGAACTGTGTCATAGAATTTCCTATGCAGTGGACTTCTAGAACGTGGCCATAAGTATTGTGGTTTTGTGGGATGCGGAGGGCCTGTTTAGGAACTCGGAGTATCGTATCACTGGGGTTAGTCATACGTGGGTTTGTTCAGAATGAAAAAGGTGTTCTACCGGCAGGCTTTGCCGCAATTTACGCTTAGACAAGGCTAGAAACAGTTTGTAGACGCCTGACATCAAGTAGTTAAGGGACATGGCAGGAGGTGCACTTTTCATTGGCGTGGCAATTCTTTCATTGTTGTTTATTCTTTGATTGTCATTAACTAAACACCAAACATACCTTAATTGCAATTATAATTCTTATTCTAATTTAAATTATAATTTAAATATGTGCGGTACACGACAACCGACTTTCAAATTATAGCAAATCATAGAGAGATGTTACATTTATATAGCAACTTGCAGCGTAAAAACAACATGACATTTACAGTGGCATCTCAAATAGCCTGCTCACATTGATACATTGGCTCTCTCTATCTTTTCGGGATTTGCCGCATATCATTGTAATGCGGAATTGTAAATTAACGATTTTATGATCACTTTCACTTTTTTTTTAAACACTATTAAAAAAAACTTTTTTGAGCGTATTACTAGAACGATTGTGATTGGGAAACCAGGAGAATTTAAAATTAACAGTTCATTTGATCACTTTTTAAAATAAAAAATACCAGTGGAGTTGTGTTTAACACACAACGGGTTCACGTAGACTACGTTAAACCATTTGATTAGTTTCGTTAGTTTCGTAGCGGAACATTCACAGAAAAAATAGTAATGAATTTAAGGAAACGCGCAAAATTCTCCGTTGTTCAATTGAAAGCCAAAACAAGCGTATAAAGAGAAATTGTTTGCTATCTCTCATATAACAGATCTGATTTCAGTTATATCAGGTTAACATTTAAATGACATATTCCATGCTTTAGTGTCAAATCTAGCATTCCCTTCATACGCATTAGATAATGCAGAAAGTTAAATGTTTTTTTCAAACTATGTTTCAACGCAAGTACTGTTAAAATCAGAAGTTGGGTTAGCATAAGTGAGTAAGTATGTTAGTCTTCTTCTTATTTTTTCTTAGCGTTTCAAGCTTATTGCTTTCGCTATTAGGTTATTGCTTGCTCTCAACTTAGAATTCTAAATGCACTTCCACACTTATCAATTGAGAGCTTTCGATGCCAGGTACCATTTTTGCATTAGTATGATTGTGTGGCAAGTACAATCATACCCTATATGTCCAGGGAGTCGAGAAATTTTCCTTAACGAAAAATTCCTAGACCAGACCGGGAGTCGAACCAGTCACCTCCAGCATGATGTTGCTTTGTAGCCGCGCCTTTACCGACTGAGCTAAGGGAGGACCCTGTTTGTTAGTATGCATTATGGAAATTAGGAAATTATATTGTACATTCCTCAGAAAGGTTTAAAGTAGTTGGCAACATTTAAGTTTTGCCTGATAATCACGAGTTCACTCGACATCGGTACATGGTCGGAGGATTTTCCATATGTTCGATTTTAACTCGCTTTTGAAATTTGCGCATACGTTTGGCATCAAAACGATTAGGCATCGTACTGATTCTCACTTTCACAGTTTCTCAAAATATATTTCTTCCAAGAAGTAAAACTCTATTCAACGCAAATCGTTAAAACAACAGAATAACTATTCATAACTGTACTAATTAGAGTATGCAGAGAATGTTACTTAGGAATATCCTTTTCAAAAATCAAACGTAGGAAATTTCTTGATACTTGCCGGAACGCAACATTCGTTAAAATTCTCCAATACCGATTGATGAACGTGTACGTGAACGATGTACGTGAAATATCTTTTGTTTGTAAAATTTTAAATACTTGAGTTAATAAAATGGCAATCGTGAAAACCTTTAGTTGATCAGAGCAAAAATCTCAAAAATAAATCAATCAAGAAACGATCAAGTTATTAGCGTCCGGTGTTTAATTTTTTCGTGACGGCAGCCATTTGAAAAATATACACAATGCTCAAGGTATGCAACGAAGAGGAAACTAAAATTGTTTCAGCCACCACTGGCTGTCAATTGGTAAGAACTTGGATAGTAATGTAGAATAAATTCCAATCAAACAAACTCTTTCGAAATTGAGTTAGTCGTCCTGAAAAAGAGGGATTTGAAATTGTCCACATACCCAACAAACATCGGTGTCGAATAACCGCTTGTTCAAACAAATTTGGAGAAGTTATTCAGCTTTTTAGAAGTAAAAGCTGAACAACTTCTCCAAATTTGTTTGAACAAGCGGTTATTCGACACCGATGTTTGTTGGGTAGTAATTAAAACCTTCTCAGTCTTTTGAAGAAGCAGTTTCAGCCGTTGCACGTTGCACCTTACCAAAGATAGCTACTAACAAGATCACACACACACAAGCACCTTATTTTGTTTCCTCGTGGTTGCGCCCACCGGCTGGCAACCGACTGCCTAGTACACCACTGCATAATTAATGGCTGCCTAGCAACGGTTGCCACCGCCAGTAGCCAAATCCAACGTTGGCGCCTTGACGCTCCACACTGCCGAATGAAGCTAGCGCACCGTCCAGGGTACATGCCATCGCCAGCTGTCAATGAGTACTGGCTCGTTGCTCCGCACAGCTCCAGTACTGCTACACGAATGAGAAAATTTGCTTTTATATCGTTCAGTGCTGAGTATGAGACCTTCCTTGCTCACATTTGAAATCTGTGATAGGAAAGTACCGTGAATTTATGAAATCCAGCCTGCAAAACAAAATTATAAGACATCACCATTCATTTTCGTTACTTGCAATTGTTTCAAATTGTTAACGGATACTTTTTGATAATTGAATTGATATGCGGGAAAATTCTCAACCCATTAATGTAACCATTTTGAAAATCTATCAAGCATTTATGAAGTTATAAGCGTTAAATTTATAACAATATTTCCTGACGGTCGATTATTTTTCGATTTTCAATTGACTGGGTGTCCCTTGCGGTAAGACATTTCAATTTTTCATGACGGCAGCCATTTGTAAATTGTGCTCAAGGTATGCAACGGAGAGCAAATTAAAATTGTTTGATCCACCGCTGTCGGCCATTTGGTAAATTGTTAAATAAATTCAAAGTAAACAAACTCTCTCAGATTTGGATTGGTTGTCCTGAAGAGGACGGTTTTGAATTAGTCCCTCTCGGTCTTTTCACGAAGCAGGTTATTTCTGCCGTGCACGTTGGGCTTCAGATAAAGATGGCAACCAAGAAGATCAAACACTCAAGCACGTTATTTTGCTCTTCGTGATGGCGCCCACCGGCTGGCTACAAATCATCACCGGCTTGGGCAACCGACTGCCTAGCACACCACTGCATACACAATGGCTGCCCAGCAACAGTCTCAGAACAATCAACTAGCTCATCACTGGTTGGTTGCAGTGCAACTTCTCTGGAAAATTCCACCACCTGCTACGTTGGCGCCTTGCCACTCCGCTCTACAGGTTTCATGCCATCGGGGTTGCCTCCAGAGTTCATACCATTGCCAGCTACCTGTTCCTCGATCGTTCTATGTTCTGCTCAGCTTTAGTACTGTAACATTAGTGAGGAATATAGCGAAGGTGTACCCATTTTATATCGTTCAGTACTGCATTCATATCCCTTGCTTAAATTTGAAATCTGTGATAGTAAAGACAATGCAAGTAGTTTATTTACTCTGAAAAATCGGCATTATAAGACATCACCTTATATATTGGTTATTTTCAATAGCTGAAAATTGTTAACGGATAATTATTAAAATTGATACGCGGGAAAATGTCCAACCGATTTATGTAAACATCTTGAAAATCTATTGAGCATTTATTAAGTTATTAGCGTTTAATTTGTACCAATATTTCGTGACGGTCGCTTATTTTTAGATTTTCAATTGACACCCTACCCTTGCCGTAAGACGTAGTCTACGTCAAAAAAAATATTGAAACACTTTTTTCAAATAATCACTAGTAAACGCGAGCAAATTCCTTTAAATTCCATTAAAGAAAGCTTATCCTTTTTCTGCGACATACAGACTTCTTCAGTGTCGAGTGCTTGACTTATGATTTTCTTTTTGCAGTATTTTTAGCCGATCCAAAACGCCCTACCTTAACCACCTACCCTAACCTATCCTTGTTCCTTCCCATGGAGTTCATGTGGTCGGAATAGACTAGTTCGCCATTACCCCTCCTTCCTCATCGGCTTTGGACTGACTTGGTTCCATTTGCTTGATTAGTTCTCGAGTTATGCAGAAATTTGTTTTCATTTGTATGGGAGCCCCCCTTTCCAGAGATGGGAGGGGTCTCTTACTATTGTAAGAACATTCCCCGGTCCCAAAAACCCGTGTATGCTAAATTTCACGCCGATCGGTTGAGTAGTTTTCGAGTCTATTAGGTTCAGGCAGACAGACAGACAGACAAACTATTTAGATGATAGATAGACAAACAGACAGAAATTCATTTTTATATATATTGCAATACACTGAAATTTTATTTTACGCGGTTTTTTTACGTGTTTTTTTTTACGCGGTTTTTTTTACGCGGTCGATTTTTTCGACCCTTTGCCACGGCACTAGGTCGAGCGGGGAAACTTGCAAACCTTTGCATCTCTTCTTTTTGGCTTGTAAATTTACAAGCAAGCGCAGGCGATAATTTACGAGCCAGACGCGCAATCGCGAGAAAATGGACGAAATAGAAAAAATCTTCGTAACAGGAGAGCGAAAAACACAACCGTACGTGCCTGCTCAATCGCACTTGAAAATCCCAATGAAATCATTTTGGTTCGAATCGTGTGCTTTATACTGGCGTTGATAGCATTGCCTACAGAGAAGAGAGGCACGAGAATGCAGTACGAAGCAAATTTCATAAGAGAGGACGGGCTTCAGTTATAAAACCAGACAGCAGAACAAAGCAAAATTAATTTGCAACTGAGAGGGGAGGCTATGGCTGTATTAAACATGGAATGAGACCTAATGAAATAAAAAGAAGAAGACAATTTGAACCATTTGTCACCCGTTTTTTGAGCACCCGGAAACGGAAAACCATATTTTCAACCGGTTCATATGCAGACATATATGGGAGCAAAAGTAAGTAATTTTTAAGTAAAAAGTTGAACTACTTATACTAATAGCACTTGAAAATTTAATCAAAAACATTTGTAAGTTTTACTAATCAAACGGTGTATAAATAAAGTCCTATCTGTAATATACATGCTTGTCATGCTCGGTCAGCTTGAGATATCTACACCTCTCTGCGTTGGCATTTCCTCCAAATACTGTGCTACATAACTAGATTTAAGCGTCAGCCCAAGCCAGGTCCAAAGCCGGTATGGAATTAAAACTCAAAATTTCGTATGATTTTTTACAAAGATAGCAAACAATTTTTGTGGAATTAAAAAAAAAAAGTACATATAATAAACTGTAAACAACAATTTTAATGGTTCAAAACAGTATTGTTCAGAGGCTAAATTGGGAAATGTACAATCAACACCAACAATCAAATTTTTTTCACGTCTATTGTGACTTGACAGTTTTTTACGTTGTTTTTTTTTTGTTTTTAATAACGCGGTTTTCTTACGTCGTTTTTTGAAATAACGGACCGCGTAAAAAAACCGCGTAGTAAAATATCTTTTCCAAATGAAGCTTTAGAGAGTTGCCGTTCTCAGTAAAGTTGTTGAGAATGTAAAATATAGTCACTTGACATTATCAGATTAGTAACAAATTGCGCCGCAATCTAAATTGCCAAATTGTGCTCTAGGAAGGTGCTGTCTTTAGCAAAGATGTTAATTGTATATAATAAAGGCATTCAAAATAATCACGTTGGATCCAGATCGTACCTCAGAGATGGCGCTGCCATATTTGCGGCATAATTTAGAACTAATATGACAATGTCAAAAGACGACGAATGACATACTGAGGAAGTTACCTTAAGACTGCATTTCTCTAGCGCCTCATTTGAAAAAGACAGACTGCAGCGCCATCTCTGCGGCATGATTTCGAACAGATATGATAATATCAAAAGACGACGAATGACATATTGAGAAACATTGCCCAAGACGGCAAATCTCTAGCGCTTAATTTAAAAAAGATAGACTGCAGCGCCATCTCTGCAGCATGATTTGGAACTAATGTGATAATGTCAAAAGACGACGAATGACACACTGAAAAATTTTGCCCAAGACGAAAACTCTCTATAACTACTGTGGACTGTTGCTCACATTGAATTAACAACCTCTATCCATTTGTAGCAGATTTCCGGTGGCCAATGGTACTGGAACCATGTTTTTCCACCACCAATACATTTTTATCACCATATCCTTTCAATATGAATACGAAATATAATTTTTATTTCCTTGACTTTTTTTATGTCGTTTTTTGAAATAACGCGGTTTTTTTACGTCGTTTTTGAAATAACGCGGTTTTTTACGTCGTTTTTTGAAATAACGCGGTTTTTTTTTACACGGTACCATTACCGTCGTAAAAAAAAACTTCAGTGTATTGAACATTTTGGGCTTCAAATCGTGAGTTGACAACTTCGAAGGAGGGTGCGACCGACCTCTGGTCAATGCGGCTTAAATATTGCTGTAAAAGAAGGATCACTTTGGGGAAAGTTTTCAATTCAATTTTGAATATTGCATCATCCTAAAAACTATAAACTCACCTAGAACAGTAAAGGGTGATACGGTCAAAATTTGGTCAAGGGAAAACGCGTGTAAATCGGTGAAATCGTTTAAAATCAATTTTGAATAGATTTTGTACAGCCACCTTGTCCACCTTCTTCGCCGCAGAAAGCCAGTTTGCCTTGAACTGCTGCTCGTCCTAAGCAGTTTTTTGGTCTTCTTTAGGTTCCGCTTGACAATAGCCCAGTATTTCTCAATTGGGCGGAGCTCTGGCGTGTTGGGAGGGTTCTTGTCCTTGGGAACCACCTGCACGTTGTTGGCGGCGTACCACTCCATGGCCTTTTTACCGTAATGGCAAGATGCCAAATCCGGCCAAAACAGTACGGAACAACCGTGTTTCTTCAGGAAAGGCAGCAGACGTTTATTCAAACACTCTTTCACGTAAATTTCTTGGTTGACAGTCCCGGAAGCTATGAAAATGCTGCTTTTCAAGCCACAGGTACAGATGGCTTGCCAAACCAGATGGCTTGCCAAACCGAACTTTGACAGTTTCGTGTGCTTGAAAATATCTGCTACCTTTCCCCTTCCTTTTGCCGTATAAAACTCCTGTCCCGGAAGCTGCTTGTAGTCGGCTTTGACGTAGGTTTCGTCGTCCATTACCACGCAGTCAAACTTCGTCAGCATCGTCGTGTACAGCCTCCGGGATCGCGCTTTGGCCGTCGTATTTTGTTTATCATCGCGATTTGGAGTCACTACCTTCTTGTAAGTCGATAGTCCGGCTCGTTTTTTGGCTCGATGCACGGTTGTAGACGATACACCCAGCTTATTTGCGGCATCTCGGAGAGATAGGTTAGGGTCTCGCTTGAAACTACCGGCAACTCTCTTTGTCGTCTCAGCGGCTTCCGGTTTTCGATTTCCCCCCGATCCAGACTTCCTGGCTGTCGACAAACGTTCCCCAAACACTTTAATTACATTTGTAACGGTTGATTTGGCAACTTTTAGCGATTTTGCCAACTTTGCGTGCGAGTAGCTCGGATTTTCGCGATGCGCGAGCAAAATTTTGATACGCTGCTCTTCTTGCTTGGACGGCATTTTGACAACTGAAGAGTGAATTCCGAAATCAAAATAGGAGCAACATTCTACACACACACACACCTTCAAAATGAGGGGTGTTCAGGTTTTTTAAATGCAAAATTGAAAGAAATACGTCAAGTTGATATTGACCAAATTTTGACTGTATCGCCCTTTAGAATATATGATACTATATATTGAAACCTTGATTACCGATGATTGGTGACGTCAGCAATGTTTTGGTCATGAGTTTCCAGGAGGTGAAGAGTATGGTTCGGATATTCATCCTCTAGGTCGCGCTAGTGTACATGTGAGAGAGCACATTTTTTAACGATTTTATATCAAGATCCCGAGCTCCTAGAAAGTTTAAACCTTCAGCAAAGTTGTGCAAAAGGTCAAGAACTTCCGGAAAATCGATAGTGTGGTTTGAAAAACAGTCACTACGTGGTGCTAGTGGCCATGTAAAAGAGCATTTCTGAACCACTTTAAATCGTGATGACGACCACGTTGGAAGTTCGAACTTTTAGCAAAGTTGTTTGAAAGGTCAAGAGCTTTCAAAAGATAGAGAGTCCACTTCGTAATTTAATCACCACGTAGCGCTTATGAGCATGTTAAAGTGTGCATTTTATAACTAGTTTATATCGTGACTCTGACCACCTAGAAAGTTTGAACCTTCAGCAAACTTGAAGGTCAAGGGGTTTCGTAAAGTGGAAAATATGAATCGGAATTTCATCGCATGAATTTTTTTTTTTTGAACGAGTTTATATCGTGATCCCGACTATCTGGAAAGTTTGAACCTTCAGCAAAGTTGTTCTGGAGAGTATCATTCGAAATTCGGTCAATACGTGGCGTTTTGACGTTGTTCAAATCGTAATCAAGACCACCGAGAAAGTTCAAACCTTCAGAAAAATGGTTCTGAAGGTCAAGGACATTCAAAAAGTTCGGAATTCTCTCTTTTCGTGTCGCTTGTAAAACAGAGCATTGTCGAACATTTTTTATATCTTCATCGTCGGGACGATCAACACAATTCAAACTTTCAGCAAAGCTGTTCAGATGGTCAAGGGCTTACGGAAGGTAGAGAGTATGGTTCGGCTTTCTGTCACTAGACCACGCTTTTGTGCGTGCAAAAAAAAGTATTTTCAAACGTTATATTGAGATCTCGACCACCTAGAAAGTAAGAACATTCCGCAAAGCAGTTCAGTTTTACGGCAATGCCATGACACTGCTCTATTGAGGCTTTTTTGGATTAGAAATGCTTTTTTAACTAGAAACATTTCAATAGCATTTGAAATGCTACTGTACAGCAAATCAGATGCTGATATAATGCTAATATAATGCAAATATAATATTAGTAGCATCTGAAATGGACATAAAGGGTTGAGTTATAGCAAATCATTTACCTTTTGGCTTGTACGCACTTTGAATGACCTTTTTCTTGCCTTCAAAATTCTAGATCAAGTGTTCTAGAAACAACATTTCCACAGTTAAGAAAATAAAGATTTTGAATGAAAGCCGAGAAAACCATCTCTAGCATGGTTTTACATCAAATCTGTGGCTTACGACTGCGGTAGGGGGGGCTTTAATTTCAAAATTAAATGATTAAAAATTGACTCACCTCATATTCCTTTGATTGAAATTTTTTAAGGTGGCATCTCTTTTTTTTTTTCAAGTTATTTCACACTTTTGAGGTTCGACTTACTGGACTGGCCGGCTTGTCGTGCCGCAAGGGCTCAGTAGGGATTCTTGGTTAAGACCCAAAGCTAAGAGTCAGTTCCATTGTGGAAATATTACATCAGGTAGTTTTTCCACCTGCTACAGAGGATCGTGTGCCTGGAGGTCACATTGAGAATTTTAATATTCACATTAGGTTCGTAGTTGCAGCGCGCTTTGGGATCATCCTTGCCTTAGATCCATCCTATTTTTTTTATTAGTTCGTTTATTTGTTAGGCTCAGGCGTGTGTAACAGTCTACGGAGCCGATATTCAATATTGTTATTTACAATGTATAATTTTTCAATTTTAGTAAAATGAGGTGCCAATTACCCGTGGCTGGGTCGAGGTTAATGGGTCACATTATCGTTTGGAAGGTACTATTTTTCCTCCCCACCCCCCCCCCCCCCCCCCCCCCCCCCCCGCCCCCCACAAAAAAAAACCCACACAACAACAAAAAAAACCGAGGGAGGGGGGGATAACAAATAACATAAACCAACCAAAGAAATACGTAACCGCTCCACTAGAGGATACGCATCCTCACACACCTCTCACCCCTCACGGGGGGGTTTCCCCCCGGCCCCCTAGGGTCCCCAATAGTCGTGCTCTGGAGGCCTCATTACCCGAGCCATAGGCGTATCCAGAGGGGGGCAGGGTGGGGCCGTTGCCCCCCCTCCCCTAAGTTTTGATTTTATTTTTAGAATTGTATTATTTGTTTCAATATTTTATTATTTATTTTTTATCTCTAGCAGGTTGCAAGGTTACTTATTGCAATACAGTTGATGTTACTCCAATATTACTCAATTAAGTAACAATCAAGTCACTGTAACCAAATATGACGATTTTGTGTTGCTTGGGACGTTTGTCAGATTGCTCCTTTGCCTAAATGAAAAAGCCAAATCACGCGAAGTTGCCTCGATTTTGTAACAAGTTGTAGCAAAAAAGCGTAAAAAATTGACATCCATGAGAAAATAGTTATAATTTTATAAAAGTTTTTAAATAGTAACGACTAACAATTTTATTACAATCTTTTTCCTTTAACCAAGAACCCAACCTATCTAGCCTAAAGTATCTAAAAACCCCAAGCAGCACACAACAGTCAGAACTGGTTACAGCAGCTCTATTGTGACTTAATTGAGTCACAGAGCAGTCACCTTTACTGGGTTGAAACAAGTGTGCTACTAGGGAAATATCTCTTAATCTGTAATGTTAGCTATTAGATAAGCATTGATTGATTTTTTTCCCCCGCTAGCTGAAAGTTGAAGAAGCTATGGTCAATTAAATTTTCAGTTCTTGGTTAATCAAAAAACTGAATATTCAAACCAATGCTATTGCTTTCAGAAGCCAAATAATACTAGGTCAAACCGATCAATGTTACCCCGCTTACCCCGTTTTAGGGTACTGTAGTTTCGTGTTATTGAAAATATATGTTGATCATATCTTACAGTTTGATTCAGAGCGAGAAGTTGCAGTTGTCTAATTCTATTCTAAGAATTGATCCGTTTTTATGAGCATGAGCATGCAATCGCCCGAAGTTGATATTCCGTTACTGCCAGTTCAGCTGTTATTACACAGAAGATGAACAGATGTTGCAAACATGCTCAATGTGTAAAACTGGTGATCCCAAACTAAGGCAATGCCGGCGCTGGCCTCGCCCGAATGCAGGTCAAATAAGGAAAGGGTAGGAATGCGTTAACGTTTATTTGGACGTTTTATTGGAAGCCGAGACCACCGCCGCACTTCCACGAGAAATCACTGGGATTTTGGATAACAAGATTGGGTGGCAGCAGGGTTCGTTTTGGTAAACGATAAGCTGAATTCACGCTTCGTTTAGAAAAATATTTAAATATAAGTACCGATTTCTGATTTGAACCGATTTATACTAACAGTAAGGATGCTATTGGGGCCACACACAAAGTGTTATGATGGTTTTTCATTGAAAAAACAAGGTGATTTTTTAAAATGCTGGAAATCCGATATGATCCGAGTTAAACCAATAATAAGGATGCCATTGGAGCCACTCAAAAAGTGTGATGGTGGTTTTCCGTTGTTTTTTTGTGCAGCTGAAATAACCACTAAAAGAAAAATATGCAAAATGGTGGTTCTTCTCGAATTTGAACAACAAAATTCCATGATACACCGTTTTGGTTTAAACCACCAAAACTCAAAATTTATGTTTGTTATAGCTAATCACTTATTATTTGAACAACCATTAAAAAAATATAATCTTTTGAAACGGTGTGAGCACGGTGAGTAAAAAACGATGTTTCTGCGGTGTTGCGTTGCCAATATATGGGTGAGAGGGTCGCGGATGAAAAGTACATTTTCAGCACAAACTGCAAACAAATTCGGTGGTTATCTTATACAAAAATCCAACATGACTAAAAAATGAATATATCGAGACATTACAGTACCCGTTAAATGTTTGGCATTTAACGTGGTTTGTTTTGAAATCGTTTATTTTTCATTCCAGAACAAGCCTAGAATTGTTTAATCTTGTTTCCAGAATCGGACGGGTATTGTCAAATATTTTGGGTGAGAGTAGAGAAGATAATCCACCCGTCATTCAGGCGTATTGTCACATAGTGGGGGCTCAATTCCCGCTCCATCTGTCGGAACATGAAAATGACCCTACTTTACTGGTCCACCGGGCGTTGTATTGTCCGTTAAGTGTCCGTTAATGTTAATTGTTCAGTTTGTGCAACCACTGGTTGGAGACGGTGTAGTTCTCTCTCTCTCTCTCTCTCTCTTTCTCTCTCTCTCTCTCTAAAATAAACTCGCCCCACCCTATTTGAAATTCTGGCTACGCCTATGACCCGGGCAATGCCAAACTGCGTGATCGATGTCATAATAACCGGTTCCGCACCTACATACATTGCTATCGACGAGGTTAATTCTGTAGAGATGTGCGTCTAGCGAGTAGTGATTGGACATAAGTCTTGACATCACACGAATGAAACCGCGACTTACATCCAGACCTTTGAACCACGATCTTGACAAAACATTTGGAATAATGGAATTTAGCCACCGCCCAAGAGAATTACTTATCCAATCGTTTTGCCAACTTTGAAGAGAACTCTGACGTAATAATGGGAAAAATTCATCATGTGAAATTCTTCTTTCAAAAATCTCGCCTTCTTTTGCGCCCACCTTTGCTAGAGAGTCCGCCTTCTCATTGCCTGTAATTGAACAATGTGAGGGGACCCATGCAAAGGTAATTCTAAATGATCTTTTGACCAACGTACACATGTGCTCGCTTATTTTTGAAAGAAAATAAGATGAGTGCCTCACTGTTTTCATCTACCGGAGGGCCTCAATAGAACTGAGACTATGAAATAATGGCCTATGGGCATGTTGGAAATTATCCCTAATGCGAAATTGATTGCTGCCAGCTCAGCAACATATACGGAACAAGGTTCCTGAAGTTTCCGGAAGGCAGATGAGTATTCATTGTAAACACCGAAACCAGTGGATCCATCAATGCGCGACCCATCAATGAAAATTTTTCTATTGCAATTGACATGTTGATACTTTTCAATGAACATATGGGGAATTAAAATAGGTCGAAGTTGATCTGGAACTCCTTGAATAGCCTGCTTCATGGAGAGATCATAGTCAATGGAGGAACTGTGATAAGGAAAACGTACACTAGGAGAGTTATAGCATGGAAGACTAATATCAGATGACATATAGTTAATATAGATTCGTAAGAATCTAGACTGGGTACTCAATTCGAGCATTTCTTACTGATTCCACACTTGATCAGTATTCTAGATGAGAGCTCCCAGAATCGGTTCTGTAAGGGTTTTACTCCTGCCAGAACCTCCAGGCTCATATTGTGCGTTGAATGCATACAGCCAAGAGCAATACGTAGACAACGATATTGAATGCGTTCCAATTTGATGAGGTGGCTATTTCTTGCCGAGAGGAAGCAAAAAGAGCCATATTCGAGAACTGAATGAAAAGTTGTTTTATAGAGTTTAATGAGGTCTTCCGGGTGAGCACCCCACCATGTCCCAGAAATTGATCTTAGAAAATTGATCCTTTGTTGACATTTCTGTTTTAAATACGCAATGTGAGTACTCCAAGTGCATTTCGAATCAAACATGACTCCAAGGTATTTGAAGGTCAAAGATTGGGTAATGTCTCTTCCCAACGGCTTGAGACGCAGTTGGGCAGGGAACCGCTTTCTAGTAAACACTACCAATTTGGTTTTATGCGGTGAAAACTCGATCCCCAAATTTCTGGCCCAGATGGACAGATTATCTAGGGAATTTAGCAATGGTCTTTGCGAGATTTCCGCACGTGTACCTATAAAGAAGATCACAGCATCGTCTGCAAGTTGTCTTAGCATGCATCTATTTTCCAAGCAGTTATAGACCCATCCTAATTACATGGAAGGACATTACGGGAAATAGAGGCAAAAGCAATGTTTGTCTTTTTTGGTTGTTATGATATGATACTAAATTAGTTTCAGTCTATTGAAATTTGGGATGTCTTTTGCATGATGTATTTCAGGTCTTCCAGGTAAAATAATTTAAAATTTAAAATTCTTTTTTTTTTCTCATGGCTGTCATACATTGTCTAAATTTTTTGGTTCATAATCGATGCGCAAGTTTGTCTGATCGATTTGCATCGCTCTTTCTCATTTAAGAAGACACAAATCTAAAAACTTGAAAGATTTTACATGCAAATCTTCAACAAAATTCTTGCTGCACTGCAGCATACAGATCATAGAAGTCTGACATGCGAAATGTATGTAGTTTCTTAGATTTGCTACTGCCGTCGCGAAGTTTCTAATCCTAACCCCAATACTACTACCGAGATGTGGTTTTACGAAAGCTATAGTGAACAAAATTCACTGCAAGCCATACTTGTAAGAATAACGATATGATTAATTCTATGCAAAATTACAATAAACTTTGAATGCGATGTATGTAATTATTTTCGATAGTCCATTTCTTAGCAATCTAAAGTTCTCAATGCCAATTTAAATTCATTGAATACACTAGAGAATGATTTTTTTTTATCGTACATCCGTGCTTTACTTGCACTGAAAGTAACACAAAGCTTCCATCCGAATTCACTGTGACCTTCACCGACCTAGCGCCGCAAATAAAACAGTTTGTTTTAACGATGGGTGATGATTAATATTTATGAATGTATGATAATCACACCAGTAAACAGCGATCCCTTCGTGGCTCTTGTATTTGATAATCCCACCCGCATGTGAACACATTTGCAGATCCCCAACGCCAGTTCCAATTTGCGAAAATGCGGCCTCTGCTAACGATGGCACCCGTAATTTGTAGTTAGCATTTAATTACATTTTCCCGGGAATGTTTTCGAGTTATGAAATGAAATTATTTCCCCAACTAGATGTGCAGCTTCCACGTGCAGAAATCCGCGTTGATGTGCATCGATAACAAGCTGCAAATTGCTCTAAATGATCTGCCCACCTAAATGCAATTTTATTTTTATTTTTTGCTAGTTAGTTCAAAGGTAGTTGATTAAATTGCCTTTCATCCGCATTACCTTAACACTGTTGAATTCACATCGAATTACGTTCCAGTTTATGGCATGAAACTATTTTTATTTGTGAATTGCAAATCAGCTACTAACCTGAAAAAAGAGACAAAACAAAAAAAAAGCGGCTTATTAATTTAATATTGCTTCTTTAGTGTTATGAGTTGCAGTTTTTACGCAATAATTTCATACGCCCCCCGGGCACGGAAAACGAAAACGACGATTAAACACCGAACGATTGCTCGCGCTATAATAGGCAATAAACTGATTAGCCAGATACAATTTCGAACCATTAAAAAAAACCATCCGGATCAAACGCAAACAAAAAGCTCCCAATCTGGAGAAAATCTCACCAGGTTAAGCAGGCGTTGCAGATTCCGTAACGCTTGTTTGGCCAACTGATGCCGAGCCTCCCGTTGAGCGTTGGTAATCGCCGGCTAAAGCAGCCGCGTTGCGTGACTGATTGCGCTGCTTTCCGAAGTAAAACAAAAATGACAGATTTTTTCTGGTTCTCGCTAAGTTGCAACACGACCGATGGAACTGACTCGAATGGGGTTAATCGGCAACTGAGAGGAAATTTGCGGGTTTGTCAAAATTATACTCAGCAGTTTATGTGAACAAAACCGAAAATTGAGTTCAATTCCTATGGTCGTACGTGGTAACTGCTATATATCTCCATCAAATTGAGCAAATCAAAATCAAAGCAAAACAGCGGAAAGTGTAAACGTCGCTAATGGGTGGCAGATTTATCTTTTCTCTGTCCCGTTTCGTTTCGATTACAAGACACACGGTTTGTTTCGATTAGTAAAAAGTGTGATATAAACTACCGGAACTAGATAGAAAGTGTGAGTTTTGCCTCATTACATCGCACGCGACAGATTGACGGGTATGATGACGCCGAGAAGGTGTTAATTTGAAAAACTGTTCAGCTAGACTGCGAGCAGATGGTTTGTTATTGTGTGATTTAAACATTCAGTTGAGTGATGGAGTCGTTGTTTACGGTGGGAGTCTGAGCCAAACTGACATGTACCGGTGATAATTTGACTGACGGATTACTATCCATCGAAAGCGTGATCAATTATAGCAGCAAAAAAATTGTACATGAGGGCCTTCATGTCATGATAATCGAATAACAAAGTCATTCGTCAAAAGATTGAACATTTGTTTGCATTGCTGATTTTCTGATACTCGAATTATTCCGGATTCCGATAAGAGTGAAGTTGTGAATCGCAATGTTTTCATAAAACAAAGCCAAACAAATATAACTGTCTACTAATCCGAAGGTCCGAAGCAGTAACTCGGGAAACATTGGTAAAATTCGCATTTCATGATGTGTTGAGGCTCTGAAGCTAAGGTATTATAGAGTAGAGCATGGCCGACTTAGTAATTGAACGAACTTTTATGCTTACTTCAGTTGACAATAACAATAACAGTGGCTTGAGTTTATAAAACGCTCTCGTTTCGGAGACAGTGACCCTGTAAAAAGAACGTAGAAAAAATAATGCGCAGCCACCAGGAAAATCTATCGTGGTTCGCGTCCAAGCTGGCTTTAGTGTTGAATTCTCCTAGATACACCGTATTGCGCACCGTATGGCGCATACTCAAAACATACACGACTCTGAAGCCTCAAAGTAAACGCCGGAGTAAAACTGCCAACCGTCAGCTCCGAGGAAAGGTTCTGAGGTCCATCGGAAGCAACCCGGGTATGTTCGATCGCGATTTGAGTAAAATGTATGATGCCGCCCGCAGCACAGTGTAGCGAAGGCTTACAGGCATACCACGCCAGTAGGCAACCCAATCTCAAGCAGAATACCGTTGCTAGAACCCGTGCTCGACAGCTGTATGTCAACCTGTTAACCATGTCCAGTGGAAGTATACTTATGGACGATGAAACAGATGCAGAGGCCGACTTCGGACAACTTTCAGGACCAAAATTTTACTGGGCGAAGCTCGTGGAGGTGTTTCATCTCTGAGAAAATGATGAATTCGGAGATCGAAGTAGGCGCCAGCACGGGGTGAACGTGTTTTCTCTTTTCGCTGTCATTTTTTTTTCGTTAGTTTTAGGAAAGGTTTAGTGAAGTTAACAAGCGATGTAAACTGTTTCAGGATAGTCAAAAAACCGCTATCTTTGATGAACTTTGTGTGTCGATGTAGATTTTGTGGCGTTACGTCACCCGGAGGAAGTAAATCTGGTAGCTGGCATTTGGCAATGTTTCCAAATCCAAGTGCAGTGTTTCGGGCTCGGAATTGTTCACTCCTTGACGGGCGGCCGTACGGCAGTTGCCGGGAGCATTGGCATAGCCGTACAAAATTACGATGGACCGTTTTCAGCTCCTTCTTTTTAAGGTTGAAGACTTCGTAATTAGTTTTCGAATTCAATGATTGCATTGTGCTTGTATTGGTATATCTATTTGAACATATGTGTGAGAAGATGAAAATCAAAATCTAGTCTTAAGCTTACCACTACACGTGTATCCATATTTGAGACATGTGTTTTCGTGGGAAGTATTGAAATTTCCTGCAATATATATTTATTTTAATAACTCACGAGGTGAAATTGCTTGCGTATCGCTTTTCGATAAATGGGTTTTCTTGTCACATGTGAGATGTTGTTTTCGTGGGAAGTATTAAGATTCACATTAAAATTAATTCAATGATATGATTTAAATACGGCGAGACGTTCAATGATCGTGTGATGGTAATAAGTTACCAGTTGACGAAGGAACACCGAGATAAGTGTCAAAATTTAGGAAGGAAGGAAGGTGGGTCTCATATTTTCTTACAACTCTTTTTTTCATGTTATATGTATAGAACTATAAAAAGATTAAAGGTGGTTATATATTTGTTGATTACAATAGCTTTTTATTATTTTCAATTAGTTTTTGACACGCACATCCTGCTTAACCACTTCTTTGATAAAAACATTTTCGAAGAAAACCTGAAGCTTATTTTCTAGCTTGTCAGCAAAATATTGCGGATCATGCACAATTTCTTCCGTTATGCAATCGTTCAAATTATGTGCATTCGCAAAAACTAATAGCACTTTCGACGCACTAGTAACATGTAATGATATTTGCATCTCGTAGATTGTTTTTACATCAAGCACAACTTTGCCATCTTTGAATCTTCTAGAAGGCGGAAGGGTCTCAAATCACCATAGAAACATTTCTTGCGTTCAAGAATCTCCACCTGGTTTCATTTACTGGGTTAGTTCTTGAGGAAAGAAAATCTTTGTGTTTCATTTGTATGGGACCCCGCCCCCTTCAGAGGGTGAAGGAGTCTCAAACCACCATAGAAACATTTCTTGCGTTCAAAAACATCCACCTGCAAAATTTGATTCCATTTGCTTGATTAGTTGTCGGGTTATGCAAAAATTTGTATTTCATTTGTATCGGAGCCCCCCGCCCTTTAAGAAAGAGGAGGGCCTGGAGTCACCTTAGAAACATTGATTGCCTTCAAAAACTTTCACAAGCCAAATTTAGTACCATTTGCTTGATTAGTTCTTGACTTATGCAGAAATTTGTGTTTCATTTGTATGAGAGCCCTCCTCTTCTAGAAGGCGGAAGGGTCTCAAATCACCATAGAAACATTTCTTGCCTTCAAAAATCTTCACCTGCCAAATTGGGTACCATTTGCTTGATTAGTTATCGAGTTATGCAGAAATTTGAGTTTCATTTGTGTGTGGGGGGGGGGGGGGGGGGGGGGAGGGCTCAAACCATCATAAATACCTTCCCCGGCCCCAAAAACCTCAACACACAAATTTTCACGCCGATCGGTTCAATTTATGTTTCATTTGAATGAGAGCCCACCCCCTTCCAGAGTAGGGAGGGGTCTCGATCCGCCATAGAAAAAAGTTCTGCCTCCAGAAATCCCATATGCCATATTTGGATTCATGTGCTTGATTAGTTCTCGAGTTTTGCATAAATTTGTGTTTCATTTGTATGGGACCCCCCCCCCCCCCCCCCCTCTATCCATAGGGAACCATCATAAGAACCTTTCTCGGCCTCAGAAATCCCTGCATACAAATTTCCATGCATATCAGTTCAGCAATTGCATGTTTGGTTGAAATTTGTGTTTAATTTGTATGAGAGCCCCCCCTTCCCGAAGAGGGTGGGGTTTCAAACTACCATTAAAACATTTCTCACTTCCAAAAACTTTTACATGCCAAATTTGGTTCCATTTGCTTGATTAATTCTCGAGTTAGGTAGAAATGTGTGTTTTATTTGTATGGGAAAGGGGGAGGGACCTAAAATTATTATTAGAACCTTCTCCAGCGTAAAAAACCCCTACATACAAATTTTCACAACAATCGGTTCGTAGTCTCCAAGTCTATACGGTTCAGACAGACAGAAATCAATTTTTATACATACAGATATTATGTATAGACAGATATACATATTTTCAATAGTTTACATTTGTTAAACTATATTTTATGATAGACTTGAAACGCGGGAAAATTTCCAACCGATTGATTTAAACATTTTGAAAATCTTAAGCGTCTAATTTGTAACGATAATTCGTGACGGACGCTATTTTCAGATTTTCATTTGACCCTACCTTTGCCGTAAGACGTTGTCTACGTAAAAAAAAGATCAAAAACTGTATATCCATTAATGCCATTTTTTTTAATTATAAAAAGCATGTGATAACCACACTATTAAAACTCATTCATGAATTAATTCGTTCTCAAGTTGCGTATCTGTAAAATAACACTTACCTGAATCTAACAGAGGAACATTTGTGAGATCTGAAATCCACTGATCCTTAAAACACTGGATCGGTTCGACGGTGGATTCCATCTCCGGTAGTCGATGATCGTATTCCGTTTCACCGGAAAGGTCTGACGAGATGAATTTTGCATTCAAATCACAACAATTTTTCCACTCATCAGAAGCAACGGTAGAAAAACATTTGAACATTGGTTCACTGAATAATTCCTTCGTTGATGATGGTGTACAATTCCAATTAACATTTTCATTTTCACGTTCACTATCACTACTCACTGGATCTTCGACAAACAGAACACTTTGATCCGTTGATGAGTGTCCTGGATCCTCTTCTGGAGCAGTTAAATATCGATCCAGCGATAAAAATTCTTCCTGATCACTCCCGCTCAACTGTTGCTGCGCAAACCGCTTCGTTGCTTCGCGAATTAACGCCGCCCGTTGTGCTTTCCTTCTCTGCGGCATTAATACTCACCGGAATCAATTATTGTTAAAGTTACGCTCGGTCTGTGCAAAGATTGTAAACAAATTGATAGGAGGAAACTGGGCGGAATGAAAATATCAGCTGACGAGCATTGTTGCCAGCTCAGGGATGAATATTACTTCTATCAAAATGTTTGCTCATGGTAGATTGTGTTACATAGAAAATAAGCAAATATTATGCTTCCAACTCAATAAATATATTATAAGACATCGAAAAACATGTGGCACAACATGTTCTGTACAGATGTACCTCAGTTATTGATCATGCCAAAACCCATCTGTTAAAACTACCAACATGTAAATCTGGCAACTGTCGATGATCGATGATTCTCTGGCTCGCTTGAAGCGTAGTGTGTGTGCTGTCGAAAGTGTGGCTTATATTGTTGAGAATCTCGAAGTTGCAATGCGCTCAAATGGATTGTGAATTTTTACTTGAGGCGCGAGTGATTTTACGAGTTGCGCTGTTCTGCTACATTGACAATACGGTGGCCTGGCTTGTGTCTCGTTTGGAAATTTCGGAAGCAGTTTTCTCATTTAAAAGTGCTTGAAGGAACAAAAAGTGAGTTTTCTTAGGAAGAAAAATCCAGCACGAGAGCTGTGAATCCCTTTAAATGCTGTGAAAATGTGGAAATCAACCAGAATGATTTATGGAAAAATTAAGTGATGGGTACTTGTAATAGTGTTGGTTTGAGAAGCAAATGGCGAGTTTGTATTCGTGTATTGCGTTAGCGAACCAGGTTCTTGAAAACTACCAGATTAATGTAAATTCATACTTTTTTATTTAATAAAATGTTCTTCAAAAAGTGAGAATATAACAATTCTACTCAGTGAACGTGTACAGAAAAAGGTAAGTCATGATTTTCTTACCGAAAATGGCTAAAAAGAATTTTTGACAGAAAGAAGAAGAAAAAGAAGCAGGCAATCATCATCATTGCCCAAATTAATTACGACTTCTTCAACCTTAACCCCTTCCCCTTCCACCCCACAGCCCCCCCCCCCCCACCAAACACCCCCCCCTCCCACCAAAAAAAAAAAACCCCACCGCCCCCCCCACCCCCCAACCCACAACGCCCTATCCACCCCCCCCCAAACCCCCCTCCTCTCGTTCTTCTTCCACAACATTTTGGCTCTATTTGTCACGAATCAGATCCGATGTGACGAACTATTTCACCAGTTTGCTCAATGGTGAAAGCGAATCTGGGGAGTTACACTGATCCCGAGGTTGTAAAGCTGGTAGCCAAAGGTATGGATACCAGTAACATGACCTTTGTTTCATTCAAAGTCGGATAATGCTCTCGATATTTCGACATGGCCAGAGGGAACAATTTTCCGGCAGTTCGAGGACTACAGCTCCCAACAAATTCGGAAGCCATCGACGGCGGATCCTGGATTATCGCCAGCAGCAACAAAAACAGCAATGAACTAACTATCAATCAATTGTCGCTGGGATGCACCTGCGAAAGCCGTAAGGAAGGCCCCAACCCACCCGAAACCGTCGTGCCTCCCAACTTTAACAGCAGTTCGTTTCAAATGGAGCTCCCGACCGATTCCTGCCAACAGAGTCATCCCGGCCCTGTTTACGGGGAAAGGAAAGGGGTCTTCCAGACTCTCATCGCAGGCAAGTATCTAAATTGTTCATCTCTTTGCCTGCCTGATGTACCTTCGGATTGCAGCAATACACACTCTGATGCCACTGGATTTCAGCCCAATAACCTCGCATTCTATGCTTCAGGACTAATCGCCACTCGTTGTTCGATGCAATCGATGGATCACCAGCTTGACAACTCAGCTGGTCCAGCCATATCAGTCGCGGTTTCTGCTCACACCAACCGTCGCCGTCTCAACCCTGCAGTTGGTAATGGTGACGGGAGCTACCAATCTGCAACTCCAGGTGACTCCAAGACCCAACCTCCGGATCCAGGCCTCCGGATTTCTTATCAAAACGCACGTGGACTGAAGACCAAAATCGACCGTTCCTTTTGTCGGTTTCGGAGGAATAGTACGATTTGATCGTGCTGACAGAAACATGGCTGGATGAACGGATCTACTCAATGCAACTTTTTGGATCGCTCTATACCGTCTTCAGAACTGATCGGTCCCACCTGAACAGTTGTAAATCACGTGGTGGAGGAGTCCTGACTGCCGTCTCGAGGAGACTAACCAGCTACCTTTATCCCACGCCTATTTCCAGTCGACTTGAACAGCTGTGGGTATAGTCGAAATCCCAAATAAAAAATTCAGTATCGGAGTATTTTACCTGCCTCCTGACCTAAAAAACGACTGCTCGATCATCTGTGAGCCGTTGCGAACATGAACATACATGTCAGGAAGCGGAAGTCGCGTCCACTGGTTTCGGAGCTGCAGGTAATGAGGCAGCGGCAGCGGCTGAATAAGATGGTCAACTATCTCACCCTGGATGGCAACGACTGGCAGGGCACTTTGTATTTTACTTTCCCCACGAAGGAAGTGAACGGGAAAATTTATAGTACGAAATGCCTGTGGGAAGTTGCGTTGTTCATCAAGAAATACTATAAGGGAGAAAACGCGGTGTTGTGGCCGGATCTGGCGTCGGTGCACTACTCGAAGCGATCGTTGGAGGAGATGGAGCAGCTGAATATCTATGTGGTACCCAAGTCGGCGAACCCGCCCAACGTCCCCCAGCTGCGTCTCATCGAGAATTTCTGGGCCAACCTGAAGCGTAAGGAGAAATTGATAAATAAAACGAAGAAAGAACTCAAAACTACACGCATGTTTTCGTCCGCCATGGTGAATGTTCCTTAAATAATTTCCTTTCATGGGAAACTTATCAAAAGCAATTATCTGTCTTAGCCTTTTTTTTATCACCATCCGAAAAAAGTCCATTTTTTTATAATGCAAACGTTAGTATGCACTTGAATATTTTGCTTTTAGATACGAAGAACACTACTCCAGGAAAGTCATGGAAAGCTTATCATCTTAACATCTCTTGATTAAAGCAGCATTAGCTATCACATTTTTTTAGTATTCACCTCTTATATTCTATGAAATGTTTGAAATGTGGAATTTTTGAATTTTTTCTCCCCTAAAAGTAATTAGCTCCATTTTTATCGGAGTGAATCTTAAAAAACGCGTTTCTTTTCGAATCACGCTTGAAAGAACGAGGTTAATTCTACGAAGTAATTTAATTTACAATCTCTGAGTTTAGTTCGTAAATGGTGGTTCCAGTGTTATAACTGAGATAGCACAAGACATTTTCAAAGCACATTCAACTGCCCCCAAGACCCCCGCAGCTCTCAAAACAAAATATTCAAATGGCAAGTTGACATCCGAAGCGTAAAAACATTGTTCCAAATGCAGATTGAGCGATTCATCCAGAGCACTTTGCTCCTCCATTCAGCAATGAAACAATGCGAAACGATTTCGCAGCCATATCCCATCGAAGCCGGATCAAATATGACAGCGCAAATGTTAGTATTGCAAATATTGAACAGCACATCCATATTTGCCTGTCAGGAAGCACTCTTCCATCATCGTTCACAA
The DNA here is from genome assembly GCA_024533555.2 of Aedes koreicus. NCBI lineage: Eukaryota > Metazoa > Arthropoda > Insecta > Diptera > Culicidae > Aedes > Aedes koreicus. The sequence goes on along the minus strand of JAHHFK020000859.1, from coordinate 375,116 downwards.
AAATCCACACTTAACTAAAGAGCTTTCGCTTTTGGGAAAGACTAGAAGTACAGTATCATTCTGATTGGAAGTCGAAGAAAAAAAAACAACTTCCTAGAGACTAGTCACCATTCAATCAAATCGAAGCGTGGGTTTCCAACTTCGAATGATTTACGATCGTTCCTAAAAGCAATGCTCTTCGAAACCTACTCGGAATCTGGGCCTGTTTGGATCTTCCTCCCATACCGAACATCAACGCTCTGGGTGACGGCACCGCCGACATTAAGGCAATTAACAATGCCAAGTACACACCTAGAGTAGGAGTTTCGAAATCACTCGTGGATGATGAAAAAATCATAAACTGGGAGATAATTTATTCCAATCTTGTATGTCGGCGGCGCTAGACAACCGCTTGGGAAGTGTTTCAAGTTCAAGTGCGCGCACCCAATTCTTCCAACGCCCTAGTGATGGATGAAAACACTTCTCCTCGGCGAGTGCCGGCGGACTGCCGATGAGCTGTGCAAATGGGCGATTGTTTCCGTAAATTATTCAACACGACAGTAGTGATGCAACGCTCCTTCCCGCGGCATTGTGTAATTTGGCTTGCGTTTGTTCTTCGCCGGAATGCGCAATTCAATTGCAGCTGGATGTCTGCTCAAAAATTCATCGGGTCAACTTCAATTAGAGAAAACGACCGTGATTGACCAGGGAAGGACTGTTTGCATGGACACGACAAACACATGATAGAGCAATTGAATCGACCGCAGAAGAGTGCACCAATGCCGTAATTGAAGAATGCATTTTTAATGCCGCTCCATCAATCGAAGTCATGCAGGTGGAACAAGCTGACACATGTGTAACGATCGCTGTTAGAACTGATTGTGGGTGGGTGAGGATTTGAAACCATCGTCGGCATCGGGGAAAGTCAATTGTTTGAATATCAGTTCGAGAAATGGTAGAAATGTCTCACACAGTGAGTGTTTGCTTTTCCGAAATGATTTCCTCGCAGGGGCATATGAATCTATGATTGATGGGTTTGCTTTGACGATTAATGGATGGAGTACTTTTAAGAGCCTGTTGTTATTCACTCAGCTTGGCACCACTCATCCCTCTTTGCGTTCGTTAATTTGTCTTCTCAGGCATTTTTTGGCTATTGAGCTTCTTTTGAATTTCAAGAGACGTAACTTATAGCAAAGTCGCTCAACGTTTGGATTAAGCATAAATTGCAAAAGTAACGTCTGTAGATGGGAGTCCCGATGGGGGTCTTGGCATCGAAAGCTCTCAGTTTATAACTGTGAAAGTGCGACTAGAACACTAGTTGGGAAAGGGAAAAACACTCTCTACACCCAAAAGTTGAAAAGGTGGCAAAAAATGCAATTGCAGTTTTTGCAATCATATCTTGAGAAATCCGCATGATTCAGAAAAGGCACTTTTGCCCGTCATGATCCACAAAGCGTTTTATGGTAGAAACGAAGCCATGCAAGTGTGTGCAAGCGGTTGGCAGCACACTGATTCCTCGAAACAAATCTAGCGCTGTGTGCTTAGTGTTGGTTCAATATGAGTGAGACAATACCACAAAATGCCGCAACGCTATTGGCCACTGTTGTAATTTCGCTGTCAAGTGTTCTATTTTTATTTTCACTCATCATCGCACTCCCATCTCCCTCTCAACAAGTTTGCCCTTCTTGATCACCATGCGAAGTCATGCAAGTGTGTGCGAACGACATTTGCTGTGTTGCTGTACCACTGAGTGCCTCGACAATAGAAGCAAATGTAGGGCTTTTATTCCATTCTGTTCAACTTGCTAAGGGCCGGTTCATAAACCACGTAGACTCATTTTTGAAAATCTCAGAACCCCCCTCCCCCTCGTAGACTTTTCTCCATTCAATTTTTTGAAATTTAGTATGGAGCGTAGACTTTGGTCAAATCCACCCTCCCCCTCCCCCAAAAAAAAAAATTATGTGGTTTATGAATACCCCTAAAGTGGCTGAATGGTTACTATCTAGATCCGTGACGCTGGCGGCCACGGTTCGAATCTTGGTAACAAATCGTGATCGTATTTTTTTGTGAGCTCGGACTTCCTGACTCCAATCCAATCCCATATGTTTTGCCCACGACCAATGATGCATTTTATCTCCAAGTTACGATCCATCATGAGAAATGAAACAAAATCATGCGAAATTGCATTAAAATCTTGCTTTTTTTTTTGACGTAGGACTACGTCTTTGTTTTCAATACAGGGGCACACGTTGCGAGTACAAAAATTTGGAGCGTCACGAAATATGCTTAGGTTTTGAACGTTAATAAATAATTCATTTCATGACCGATTTTCAAAATCTTTGCACCAAGCTATCTGGAATATTTCTACGCATTAATTTTAAAATTGGAACTAATTGATTTTCAAAATAAGGCTATTGAAAATAATGATAATACAAGGTGATGTCTTATAATGTCGATTTTTCAGAGTAAATTTACCAAATGCACAGTATAATCCTAGCACAGACTTCATATTCAAGTGAGGAACGTCTGCTAGGCAGTCATGAATGTTATATAACGGGTACACATTCGCATTTTAATTCAGTCTTACGGCAGTCGTGAAGCTGTGCATAAATCTGCTGAAGGAACGCAGTTGGCAGCACTTACCCAGAGAGGCTTTTGTGCAGTTGGCAGTTGGTGCTGATGCTCCCGTCAACCTCGCCGCTGAAGCCTACGAGTTGGCGGGAAAAAGCCGCTCGTGACAACGATACAAGAATCATCCCACGTCACCTGCAGATGGTCATCCGCAACGACGAGGAGCTGAACCAAGAAGACCAAGAAGAAAACCCAAGTTCAATCGCGAACCATGTTTCTAACCCGTCAAGTAAATCCGTCCTTTTCAGGACGACCAAATCAGTTTGCCAATTAAAGAGTTTGGTTGAATTTTTCTCTTGAGCTGATTGAAATTTTAATTACCACGCCCCGGCTGAACATAGCATTCATTAAACGCCGCATCTCGGAGTAAATGACAAGCATGTTGAACAACCAACAAACGAATTCTAGAACGGATAATTCGAGCCAAACTCCAACACGCCCGACCGACCATTTAGTAGAGTTCATTTGAGTTCCTAGTTGTGCAAAGTGGATTAGTTGCTGGTGATGGCAAGTACATAAGGCATATTTCTGTTAAGAAAATCATCCGTCTAGCGTGTAATAATTAAAACTAATTATTGTGGCGCAATAATTGAAGTTCGTCCCCTTTGATGCAATTTGTATCACATTGCCTTCGTTGGTACCGCCTTCTTTTGTGCACTAGCATCCGACGCCATTACCTAATAGCTCTTAGCAGAACAATTTGATTCAGTCTTACGACTCACGACTGTCGCAGTGGCTGTGCAGTGGCTGCAGGATTTGCTTCAATTATCCGCCATTATGGAAGATGTTACAGCAGCGCTTGACTGCGCCCGTTAAGTCGTCTGGTGCACTGCTTCTTAGCGATATGAGTCGCCGTGGCAAAGTTCCGGTCGGATTGCAGTTCTCACTCGGTCGAATTCATCGTCTGCTCTGGAAGGGCAATACATCGAGCGCATTGCCGCCGGTGCACTATGGGGCGGCTCCATACAAAGTGGTGGCCAAAAATTTTTTTTTGGTTTTTCCGCATTTTTTGATAGTATTCTAGTAAGTTTAGAATAAAATTAGTCATATTTGTGTATTTCCATCGCATCCAGGTGTAACTAGTATTTAACCCAGTAATGAGATACGTATTCCTGAACAATAAAACTTGAAAGTTTGTTTTTAATTTTAGGGGCAGTTCAAATGCAAATCAAAACTACAATAAGGTTGCTGTGCATAATATTAAATAGGAGAGGTGAAGGTGAAAGCCCCCCCCCCCCTCATTGTCAAGATCTGACCCCCCCCCCCCACCATTTTTTTTTAAATATTTTGTGTGAGAGTATTATTTTATCGATCAGGTATTTTGGTGAAGAATTATTTGTATATCAAACCTCCTCTCCCCCACTCCCCCCCCCCCAAAAACTTATTTGAAATGGGTGTACTGGAAAAACATGTGGATATTTATATCTACCTGAATTTTTGATGATAACTCTTCGATTGACTCGGCTAAAGGTGAGCAAACTTTTTTCATGCTCTTGATTACATGATAGCTCGGAAACCTTGATGGGTTCTTTTTTACTGTTTGCTCATATGCATATTTAGAAAAATCGCAGTCTAAAAAATATTCGAATGCTTCTTCAGGTGACATCATTCCATGTGAATCTTTGAGAGTCGTAAACATTTTAGATGCACTTTCACGATTTTTGAGAATATGGCCAATCAAATTCACCATGTTTGAATCGCCATGTCTATATGCAATTTTTCTTGTGGCTAAAAAAGCCTTTTCTATAGTGTCAACACTACCGCCAAACATTTCATCGGTTTTCCTTCGTTTACTTCTATCACTAAGTTCATCAAATTGTTTTTGTGGACGTCCACGACCAGTTGACGTTGAAGGTGTTTCTGCGATGTACTCTGCAAGTTCCAAATGACCGTCGAGCCAATCTTTATTGTATTTCTCAAAGCGGTCTTGTTTGCGCTGAGCCTTTTGCCATGCATTGTAAAAATGTTGTGCTACGTACTTCAACTTTTTAAGGAGTTGTTCTTCTTTGGCAAGATCAATATTATATTTTGCCTTGATATATTCGAATGCTTTTGTTGCATTGACTATTTGAGATTCTTTTGGATCAAAAAGTAACACGATACTCCTATGTTCCATAATATCACAAACAATTATTTTCCGATTAAATAACCAATATACGTACACGTTGTTAGCGTTAAAGCCGAAAACCAACTCATGATTTGAAAATATTGTCTTCGTCTTTTAAATGCAAGTAGGTATTATGTAGTAGGTAGATAGTAGCTAGTAGGTAGGCATTATGCAGTAGGTATAAAGGTAGTAGGTAGATAATAATCCAGTTATGTAGATACAGTTTCTATATGGAATGATAATTTTCGGTCTGTTTTTACCCTTTTTAACAAAAATAATAATTAAGTATGTAACATTTTTAATACTAAATTTGACATTTAACACTTCCACCTTTCAAGCAGTGTTTAATTTGTACGATTTTTTTGGTTTCTGCTCGCATAATCGATAATTGTAATTAACAAAAAATAAATAAATAAAAATATCCATTTTTTCGACCTTGTGCCAAAGTGACGCTCATCCGCAGGCGCAGCTATGCGCAGCTGGAATCTCGTTCCGCAGATAGTAGAGACCCCAAACTAAACTGTGGTGGTGGTCTCTTGAGACTGCTCGGCCCTGCTCGTTAGATATAGTCCAACTTAGGCAAACAAAATTTTTTTTTCAATATTTGCCCTTTTTTTACTAATCTTCATTAACCGTGTAACCTCAACAACATACTCATTTTAAAGTTTAGACAATTACCTTTCCAACGGTGCATTAAATTCCAAAATTGGACCGTTATTCACTGAGAAAATTGCATTTGTTTGAAATGCATTTTTTCTACAATTTTCACAATTTTCACAAAGTCTGATGTCTGTGGCGCAATGAGTTTTCATCACAGAGGGCTGAAATTTTGGGAATCTAGGTTTGAACTATCTGGCTATCAAATGGTATACAAGACACGTCATTCAAAGCAAGTCAATTTTTCGATTTTTGGCCACCACTTTCCCCATAGTGCGGTGCCCCCAGCTACCTCGCTGCAGTGACCTAGTGACTGAAGTCTTCGAATTAGCAGGTAACGCCGCCGCGACAACAAGTAGACCAGAATCATCCCACGTCATCTGCAGCAACGACGAAGAGCTGATGAAACTTCTTTCCGCTGTGACCATTTCACAAGGTGTTCTTTTCAGACCGTGAAGAAAACCTAAGTTCAATCGCGAACCATGTTCTCCCCGTTATCAATTAGAACCAGTCCTTTTCAGGTCAAAGAAATTAATTTACCCAATTGAAGAGTTTATTTAATTGTAGTTTGCGCTCATCAAAATTGTCAATACCATGCACCACCGGCTCAACGTGGCAGTTACTTCTTACGTCGCCTCCCGGAGTAAATGACCGAGCATGTTGGACAACCAACAAACGATGCATTATTACAGCTGACCGACCATGTGTACACATATTGTAGTTCCTAGTTGTACATAGTGGATTAAGTAGATTAGTTGCTTAACTAAGGTTGTAGTGCGAACGTTTAGTGTATGGGAATTAGATTTGGAACGAAACCCATTTCAGCCACTCTTTAAACAATCAAGCGATCTAGATTGCACATTGCTGCGTAGTCCTACGTCACCTTTGCGCACAACCCCATTGGGCTGTACCTTATAGTTTTATTTTGGGTGTACAAAAGCTGGAAAAGGCCAAGAAGAAGAACGTCAGTAGATAGAATATCACTATTCTCGTAACTTATGCAAAGATGCACCAACTTGGGAATAGAAGAACTTTTTCAAAAACCTTTATTAGAAAAAATTACGATGATGAAAATTTTCTCTAAATATTGAAACAACCAATTAAAATAATATGTATATTCATCTGGAAAATAAACCCGATCCAGATGATTGTTTGGAAGATTTCTATAGTTTATTTGGATCCTTTTCAAACTTCTTCAGGAACTTGTCCATTTTTTTAACATCCCTAAGGTTTCTTAAAACACCAGAAAAGCTCCTTTGTACTTTCCAAAAAAAGTGTCTTAGATTTCTTAGGTCATTTATTTATTTCATAGCTGATTTGAAACTTCCAGAAAGTTTCATTGCAACTTCTACAAAGTTCACAGATCTTAAAAAAACTGCACAATTGACTTTAAGCTTTCTGAACATATATCTCCGAAAGTCTTCAAGTGCTTTCTAAATTTCATTTGAAAAAAATCTCTAAGACTGTCCTTGGAATTTTTGTATACTTATGGAACATATCGAACAATTCCTGATGACCCCATCAAAACTCCACTGAAAAGTTTTCTTAATCAGACCATTTTAGTTTTTTTTTCTCAGAACCTCAAAAATCAGCTGAGCAGATTTTCTACAATTTTTCAAAATTTATTAAGGATTTTGAGGGAAGGAGGTTGAACCGAACATCATCTGACTCTAAAACTGATCGATGAAAAAATCAAAAATACCTTTGGAACTACTTCAAAATTTCTTAAAAACTATTCAAAACGCTAATCACTGAAACACCCCCATATTTCGTTTGAACAGCTCGAAGTTTTCTCATAAAATTCAGGAAACTTCTTTGGAACTTACTTAATTTCCAATGGAAACTTTCATTAAATTTTCTCGGATTGCTCACAAAATTTGCCGGAAACATTCCCTAAGACCAGCCCAGGAGGCTGAAAATCACCATAATAAAGACAAAAAAAATCCACTTAGTCTTATTGAAACTTCATCAAAGTTCCTGATCCGCAAAATCCCTTTGATGCTTACCAAAGGTTAATTTGGAACCTTCTCAAACACTCAAACTCTTTTGAAAAAATCAAAACTCTTCAAAATTTTCTAGGAGCCCCTATAAGGTTTCCATATAAAATCTGAAAAATTTCCTTATTTTGTTTAGAGGCTGAATAAGCCATGTCAAGCTGAGCTAGCTAAAATTTAATTGCAGAGTTTGTTATGCAGAATGAAATATTTGGTGGGAAACCGGCCTCAGGCTGAAAGTCATGGAAATATGAAACAACAGCAACAAATTCTTTGGAACTTCGGAAAAATTTGCAGCTTTCTTGACACAGCACTGTTCACATTGAAACTTCCCAAATTTTCTCAAGGAACTTCCTGAAATTCTCCAAAACTTCCTCTGAACCTCCAAAGACTTTCCTTGGAAGTTATGTAAGGTTGTGGACCTCATCCGAAAATCCCTTGGATAATATCAAATATCAAAATACCAAGGGAGCTTTTTTTTCTTAGAAATTTTTTAGAACTAATATGACAATGTCAAAAGACGACGAATGGCATACTGAGAAAGTTACCCTAAGACTGCATTTCTCTAGCGCCTCATTTGGAAAAGATAGACTGCAGCGCCATCTCTGCGGCATGATGTGATGATGTCAAAAGACGATGAATGACACACTGAGAAATTTTGCTGAAAACGAAAACTCTCTATAACTACTCTGGATTGTTTTACTCACACATTGAATTAACAACCTTTATCCATTTGTAGCAGATTCCCGGTGGCCAATGTAACTGGAACCATGTTTTTCCACCACCAATACATTTTTATAACCATATACTTTCAATATGAATATGAAATATAATTTGAATTTCCTTGACTTTTTTCACGTCGTTTTTTTAAATAACACGGTTTTTTTACGTCGTTTTTTGAAATAACGCGGTTTTTTTACGTGGTTTTTTTTACGCGGTACTAAAAAAACTTCAGTGTACAAGTTTTGTGTTCTAGTAACCTGGATAATTCTCATGTCTGATAAAAATTTGTGTTACATCTGTATGGGAGCCCTGCCTTCCAGAGGAAGAAGGTTTCTCAAATGACCATACAATCACTGCCTTTAGAACCCCCACATGCCAAATTTGGTTCCATTTGCTTGTTTATTTCTCAAGTTATGCAGACATTTGTGTTTTTTTTTTAAATGAAAGCCCCCCCTCCAATTCTGAAAGGGGAGGGGTGTTGAACCACTATAGAAACATTCATGCCAAATTTGGTTCGATTTGCTTGATTAGTTTTCGAGTTATGCAGAAATTTGTGTCTCATTGGAATGAGAGCCCCCCTTCCTGAGAGAGAAGAGGTCTCAAGCAATCATAAGAACCTTCTCCAGCCCTAAAAACCCCTGCATACAAATTTTCACGCTGATCGGTTCAGATTTTTCCGAGTCTATAAGGGTCAGACAGACAGACAGACAGACAGACAGACAGACAGACAGACAGACAGACAGACAGACAGACAGACAGACAGACAGACAGACAGACAGACAGACAGACAGACAGACAGACAGACAGACAGACAGACAGACAGACAGACAGACAGACAGACAGACAGACAGACAGACAGACAGACAGACAGACAGACAGACAGACAGACAGACAGACAGACAGACAGACAGACAGACAGACAGACAGACAGACAGACAGACAGACAGACAGACAGACAGACAGACAGACAGACAGACAGACAGACAGACAGACAGACAGACAGACAGACAGACAGACAGACAGACAGACAGACAGACAGACAGACAGACAGACAGACAGACAGACAGACAGACAGACAGACAGACAGACAGACAGACAGACAGACAGACAGACAGACAGACAGACAGACAGACAGACAGACAGACAGACAGACAGACAGACAGACAGACAGACAGACAGACAGACAGACAGACAGACAGACAGACAGACAGACAGACAGACAGACAGACAGACAGACAGACAGACAGACAGACAGACAGACAGACAGACAGACAGACAGACAGACAGACAGACAGACAGACAGACAGACAGACAGACAGACAGACAGACAGACAGACAGACAGACAGACAGACAGACAGACAGACAGACAGACAGACAGACAGGCAGGAATTCGGAGGAGAGGGACAGGGCGGAGGGGTCTCAAGCCACCATAGAAACATTTTTTGCCATCAAAAACCTCTACCTGCCAAATTTGGTTCCATTTACTTGCTTAGTTCTCGAGTTATGCAGAAACTTTTGTTTCATGTGAATGAGAAGCCCCCCCCCCCCCCCTAATAGAGAGAGGAGGTGCCTTGAACTACAGTAGAAACATTTAAGGCCCCACATTTAAAATTTGGTTCCATTTGCTTCATAAGTTCTCGAGTGATGCAGAAATTTCAGTTTCATTTGTATGAGAGCCCCCCCCCCTTCTAGATAGAGGAAGGGTCTCGAACCACCATAGAAAATTTTTTGTCTTTCACAAAACTCCACATGTTAAACTTGGTTCCATTTGCTTGATTAGTTCTTGTGTTATGCAGATACTTCTGTTTCATTTGTATGGGAGCCTCCCCTTCCAGAGAAAAGAGGGATCTCAAACCACCACTGAAATATTTCTTGCTTCTAAAACCTTTCACATGCTAAATTTGATTCCATTTGCTTGATTAGTACTAGAGTTATGCAGAAATTTGTGCTTCATTTGTATGGGAGCCCCCCTTTTTAGAGAAGAACGGGTTCTCTTACTATCTTAAGAACATTTTCCGGTCTCAAAAACCCCTCTTTGCAAAATTTCATGCCGATCGGATTAGTAGTGTCCGAGTCTAAGGTTCAGACAGACAGGCAGACAGAAATTCATTTTTATATATAAAGATTCAGGAAAAAGGAGGTTGAATCCCTCATCTACCATCTACATTTGCATCAACAACCTAACATGAGCCAATGACTCTTAAACTGATCTCCAGAACCTTCGAAAACTCCTATGGGGCTTATTCAAAATGCCTAAGGAACTTCAACATCCCAAAGTATTTTCTGATTTTTTCAGAAAACTTTTTGGAACTTATTCAATTTCTAAAGGGAACTTCAACAAAATGTCCTAGTTTAACAACCAAAATTTGCTGAAAACTTCCACTCAGACTAAGGAAAACACAAAGAACCAAAGACTAATTGAAACTTCTTCAAAACTTTCTAGGACCTCCTCCAGTAAAACCATTGGAAACTTCCTGAAGTTCATTTGGAAACTTCTCAAACCATCTTTTAAAAAACCAAATTTCTTCAAAATTTTTTAGGAGAATCTCTAGAGTTTCCATAGAACACCTGCAAAGTTCCTTTGGTACATCTTGAATGTTTTCTTGGGAGTTTCTCAAATATTACTTAGAACTATCCTTCAGTTCTCTTGAAACATCCAAAAACGTTCCATTCAAACACTTGCAAAGCTTTTCTTAGTACTTCCCAAAATTTCAATTAAACTATTCCAAAGCATAATTGGCATTTCCTTCTAGATAACTATGAATTCATGGTGTTCATAGTTCATAGTGAACAAACTCTGAACTTTATCATACTTCCACTGGAATTTTCGCATCGTTCCCCTGGAACTACTCCGACCAATACCTCAATCAAGATTTGCTCCGAAGTGTAATTTTATCCTGAATTCCCGAATAGTTCCGTTGATACCTACCCAAATAACATTGCCAAAACCATCCAGCTTTATTAAGTTTTATTAAAGTTTTATGAAAGCCACTAGAAATCAATTTGGTTTTATTATGGCAGCAAGAGATGCCAATAGGTTTCAAATTTTAGTCAGGTTTATAAGAACCTACACAGCTTCTTTACAACGATATTACACCCTTGACTTCTAAAATTACTTTTACTCCTATCAAAGGTTTTATTTTGACTTTATAAACTCATAAAATGCTGTTTTGGAATGCCGTTGTAGGACTCATTCGTATTAACCTATTATGGTCAGTTGAAAAAGCATTTTAAAACCATTTTGCCTACAATAAATGCATTAAACGGCTAGTTGGCATTGAGGAATGCTACCAAGCAACCAGGTAGTTTTATAGTAGCCATTGCAAAGATAAATTGGCTTTTTGGCAAAACTGTGATTTCTTGCAATCGCCATATTGGAATATATGAAATAATTGAAATGTGGAAAAATAAATTCACCAAATTTTAAATGTAATACAATTGAACTGTAGATCTGAAACAAACTTCGGTATTCGTTAAGATAGCCTTATGGATGGAATTTCAGGAGTTTCATGATTAATTTACCGAATATATTTCTTTCAATTTTGTTTTTGTTGTTGTAAACTCGCATAATTTTCCAGGCGCATTAATTTTCAGCTCTTATCGTGCCAATATTCACCATAAAGTTAAATGCGCATATGATTTGGAGCATGATTCGCTATAAAAAAAAACTCAATTTCTTTTATATATTTTGCTATCAAAGATAGTTTCCCGCAACACTAGAACTTTTTTCTCAGCCATTATTTATTGTTGAATGAATCAGAAGAGCAGAGAATCGAACAAAGCAGAACAACAAAAACCAACCACGATATCGCCGTGAAGTTTGACAGCTGTGGCCATTCGGCCCTATGCTGGTTTTGATGGCGGCCAATAGGTTTTATGATGGTTCTCAAGTGGTCATAACATCTTTCACTAGAACATTTTCAAAATCTTTATGGTCTTAGAAAGGTTTTATGAATTTGTTTTCACAACCGTCTATAGAGTGGGCCACTTTGTACACATTTCAGCTTTAAAGATACATAGAGGAGGTGTTGGTGGATAAAACAGTTTTGAATGTAGTTTCATCAACAAAGCCGGGAGGAGTGCTATACAGCTGGAATAGAACTGAAATTGTTACTTGGGTATTGACGGTCATTTGAGAATTTCTCAAAGTTTCCTTCAAACTTGTTCATAGTTCCTCTGAAACATAAACAGCAGCATGAGCACGATTTACCTCCCGATAGCTGCTATTACCCGATCAGCCGTAATTAAACAGAGAACCAACAAATGATATTTGGGACTAACAAACATCCTCAATATGTAATAACTGGTGATCCCAAACTAAGGCAATACCGGCGCCAGCCACGTCCGAATGCGGGTAAATTAGGAAATGGATAGGAATATTGTTTAAGGCAGCCGCGGAGTCCACTGCACTTCCACGAGAAATCACTGAGATCTTCGATAAAATTGTTGGGTTTGCAGCAGGATCCGTTTTGGTAAACAATGTGCTGAATTCAACTGTCGTTGGCTATAAGATACTTTACTATGTTTCCGGTTCATTCTCTGTACAGAGATGTGCAGTAGAAATATTCAAATTTTGGCTCCGATGTAAACCAGCAGCAAAGATGCTGTTGGGGCCACTCACATATTTTGGTGGATTATAAGGCTTAGTGACGTTTAACGCTCGCACACTTCAGTGCCATTTAGATCAAAGGAGTGCAAGTAAGAAGGAAAACATTTTGGAGGAAAAAAAACCATTATTCCTCTGTATGTGCCAGAACGGGAAAGGTGGTTAAACGTCAAAAAGTATAATATCAATAGAATACAAGAATACTTTAAAACATCGAGTTTAAGAACCGATTTATTTATTTATTTATTTATTTATTCGTCAACAGATAAAAATGTTTATCCCAATGACAACTAGATAAAACTTAATTACATACAATAACTAACACATACATCTTCGGAAACAACGCTTATTAACATCACGGGATACATTAAAATTAAACACGTTATAACAGCTGTTGAAAACGCGACACATGCTTAGCACAGGTTCGTGTTTGCCGTAGTTGGTCCTTGAGTGCCGGTTTATAAAGAAAGATTGTAAACGTAGGTTTCGTCGTCGAGTGTTGATGTTCAAGAGACCAAGTAAAGTTGAACAGTCGATGTTTCCCTGAAGGAGGTCACCAACGAAACACGCTTTGGCCACCATACGCCTCCCTTCCAACAATTCCAGGCTGATGAGCTTACACCGACTTTCATAACTTGGCAATCTACGAGGGTCTTGCCAACGAAGATGTCGCAAAGCAAAGCGTATAAACCTTCGCTGAACGGCTTCGATCCTCTGGACTGCATTTTGGTAGAAAGGGGACCAAACGACAGCACAGTACTCCAAAAAAGGACGAACCAAAGAGCAAAATAGTGCCTTCAGGCAATAAACGTCCTTGAAGTTTTTTGCGAAGCGGAAGATGAATCCTAACTGCGATGAGGCTTTAGAAACAATATAGGCAATGTGATTCTCGAATGACAGTTTGGAGTCGAGCATTACTCCCAGATCCTTGACTGTTGTTTCACGTTTCAAGCGTGTTCCTCGAAGGATGTACTCGTGGAGATACATCGCACGTTTTCGGCCAAAGGAGATAGCCGAGCATTTGGATACATTTAAGGACATTCTGTTGATCCGGCACCAGTCGTCGAACACTTGTAGTTCCTGTTGAAGAAAATCGGCGTCTTCTGGACATTTTATGACGTAGTACAGCTTTAGGTCGTCCGCGTAGGATAATTTCAGGCATCTGAGGACCAAGTTCACGTCGTTCATATATAACAGGAAAAGAAATGGACCAAGGTGGCTGCCTTGCGGAACACCAGATGTTACTGAGAAGCTGGACGAGGCATAATCTGAGATCTTCACAGACATAGTTCTACCAGTCAGGTATGAGCGGAGCCAGTTCAACAATTGATCGTGAACCCCCATTTTGTCGTATTTGGAAATTGCAATCTGATGGTTCATTTTATCGAAGGCCGCAGAGAGATCTGTGTATATGGCGTCTACTTGATGACCGCGTTCCATTTCGCGGATGACGAACGATGTAAATACGGTGAGGTTGGTCGCCGTCGAGCGCTTGGGCATAAAACCGTGTTGTTCAGGAGAAATAGTATGTGAATAGTCATGGACCAGCCTTTGAAGAACAATTAGTTCGAATAGCTTAGATACAGCACTTAGTGCAGCAATCCCACGATAGTTGGTGACGGATCGTTTGCATCCCTTTTTGTGTATTGGGAAAACAAACGACTCTTTCCAGCATTCAGGAAACATACCGGAAGTTAATGACAAATTGAAGACCATAGCCAGGGGCACAGCCAGTGTGTTAAGGCAACGCTTCAGGACAATTGAAGGAATACCATCAGGACCACATCCAGTTGAGCTTTTCATCTGCTTCCCTGCTAAAATCACCATATCACTATGGATAGTGAGTGCAGATCCAAATACAGACAAACGGGGAACATTGCTAGTAGCTGCTTCAAGGCCCTCGGCATCCAGCATTTCGTCGCAGAAGACACTGCTAAACTGCGTACGGAACAAGTTGGCGATATCCGCGACAGAGTCAGCTTCGTGAGTGCCGTCAGTCATGGTGGATGGTAAGCCGGTTTCCTTCCGTTGATCATTCACGAACCGCCAAAAGCTTTTCGGTTTCGTTTTGAGACGGCTCTGCAATTGAGACTGATGAGAGTTGTATAAGCTGTTATTGAGGTGTTTGTAGTCGTCGTTGGCGCGTGCGTAAATTGTCCTCGTAGAATCGGTGCGATATTTGCTGTGTTTCCTAAGAGCAGCCCTTTTAACTCGTTTCAAATGTTTGAGGTCGGAATTAGACCAAGCAGGTTTGGGAGGCTTACGGTTGAGTTTCTTAGGCACGAAGTAAGGATGTTGGGGCCACTCACAAGTGCGGGTGGTTTATTTCAGCAGAATACAAAAGTATGTTAGAGCATCGAGTTTTTGAACCGATTTAAACCAACAATAATGTTGCTGTCAGGGCCACTTACAAGTGTGAGTGGTTTATTTGAATTAAACACAAAAATACGTTAACACATCAAGTATGAGGACCGATTTAAACCAACAGGAAGAATGTTGCTGGGATCGCTCACAAAAGTGAGTGGTTTATTTCAATAGATTACACAAATATGTGGAAATTTCGAGTTTGAAAACCGATTTGAACCAACTGTAGTGATGTTGTTTGGGCCATTCGCAAGAGCGGGTGGTTTATATCAGTAAAACACAAAAATACGTTAAATTATTGAATATGAGAGCCGGTTAAAATCAACAGTATGGATGTAGTTTAGTTCACTCACAAGTGTGGGGGGTTTATTTAAGTAGATTAAAAAACACGTTACTCAGTCATACTTGTCTTGAAACATCCTAGAAACTGCCTTGGAACGCAACCGTTTTGTTTTTAAAAATTTTATCTATGTTAACTTTGAGCTTCATCATTAATGTTTTTAAAATTTACACAATTTGTAAATGGAAACTATTCATAGATTTCTAGGAACCACATTATAATTCCCATTCAGAAGCTTCAGAAGAAAACTTTGAATTTTCTCAAAGTTACTTTGAATCCTTCTTAAATATCCTTTGTGAAATAATAAGTTATTTTGAAGCATCACTAGCCTATAATCCCTCAGCAATGAAACCTGTATGGTTTTTTCCTAAAATTTAATTGCTTCCATTTCCTTTTCAGAATTTTTTTCAGATGTTCGCTTTGAGCTTTCACAAGAATCCTCCTCAGGAGTTTCCTTTCGAATTTTGAAATATAGAATTTTCATCGAATCTTAAGAATTGGAAATTTTTCTAAATTGATTTAGAACTTTCCTAAATCTCAGTTGGACGGCTTCAAGCTTTACTCAGAACTTCCTCAAAGTTCCACAATTGTCCTTGAAAATTCTCTATTGTTTTCTAACTTCTCCAACAAAATATTTCCCAAATTTCACTTGAAACTTGGAACTCGAAATTCCATTGGTACTTTCCGGAAGCTCCTATAGAATATTCACAAAGTTTTCTTGGAACATCTCCTTCGGTTGGAACTTCCCCAAAGAACTCCCTCTGAACACTTAAGAAGTTTATTTTAGCTTCCCAAATTTCTCTTTTGAACTACCGTAATGTTCGATTGGTAGTTATTGATGAATTTTCTAGGAAATCCAACAGAGTTTACTAAAACATATTGAAATTTTAGAAGTAAAACTTTTCCAAATTATAATTTTAAATTTAATCAAGGTTAATAATAATGAATAATTTTGTTAATATTTCCTGTGGTTTTAGTTGGTTTTTGAAAGAATATCGGAAATATCTACCTAGCATATATTATTCGTTCATTAAAACTTTTGAAGGCGACGAAGCGACAGGAGACTAAATTTTAAGACCAAATGATTCTGCAAATTGTCTCTGAAACATTCCAAAAATTTCCATGGAAGTTGGATATTAATCAAAGTTTTGGGAAGTTTTTCAAAGCTCCATTGAAACACCATCGAAGTTCTTTGGAACTTTTTTGTTGTTATTTTCTCGAAACTGGTGCTGAAAATTCATTAAAAAACATCCGTAAAGTTTCAAACTCAACAAACATGGAATATTCTCAACGTTCTATGCATCCTAATCAAAGTTTTTTTAAGATGTTCTCAATCAATTTTTTGAATTTCTTCGTAATTTCATTGAAACAACTTCAAAATTCTTGTTCAGAGTATATAATACTTCGAGCTTTCCCAAGGTTCCTTTAAAAATTCTTCAAGATTGGTTTTAGGCATTCGTAAATTTATCTTGGACTTTTCCCTAATTTTTCCTAAATTTTCGCACACTTTTGTGAAACTGCTGCCAAGCAAACAACCTCAAAGTTATTTTTCAGAGTATTTAAAAAAACGCTTTGAACTTTCTCAAGGTTTTCTTGAAACTTTCCCAAATTTTACATTCAGCATTCCCCAAATTTGACACTCTGCAACTATTTTTAAGATTCCCCAAAATGTACTTACAACTTTCCCATGGTTTTTTAGGAACTGCTCCAAGCACAACTTAGAATTTTTCAAAATTACCTGTACCGACTAATATCGAGTATTAGTACACGACACTGAAGAAGTCTGCACATTGTAGACGAAATACGCGTATCTGTCAAGATAAGCAATAACGGTAGTTGGAATTAAATGGAAATTACTAATCATTCTTCTTATTTTCTAGTTACAGGTATTCCACTTAACAGCTCACACTCTCCATAATTCAATATTTGAAAGTTTTACAAAATGCTATTGCCACTCTGTAGAAACAACGTCAAGTTGCAAAAAAGGCTCCACCCTTGCGCTTTTTCCGTTGCTGTTGTGTATGATTTTGCGGTACATAGCCAAACAAAACTATCCCTAATTTGTTTCAAGAGAGAGTTTTATTCTCTATTGAAACAAGTTGTGCTACTTGGGTTGAAAGAATGTGCAAAAATAAATGGAAAAGGAGAAATTGATGAAATAAAAAAAAAGCAGAAAAGCTGTAAGAAATAAGCGAAGTTGGAGAAAAAATATAAAACACGAGAAAGTGTGTAGTGGAAGAGTACAAATAAACAGGTGACATTTGAAGAAATGATGAAAAAGAAAATCAATTGAATGATATTAGAAAATAAATCAAAATATCCCAATTTCTAACTTGAATTGTTAAATGCAAATAAACATTGTCAAACAAACCTTGATTCAACAATGAGTAAACTGCAAATAACAAGTCCATCACCACAAGCAGAAATATTGACCAATTCTCCTAAATCAAGACCAACTTGAAGGAAGGCTTCAATCCTAAACAGCATTTCAAGCACCTCAAATTTACCCGTCTTGCAATTAGTGTACATGCTACTCTGTAATTCTCATGTGCTTCCATCGCACACCAATGAGAAAAGAAGCCAAGAACCTTGTTAAATTTTAAACTTTGAGCATCAATTTGAAACATTTCTCCTTCTCAACCGCTTCAGCTCATGCCATTGACATACGATTTTCAGTGGCAGACAGTTCTAATCAATTCCAACCATCCGAGCCACATCCAGCGTCATCGTCGTCGTTGGCTGTCATATGCATAATATATGAAAAAGACAACTGTCTTCTCTATTTTGGAAGTCGCAAGTTCAAACTCCCTAAGCGGGCATGTGACTGCAGCAGTAACAGCAGTAGCAGACAGTTGGCCAAAACTTTGACTTGAACTTGTGGTCGGGTTTTTGCGGTGATCCAAGACGGTGATGCCTCCCCAGGGGACAGATCTGATTAGATTAGTTCTTCTTTTGACGCCGCGCCACTCTCCGTGTAGCACGAAAAGCATCGTATCGCAAATCCATTTACTGATTGGTGAAAGTTTTCGCCTTCGTCATCGGCTCAAGGTTACCCTTTGAAGTGGTTCAACATTTGAGAAAGAAAGTCCGGTTGATATGTGGCGGATGGAAACCGCAATCCAAATGGTATGAACATTTGTTTGATGAAGATGGAAGCCAGGATAAGGTATTCATGTTGACCAAGACAAAAGGGAACGGGAGAGTATTTTTCGACCAAATTTGAAAGTTCTAACTAAATTCAATACCGGAGAATCATTTGACATGTGACATTTGCGCTCAGCGTTGCTAGAATCGACCCTAAATCATACAACATGAACCTTTACCCAACCGCTTGATCGATGGTGCGGCACTTTATGCGCAGTTTCTACATCGTTTTTTTTTATGAACCGCGAAGAACGTTAGAAGTTAGTTCAACGAGACGCCTAACTACGCTGCCAGCAAAATGCCAAGACCTGCTCGGTTAGGTGTTGCTCCCTTCACCCCGCACGAAGGACCGAATGAAACAATGAGCAATGGGGCAGACTAATTTGCACGAGCCAACTTTACGATCGTTTCTATGATCAATCGCTTTCAAATCCGAATAGGAAGGACTCGAACTCGATGATCCGTTAACATTTATTCCGCCTTAAATGACACACAACAAATGATCGGCGTACATGTGATATTAATAATCGCTTGTTGGATTTTAGTGAGTCACCGCACTTGAATTCAGCATCGTTTGCCTTCGTTCCGACTGCCTAGTTACGGCACCTAAAATTACCCAAAAAACACTTTTGATTTACTGAGACTCCCCTTGGGTTTGTTGTTTTCTATTTTGCAGCGAATATTCTACATTCAACACAGCAAGCCATTTAAAAAAAATCATTTACATTTTTACGTAAGACAAGCGCTATCTTTCGACTGGAATGACGATTCTTTTTGCATTCTTTGCCAACTGCAGATCGGCGTCGTCGCGGATCGGTTGAGGTGTGCAATACCTACCGGCTTGGGCGGCAGCGTCGTTTTGCACACGCATTTGTAAATTTGTGTGCGATCGAGGTGGTGCATTTTTTGGTTCGGTTTGCCTGCCACGGTTAATCGCCCGATTATGAGCTTTTTGTGCAAATGTTACGCTTGATTTGGCACGTTTGCAATTGTTTGAATTTTCCCTGACATGGATGGATTAGTAGGCTGTTTCTTAAGTTTTTTGTTTTGAATTAGGGTGGCTTGAAATCTGAACAGTTATGAAAAGTTTAGATTTTAGATTTAGTTGAAATGAGATGTTTCTCATTTGAAGATTTCCCAAAAGTGGCATATGTCAAGACTGGTTTAAGAAAGTCTAGATTCTACTGTATGCTTGATTTTGAGTGTCACATATTGAACTTTGCTTTATTTTTCAGCGAAAACAAAAAACAAAAACTCCCAACAAATGGTTTTTATTTCAAGTTTTTGGTGTAACGTTGCAGACAGTCAAAACGAATTTGGCCATCATGGACATCGTTTTTGGGAAGTGAAAGTCGAGGTCGGCCGCTTGGGAAGCCCTAGCGGCCACCCAAAAGCAGCGGCTCAAGGTGCTTTTCAAGGATGTTTACGCTGTAAAACGCACAAACGTACAGTTACCGCCAAAATAAAGTGCCCACTTTTCTCATGAACACGCTTCATCTCTGAAGTCATTGAAAAACTCATTATATCGTATTCATATGATAATATTATTATTTTAAAGATGCATGCGTATTTTTGCAATGGATAATACACAGTTTTGCAAAATTATTTTTTGAACCATACGTGGTGTGTCATAATAAAGTGCCCAATTGAAAATATATTATGTGTATGTAATTTTTACATCCAAACGCCCCTCGTATTCAATTTTTTTGACGTTTCCAAGTGTTTGTTGATCTTCTTACGGATTTCAGTTGTCGGTCGGAAAGATTCAGTGCGAGTTATCTAAATAACCATGGATAATACGGTGGCAAGCAAAACTATTCCCTTGCAGATCCGAAAATGTGTTATTCGTGACATCGAGAGAGGTGAATCGCATCGCAAGATTGGTGAAAAGAATGGATACAGCAAAGCAGCGGTTACCAAACTTTTTGCAAAGTACAAAACCTGTGGTTCAGTAGCTGATCGCCCAGGAAGGAGAAGGAAACGTAGAACAGATGCGAGAATCATTCGAGAAATTAAGAAAAATCCGAAGATTACCCTCAGGGAGATCAAGGAAGTGACTCAACAACCGATCTCGGACAGTACTCGACGCAGAAGGATCGCTGAACACGGTATAAAGAGCAGGTTTTGTAAGAAGTTGCCTTTTGTTAGCAAAGTCAACAAGGCGAAACGACTCAAATTTGCTCGGGAACATGCTGATAAACCTTTAGAATATTGGAAGACTGTTTTGTGGACTGATGAGTCCAAATTCGCGTTGTTCAACAGCAAAAAACGAGCTCGTGTATGGCGTAGACCTGGAGAGGCGCTTCATGATCGACATATCCAGGGCACAGTTAAGCATGGTGGAGGGAATGTGATGGTGTTGGGGTGTTTTTCTTGGGCGGGTGTTGGTGCTTTGGTAAAAATCGATGGTATTAAGGAGTGTATCGAATATAAGCTATCCACATACATTTGCGTTGTACGCATGTATTTGTGATGGTTTTTATGCTCTGAACACTGCATGCTGTGCGTTTGACTGTCAGCTTTCTTTTGTTTACTTGTTTGTGCGGTTCAAATTCTGCATTTTCAAAATGTCGCGTATTGAAAAGGAAGTGAAAATTACGGTTCTGGACACATGGCTAAGTGAGAAGGGTATTACTATGCGAAAATTGGCGAAGCGGTTTGGAATTCATCATGCGAGTGTTAAAACCATCATTAATAAGTTTGGGGAACACTATTCTTTGGATGAGCTACCAGGAAGAGGCAGAAAACCCGGTTCTTCCAACCCGAAACTGGAGCAGAAAGTGGTATCTCTAATCATGAAGAACAAATCAATGTCAATACGTGATTTGGCCAAAAAAGCAGGAACGAGTGTCGGAATGATCCAGCGTATCAAGAGGCGAAACCACCTGAAGACCTACAAGAAGCAGAAAATCTCGAAACAAAGTGCAGAACAGAAGAAACGAGCAGCAACAAGGGCCCGGAAATTGTATTCGCGTCTTTTGCAGCGTCCGGATGCATGCGTTTTGATGGACGATGAGACCTATGTAAAGGAGGACTCAAAAACCCTTCCAGGTCCACAATACTTTACTGCCGTCGTTGGGGAGGATGTGAGCGATGCGGACAGGTCGATTCAAGTGGAGAAATTCGGTCGAAAGGTACTGGTATGGCAAGCAATATGTTCCTGTGGTTTGAAGTCAACCATTTTTTACACTATTTTTTAAGCTATTTGGTTAGAGTACGGCTGAGTAATATCAAATGGCGACGGAAATTAGTCCGCTGCCCAAGTAGTCCCGCAGCCTACTGAAAGTTATACATCTATTTAACACTCCCATTGAATTTTTGGAAAATTTTCTATGAAAAACGCCCTTGTTCTTGTCTGATTACCTCTTGAGGTGGAAGTTATAAATCTTTCCCACATTTGGAAACGATTTTTCTCAGTGTGCAGTGTTAGGATTCGATTTTAAAGTTCATGTGAAGAATTGGGATAATACTTGGTGGATGAATTTACTACGCTACTGTTATTCTTAAACAGATTCTTGATAGATGAGGATGACCACACAATTTTAGATTAGAGACAAAACAACACTTCCAAAGTTCATGACTCGCATTTGGGAGTTGATTCATGAAACTTTATTTAAATGCCATGGATTCATAAAAAACAACTTCAGGAGTTCTTTTCGTGATTTCTTATTCATGAAAACAGAAATGGATTTGTTTCCGTGTTAAATCCATGCTCACTCAGAGTGAGTGCTCACGAAACTGTCTCTTTCTCAAAGTGGGATATACTGTGTCAAATATAGTAACTAATTTAAGGTACGTGTTAAATTACTTAGCTTATTTTAGCATTAGCATTGACGTTTGCACACCTCGTGGATGGAGCTGCGATGAGGAGTGATTCGTTGAAGACATTGAATTTCACCATGAAACGGATTCAGTTACTGATCCAGTTCTTCACCCAATAATCTCCATGAAGACACTCCTCGATCGCTCACCTGGCCACGTCCATGCAACCGTTGGAGGTGAGGAGAATTTTGGTATCTACCTTAAGAAGACACGGAGAACCAACAAAACCCCCGATCTGTAGACCGTTGTGAAAACAAGTTTTTAAAACCTTTATAAGACCATAAATGACCACTTGAGAACCTTCATAAAACCTATTGGCTGCCATGAAAACCAACATACGGCCTAATGGCCACAGCTGTCAAACTTCACTGTGATATTGTGATTGTTTTTTTTTTTTCATTCTGCTTTGTTCGATTCTCTGCTCTTTTGATTCATTTAGCAGTAATCTATGAAAAAAGTTCTAGTGTTGCGGGAAATTTTTTTTGATAGAAAAATATCCAAAAAAATTGAGTTTTCATGCTCCAGATCTTATGCGCATTTACTTTTATGGTGAATATTGGCATGATAAGAGCCAAAAATTAATGCGCCTCGGAAATTATGCGATTTTAGAACAACAAGAACAAAATTAAGACAAATATATTCGATAAATTAGTCATGAATTTCCTGCAAATTGATGGAATTCAGAAGATTAATGCCGAAATTGGTATCCAATCTACTGTTCATTTGCAGTACATTTAAAATTTTGTGCATTTATTTTTCCACATTTCAACTTTTTCTTATATTTCAATTTGGAGAAGGCAAAAAAAAATCACAGTTTTGCCAAAAAGCCAATTTATCTTCGCAATGAGTAGTCCACCAATTTGCCGTTTAATGCATTTACTGGAGGCAAAATGGTTTTAAAATGCTTTTTCAACTGATCATGATAAGATAATATCAATGAGTCCTAAAACGGCATTTCGAAACAGCATTTTACGAGTTCATAAAGTCGAAATAAAACCTTTGATAGGAGTGAAAGAAATTTGAGAAACAAGGTTTAAAGATCGTTGTAAACAAGCAGTGTAGGTTCTCATAAACCTGACTAAAATATGAAACCTATTGGCACCTCTTGGTGCCATAATAAAACCAAATTGGTTTCTAGCGGCGTTCATAAAATTTAATAAAGCTGGATGGTTTTGGCAATGTTACTTTGATAATCCTTTCTGATTTTTTGTCAACCTCGTACAAAAATTGTCATATTATTACTTGTTTTTGACCAAAACTCTTTTGAAGCATATTGAGGTTGAAAAATGCTCCATATGAATAAAAAACAAAAGGGTATGGAAGGGTCGGGGGAGGGGGGTTAAGATACCAATTATGAGAAACACGTGGTTTATGAAGCTCTCAAAGCTACAGCTACAGGAACATTAGATTTTAGGGGACCATAGTTGGCAAGATACTTTGAATAATGGAAACTCCAGTAGGATAGTCAGCAAAAGCTAAAAACATTGCATTTTTGGAAAAATTTTGCTTGAATACTTTAACACATACATCGCCAGTCTTTTTTATATGTTACTAACTGAACCTGGTGCGAGCCTTGCTACGCTTGCAACTAAATGAATAAAAAAATAATTGAACTGGGGCTTTTATGCTTTTTAAAAGAAATTTTAAGGAGTTTTGTTTAAATATTTGTGTGTAATTTCTGCAAAATAAAACGTTATTGGGTATTTTTAATTAAATCCTCTGATCATTAGTTTCTACCATGGTTTTTCTCTCTGTGTAGAAGCATTTCATTGACAAAACATTTATCTTTAAAACACAACGTATCCTGTCAGTTTGGACGTAATTTTCGCTTGCATAACCTTAGATTAACTTCTTGTGCATAATGTAGCACTGAAAGTAACTCAAGCATCCCCCATTCTTGACTAAGAAGGGGTTCAAACTTCTATCAGAACATGCTACTTATCCGAGAAATACACATTTTATGTTTAAGTTGCCTGGCTAATTCTCATGTTTGGTTGAAATTTGTGTTTCATTTGAATGATTGTCACCCCTTTCCAGACGGGAGAGAAGTTTCGAACCATCATAAGAGCCTTCTCCAGCCCCAAAAACCCCGATGGTTTGGTTTAAATTTGTGTTCCATTTGTATGAGGACTCCTCCCCTACACTTTTTTTGTAGGAGTAGCCATTTTTTATTAAACACATTTGAAAAAAGTCGAAAAAAAAGTTCAGCCCTTTTCAAAAGACAGTCTAGAAAAAAATTGAAGAAACTAAGTATGCAAAGTGGCTTATCTAGTCATGTTCTACACACCCAGAAAGTTGCGTTGTAATTTGAGAGGGTGCTGCCAATTCCGAATACGATTTGGGGCGAAAACCGTCAATTGTCTCCCCTGGAGGGTTCCCTCGGGGCATCCGGATTGTCCCGCAATGGCCAATATGGTCATAGGTCCATTTCAAGGCTATAAGTAGACTATTCATGAATAATCATGAAGTTTGAGCCGCCGAAAAGCATGTTCCGATGAAAATTTGTATCTGTCACCGCCTCACGGAGCGTGGCAAAACATGCCGTCTTCCGGCACAGATCGCATGTGGCCAATCGAATTAAAAAGTAAAACTCGCACCAGAGCCTGAAAATTGGGACTCTAATGAGTATTTTAACTGCAATTGAAGTCTTTTGGTCATATAAATTTTCCGCGATGTGAATTTGAAATCCGGGTCAATATGACCCGAAACACCTTATTGGTCACAAAATGTTAACACCCCAGGAAGGTTAAGCTTAAAAAAAAACCTATCCGTTAGTAATTTGCACTGGTTCAATCGAAAAAAGTTTTTCATTTGAGAAAATGATTACCGGTGGCTTTTTTACCCTTCTTACACCAAATGAAGGGTATTAAGACCGCTTGAAAACTCGACTTTTTATCCATTCGACTCAGCTCGACGAACTGAGAACATGTCTGTCTGTGTGTGTGTGTGTGTGTGTGTGTGTGTGTGTGTGTGTGTGTGTGTGTGTGTGTGTGTGTGTGTGTGTGTGTGTGTGTGTGTGTGTGTGTGTGTGTGTGTGTGTGTGTGTGTGTGTGTGTGTGTGTGTGTGTGTGTGTGTGTGTGTGTGTGTGTGTGTGTGTGTGTGTGTGTGTGTGTGTGTGTGTGTGTGTGTTTTACAAATAATGTCACATCGGTTTCTCAGCTATTTGTGAACCGATTTCAGCTCTGTTGACGGCAAATGAAAGCTACAGCATTCCCATAGAACGCTATTAATTTTTTTTATTCGGACATTTCGTTACGAAGATATGAACGAAACAGTACTTGATGGCCTTTTATAATAGTAATCAAACAGTTTAGTCTCCGATTACATACTGAGCTATTTGTTTACCGATTTTAGTTTTGTCAGCGCCAAATTAAACTTATAAAATCTTTAAATAACTGATCAAAATTTCATTATTATTGGATAACCCCTCATGGAGATATAGCACATACAGCGGACTAGCAACACTATGCGACTCTATAGAATTAGAGCAGGATCGATTGGATCGAGTGGACCGGTTTTGAACAGCAACGAGTATGTTTGAAAATTACACAAAGTCTCAATTTACTATAACTACACAATTTTCAACGAACATGTACTTATTTAGCATCTTGAATTCATATCGCTAATGAAAATTGACGCTTAGGATTGTCTACTAATTCATTCTATGGACTGAATGAATGAAATTTCTTATGTAATTTATTTAATTTCCGCTTTAATATAACTAACATATAGAGCTTGTTAAATACTATTAATGGCAATATTTTAACCACATCGATAAACAATACGTTCAGGATTGACAAATAGTTCATTTTATGAACTAAATGTATGACATATCGAATATTCCTGGATCTTCGTGGAATTTCTGATGAAAATATGTATCCAAAACCATATTGGCCACATTTGAGTTCGTAATTATGGTGAAGTGTAAGAAAGGTTCAGTCTCACCATCGGTGGATTAATTTGAGTTTTTTAACGTAAAACTACGTTTCTCTTTTCTATACCGGGTGTAATTTCATAATTTTGAAAAGTGAGAACAATGAGAACAATGAATTTGCTGTTGTTTTTGTTTCTTGCCAGCATTTGAAAAGGGCTTAAGTTACAAAAAAGTGATGTATGGGTGACTTTTAGGAAATTGGCAAAACTTTTATGGAAAAAATTGTAAAATCGATTCTTACACGCTAAAAAAAAATATTTTAAAATTTAAAGCCAATTTGCAAAAAAATGCTATCCTAGAATTGGCCGAATTTTTTTCTTAATAAAGGCAATATAATTGTCTAAAAGTTCACGGGGTAGGCTTTTTTGTGATTGTGTTTTTGTTTTCTTGTGCATAATGAGGCCACAGCTCCTAACACAAAGCCTTACCGTCCTCGAAAGGACCATGGGTTGTCTTGTTTCAAACCAAAGAAAAACCATTGAATGAACTCGACGTTTCAAGAAAATTGCTGCATAAGTATCCTGATTTCTCTATACAAACATCTGACGTTAACATTTATTTGCTGCTAGTTGCTCTATCTATTACAATCGACAAAGTTGTTCAAAGCACCCAACTTCTCAAGTGAGTGTAATTATTTTCAGCAGCCCCCGTTCTATTCAGCTATCGTCCCATTGAAACTACTTGTAAAACAGTTTTTCTTTTGTAACTAATATAACATGAGCTACTTGTTTGAGTGCGTGTGATTTATTTGAGTAAAAATATGCTGTATTAAGATGAATGACTTGTTGAACTGCATATTGAGTTAAGCTGAAAAACGGTGTTTTCATATCAATATATTCACTTAAGTGGTTTTGATGTGTAAATATTCTGAATGGGACAAAAACATCCCATTTCCAAGAGCCTGTCAGTAATTCAACCACCCTTCTAGCTATCAAATCAGATAATCGAAACATTTGCTGCTGCTGGCCTTGAAAAAAAAATCTCTAATAAATAACACACATTTTTCATTCCAATAGCATCCCACAAATCTTCCCCGCTACCTTTCTCCGATCAGCAAATCGAAGAGAAATGAACCATCTCCAATAATCATTCCGTAGAGCTGCCCTCATTTCCGGCAGCTTGCACGGAATTGAGTTCGATTTGATCCGCTTATCGACTGGAAGTCGCAATTGACGAAAACTGCTGCCGAAGGAACTCGTTCCAAGCCAAGCGAGCGAACGAGCGAAGTGATTGATCTGAGTGCCATTTCCTCGAGCATTTTCTCAACTCATTACCGAAAGCCCCGAATCCGACGATGGCATCTAGCAGTTGGACTGCAGTTAATCCCTTCGAATAGATCTTCTGCCTGAAA
The DNA here is from genome assembly GCA_024533555.2 of Aedes koreicus. Classification (NCBI taxonomy): domain Eukaryota; kingdom Metazoa; phylum Arthropoda; class Insecta; order Diptera; family Culicidae; genus Aedes; species Aedes koreicus. The sequence continues at coordinate 347,462 of JAHHFK020000859.1, read as the reverse complement.
GCAGCGGAATCCGCTTTTGGTTCGACCTTCGTTCTTCATTCATCTTGCCGCTATCGATCAGCTGGCTTCTCCGCTTCGATAGAGGACGCTATTATTTTAATTTGAAGCAACGATTGCCGGTGTCCCAGTTCCACCCCCACCCGACGACCAGCGACGCGGTGCAGTTCCGATACTAATTTATTTACAATAATAATCAGCGCCCTCTGTGATGGTAATGTATCTATAAACACCACCATTGTGGGGTCGCTTGGCTGTCTAATCGATTCGGCAGCGCCCTCGCATTGTTTGAGGGGTTGGTTCCGCGTGTGCAACTTGATACAATTATTACCGGTAAACGTTCGCTAATGTGATATGCCATGCTGCGGTCAATCCATGGTTGCAGGGGAGCATTATTGTATTGGAAATAATTGCAATTGTGTTCGCACCCAACGAGCTCACAGGCAAAGTACGACTTCAGTATTGTCTCTTAAGTGCCATACATATTCCGCCCAGCGAGAGAGCGACACAAACAACGGTTGTTGAGATATGGATGGAAAGCGAAAGGAGGGGTTGTCCAAGCGTGAAGTACCATTTTATGGCGTTGTGACTCAGTGTGATTTGGATTAACCTTGAGCGAACACATGGCGAAAATTGGAATGATTGACGACGATTGACGATGGCGATTATTGACGCCAACCGAGGAGGAAGGATTGGCCGGGTGTTTTGACATTCAAGGTCTGATTCGGATTAGGCTTCGAGGTGGGGAAATCGGTTCATGGAAGAGCAATTTCTGTTCCTTATTAGAACGGCGCCCGTCGATCGTTGGTCAAGGTCGAGGCGTCCCCGAAGGTTTTGACCGTTGCCGAGGAATTTTATAATCGTTGGAAAGGATGTTGAGTGCGTTTGCGTGGATATGGGAGGTGTGAATTAGATATAATAATGACACAAAAGCACTTGGAGTTGCGGGTATAACAATTATCGACGGTTGAACTTTGGTTGTAATGTAAAAGAACTAAATAAGGTAGGAAGTTTGGGGAATGATTTCAGGTGACACTATTAGATCACAAGATCCGCTTCAACCGTTAGTGAATCACGAGATAACTTTCGGAAGATCACAAAATCTTCAAGAAATTACCACAATACTTCCTGCAGGATGTTTATCTGAAAAGATAATCCATCCAATGACTAAAAGCCTCCTACATTAAAAGGTTCTAAATGAACCAAGCTGTGCATCATTAATCACTGTCACCTCGTGACTCATTTGAAACTCCACAATTCCGTATCACATAGACACTGTACTTCGATAGAGGACAAACAAAAACTTCCATTCCTCTCAGTCACCGCTTAATGCCATTTGCTACCGCATTATTCATGTTCTTTACAGTTACGCAACATTTGCCTATGAAACAGCTTGGCTGTCACTAAAAAAAAATTCCCCACCCCCACTAAACGCCTCAAGCGATCTCCTCTCCGAGGACCGCATTTTGATTCGAAGCAAATTAATTTAATTTACGATCAAACTCCATGGTAATTGGTACCTTTAAGTAGAGCACCCCCGCGCGACGAGTCCGTAGGCTCAAGCTCATGCTCTACATAAGAAGCGCCATGAGACGGCCAACGACAAAAAAAAAGAACCTTAAATGAAATATTTTACACGATCTCTGCCCGCCGTCTTTCGGTCGGCCGACTGTTTAATGCTAATTTATCCAAGTTGCTCTGTTTCTCCATTTGATCCTGCAAGTCTCAAGCTCAAGGCACAGCATCTCGTGATTTGGGTAACCCCTCGTCATTACTGTCTGCTTCGTTTTTCGTCGTGACGCACATGGCTGGGCCTCTGCCACTTCAATATTAGGCTTTTGGAAACGGGGGGATGGTCCAATCTGCGAACGGAACATGTTTTGACATCGATTGAGCACCTCACGCCACAGATGGGTTGATCTTGCGATCGCAAATCTGACAGCTGGATGAACTTGAGGTGGCTGGATTTGGCAAATAACTGGCCGATTTGACCTCAAACTAAGCGAAAGGTGTGATCTACTGTGTGGTTCTTCTGACGTGATTGATTTGATGCCTCATGATTACTTAGAATCATATCGATCTTCGTCTTAGCATAATTTGTTACTATTGCAGTCCAGCGGGGCTGCTATTTTTGCTCCATGAGAAATGTTGGGTAGTGGAAATGGAATGGATTTTTTTTAATTTATTTCATATATTTTAATTTAGTCAAACTTATGAGCACTACATAGTGTCTTATAGATAGAAAGTGTTGCGATACGCGTAACTAACCGGGCAAGATCGTTTCAATAGGTTTCAATATGGTCATAGTATTCCATTGATCGTTATTAACAAAAAATATATTCCACCGCTTATCGTCCATTAATTTTTAATGTTATGTCGAATTTCACGCCAACCCATCCAGTGTTTGGCAGCACCCTCTCAGAATCCAATGAAACTTTTTGGGTGTGTAGACTATGTCTTTACAAGCAACTTTGCATACTTTGTTTTTTTTTTTTAATTTATCTAGACTGCCATTTGAAAAGGGCTTAAAAACAAAAAGAACGTTGCCAGCTTGTGCAATTTCAAGTCCAAGTATGGATTGGAAGCAGAATGGCACTTCGTTGCAACGTCTCATGGGTCTATTTGATGCTATTGTTGGTACTCTCAAGCGAATAGCAAAGAGAGCAAGTCTTGCTCAAGATTATGGAAACACAATCAAAACTCCTCGGGAACTATATGACTGGGCAGTTGAACAGTCAAATAAAAGTATTACAAAACTGAATTTCTGCTTCATATCAGCTGAACAGTGTGCAAAAATGTCAGAAGAACTTGTGGAGGTATATAACCACGTAAAGACAATACCTAGTATACAGGTTCATTGCTTTGTACCTATTTCAGTTAAAAGGTTTTCTGATTCAAAGGATAATCCAAAGAAATTTACTTTGTTTGGGAAAGATTTAAAAATTAAATATATAAAGCTATGTTAATTAGTAGTACGTGAAAATAAATTAAATAAAACTCTTATCAAGCAAAAACCTATGAGTTTTCATTGGCAAAAACAGTATTTAAAAAATTCATATAACGCTAGAATTTTCTAATTTGGTAAGACTTGATGCACATCCATTTAAAGACGATTCAAATATGACGTTCGCTATTTTCTTAGATTTATCAGCCCCCTCTATCTCAATTTTTCCCATACCTTTTACACGTACTGTGACAAATTTTGACCTTATTTCCACCAACTACCCCCCAAAAGGCATACGAAGCCATATTTAAATCACCCCTAAAAATAGGAATACCCGAACAAGCAGATGAATGACTTTTACTTAAACGTACATGTTTGGTTCTAGGGGCGACCCCGGCGTAGTGGTTAACATCCATTACTCTCACGCTAAAGTCACGAGTTCGAATATCATCCCCGGACAAGTTACGAAAATACTCAGAAAGTATTTGAGTTACTACGACGGGAGATTAACCAGCAAAAGGCTGAAATTCTCGATGATAAAGGAATAAAAAAAAATTTGGTTCTGTTTTATTGATGTTAAGGAAAATATAATGTTTTTGGCCCCTTTCAAATGTTAGTCTAGATGATTATTGTTTTTTTTGCAAAGATGTTCAATACATTCAATTCTGTATGACTGCTAAATTTTATTGCATTCTATAGGGTTGTTGAAGACCATCACTAGACGAGTATGCGTAATACACGGTTAAAAATAGGACATGAAAAAGTTGTTGTTAGAAAAGTTTTTTTTTCCCTTAAAAGTGCCCATCTTGCAATGTATCGGGAACTTTTAGAAAATTATATTGTCTCTATTAAGAAAAAATTTCGTCCAATTCTAAGATAGCCCTTTTTTGCAAATCGACTTTAAATTTTCAAAAGGTTTTTTTTTAGCGTGTCAGAATCGATTTTTAAATTTTTTTTTTATAAAAGTTAAGCCAATTTCCTACAAGTCACACATGCATCCCTTTTTTGTTAGTCTTTTCCTTTTTGAGTTATGTGGATTTAAAAAAAAATCGATCAAAAAATTCAAGCCCTTTTCAAATGGTAGTCTAGAATTTTTTCGAAAAAACAACGTATGCAAAGTTGCTTGAAAAAACATAGTCTACACACCCACACAGTTTCATTGGATTCTGAGAGGGTGCTGCCAATCACGAAGACGAGTTGGCGTGAAATTCGTCAAGTGAATAAAAGCAAACAACTTGTACACATGGTAGAAACAATCTCTTTCTCTCGTATTTAATACTTGCAAGAAACAAAAACAATAACAAATTCATTATTCTCATTGTTCTCATTTTTCAAAATTTTGAAATTACACCCGATATAGAAAAGAGAAACGTAGGTTTACGTTGAAAAAAGCCACCGATAATCATTTTCTCAAATGAAAAACTTTTTTCGATTGAACGAGGAATGTTAATTACCAACGGATAGGTTTTATTTTTTAAGTTAAGAAGGCTCAGGATATTTTAGAGAATGTAAGATTTCAGTTTATTATCAAGTATTTCATAAAACCAGGTGTAATGGTGAACACTGAAGTTTACAAGTATCAACTGCTTTAGAGGATTCAAGCAAACTTTGATGAACACGAGTATTTTCTTTTCAAACAAGATAGGGCACTCCCAGGTAACAATTTTAGTTTTGCTCCAGCCGTATAGCACTCCTCCCGGCTTTATTAAACTACATTCAAAACTGTTTTATCTACCAACACCTCTTCTAACCTTCTTTAATGCCGAAATTTGTACAAAATGGCCCACTCTATAGACGGTTGTGAAAACAAGTAAGTAAAACCTTTATAAGAACATAAAGATTTTAAAAATGTTCTAGTGAAATATGTTATGACCACTTGAGAACCTTCATAAAACCTATTGGCTGCCATGAAAACCAGAATGTGGCCAAATGGCCACAGCTGTCAATCTTCATTGTGAAATCGAGGTTGGTTTTTGTTGCCCTTTTTTGTACGATTCACTGCTCTTCTAATTCATTTAGCAATAAAAAAAGGTCTAGTGTTGAGGGAAATTTTGTTTGATAGCAAAATATCCAAAACAAATTGTGTTTTCTTCAGCGTATTATGCTCCAAATTATATGCGCATTTATTTTTATGGTGAATATTGGCACGACAAGACCCAAAAATTAATGCGCCTCGGAAATTTTGCTAATTTACAACAACATAAATCAAATTAATACAAACACGTCCGATAAATTAATCATAAATTTTCTGAAAAGTGCTTGGAATGGAATGAGATTATCTAAAAGAATGCCAAAATAAGTCTCCGATCTACATTATATTTGCATACCATTGAAAATTTGATGCAGTTATTTTTCCACATTTCAATTATTTCTTATATTTCAATATGGCGATTGGAAAAAAAATTTGCCATAAAGCCAATTTTTCTTCGCAATGACCATTATAAAACTATTTGGTCTTATGGCGACTTCCTTCAATATCAATTTGCCATTTAATGCATTTACTGGAGGCAAGATAGTTTTTGAATGCTTCTTTAACTGACCATAATAAGAAAATATCAATGAGTCCTAAAACGGCATTTCAATACAGACTTTTACGAGTTCAAAGAGTCGAAATAATACCTTTGATAGGAGTAAAAGGAATTTGAGAAACAAAGTTTTAAGATCGTTGTAATCAAGCTGTAACAAGGTTGTCTTAAACCTGACTAAAATATGATTCTTGGTGCTATAATAAAACCAAATTGATTTCAAGTGGCTTTCATAAAACCCTAATAAAACTTGAGCAAGATGGTGTTAGTAATGTTACTTGGGCTATGCCATACCTCAAAACAGACGAAATCCTGGTTGAAAAATTATTATTTTGACTGAGAGATATTTCTTCCCCAAGCAGTCCAAATTTGAACCCCCTCGACTGTCCAATATGGGTGTATGTTGAAGTGAAGGCATGTGGAAAAAGATCGAAGCAACCCGTGCTTCGAAAGTGACGTGTTTTTATTTAGCTGCGTCGTTTTTGTGAAATCACGCATTCCATCATTCATTCGATCATACATGTGAAATAAAATAAGAATTAAGTGAAATTATAAAATCATCTGAGTGCCGTTTGTTTTTCCGGTAGTGCTTTAGTGGTGCCATTCGAGAAGCTGTGTTGGAAGCCAAACCAATTGCAACGATTGTAGTCCTCCTGAGAAGACCGAACATGGTGGCGCCCCTCTAAAGATGTTTGTTGAAAGGCGATGTTTGACATTCTTGAAAAGATGCTCGATACGTCATTCGGGACATTTCAGCGGCTGTGACCTGCAATTGGGGTGAGCTCTTTCATGACATCTTGTTGTTCATTTTGTGACCACTCAAGAAACAGCTTGATTATTCCCTTGCGTTGAACTGGCCGGCTTGATGTGCCGCAAGGGCTCAGTAGGGTTTCTTTGTGAAGACCCGAAGCTAAGAGTCAGTTCTTTTGTGGTTATATCACATAAATAAGTTTTTCCACTGTATTTATCTACATATTTCAGGATAAAGCAACATGACTAACAATAGAGGCTAAATTGGTTTCGGCATTTCAGCATGGAGACGCTGGTTGGCGTAGCCTGAGCAATTTTGTCAATTTGACGACAGCGATTCACTGCGACTGAAAATCGTGCACATGCAGGGTATATATTCCATTCTTATTTAATTAATAATTTCAGCACGCCTTGGGATTATCCTCTCATTTTATCTTACTTTTGCTTTAAGGAGCATGGAGAATCAGGACAATATAATGCTCGTAATATTAGCTCTCAATTTGATTTCTGCATTTTAGCATAACAGTGAAACAGTGTTAAAATTCTATTTCTGAACTTCAACTACTAATCCACAAAAGACAGCCATGTGATTGTAAGCAGTATAGGATTGTATTTAAATATATGTGTGTTTAGTGGTATTATGATTAGATAATTAATTTATTTCAGGAATCATCAAACCGGGCTCTTCGATCACTCAAACTGCTTTCTTCGACTTATAGAATAATCTGTTGATTTTTAAAAACAAAACAAATTAAATATCTTTCTATTTAAACATAATCTTCGTTGATTGGTCTGATCTACTCTTATTTTCAGCTTTTCCAGAACTATTTAGGTATTATACATATTATACATATTATACATATACATACTAATTTTTATTTTGCAGTTCAGTAGATGTCAGTTATATTTTGTTAATACATATATTGTATTCAATTTCGTAAATTGGATGTAAACAGGATGCCAGACGAAGTGTAAGCTGGATGAGGGATTCGTGGTTATCTGGCCCAAGTCATGGATGACAATTATGCCTTCCTTGATGGAAATCAACAGATCGAGATCAGTGAAGCACTAATTATCTTCCGACAGTCTACAGTGAGTTTGCTAACCCTATTTTTAGCAAACCACCAGACGGAAATCCTAATGTGTATTGCTTACTGTACATGTCCTGTAATAAGAGCGTTTCGTTGGAAGGAGATTCTCTATCCTTTCCGTGGGTTTCGTGTAAGTGCTTCTGCTTACGGGTCCACACCACCGTTTTTGGGCCTTCGTACAACGGAATGGTGAGGATTACAGGAATGTACAGTTTGATCTTGCCATTAGGAGGCACTGTACGCTAAAGGGCGAATACGAAATTATTGCGACACCGGAAATGTCATGCCAATTTTCTTCTAATGTTTAGAATCAAACCAAAATTTTAGGGTAGTTTTATACATATATTTACTTCAAAAATCAAAAGAAAAGTTAATCGATGGAGCCTTGAGTGTAAAATTGAACGCATTTTCGCTTGATGCCCTCCATCAAAGTCTTTACAGTGTCATCCGGTACCAGTTTCTCAGTTTTTTTTTCCATTTTCTTAACATGTCCTTCTCGTCTTTGACTGTCTTCTTGCTCTTCCGAAGTTCCCGCTTCATCATTGGCCAGTACTGCTCCACCGGGCGCAGCTCCGGACAGTTTGGCGGATTCATGTCCTTCGGAACAAAATGGACAGAATTGGCCTCATACCACTCCAGGACACTTTTAGAATAGTGGCATGATGCCAAATCTGGCCAAAATAGCGGAGTTTCGTCGTGCTGCTGCAAGAACGGCAAAAGGCGCTTCTCGAGGCACTCAGATTTGTGGATCCCGCCATTTACTGTGCCCTTTGTCACGAAAGGCTCACTCCTCAGTCCGCAAGAGCAGATGGTCTGCCAAATGAGATATTTGGAGGCGAACTTCGACATTTTATTCTTCTTAAATTTGTCGTCTACATAGAACTTGCTCTTGCCGGTGAAAAACTCCAACCGCGGAATTTGCTTAAAATCGGCTTTTATATACGTTTCGTCGTCCATCACACAGCAGCCATATTTTGTCAGCATCTTCTCGTAGAGCTTCCGTGCCCGAGTTTTAGCCGTCGATTGTTGCCGCTCATCGCGGTTAGGGAAGTTCTGTACCTTGTATGTATGTAGTCCAGCTCTCTTCTTTGCATTCTGGACGTAGCTCTTCGACATGCCGATCTTTTTAGCCAAATCACGGCTTGAGACGTTGGGATTTGCTTTAATCATCCGCTTCACCTTTCCCTCCGTCTTTTTGTTCTCCGGTCCCGGTTTTCTTCCAGCTCCTTTGCCGTGGTCCAACGTCAACCGCTCCTGGAACCGCTTCAATACTCTGGAGACGGTTGAATGGTGAATGTTCAACATTTTTCCCAACTGCCGGTGCGACAGATCAGGAAATTCCAGGTGTTTGGAAAGAATTTGTTCTCTCGACTCGCGTTGGTTCACCTCCATTTTCGTTGAATCGAAAAACACGACTTCGAGTTTGACAGCATGTAAACAATACACATCAATGAGAAAGTGTGCAAAATTTGGTTGATTTTTACCCAATGGTAAAAAAGTTATGCCCTGTTGAATGTGTCGCAATAATTTCGTGTTCGCCCATTATGGCAAGTCCTGCACTGGTGGTAGCTTCCTATCACATCACATCACTCAAGAAACAGCTTGAAGTTCCGAAAACATGTTTAAGTTTAAATGCTAAGGACTGTTCATTGTATAAATGAAACGATTTTGTAACGCGGACATCCAAGAAGCAAAAACGCCAACAGCTGGAACTCGCCAAAGAAGCTTAATAAAATGTTAAGAAAGCATACCAATCGTTGCATTTGATTGATTGCGTGTTGATGGATGACTAAACATATTGCAAACTGAACACAACTACGCTTATTGGGGAAACGTACCTGATAACAGAAAAACGATCTAAATGGAGAAGTTCGGCAAAGAAGTTTTGGTGTGACGGGCTATTTGCTCACGTGACAAAAAAAAGTTTGCCATTTTACACCATCAACGGTGACATTTATTGCAAGGAATATATAAAAAAGCGTCTTGTTCCTCGGTATCGTGAACACAACGCCCCCACTATTCTGGCTTGATATTGCATCCGCATTTGCTACGCTGGATCTGATGAAGAAGAACGGTATCATTTTTTTTTTTCAAAAAGAAGATAATCCACCAAATTGTCCTGAATAGCGTCCGATCGAGCGCTACTGGGCAATAATCAAGCGGCACCTCCGAGAGGATGGCAGAGAGGCACAATCTACTAATGAGTTCAAAAAATGTGGTCATATGCTAGCCCAAGCAACACACAAGTTTTATAGTGGTTGAAAATACTTTTATAAAACTAGATTTGGTTTTATAGAAGCTTACTCAACATTAAATCATGAAGATGTGTTACTCGGGAGCCGAAAGTTATCGCAGAGAACTGAGGAAAGGTTAATGAAAAGTATTCGTCAAAAAGTGGATCAGTTTCATATCTAGGATTATTTTGATGAAAATTATATTGTTGCCGTTATACAAGGACAACAGTGATTATAACACATTGAATCGTTTTTGAATTTGATTACTAATAAATAAAACATCGGCAAAACAATGTGTCCTCTATGTAAAATGAACATTCCTTAGGACAAGAATCTGTGACCATGTCAGAGAAAAATATATTCGCAGCCATTCTTCTCTTTTCAGAGAGCAAGTAACGGCACCATAAAAATAAGTAATTTGGAGCTAGGACTAAAGCTAATGCTTGAATCCTAACCGTTTGAAAATAAATGGAGTATCACTTAACTTTCCTAGACTAGATGCTCACAGCGACCTTTTCTAAATAATGTTTTGTTCTGTACTCCAATCAGGACATTTTGTTTACCCATTCTCTTCGACTATTCATTTCCCTTTTCCTTTGATATCTACTGAACGCTGCGTGGGTTTTCTGCGTGTTCTTAAGGTAGATTCTAGGTGAGCGATCGAAGAGTGCCTTTGTGGAGATTATTGCGTGAAGAAACGTAACAGTAATTGGCTCCGTTTCATGGTGACATGCAATGTCTTCAACGAATGACTTCTCATCGCTGCTCCATCCACGAGGTACGCAAACGTTAAAGCTTATTCTAATGCTAATGTTGAAGTGAAGGCCTGTGGATGCTCTCACCCAAGTGTCGATTCTTTGAAAGCTTCCATCGAAAAGGCGTGGGTCAATTGTTAAATGTCGGAGGATTATGTTATGAATGTGTCCCCTCGATTTTGCAATCGCCTGGAGAGAGTAATTAAGAATAAAGATGGGAATATCCAGTGGTTGTTTCTAAATTTTCGAAAGTTTATGTTTTTAAAAAATCAAAAGGTTTTTCAAGCATAAAAAACCAAGAAAAATGTTTTCCAGGATATTTTTATGGGACACACTGTATAATAAGGTGGGATCCTTTTGCAGCTTAGCTTTTTTTCGGATGTGTTTGTTTGTCATTCATGATAATGTCAATTTTTGTTTTCGTTGTACTGTGAAAAATAAATATCATTCATGAAACTAATGGAAGCATTTGAACATGAGACAAAACGTTCATTCTTAATATTCTTAAACCAATGATCAGATGGCTAACGGATCAAGCTTCACGATTAGAATGTTTAGCTTTGCTGCAAGTGGAGTCACTTGTGTTATTGTCAGAAAAGTAAAACAAACACATACCGTTTTCGATTCAGGGTAACAAATTATGACCCCCTCCGAGCTTTATGAGAACTTTTAAAATCACAGCCTGAACCACTTAAACCGTTTTATAAATACGCAATGACTGCCTAGCATGTAATTTAGTGGTTTGAACTTGAACATAAAAAGGCTATTTCTGAGCTTCACTACAATTGCCATAGTAAAAAAATGTTGAAATGTTCCAATGAAGCATCCAATTATGCAAAGCATGTCAAATTTACTGACAGCCGGTTTGTCTCATCACAAACCCAGCAACATTGCTCTACTATTGGTTTCACTTTTCCTTTCAATCATAGTTCATCGCCGAAGCCGATTCCTCTCCACCAGTAGCCTTTGCAGCATGGCGGGCAATTAACGGCTAAGACAGACGAAAACTACCAGTTCAACAGTCGGATATGGCTCATTTCGGGCCCGTCTCCTTCGAGTAAAATAATAATACTCCTGAGACATGGAGACTGATCTTGAGCCTCCCCCATCAGAAGCAGCAAGCCATAAGTGCCATTAGTTTGACTCACTAAATACCGTTTTCTCGAGTTTTCGTCATAACCCTTTGGCAGCTTCTCGGCGCAATTTAGTCACATTGTTTCAAAGCAGACGGGGGCCCTGAGTATCGCTTATGACCGAAATCGTTTTGACATTTACTGAAGACGAGATCCCCTCGAAGCATCTTTGCATATCTTTATGCATGTTTACTAAGTAGAACCGATGCATAATTGGCGGAGGGATCGACATTTGCAAAATTTAAAGCACACTACTCCGAATAAGGCTTTAAACGGACCAATCCGGTAAGCCACACGATGACATCCACCAACGATGATGGGGTAATGAGAGGAATAATGAAATTATTGTAATGATGGTGGTGGGCTGCAAACGAGAGAAGAAAAAAAAAGGCACAGACCAACTGCCCGAGCAACGATCAGAATTAGATCGAAAGCCATTCAGACTGCGCTCCACGAGCGAAAAAATGAGTCCAACAACAACCGAACATAGTTTGAATTGTGCTATTGATGGTTTGGTTGGAAATGGATCTGCGAGGCTTTCTGGGTAACCCCTGGGGGGAACGAGGGTTGGTTAATACAATTTGTCATGACGTAAATTTGCTTAACATATTTGAATTTCGATGGCGGTGGCGATTATTCGTTCATTAGTGTCGAATTGTGTTCAGCCGCGGCGTGCCACGCGATCGGCGATTGACTGTGGGGGGATTTTAAACGGTGATCCACTTAGGATTAAATTCCGGCTCGAATGGCTTTGGGATAAACTGATTCGGTTGATTTGTCGATTCTTATTAGAGTGAGCGGGTGGTGACATTTCTGGTTAAACTTGCAAGGTTTTCAAGACGTTGCTCGATTTTGACGGAGTTATCACATATTTTTTATTTAATTTGGGGTCAACTCGGCATGTGCCGATGTAAATTATTGTTCCATGTTTACTAATTGAACACAAATTGCCCATAAAATTTTAATAAACCAATTGGTTATAAATTTAGCATTCTAATGGGGATTTGATGCGTTTATTGCGAGTAGATCAAATGGTTGATTTCTGAACTTGATCAGGGATAACCTAATTTGGAGCGTAATCGTTAGATATGGTGGTTTTTCAACCCGGAGGCTCGATTTCCAATACAGTCGAATGTCTTTTTTGGTACATAAGCGTTTTTGATACAAACCGCGTTTGAGTCAAAATTTGTGTCCAATTTACCTGAAATAAATGAAAGAAAATAAAGGATTAGAATGATTGTTAAGTTAATTATTAAGAATGCATCTGAGAGCATGAGCATGAGAATATTGGCTATTCGTGGAAAGTTACTAAAGTTACTGCGTGATTGGGAATAGTGATTCATCCTCAATACGAACTCCTGGTGTCCTCATTTAAAGGATCAATAACAGCGTCGGCCACATATTTGTAGATCAATAAGGAAATGTAAGGAACTAAAGGCCGTGTGTACACAGAAACAAATAATTAATTTTAACAAGCGCGTAAAATTTCCCCTCGTTTAATTCCTAGCCAAAGGAGGCGTAAACAACGAAATTTTTTGCAATCTTTCATGCGCCATACAACAATGTTTGCAATATTTCATACAACAGGCTAGATTCAGGCGTTACCTGGCTTAAATTTACATGAAATATCCCATTATTTTCTGCCAAATCTGGCATTCCCTTTATGTGAATTATATAACGCAGAATATTCAATGTTTCTTTTTATCTGTGTAATACTGCACGAGTATTAGGGCCTGTTCACAAACCACGTAGACTTATTTATGAAAATGTCAGATACCCCCCCTCCCCCCCCATCGATGACTTTTTTCCAGACAATTTTTTGAAAAATTGTAAGGAGCGTAGACTTTGGCCAGATCCCCCCCTCCCCCAGAAAAGTCTACGTGGTTTATGAATAGCCCCTTAGGAAAGGATATTCTTCGTGGGAAATTTTTGAAGGTATCAATTTGACAGATGAGACAATAGTGAGTGAAAATTTATAGAGTAACGCATGAGTGCCGATTTGGACCGATATAAACCATCAGACAGGATGCTACTTTTTAAGTGGTATTTTGATAAGATATTCCATTTATTCTATCAAACTGGTTGATTTGATCACTCAAATTTATATTTCTGTAATGTAACTAGTACTTTATAAAGCAAAGAAGATTTGTCTCTTAGAATAGTTTATTGTTTTTCAAAAAAAAAAAGACTTATTTCTTTTTGTTGAAATTTTGTCTATGATAGTTGGAATGACCTACTCCCCAAGTAGCACCAAAAACATAAATATAAAAGTTATATTTCCCATGTGTCATGATGTAGATTTATAAAAGTGCAATTTGACTAGTTTAGTCATGTAGATGTACTTTTCATGCGATTCGAATCAAGGTTAACTTATGATGTCATATATCGGTTTGATTTTTTGAGTTAGGACATGTTTGTTACATCTGACATCTTGCGTGTTTGCATATTATGTTGTATAAATGTAGCAACACAAGTCTTCTATATTTAAAGAAACAAACATATTCATGAAATGTCAAATGCCAACACAACTAGTCAGGTATGTCTTGTTTGAGTCGTATTGGACGTTGAATGACCGTTTGTGTTCTTCTAAATAAGACTAAAATCTATCAAATATCTATTTATATCACATGCATGTTTCATGAAACATTCAGGAACCTTATTCATGAATGCCAGTTTGATGACAAAAATAAAATTGATGTAGCCTATTCCTTGTACGATCGAACAAGCAAAAACGGAAGTGTAATCGACCGATCATCAAAGTATAGCAAATCCTTTTAATTTAAACGCTTACTTTTCTACTCCAGAATTCTATTATGTTGAAATTAGTTACTATGTCCCCTATCTAATTGGCACTAGTTCAAATAATGATGATGAGGAGAATCTAATTGTTCCATTTCTCACATGTTGAAATGGTCGAGTGGTAAGAACACCAATCTAGTAAGCTTAGAGTTTATGGTTCAAACCTTGTTCATGAATACCTTTTGGAAAACCGACAATAATTTGTTTTACTGAAGCCCAAGATTTTTTTTGTTTATTACCATTGTCGAACTTAAATTATGATTCATAGGCTCCACCTTCTGCGCTATTTCAGTTCTATAGTAGTATTCTAAATAGTTTTAAATCACCGGAATGGCAACATTATTATTTGTCACATTAAAGCCAAAAAGCATACAGTTAAACATTTCGTGTTACTTGGGTCTGTTCATAAGCTTTTCCAGAACTATAAAAATTCTAATACCTGCATAATTTTACTTTTCAGTAAAAACCAATGGATGTTAGATGTATTTTACACATTGATATATTATATTCTCTTACGAATTAACTCATATAATCAGTATACAGGAGGGGCCATCAGGGCACTCAATTGAAACAAATTGGACGAATAGAGTGCAACTTTCAACTCCCCATTCCTAATAGTTTTTGAATAGACGGCGGTCTCTTTTTTCCACTCATAATGGCATTTACTTGTTCGATAACACACATTTTGGCCAAATATTCAATATTAAATAGAAGCAGGAGACTCTTAATAACCCTCTTTTAATTATTGAAGTTGCCCATCAATCTTTCATACAGAGACATGATAAGCTCGATCAAGTCAAACAGAGAATATAGCCCGTTGCTATAGGAATTATTTTACAATAAGTGGTAGTCCATATCATCAAATCTCAAGTCTCAAAAATGCATTGGTGGTGAAAAAAACCTGGTTTTAGTAACATTGGTCACGGATAATCTGCTACAAATGGAAGGAGGTTTTGATTTCGATGTGTGAACGGAATTGCATACAAAACATTCCAGACTAGTTGTAGAGAATTGCCGTCTTCAACAAAGTTTCTCAGTATATTATTTGTCGTCTTTTGACATTATCATATTAATTTCAGATATTGAAACAGAGATGGCGCTGCAGTCTGTATTTGCCTTACGAAGCACTAGAGCGTTTTCGTCTTCGACAAAGTTTCTCAGTATGCCATTTGTCGTCTTGCGAGATTATCATATTAGTTCCAGATATTGCCACAGAGATGGCGCCGCAGCCTATCTTACGTTAAAATGAAGTTCTTTAGAGTTGCTTTTTACTGCAAAGTTTCTTAGAGTGTCATTTGTTGTCTTTTGATAACATCATATTAGTCCTAGATCTTTCATCAGAGATGGAGCTGTAGTCTATGTTTGTCAAATGAAGCTTGAGAGAGTTGCCGTCTCAGGCATAGTTTTTCGTTATGTAATATTTCGTCTTTTGTCATTATCATGTTATCAGATTTTGCCGCAGAGATGGCGCTGCATTATATTTTTGTCAAATGAAGCTCTAGATAGTAGCCATCTGCGGCAAAGTTGTTCAGTATTCGCATAAGGAAAAACAATTTGCTGTATAGTCAAAACTATATTTTGGATGTAAGATATATTATCACATTTTATTTTATTTGTCATTGAAAGGTTTTTATTGTCTGCACACGGTCTGGATTATATAACTTCTTTTTGGCATAAACACTCAATTTGCCTCGTAAAAATGTCCAACAGCCGAACAACTCAGCAGTTACTTTTGCTGATATCCCTGTTTAATGTTTATTTTGTTAGCGGAGTATCGGTAAAACTTTATTTTGTTAGCCGAATCTCGGTTACTTCTTAACTGAATCTCAGTAAATTGAAATGCTGAAATGATCGGCTGTTGGATTCTCGGCGAAAAAAAAACTAAGTGCATACTAAGTACAGTGAAAATGTTTTTCTTGAAAATTATATGCATTTATATGCATTACCGTTAACACAGCCAAACAAAAACTTCCTTCCTTATGTAGCAGATTCCCGGTGGACAATGATGATGATGATGATTATGTAATACTACCATCTATTGCAGCAAGGTAACTTTCCATAGCAGTGGAATTATCTGAAAAACGATTTGATCAGGATTCTATTATTGATTGTGATCATCAAGCTCCTGTATGAAGGGCCAAAAACGTTAGGGCGGGCCCGTAAGCAGAGACACTTACGCGAAACCTGCAAATATAGGGAAGAGAATCTCCTTCCAAAAGCAAGTTCACACTCACAGCACTAGAATCGAGCCCTCGAATGACAGAATAAACCCAATAGATGGGGTCAAAGAGCCCGCCCTCGTTCCACAAAATGTTAACAATAGGGAGGAGGCAGTCCCATGCTCCCTATCCAAATCTTTTGCTTGGGTGCCCTGATGGTCCCTCCCTTTCCCCGTTATATGTTATTTAATATTTAATATATTTTGTACACAACAAATTAAGATATCATTAAAGACAAAAATGCTAATTTATCCAAATTTCAAACTTGAATGGAATGTTTCTGAAAAATAAATAAAAGTTAGATATGTATTAATATCCTACTAGGCTTGGTAAAGCTGAAAACAGAGCAGATTCCCGGTGGACAATGTTACCGGAACCATTTTTTTTTTTTTTGTTTGAATGCATTTTTTGAGACCAGAACTTTTCAAATGGTGCATAAACATTAAAACTCTAAATTTCGAGATTCTAAAAAGGGTTGAAATCTGGGACAGTATTGACCCTAATGTCTCATGTGTCACTTCATTTGTTCAACCATATTAAACTGATTTTAAAAAAAAAAAAATTTTTATGCAAAAAAAAAATAGTTCCGTGAAATATCAAGAGTCAGAAAATTTCAGCCCGATTGGTTTAAAAATAAAAAAAAGCGTACATTGAAGTAGCGCTATGGGTCAGAATTGACCGCTAAGATATTCGGTCATACCTATCAAAATAGGAATTTAATCCTTGATATTCCAAAAGGTTTGCGGAGACACTGCGGAGTGATGTCTGCTGGTTTTGACGGCGAAAACATCGGTACTAGCGATGACCATCATGACCGTCTGTGTACTTGAGAAGTAAAATGATGGTCAATTTTCATGACGGTTTATATATTCTTGGCGATATGATCGTAAGACATAACACTTGTATAAGATATAAAAAATGGGTGAGAATCGCGAGAGAAAAATATCTCTCCGTTGTTATTTCATATTGATGAGAAAGAGAGGCTCTTCTGTTGCTTTGATTGTTATTTGCAAGAATCTCATTTGTCAATTCTAACGCTGTCAGTACCGTGATGGAGCTCAGCACTGGATGTACCCAACGACTAACCAGATTGAAAGCGAAACGTACGGTACGAGATGTCCACGTTTTTTCTTTCTACTAGATTCTGAAAAATCATATTTAAATCGTCGAATTAAACAGGACAATATTTCCATTCGAATGGTGCCCAGATTGCCTGGCCGTTTTGTTGTATGTAGTACATCAACGATGTGAAACTTGAAAGATGTTCATATCATATGGGCTAAACCGGCTCTCAAGCGTTACTTAAAACTATTTCAACGACAACCCACTATCACCTTTTTTTAGTGGCCCCGCAGGGCATCCCTACTATTGGTTTAAATCGGTAAAAATCGGCTGTCAAGCGTTATTTTGAATTTACTTTGTTTTCCCGTTAAAAAATCATCCGTACTGTTGGTTTGAACGGGACCGATTCGGCTCTCAAGTGTTACTTAAAGTTTATCTTGTTTTCTCAATAAAAAAAAACACTATCAGATTTTTGCAAATCCCAACAACATCCTTACTGTTAGTTAAAATCGATCCGAATCGACTCTCAAGCGTTACTTTAAATTTAACTTGTTTTCTTCATGCAAAACCATCATCACACTTTGAAAGTGATCCCAACATCAATTTTAATGTTGATCTATTACTCTACTACTTCTAATTTTTTTTTGAAATCGATCGCGTTCTCCAATTTAAAAATTACAATAACATTTTGTGAGTGACCCTAACAGCTCAAATAAAGCACACATAACAACTGCTTCAAAGAATCCCTATTTGAGCAGCAGGTAGAGCCCTAAAAGGAGAACAAAAACCAAGTGGAAGTTGCAAACAAATAACACTAGTTTACAGCATTTATGAACTTGGTAAGCTGATCATCATTTCTTATGTGAAATTTTATGCAAAATTCAAAAGTGTTATTTTTCTCACTCCGAGAACTGAACAACAACTGTCACAATTCG
Organism: Aedes koreicus; assembly: GCA_024533555.2. NCBI lineage: Eukaryota > Metazoa > Arthropoda > Insecta > Diptera > Culicidae > Aedes > Aedes koreicus. Next base: position 329,018 of record JAHHFK020000859.1, on the reverse strand, counting down.
TTTTGTCTTGAAGGGTTACCAATAGCTATTAAAATTAGGTGCCAGAATATCTTACCAAATAATAGAACAGCAGGTAAACCAAATCTTGTGTGTGTGTGTGTGTGTGTGTGTGTGTGTGTGTGTGTGTGTGTGTGTGTGTGTGTGTGTGTGTGTGTGTGTGTGTGAGAGAGAGAGAGAGAGAGAGATTTTTCAACCGATTTTCACCATTAAGCCCTAATTTTCTTCGTGTTGTCTTTAAGTAATTTGGCTTTAAGCTACATCTGCAATATTTTTTTAGTTGACGTTATTTAATACCAAATCATATGTTTAGCACCTTTTTTTTACAACTCTCCAAAAAACTTCGCAAAAAATTTTATATACTTATAAATAGCGTCTAAATATTACTCCTTGAACAAAAAACTAGTGATAAATTTTATTTTGCTTCATTTGGTGACAAAATATTTGAAATTGGATCACACGCGTTGGAGATATTCCATTTGAAGTAAATGTGTTTTTGTTCATTTATTAAAAAAAACAACTTTTATCCATATTTCGAAAACTGTTCTACTCTAATTTTTTTTGACGGCATTTTTTAATTTTGCATAAAATTTCACATTAGAAATATTAGTCGAATTATAAATTTCATCACTCTTGATTTATTTTGTTAACTAGTGTGGAGCTATTCATAAACCACGTAGACTTTTCTGGGGGGAGGGCGGGGTCTGGCCAAGGTCTACGCTCCATACAAAATTTCAAAAAATGGTATGGAGAAAAGTCTACGAGGGGGAGGGGGGTTTGAGATTTTCAAAAATGAGTCTACGTGGTTTATGAACAGGCCCTGTAATTGATTGATGAGTATGAAGTTATAACTCTTGACAGTGCTTTAATTTTGATTTTGGTATAAATAAATTATTTCCGCCCATGCCATCAGCAACACCATCATGCATGAGTACAATAAAAGAGAAACAGCGATTTGCTGGTCTTCACGAAATTCATTTCATGCATTACACAAAAAGGTGTTATAATACACCCAAATTAAAAAAAAAATGCAAGGTTTTAATGCAATTTTTCATGATTTTGTTTTATTTCTCGCTGTGGATCGTAACTTGGTGAAAAAATGCAACATTGGCGTGAGGTTGTGCAGTGGTATTAGTTGATGTGTGAGATTCGAGTTCGAAAATCAGATGGCTCACAAAAATAAAAAAGGGTTAATCAGAACTGGGATTCGTACCACGAATGTCAGCGTGTTGGCTCTTGATGTAACTATTTGACCAAGATAACAAGATGAGATAATTGTAATAGGAACCCTACAACTGTTTCGCTTGGCGAGGCACTCAATGGTACATCAGTGAAAGAAATGGATATATTTTCACCACTAGCATGGCTTCGTTTATTTCATGAAACGCTTTGTCGATGATCAGTGAACAGGGGTGGCAACATAATCCGGGTGTATCAACTCATCCATATTGAAATGTTGGTGATGATTGAACAAAGACCCAAAGGTTGCTTCGACTGTCATGGCACTAAACGGGACGGCGAAATTTGTTTCGATCTATTTGTGTCTGCCAGCCGATTGCATACATTTGCGTGGCTTCGTTTGTACCATAAAACGCTTTGTGGATCAAGATGGGCAAAATTTCCTTCTCTGAACCAGTTGGATTTCTTAAGATATGATTGCATTAACTGCAATTGCATTTTTTGCCACCTTTTTAACTTTTGGGTGTAGCATTTCACCAGATAAAAAGCAATATGAATGTTTCATACAATTTACGAGACATTTGTTCTATGTCCAAAATCCATGTTTACGAAGCGAGTGAAAGCTAATTTACGAAAATAAATTTTCAGTGTAAAAAGGGACTACCGCCAGGAGACTGTTGACCTACTTCTCTGCCCTGCGGTGCTTCTAAAATCTTCGAGCGAATGATCAACCGCTCACTTTACTATTTCTTTCACTCCTATAATCTACTCACCAACGGACAACACGCCTTCCAGCCGAGCTTCGGCACAACCACCTATCTGGCTTTACTAGGCCAGGCGCTGCACGATGCCCTTCGATCTCGCCACACTCCATCTCAAAGGCATACAATCGGGCATGGATGCCCGCCGTTCTCAAACAGTTTATCGCATGGGGAATATCCGGGCACATAATCGTCTTGATGATCGCGAGGAGCACAGTAGTTACCCTCCGCAAAAACCTGGCACAAGCTGTGCCTGTACATCGAGAACTGGGCCTCAATCTCCGGTTTTCGGCTAACATCGGAGAAAAGCAGCTTAACGCATATCTGCGGTAACAACCACCAGACGATAGCTTCACCGATCACTCACAGAGGCTGTCCCATCAAGCCGCGGACTTCAGTCAAGATCCTAGAAGTAAGACTCGTCCGCTCCTTATCGTTCCGACAACACTTCGATGAAAATAAAGCAAACTGCCGTGCAAGACTGAACCTCTACCATGCTTCGAGTTGCTGCAGGTATTGTCAACAGTAGAATTACATACGGCCTTGAGATAACCAACGGCTGTCGGAGAAACTGGCCCCGGTTTACAATACAGCCATTTGGATCATTTTAGGCCTACTCCCAACAACCCTCGGTGTCACAGCCTGCGTGGAGGTAGTGGTGCTTCCATTCCGGCACTAAATTTCGTCCGCCATTTGCCGTCGAGTTGAAGGATACTTGGCAAAAACCACCGGGTCCAGCAATGGAGGGTTCCTGCTAGGGGTGGCTACCCGAGTAGAGTCTGAGATCAAATAGAAAACTAAATATGATTTTGTGATGTTGCTGATAATGATTACCCAGGTTCCTGTCGTTTTGGTCGTTTTAACGGTTAAAAGATCAAAAGTGGTAGCAAAAATTTATTCCCCAAATAACACACAAAACATCTTTTTACAATGATTAAAAATTGTGTGTTTTATAAATGTATTATAAATGTATTGCAAAACATGCCTAGTTCAGATCGGGTTGGATCCCTCGTATTCCATTTATCAATCTGTTTAAAGATTGTGCTAAAAATACTTGTTTCACAGTTGGAAGTGAAACATTTATAAAACATGAACAGGTCAAGATTGTATGGGTAGTTTTAAATACTGCTGAAATTACCAACGATATTTTGCAAAACGTGTTCTTTTTTCTCATAAAGATGAATTAGATGTACAAGATCGTGGTTTTACTGCCAACGGAAAGCATCTTATAGAAACTCAGAATTTCAACAATCGGAGTTGGCTAAGCAAGGAAGCTACAAACTTATCATGCCAAGGACTAGTATTCAAATTCCACGCTTGGCGTTGTTATATTTTTGTATAAGAGTGATTTTTTTTTTCATATTATGTTTTATAAGGCTTCACTTTTTACGCTGTTTACGTCATATTAAGGTATGGAATAAAGTGTTATACACTTATATTGATTAATTGTTTTTGTAATTTAACAGTACTTTCAACTTGTTTATTACAAGCTGGAGTTACTTAAGCAACTCCTGTGACATCAAATTCAAAACTGATCCTGCTATCAGTGAGAACAAATTGAAACATAAATATGCTTTACATTTTTTCCTGTTGATAGCAAAATGAGTATTTCACTGGATGTACTGTCAAGACAATGTAAACATAATTAAATGAAAATGAACGCAAGATTACAGCAAGATGAAAACTAAATTTGGTATCAAATTTGACAATTGTGAAGTCAAAACAAATTTGGAATTCAATTTGATGTTGATATCAAAACAAGTTTTTGAATTGCTATTTTTATGACTTTACTCGGGTAGCCTCCCCTTTGTAGCCTCGCCAACCAGATGCTACCTCTGGTCGCCGAGATTCACTGGTGTGGAGCTAAGAGCTGGAATCCAGCTGTAGCGATCGACGGCACTCTACATAGGGCCTTTAGGGCCCGAGCAAACCAGCAAGCGGTGCAAGCATCGTTCCGTGAGCTTGTCAGCCATCGATTTTCCGGACACCGTATCCGACACACGCAACTTTAAGACAATGGCGGAAACGTTCATCAGACTTAAGGCCGAAGCTAGTTGGATAGAGATTGTCATAGATGCATTAAATATAAAATACATGAGAGGAAGAGGCTCACGAAAAGACGAAAAGTCTGCTGCCAATCATTATTAGTAAGTAAACCAAGAATTAAATACCATTAAAATGGAACCATCCGGTCTAAGAGTTACCTGTACGGTCAAGTTTCTTATGAAATAATGCATATTTCATAACATAAAAACACACGATTTTCTTGAAATCATGCATTTTATCGTTTTGAAAATTATATTATTTCCCGTGTTAGAGTCAGCATTGACATTATTTTGAGATATCTTTTCCTTTTGCTTGGATTAAGCTGAATGCATATTGAAAGAAAGATTTTATGAGAGGTCTTTTTTTTTCATCCATAAACTATTTTAGCAGTGGTATAATCCTGGGCATAAATAAGTCGAGCTAAGTTATGCGTAGTAACGTGACCCGAAAAAATCTTACTTAACCACACTAAAGCAATTCACATAATGTCACTTTCAAATTCAAATCAAGCCACGCGATTCATACTTTTACAACATGATAAGATCTCGCTAAGTGGAATAACAATGAAACCGAAACCCCAAACCATTGGCAAAAAAAAAGAGAACTAACAACATTGAAAGCATTCCTCCATTGAATTGATAATTGACACAATTTTCACAACAATCGGGGCGCAATCCGAACATAAAACCGCACACTCGATCGATCAGACCTAAACCACTTGCCACTTGCGCACCCCGCAGTCGGCCCACCAACAGAGTCCGCACTTGACTGGCCGCCAAGCCCCCTCTCCCTCCCCTCCTTCCCCAGCTAAAACTCATCAACTGGGGGACGATATTTGTTTCTGCTTTTCATTAATTATCAAATTGCTCAACCGCCCTGCGCTGCATAACCGAGTCAGTCATCCAAAAAATAAGCGCAGAACCACCGCCGCCGCCACCGCCGCTAGCATTATTAGGATATCGCCCAGCTAGAAGGTACTTCATGCTTCAATTAAGAAGAAGGCAAACCACCGACCAGACAAGACTCAGGTTGGGAAATTTGGATTTGTTCAAACAGATTGCAATCGCCCGCGGAACGCGCTCGTGGTTACCAACGCTGTCAATTTCGGTGGCCGCCTTTTGGCTTTCTTCGATTCACCAGCTCCACCACCCGATCGGGCGCGATATTGATTGCTGATTGGATTGAAATAAAGGTGATTAGTGGTCGATCCGGTGATTGTTGGACGAAGCGAAGAAATCTAATCAGATTCTAGTCTCTGATTGCTTCGAAGAAATGACAGTTTGAACTTTCCAAATATGTTGGCTCGGTGATTGGTCGGCCGTTCCGCAACAATCGGTGATAGTTTGCATTTTTCGATCAACAACGTAACCACCGGAGAACTCCGAAACACTCAATTAACGGCCTCCGGGCAACCAAATTGAATCACGAAAACCTAGAAACATGGTTTGTGTACCGATCCGAAAAACCAATTTCCGTGCCAAACAGAAATCAATCATTGGGTTTTCGCTGGCCACCGCCCGGTAGGCATCGTGGACGACGACGACGACGCGTGTGTATCATAAAACCGATTCTTACGCGTGCAGCGCCCCGTTAATGAATTGTATGCTTGGATGTTGTGGAGAACTAACTCCAATATCCGCCGCCGCTGCCGTCGGAGTCGAGCCGAATTGGGTGTCGGCTAGAAAACTGACAGCGAAATTTGTTATTTGTGCTGCATGTTACTAAAGAGTGGCTTACATCACCTGGGCAGACCGTGCGAGCGATCTTCGTGTGAAGTATTCACAATCTAAGCCGTTCGGTGGGTTGCCGGTGAGAGAGTTGCCAATAAATCACCGAAACTAACGGGTGGTGTGATGTGTGGAAGGATTGAATGGACGCAATCGATGGGAGGTCTTTTCCGTCATCATCGGGTCGTTGGTGTTGGCGAGTTTCGGCGTGAGATTAATGGGTGATTTTGTGCGGGTCTTCCTGGGTCGTGAAATGGATTGAGGTTGCTTAATTGGTGTTATTATGCTAGGCTACGGAATGGATTCGGGGTTCCTTTGTATGGAAATCGGTTGAAAGGAACTTCAGAATATTTTAAACAACAAATATCTTGTACACAGAAAAGATGATGGATTTTAACGGGCGCTTAAAATTTTTAATCATTCAATTCCAAGAGCCAAAACAATCAATGAAATTCTTCTCAATATTTCATTCATCAAAACTGATTTAGGTGGTAGGGAAACTGCCCCCATATTAATCTCATTGTTCTTATATTCATCCTACGATGAATCAAACAATTGGGCAGTTGAAGGATCGGTTTCATTTTCTAATAATGTTTGCTTACGTTAAATTACTACAACAAACATTACTTAATAATCCTATCACGTGTATATCGTTTTATTTCAAGTAGGATGAATTGCAAAGTGATGAGATTAATATTGGTACATCTTCCCTATCTGGAATTTATTTACATGAAATATCCCATGAGTAGTCGAATCTAGCATGCCATATATGTATGTGCAGAAGATAACGTAGGGGGGAAGAATTATATGATTCTTCGAAATTGTGTTAGAGAAAAATGGCAACACTGTTCTGCATCATATAGGGAAAGGGGATGTAAAGGTGCCGCCACACGGCGCGGCGCATGACATCTATGTTAAAGTTCACTATGATATAGGCGTTATAGATATCTATTTCATAGTTCTATGAGATTCGAGAAACGATTTTGCAAAAATATGAGCTATGAAGTAATAGTAGCTATGTAGTAGAAATCTTTGCCTCAGCGCTATCACTTAACTTTTTTCGGTGTACACACGATTGAATTTCTTTGTTGCCTTCAGTAAGCATTCGCTAAATGCAATTTCGTTAATTGCAACGTCTTTTAATTGCAAGGTCACTAATTCCAACGTGCTGCAATTAAAAAACAATTAACTGTCATATAGCATTGTCAATCAGTAATCTGTCATTTTACTCAAGGGGTTCACGACTTTTGACAGTCGCTTTGACAGCTGTCAAATGTGGCAATGAGCGAATGGCATTCGTTCATTGCAATGTAAACATGTTGCAATGAACGAATGGTCACCGCATATATAGTTGCGAGCTTTTAAAAAATAAATTTGGGAAGTAATTATGGGCACATTCGGTAGCCATGGAAAGAGAATGAAAAATTGCTGCAGAGACTAATCTGCTGAAGGAGTTGGGTTATGAAGATCCGGATTATTAGTTCAGCAAAATTCTTCAGAGAAATTCAGGGGAGCTCTTCAGAGAAGTTAATGGAAATTCGGGGAGGTTCATTAGAGAAGTTCTGGAAAGTTCTACAGAGAAGTTTGGGGAATTTCTTCAGAGAAGTTCTGGGAAGTTCTTCAGTGAACTTTAGATAATTTTTCAGAGAAGTTCGGAAAATTTCTTCAGAGAATTTCAGGGAAGTTTCTCAGAAGAACTACACGGAAATTCTTCACGGAAATTTAGGAAAATTCGTTAGAGGAAATTTAGGGAAGTTCTTCAGAGGAACTTCCGGAAAGTTTTTTACAGAAATTCAGCGTACTTCGTTATAGAAATTATGGGAAGTTCTACAGAGAACTTCGGAGATTTTCTTCAGAGAACTTTGGGAAGTTCTTCAGAAAACTTCTGTCAAGGTCTGCAGAGTAATTATGGAAAGTTCTTCAGAAAACTTCAGTGGAATTCTGCAGAGAACTTCAGAGATCTTCGGGGAGGTTCTTCAGAGAACTTCTTGGAAGTTCTTCTGAGAAGTTCAGGGAAGTTCTTTTGAGAAGGTCAGGGAAGTTCTTCTGAGAAGTCCAGAGAAGTTCTTGGAAATCGGTTAAATGCATTGCTTTAAAGTTTCAAATTATTCATATGAACCGGTTCTTAGAGCAGCAAAAATGAAATGAAATTTAAATCACAGATTTATTTAAAATCTGAAAGAATACCCAAAAAGCATTTGAGTGACTTCTACGGGAGATGAACCAGCCCAAGGCTGAAATTCTCGATAATCAAGGAACTAAAAAAAAAAAATTATATTTTCCCTTCATAGCTCATGCTCATCTCATTCATCCCTTCATGCTCAAATTTGTTATTCAAGTTCCTTGAAGCCATCGAATATTTGTTATACAAGGCAGTCTTCAGCCCATAACGTCTCCAGCAACGAGTTAATCGATTTACCCAGAATAGTGGCCCGATTTTTTGGTTTTCCGTGGGCTTGGACACGATTTCGACGCAGTTCGAGAGAAGCGCCATCTAATCATATGATGACTTTTAGCGCTTCAAATTGCGCACTGCTGGCTTTGGTTTCGATCCACTCGGTTTTTCAAGTTTCAAAACGGGTCATTGTATGGTTGCAGTCAGGGATCAAAATCAAAGGTTGAACATCGGAACTGGTAGAATCATAATTTGCCTCTCAACGTTATCATCTTGAAAATACTTAGTATTTAGCTAAGTATCAAAATCCCCTGGTCTAGACTTTCTTCGGATGAGAAATTGCAGAGCAGAATAATACACCCACTTTGTAGTAGACACTTTCACAGGTGATCGGGATTAGTTGGTTACCACAACACCGGATGTTGCTCCCACAGTTCAAGCAAGTGGAATTTCTTTTACTTGTCCATTTTTGCTTTAAGCATTCCGTGAAAACACAAAATAGCAGAAACTTCAAATGAACTGTCAAAACACTTCAATTAACGAATTATGAACTATTCCGTCCGGGTGGAATAGTTCATAGCCTACTACTATAACATAGATACTATCGTTAGAGTGTACACACGACAACGGGCACGGCTCTATATTAGGGTGTCCCAAAATTGCACTATGTCAGGAAACTTGGGGGCTCACCCTTCAAATGATAGGTATAGGTGTAACAAACTAACTTTTGTATGACGACAACTCTAAAAAATGTTGTTTAGAGGTCGCCCCGATGAGTTTTTTGAAAAAAGACCATTTTTCATGACTAATATCGTAAAAATATTTATAATTCTCAGAAGTTTAGTGTAACCTTACCCTTTTATATTTTTTACAGCTTCCTTACGGTCTAAACTACAATATAAAAAATTGTTACGACATGTTTTACGTCAAATTTGTTTGTCACATTTTTTTTAATTCTGTCAAACGATGATTTCTTAGGTGCATTCTGGCGTTCAATCATCAAAAGTGGGTATCAAACTTACAGCTATTGCCAGTCTTGTATATTAGAAATACGGGAAATTTTATAAAGAAAAACTTTGCTGAAGATAGTATAGTCCTACTTACATCCGTTATTTAGATATTCTTTATATAGTGTTGGAAGAAAAGCTCAGCATTTCATAACACAAAGTATTTTCAACAGCGAATCAACCCATCGAAGAAATGACATCGCCTACGCTGTTTTGAATGTGGATTTTTTGTGGTGTCCCTTGGTAACGTGAGTAAAGAAGCTTCTAGAATGCCATCAGGGGATATATAAGCGGAATACGATCGAACATTTCTTCAGTTTTCCTTCGATTTTCATAGAAAACAGTACCAAAAAAGAAAAAAACTATGTCGCCGAAAACGAAGCTGAAGTCGGATATCATTACCGGTATAGCAAGAAAAAATCTACCCAGAAATAATTTGCCGTCGGAGATGGACATCATCAGCTTCTTTCGATACCAGCATGAAAACCAGAAACTTCCAACCGGACAAAGCATTCAAATTGTGGCTACCGATACTGTGGCGATTTGGAACCAAGCCGGTCTTCCAAATCAATTGAAACGGAACGTTGTTAGGCGCGTTGCCAAGCTCGTTAGGACATGGCAACGCCTCAGAAAGGCCCAAAAGAAGAAACTTTCAAGACCAGCGTTGAAGATGTGTAAGATGCGGTTGAGTTACTTCTTCAATATTAGCGTGAACCACATCGAAGAAGAGCTACGAAATGATAATGTCCGTGCAGAGTTCTGGAGCAAACAGGTGATCAACAAAATTCCGGTTGAGTTCCCGGAAAGCTTCAAAAATATTGTACCATCAATTTATAAGGAAAGCAACGAAAAGAAAACAAGAAAAATTGACAAGAAATCCAGCAGACAACTGAGTAGAACAGTACGAGAACCTATCGTGGACGAGACAAGAGAAACACTGCGTCGAAGCAAAAGGCATGAACTATTGACGAATACTGTCATCGAGAACCTAGATCGAGCTCAGGTATCGAATCGTGAAGCAGTTGGTGTATTAGCAGCCACAGCTGTTGTTTTCGGTGTTGGATCTGAAAAGTTGAGTTTGAGTAAATCAACTCTTCAAAGAAAACGCAAAGCGGTGAGTCATCTTATCTAAAATGTTTTGAATAATGTTTAAAATTTGTTTTTCATTTTTAAGGTGCGCCAAGAAATTTCCAACAGAATCAAAAACAAGTTTCCGAAGGACAAAGCATTGGTGGTCCATTTCGACTCCAAGCAATTGCTGTTCAATCGACGAAAGAGCGAAAAGATAGCCATTGTAGTAACAGGATTGGATGCAACTGAACAAATTATTAACAGCACGTTTCTTGAATCCGGAACAGGAAAAGCCGTAGCGGAAGCAGTTTTTAAAAGCTTGAAATGCTGGAATCTTGACGGCACCATCAGTGGCAAATGCTATGACACTATAAGTGTGAATTCTGGAGAAAAAAATGGCGCTGCTGTTATCCTGGAAAGGATGCTTGGAAGAAAGTTGCTAGATTTTCCTTGCAGTCACCACATTTTCGAGCTGGTCCTTATGACAGCATACAAAACTTGTCTAGGTCAAGCTACGATTTCTCCAGACGACACCCTGTTCAAATCATTCCGCAATGAATGGGAGAGATTGGACAAGAGCGATTTTTCTGGTTTTCCTGAAGGTAACAATTTATTGATTTGTTATTTATGAAAACTATTATCACTATTTTTTCTTGTGATTTAAAGGTACATTCAGTGAAGCGGAAAAGGCAAACCTCGTTGCATTTTGCAAGCAAATGCTGCTGCGAACTTTCATACGTGAAGACTATTCAGAGCTTCTTGAACTTACACTTATGTGCGTAGGAGATGGCGAACCAGCTAAATTTCGACGTCCTGGGGCGCTACATCATGCCAGATGGATGGCGAAAGCCATTTACGGTCTCAAAATGTACCTTTTCCGGAAGCAATTTATGACAGATTGCAATCAGATTGAAAGGTTCGTACTTTTTGTGATTCAAGTTTACATTAAAGGGTGGTATGAAGCTCCCATTGCAACAAACGCACCATTAAACGATCTGAAGTTCATTCGATGTTTGAAAAACTATCCTGACGAGGAGCTAAGCCAAAGTACTTCTCAGAAATTTGAAAAGCATTTGTGGTATATATCGGAGCTCAACATCAGTCTCGCTTTTTTCGATGAAAACGTTGATGAGGAAGTGAAAAGAAAGATGGTGCTAAACTTAAAGAAAAAGAGCAGTGGGAAAAACATGACGAGAGTAAAGAAATTTTCGGCCGGAAAAGGATTGGAAGAATACGTCACAGAGAATTCGTTGCAGTTTTTTGAAATTTTGCGGCTGGATTGTAGTTTCTTGTTTAAGGAAGATCCCCGGAACTGGAATAAAAACGAAGATTATCTTGCTGCAAAAACCAGATGCGATAACTTGTGTGTCATAAATGATCCTGCAGAACGTGCTCTTGGAGTAGCAGGAGATTATAATGAATTTGGTCCAAAGTCTGACCAAGAGAAGCATCAGCTGCTATTGATCGTAGCAGAAAACCGGAAAAACCAAACGAATTCTTTGAAAACTTCAGTTTTCAATTATTTGACAACCTAGTTTATCAATTCAATATTAATAAGAAACCTTACCAATAAATATAGCTATACAAGAACATATGCAAAAATGGCTATTTTCTTTCCACACTTTATAAAGAATATCTGAATAACGGATGTAAGTAGGACTATACTATCTTCAGCAAAGTTTTTCTTTATAAAATTCCCCGTATTTCTAATATACAAGACTGGCAATAGCTGTAAGTTTGATACCCACTTTTGATGATTGAACGCCAGAATGCACCTAAGAAATCATCGTTTGACAGAATTAAAAAAAATGTGACAAACAAATTTGACGTAAAACATGTCGTAACAATTTTTTATATTGTAGTTTAGACCGTAAGGAAGCTGTAAAAAATATAAAAGGGTAAGGTTACACTAAACTTCTGAGAATTATAAATATTTTTACGATATTAGTCATGAAAAATGGTCTTTTTTCAAAAAACTCATCGGGGCGACCTCTAAACAACATTTTTTAGAGTTGTCGTCATACAAAAGTTAGTTTTTTACACCTATACCTATCATTTGAAGGGTGAGCCCCCAAGTTTCCTGACATAGTGCAATTTTGGGACACCCTACTCTATATCATAGCGTAAACTATCACTTGCAAGTCATAACTATGAGCTATCAATATATAGTTTAAGTGTTCCTATGAGCTATTACATAGTTTTCTAGCATATAGCTCACTATATACTAGAAATAGCTGCCGTGTCGCGTTACCTTAATGTTAGCCTGGATTCTTCATTCGGCCTATGTACCAAATATATAATTAATTCAGCGATAATCAAGAAAATTATGTTGCTCTCAGGATGCCGGATTTAATTCGAAGCAATTCAGACATCCTTTAACAAATTACTGTTGTTCACTTCTGTGCAATTTTCGATTTTCTTAACTTTTATGACAACATGATTTCACTGGATAAGCTGAACAGATTACCTCTATGATCTTCGAATGATCAAAATTTGGCTATATTGAACTGATAAACAAAAAAAAGCAGCCAAGATGTACAGAAAATAGTCACAAGTTATAAACTAACTGTTCACATCGATTAAATAACAATGATTTAACAATAAAACCTTGGACCCACTGTTAGGGACACATTTTTTTCTTTGTTCCCATCTGTGCCCTGTTGTCTGAATAACTTAGTAAAAATGTTGTTATTGGTAAAATTTTCAATAGAATTGCATGAGTTCTGGTCGTTGATTTTCCAAATGTCTCATCTAAACACAAACCAAAGGAACAAATCCTGTGCAGAGTGAATTATTATGTTTATTTTTAATATCTAACGGTCAGTTAATCATATGCGGCAATCTCTTTAGTGTTTCAAAGCATTTTTAGCTAATTTGTTTCGTGAAATTTTATGTTGGGAAAAGCGAATATAACTGGCAATGCCTCAAATAATTAAATTAGGGAAAAAAAAACCGAACGAAGACTATATTTAATAAAAAATCTATCGAATGGGACGAAGTTGCATTCGTAAATAGACCCAATTTGATGCCTATAGACCGACATTAAATCCATATCCCTCGAAAGTTTCTGACTTTATAAAATAAGTTGTGTATCTTTTCGTGATACATAATACCAAACGTCTTATTAAACGTATCTAAGCAAGTTTATAACTAGCTAAATTTCGCTAACAGCTGAAATACTTCATGAGTTATAATTAAAAATGTAATCGATCGTTGCATATTAGGCTGAGTTAAGGGACACATACCCTTTGTGATTTAAATCTTATATGAAATCGTATTGCCTTCAGATATTCGTTGCCATCAAAATTCGGACTGTTAAGTTAAATCCAATATTACAGGGTATATTCGCAAAAAATGGCAATCCCGAAAATGTTCACCAACATTCGGTCTCTTATTGGATTCTTTTGAAACTGGTATAGAATGAAAATTAAGAGCTGTTTATCACCTTAACTTGGAAAATGCCCTGATAAAACCAAATGAACTCCATAATGCTTCGGTAAAACTACCATAAAACATGAATAAAACCAATTTGCATTTGAATTGTTACTTGGGTACAGTGCTCTGATATGCAGAGTAAGCTCAAAGATCTCGCCGAAAGCTCCTCTGCAGGGGGTCTCACCATCAACGTCGACAAGAGTTAATCGTTGGATGTTAACATGAACAACCCTTCCAACTTTTCGGTAGCGGGGCAAACAGTGGAGAAAGTTTATAGTTTCCAATAACTTGTCAGCCAGATAGGTACAAGAATCAAGAATGCTAGATTAAACCAGATAAGCGAATGCACTGAGTTTAATTGAAATTCAAATGAGAAATCTGATTACGGTATGAAAAGCCAGACTCGGAAGCAGTTGAATGTCTTTGAGCACATGTGTTTTGTCGTCCATTATGGTACAAGAAATGTTTTACAAAAATTGTGTTGTAAAGCTTCTTTGCACGAACTTTTGCAGTAAAATTTTATTTGTCAAACCCTCTCGCGGGTCAAATTTTTCACCTTGTCGACGGTGTCGACGGGCTTATCTCATGCTATAAACATGCATGTGCGACCAATAATTTGACCCAGTAGTAAAAGTATCATATATTCTGCACATTTATTTCACTGCCACGTCTAGAACGTTTATATAAAGGCACTAACATCAGGTGTGATACTGGTGGGTTATGCCACAATTCATTCTCAGACTTCTTACTTTCAATCAAAGGGAAACGACTAAAAGTACACTTTTAATTTTCGTGGCAACTTATGTTTTTCTTTATCAATTTGTTTTATGGAATTAATCACCACAATACCTGGTTTACTCATGGTATAATAAGTGTAATTGCAAGTTTTCTAAAAGGGTGAATGTTTTGATAATGAAAACAATTTGATGGTTTGAAATGAAGTACATAGCCACAGAAAAGTGTTACTTTAGACTGACGATGACAAGCACGTTTATAAGAGATAAGACGCGGAGGGCCCGCTTAGGAAGCACGAGCAGTCGATTAAACCTTTCCAAGTAGTTTATTTTAGCAACAGTAAAGAGAATCCGCTCAGTGAGGTAGTATTTGACTAACTATAGAAGGGGGGGGGGGGGGGGGAGAGGGGGTTTTTTAATCACGGTAGTACCATTTCAATTCCAGTTCAGTTACATACCGGTTCCGTTTCGATTCCGTTTCGGCTCCATTTCGTTTATATTTCGGTTCTATTTAGGTTCCGCTTTGGTTTCGTTTCGATTCCATTTCAATTCCATTGCAATTCCATTTCGGTTCTATTTCGGTTCCGTTTCGAGTCCGTTTTGCATCCATTTCAATTCCATTTTGATTCCGTTTCGATTTCATTTCAGTGAAGTTTTGATTCCATTTCAATTTAACTCAAGTTCAATTCAATGTCAATCAACTAATCACGGTTTCATTTATTCTTTTTCCTCTGCTCTCAATTTCTACTATGTACACCTGAGTCATATAGTAACTAAGTCAAACTTAAACTCAAAGTATCATGAAAACCGTAAGCCGTATGAAGAAGATGTAAAATATGTTTAAATGGAGCTGTACAGCCTGAATAATCATAAAACTAAGGTAAATTCTAAGGAAAAATAAAACTAAATAGCTCGGGGCTGTAAAATAAACGCCATTGACATAAAACAACGTCGATTTTCCAGACATTTTCATAATATTGTAGTGCATTTGATTTGATTCTAATGCGCAGCTATTCCAAAAATCGCATTTTATCTATTGATTCGTCCAGTATGTAGGGAAAAGCGGATAAAATGGACAATAACTGATGTTTACACAAGACAACATACTCTCCATTGAGTTCCTCGGACAGTTCCACAATAGTGTATTGCATTTTTATACATTCTAATTCACCCTAATTTCTAAAACCACATGGCATATCTAGTACTTTCAGCATGTGGGGAATATCCGGCAAAATGGACAGTTCCTGACGTTTTAATAAGACAATATTACCTCCATTGGATTCTCAAGACATTTTCACAATAGTATAGCACAAATGGATGCAATATTATCAGAGCTAATATGATAAATGTTTGATTATTCAATTTTTCTTCCGAAATTAGAGGAAAATCGGGCAAAATGAACCACTTGCCGGAGTCAGCCCACGATGAAACTAGCACCATTCGATTTCTCGCATTTTTTTACATAAGATACGCTGTTTTACAGGGAACTTATCCAGCGGCCTTAAATTAGTTGTGACTTTGGGTCCCATTTTTTCCCACTGTGCACTGTACCGAACCGTAATGATAAACAGAATATGACGGCTAAAACCCGGGCTCGCAAGTTGAATCGCGAATATTTGACGAAGTTTTCCTGCATGATCATGGACGACAAAACGTATGTGCTGGAAGACTTTAGGCAGCTTCCCGGAATATCTTATTATACTGTCATGCAACGGAACGGCGTAGAGAAGCATTTCAGGACGAAGAAAAAGGCCAAGTTTCCCAAAAAATATTTGGTTTGGCAGGCAATATGCAGCTGTGGTCGAGCAAGCCAAAGCTTCATCACTCCCGGAATGGTAAACAAGGAAATATACCGTGAAGAATGCCTAAAGAAGCGATTGTTACCATGTTGTACCGAAAGAGGTGAATCCACCGGACTGCCCGAAGTTGTGACCTATCGATCGGTTTTGGGCTCTCGTTAAGAGAGAACTCTCTCAATATAAACAACAAGCTACAACTATAGAAAACATTCTAAAATCTTGGACAAAAGCAGCTAAATCGGTTGCAAATAAGTCTGCACAGACCCTAATGATTGGAGTTAACTCAAAAGTTCATAGTTTCTTCATGCAGCCTCATTAAGATACTGTAATTAGTTTAAAGATGACTAATTATGCACAATTAATCGAATAAAAAATGCATCTTGGATTGAACTAAGAGCAAATTTGTTTTATTCCAAATTTAATCTGCCCAGATTTTGTCGCGAACAAGCCTTAAGCTCTGTATCCACATAAATCCGAACAATTTCAAATCATTGTAACTTTTGAAATATTGCTCGTAGGAATGAAAAATTTCACGGTGGTATAGCTGAGAGTCTATGATGAAAAAGACTATGATTGATGTTTACATTTCATGTTTAGTATTCAAGATGGCGACGAAAGAAAAACAAGTGCGTGAGCGAATTTTGTACGGGCGTACGGCAAATCCTAACTTGTCAATACGGGACCTTGCAAAAACATTGGATTTGCCTAAATCCACTGTTCACCATGTGCTCAAATCATTTTCGGAACGTTTGACGGTGGAGAGGAAACTGAGAAGTGATAAAAACCTCGGACGCGCTGATCCTGTCATGGACCGAAGGGTGAAAAGGATATTAACGAAAAACCCAAGTCTCTCCATTCGAACGGTGGCTCGTAAAATAGGGATGTCGCCTGGTTTTGTCCAAAAATCAAAACAACGTTTGGGATTTAAGTCGTATAAAGTAAAAACAGTTCCAAATCGCAACGACAAACAGAACTTGGCAGCAAAATCACGGTCTCGATACCCTCTCCCCCCCCCCCTTTTTTTTCTCCCCCCCCCCCCCCCCCCCCACAACACACACACAAACACCCAAAAAACATTCCCTGCACCAATCATCTCACGCCAAAAAAAGAAAATCTTTCGTCCCTCCACACACACACAACAACGAAACTATCAGAAAGAGTGTCTGCAGAAGCGATTGCTACCCTTCATCAAAAGTCACAAAGGAATACCTTTGGCCCGATTTGGCATCATGCCACTATGCTAAGGCTTGCTTCATTTAGAATTGGAACAAACTTTTGCTCATATTGTGGCGCTCCTGGTGGACGGATTTGGAAGTTCTTGGCGCCCACGTGTCGGGAATTTTGTCAGCTTCACGTATGTATTTTTGACATTCCGCAAATCGACTGTACTTTGTATACAATCAACATGGAAGCCGAAAGAAGGGAAAAAATTGTGCACAGTTGTTTGGAAAATCCATTGGGGTCTGCATCTAGGCTAGCTAAACAGCTGAAATTGTCCAGAAATACCGTATGGCGCGTTATCAAACGGTATAAGGAAACATTGACGACGATTCGGAAGCCTCAATCCAATCGTCGGAGTGGAACTGTCGACCGGAAACTGCGTGGTAAGATTTTGAAGACGATTAAGAGGAATCCCAATCTGTCGGACCGTGATTTGGCCAGAAAATTCGGTGCTGCCCATAGTACCGTGAGGAGAACTCGACTCCGGGAAGGAATCAAGTCGTATCGAGCTAGCAAACAACCAAATCGGACCAAAAAACAGAATAGTGTGGTCAAAATCCGTGCTCGGAAGCTATACGATCAGGTGCTGACCAAGTTCGACGGGTGTCTTCTGATGGACGATGAAACCTATGTCAAGGCTGACTTCAGGCAAATCCCAGGTCAAAAATTTAACTTGGCAACGGCTCGGGGGGATGTTCCAGCCAAATTTAATTTTTTTTTTGCCGACAAATTTGCACGAAAATTCATGATTTGGCAGGGCATTTGCAGCTGTGGCAAAAAAACGAAAGTTTTCGTTACAAATAAGACAATGACGTCGGAACTATACCAAAAAGAGTGTCTCCAAAAACGAGTTTTGCCGTTCATTCGATCCCACGACGATCCCGTAATGTTTTGGCCTAATTTGGCAAGCTGTCATTACAGCAAAGTCGTTCAAGAATGGTATGCAGAGAAAGGGGTCCAAGTTGTTCCGAAAAACCTTAACCCACCCAACTGCCCCCAGTTCCGCCCTATTGAGAAATACTGGGCAATCATGAAGAGGAGACTCAAGGCAAAGGGAAAGGTTGTCAAAGACATCAATCAGATGAAGACCTGGTGGAATAAGATAGCTAAAACGATGGACGAAGAAGGTGTGCACCGCCTAATGAGCCGTGTTACAGGAAAAATTAGAGAATTCCGAATAATTTTATCCGTATTTTTTCTCAAAAGTATGAAGAAAACGCTACATTTGTATTAAAAAAGATCTTGAATTCAATAATAAATAACTGAAATACAGGCAATTGTTTTTGTTCCAATTCTATCTGAAGCAAGCTTTAAAACTGTGATGGAGTGATACCAAGCAAATCAAGTGAACATTGTACCAAAAACCTCAAACCCGCCAAATTGCCCAGAGCTACGTCCAATCGAGAGATATTGGGCTCTGATGAAGCGGAAGCTTTCTGAAAAGAAGCAAGGAATCAAAGACATCAAACACTTCCAGCAAATTTGGACAAAGACGGCTTCTACGATTTCTGAAGAGTCTGACAAACCCTAATGTATTTTATGCCAATACCGAATAACAATGTTTTGTCTTCACGAATTGTTAAATCACATCCCATGAATCTGAAATAAAAAACTACGACGGAAATATAATACAAAATTTATATTTTATTCATGTTTTGAGGTGTCCGGATTATTGCGGATTCAGACCTTACATGTCTTTTTAAATCTAGCTACAACTGCATACAGCCTGAAGATGACTTCAGCATTGGAGGCTATTAACTTAGACGGCACTTTGCCCCGGATTATCATCTCCAGGAAACATTAGAAATCATTAAACAAGCTCGTGACATCTTGATAAGGGAATAAATATTAGCTTCGATTTAACGACTGCATAACAAAACATCATCGCGGAAAATTGAAACTGAAATTTTGAAAAAATAATACGGTCCAATACTAAAGGGTGTTTCGATCAAAATTTGGTCGACTTAAACTTGACGCATTTCCTTTCATCGTGCATCAAACAATTTTGCACACCTTTCATTTTGAAGATGTGTGCGTGTAGTATCATGCCTCTATATTGATTTTAAGATTAGCAATTCAGTTATCAAAATGTCTTCGAAGGAAGAGAAGCAACGCATCCAAATTTTGCACTTGCGTGGCGAAAATCCAAACTACTCTCATGCCAAGTTGGCGAAATTGTTGAATGGAGCTAAATCAACTGTTGCCAACGTATTAAAAGTGTTCGGTAAACGTTTGTCGACAACCAGCCTCTCCGTCCGAGATGTCGCAAAGAAGCTGGGAGTGGCGCCTTCAACCGTGGATAGAGCTTAAAAACGAGCTGGACTGTCGACATAAAATAAAGTGGTGACTCCAAATCGCGACGATAAACAAAACACGTCGGCCAAAGAACGATCGCGAAAGTTGTACACGACGATGCTGACGAAAATTGATTGCGTCGTACAGGACGATGAAGCTTAAGTCAAGGCAGACTTTGAACAGCTTCCTGGATAGGAATTTTATACGGCAGATATTTTCAAGCACATTAAACTGTCAAAGTTCGCGAAGAAATATCTGGTGTGGCAAGTCATATGTACCTGTGGCTTGAAGAGCAACGTTTACATTGCGACCGGAACCGTCAACCAGGAAATTTAATTGAGCGAGTGCTTACAACAACGTCTACTGCCTTTCCTGAAGCGACACAATTGTTCCGTTCTATTTTGGCCGGATTTGGCATCTTGCTATTACGGAAAAAGGCCGTGGAGTGGTATGCTGCCAACAACGTTCAAGTGGTGCCCAAGGACAAGAACCCTCCCAACACGCCAGAGCTCTGCCCAATCGAACAATATTGGGCCATCGTCAAGCGGAACCTTAAGAAGACTCAAAAAGCTGTTGTAAGCGAGAAACGGTTCAAGGATAACTGGCGTTCTGCGGTGAATAAAGTGGACAAGGAGACTGTACCAAATCTTATGGCAGGTGTTAAACGAAAGACCCGGCAATTCGCATTCGGTATAAAGGAAGCTTAGCTGAATATTTCTCCTGTATTCTGTATTAACTGAACTTGAAAAAAGTTCAAGAATTTGACTTATTAATAAAAACTTTGATCGACTCACACACATGACTGTTTGACCAAATTTTGATCGGAACACCCTTTAATTACTTCAACTAGTCTTTAAGCGGCCAACATAGGCTAGAGCTTCTAAAGTATTGGTCTTAGTAGAGGTACTGTTGGGAAAGGGTCTAGTTTTGACAACCAAGCTGTCACGCAGCTCCAGCAAGATACCCTCGAAAAAAAAATTTCTTGTCATCACGGTTGAACACCTCTTTACCTTGAACGCACGCATTCCATGCCTTTGGTACACTTTTTGCACATTTAATTTTGATTTTCATTTTGCTAGCCACATTTTGCACAGAAAGATTGGCAACCACCTTCTTTTCCATTTGGCGGGACCATACTTTACGGTTTGTTCCGCTTCCAACCTTCCGATCCACAGTTCGATACCCAGGGAGCTGCTTGGAATCTGCTTTGACGTTTGTTCCATCACCCATATCCACGCAGTGAAATTTTTTTAGTTATTTGTCGTACAGTTCGAATACACCCAGTAAACACAAGATCGCATATAATAACGGATATGAGTATAACGTGGAGGCGATATGCGTACATTTAGCATGGAGTTAAATGAACGAATGAACGTATATCGCCTCCACGTTGTACTCTTATGCGCTATCATATGCGATTCTGTGTTGATTGGGCAGTGCCTATTTGGGAATTTCATTACCTCAACACCTAATATTCTGCCACATCCTTCACTTTTTGAACGAAAAAATACGACCAATTGACGCTCAATCATCTTAAACATTAGCATTTCACTGTGATTTGAAGTTGTTGGCGGCAAACAACCGGAAACCAACCGGTTTCCGATTAACAGTCAACCGAAGCCGTTTCAAAACGCTGCTTATTTCGACCGCGGAACTCTGGGTGATGTTACAAAACGGCCTCAAATTTCAATCAATTTTCTGTTGCTTTTGACTCACTTTCGTCAAATGTATAGTCACTCAAATTTGAGTAAATGTAACTCCAATTTACAACTCGACAAATCAAAAACATTCGGCTGATTTTAGTCGATGCTTTTGATTTGCTGACTTGTCCATCCCAGTTAAGTTTACTCAAATTTGACTGACTCCTCTTTTGACAAAGGTGAGTCTAAAGGATTCAAAATTAAGGTCAATTTTCGGCCGTGCTGCCATGATGTGACATAGACGGATTCTCCATACTTTTGTGCAAAATTTTGAAAACAATGTTAATGTGTCAGAAAACCGTATTTTAGACGTTCACGTACGCAATAAAAAATGTGTGGAGTTAGTGCATCTTTATATTGATAAATAAAAAGAGATATTGCTTATAAACCATGGCTAGATTTAACTGTACGCATACCTTAATTCAATTTGTTGTATAACCAAACCTCAGCTGGTCCAACTCGAAAAGCAACATTCATTCTTAAACAAACAACCTTTATCGGACTTACGCAAAGTGATTCATCATGCCCCGCGTAGCCAAACAACTTTCATCGAAACACGCGAGCATCCCTGCCTCATCATGCTCAACTAACAACCCCTCGTCCATCAACCAACCAGAAATCTGAAGCACTGTTGTTAATCGATCATCAACAAATTTCGGATAACCACTTGGATCGCCCGAAGAAATACAAACACGACGACAGCCGACAGACAAGTTGAATGACATACCCCGCACATAACGGGGGTACACAGCGTCGAAGATGACCGAAACGCAAACGGATGAACACGATAATCGGTTTATCGCGTTGAATCATAATGCTTTCGAAGCAACATCAACACCCCATTCAGCCACACGGCGAACGACGTCGGTCGGACGGTCGGTCGGACGGTTGGTGTGTGGAGTAAGGCAGATCGTAAAACTGAAAAAGTGTGGCATCCAAATTCAGAAGAATGTGGTCGTCGCGTGTCGGAAGTCTGAAACCGACCCCGATCGTCGATGCTCAATGCAAACACTCTCCTCTAATGACTCGCCGACGCCGTTGGGCTAGAATGTCTAATTGACGCCATCCTTCCTTGAGAGTAGTGTTTAACCTCCAATTTGGAGAGCGACGATGAAGATCGATTGATTGAGATTGGTGAGTACCCACTTGGGCCGTTTTGAAGAAGGTGATGAACAACGCGGATCATTTTCGATCGATGATATAATACTCCGCTGTCAGATTGGGCATGTGTTTGTTTGACAAAACGATTCCGAGGTTGATCGGACTGTCGGATCTGTGTCGCGATGGCGCGATGGAGGAAAAGTGCAGGAATGGAGATTTTCCCTTTTGGCACTGATTGACTCGGCAACAACGCTGGAAATGACTTCCTCATTGCGACTTAACGCTTCAATCCGCGCGGAGAAAACCAAACGACCCAGCTAATGAATGCATTTGCACGAGCCGATTTACCTACATACCGGAATCGCAAAATCGCGATGAGATTAGTGTCTGGTCGTCGTCGTCGTCGTCGTCGTCGTCTTCGTCGCCTGAGGTGGTTCGTTGACCATGTCGTTCACAGGGATGAAGTTCTGCTGCGCAATTTGCAATAACGCACACATGGCAGTTTATTACCGATAAATTGGCAAATATTGTCTATTAACTTCGCGTAACAGTTTGTCTAAGAGTAAGTGATAAAATTACATCGTGTCAGTAAATCGAAGTACGAAGACCTCGAGGTATGCAAATATACGGTGCGGATTGTGTCCATGTCAACGCATCTCGTAACGCATGTAGCATGAGGTGGTTCAATAAAACGATCGACGATGGCTAACCTGGGGATCGAAATAAGGAAGCTGCTCGGGTGCGCATTGCTGGCTTGGATGATGCTTAGATGAAATATGCTTTACAACCGGTTTGGTTTGCTTCTGTCGCGGTGCAATCAGATATTGCTTGCGCTTGTTATCGAGGCTTTACGTCACGGTACTGGTAATTCCTTGATGTTTACGTTCTATGGTTGGATGAGGGAGGTCAACCAGTGGGTTCAGTTCACCAAGCTCGAATTGCAAGGAATTCAGCGAGCTATTTGTGAACGACGAGCTATGTTATCTCATAGATGGTACCGTGCGAATGTCAATTTGGTAGTTGAGTAAATGCTGGTGTTTACTCGCGTGGTTTCTACTTTTATTTGACTAATATAATACATTATTGGCGCACCACGTAGAAGAAAAAAAAGTGCAAATATATTTGAATACTCTGCTTTCCAATATTTGACGACGTCTGTGCAACTAGATGAGAGGGTGAGTAGATTAAGTGGTGTGCATTTTCCTATTGACGAGCATGTTTTAAAAACTCTCAACTAGCATTATATGCTGAGTTTATAGTTAACGGTCAAAACTTCAACCGCGTGAAAAGTACATTCAAAATTTAATAAATTTATAATAAAAACATGTGTTGTTCTTTGCAACAATTTTAACCACAAAAACTAGTTGGGATGATAGTTTTGGATCGCAGCAAGCGCTGCCCGTGGACGGTTGAGCATTTGAAAACTGTCTAGGTTTTTTTGTCGTTTTCAGTGCTTGTGAACTTTTAAGTAGAATTTCTTTTCGAATGTTTTTTTTTACCAGTGATTTTCATTCCAGTGCATTTGTGCGCGATTGTTTTATTGTTCAATTCTTTGTGCGCAATTACAGTCATGCTGTTCGTTTAAAAATGGACGAGGTGTAAATATTTGCCGCATAGCGGAGTGCTTCTCCTGTAGAGACAATCATGCATCCTTCAGCATCACAGGGGACGGCTTGCCATACCAAATTGACATTGAAGCAGCATCAAGCAATTCAAGCAATCGTTAAAATTCCATCATGGCAATCTTGGCTTCTTTGACAAGCATTCCTAAACTAAACTTCTAATAAACTCAAAATGACAATTGATCTAGGCCGTGAGTATCTTTCCAACAACCAGAAGCAGTTTTATTCGCAGAAAGGGATTCAGGCCGAACCGACTGTTGCATATACGCCTCAACAAAACGGCGTCGCGGAAAGGTTCAATGCTGATCGATTCGCATGTTCCCAAAACAATGTGGTCGGAAGCTGTCCTTACAGCAGTTTATCTGATAAACAGAAGTCCTACCGCCGCCCTGTCGAGAAACCTAACGCCGGCTGAGTGTTGGTACAGCGAGAGGCCAAGTCTGAAAAAACTCCGTGTTTTTGGTTGCAAAGCGTTCGCATGGATCCCTTGCCAGCATAAAAAAAAGTTGGATGCAAAGAGTATCGAAGTCGTCATGGTTGCATATGCTCCCAACGGCTATCCGTTTGTGGGACCGGAAGTGCAGACGAATCATATTTGCCCGAGATGTAAATTTTCATGAAACCAGTTTTCCTTATGAAAAGAGTCGGGAAGAGCATGAAAAGATTCCACTAGTCGTACAGTACGAGTATGAAGAAAAAATGATTCAAGATTCAGATTCGTGGACCGAAGAACGTCAAATATTTCGTGAAGGCTCTCCCATTCCTGATGCTGAACCGCTGGCTGATGACGAAACTCTATTACAAGCGGTACACTGCTTACTAATGGTAGGGACGTTTTCGAGATGGATCAAACCGGGGCGCTCCCTTCGCAAATAGTACAACTTGAGTTCGATGGACAGCCGACGTTGAGGCGCAGCGAACGGGAGCGCAGGCTCCCCGGTAAGTTGTTGAATTTTTTCACTGGTTACAGAGCAACTTCTGGTGGATCGTATTTCACAGATACCCCTCAGTGCTACAGCGACATAGAGAGACGGGATGATCGAGCCAATTGGTTGGAAGCTATCAATGACGAACTTAGGTCCATGAAGGCAAACCGTGTGAGGGAGCTGACGTCCTGCCAGCGTGGTGTGAAGCCCCTTAAATCCAAGTGGGTATTCTGCGTGAAGGAATCTGAAGATGGTCATACTTCCCGTTATAAAGCCCGGTTGGTAGCAAAGGGCTACTTGCAACGTCACAGCGTGGATTTCGAAGAGACTTATGCACCAGTTGCGAAGCTGTCTACCATCAGGACCGTGCTAGCTGTAGGCGTCCGTAAGCAGTTCCATTTTCACCAGATGGACGTTAAAACCACGTTCCTACATGGAGATCTCAAGGAGGATATATACATGGAAATCCCGGAAGGCGTCCAGGCTCCACCGAATATGATGTGTAAGCTGATGAAATCCCTATATGGGCTGAAGCAATCAACGCGTTGCTGGAATAATAAATTCAACACCGAATTAATCATGCTGGGTTTCCGGCGATCTCGTCATGATTACTGCCTGTATATCCGAAGCGATGAAGATGATGAGCTCTACATCGTGCTGTATGTCGATGATCTACTAATCGCGGGAAGGAAATTGGTATCCATCGTTTGTTTAAAGAAGCAACTATCAACTGTTTTCAGCATGACCGATTGTGGAGACGCACATCATTTCCTGGGAATGAAGATCGCGTATGACCGGCAAGCTGGAATTCTTCAGCTTTCACAGCAGGCGCACGTGGAAAAGGTTCTGAACAATTTCGGATTGGCTGCATTTAAGCCCGCAAAGTCGCCTATGGAAAAAGGACTGAAACTACAACGAGAGGGGACACCTACAAGAGAACCCTATAGAGAACTGTTAGGCAGCCTAATGTATATAATGCTGAGCGTTCGCCCGGACATCTGTTTTTCAATAGGGTACCTGGGCCGATATCAACAAAATCCAACGGAAGCTCATTGGCAATGTTTGAAGAGAGTCGTCCGTTACCTAAATGGAAGTGCAAACGGCATACTGACGTTCCAACGCGGAAGTCTGTGTCCGGATACATCTTTAAGGTTTACCGTGGCCATTTCTTCAAGTAAATCCGAGTACATCGCTTTGAGTGCTGCTACTGCTGAAGCCCTTTGGCTGGCTGGAATTCTGGAGGTCATGCAGGTGAAGGATTCCAAAACACCTGTAACAATTTTAGAAGACAACCGAGGCTGTATAGGCATGGCAAGTAACTTGGAGACGAAACGAAGCAAACATATTGATGTTAAACATCATTTCATCAGGGATCATATCGCTGAAGGACGAATCCAACTGGAGGCAGTTAGTACTCAAGACAAATTAGCTGATATATTCACCAAGTCCCTGGATTCTGGAAGATTTCAAGAATTACGACGGTATTTAGGACTGTACGATTGAGAGGGGATGACATCGAAGCAGCTTCAAGCAATTCAAGCAATCGTTAACATTCCATCATGGCAATCTTGGCTTCTTTGACAAGCATTCCTAAACTAAACTTCTAATAAACCACACGTTAATTAATCAAGCTCTGCATTTATTAATGGAACAAATGAAGCATGAACATAAGTTACAATTTCCGGTGAGATCATTCTGATTATAATCCTCAAAACACAATATACTTTGATGTATAAACGCAATACCAATATCCATTTGATGTTTGTACTGTTTTTAATCGGGGATTGTTGTAAGTGAAAGTGACCTCGAAATGGACAAAAGTAACCAGGCATTCCAAAATGGGTCACTGGAATCCAACAGAGCTACCACTTTTTAACTCCCGAGCTAAACATGTATGTAGTAACAGAAAACTGTTCGTTTAACTGTAGACGTGTTTCGTCCATGAAAACACTACCGGACCGGATTTTCCTACATCTAAAAAGAAATCAGGAAGGTAGTGTTTTGATTGCTTTTTTTACAAAATTCAATGCTAAGATTCTAGTAACTACAAAATATGCGTTCTGCGAGTGAGAGTACGTATATCAAATGAAATTCAATTTTTTTCTACGGTGTATTTTCCTTCACAAAATACCCGCAGAGAATCAAACGATATGTTCTTTCATAATGAAGAAGAAATCATAGCTAGGTTTTCCTCTGAGGCAAAAGTGCATATGTATGAAGCTTTTGATCAGCGTGGTATTGACTTCATTCCCGGCCCTAGAAAACGATAGCATCTTACTTCCAGTTGTCCGAGGGAAAATTAAGCACTGCGATTGAATTTTTACAAAACAGCATGTTAAGGATAGAAACAAATAATCGAAATTGTTTTAAGGAATTGTTGTTTACCACCCTGGGCACTGGCAAAACCTTGAGGTAGTTTAACTTCAACTACCAGGTCCCAGGGCTGGTCTGGTTCTTTACCATTTTAGAAAGAAAAACACTAGTGTTGCCAGATCAGTGGTAATGCAGCCCGAAAGTGCTTCAGAAATTTCTCCAATAGTTGTTATCGATGAACATTATTATTTGGAGATGGCAATCAATGGTTAAGCACAGTATTTGCAAATATTTGAAATGTAGTATTTGATCATATAAACTCAGTTAAAAAGCTGAAATAGTTAATTATCACAAATGAGTAAACTTTTGGACGGCATTACCACATAGGGGAGCTGTTCCATTATTCATCTCATGATCCACTATTCATACTGATCGGAAATGTGGGTTTGATGTTTGAGTCAATCGATTCCTTCTGTTATTGAGTTGTTATTGAGCCTTGGTTTCAACAAAAAATAAAAATAAATAAAATTAATAAGAAAAAAATGGTAAGAAATCAGATCAGATCTTTTGTTTTCGAGTAGCACCAATCGAAGGGTGATGAGATTAAAATGGGAATGGTAACCCTAGATAGTATACTTGTATTGAGGTCTTTTAAGGTGAAGTGATTTGGTTTATATTATTCTAGCAACGAAGTATTGAAGAAAAATGCAGTTTAAGAGTACGCATCGGTCATGGACGATATGGCCGAATTGGAATTGGAACTAGAAGAAGGTACTAGAAATCAGCATACGTCGAGGCAGACCACACTAATAACAACCAATACAAAGGCAAGGGAACAAACCGAACAGAAGAATGAAGAAACAAATCATCGGTGAGATCGTTCATATTTTTCCTTCTTATTATTATGATAAAAGTCTCTCTATCACCCCCCCGCCCCCAACACACACACACACACACACACACACACACACACACACACACACACACACACACACACACACACACACACACACACACACACAAAGTACTAGACATCTATTAACATACTCTCGCCAGGGAACATATTGATCCGGAATGCCTCAAAAAGCTTGTCGAAAGTATGCCGACTGAAAAAGTTACGAAATGCCCACTTGAACTTGTAAACGTAACATTGACTGAGTAATAAAATAACATAAAGAGACGCAATGAACTCCTAAACTCTTTTAAAGGGCACTTTTCTCTCAGGAGTCGCATTAGTAAACCATAAAAATGATACTGTTGGGACTACTGAGACTTGTAACATCAGACATAACTAAAACTGGTAGAATTAAAATATCTCGACGACATAATGACAACTTATTTTTTATGCGAAAAAACAGCTAAAAAGACACATAAATGATGAACTAAACTACAAAAGACTGAAGAAAACACACTGACAAACTAAATAACACAAAGACGAAACGACACCATACAAAACAGTAGACATAAACATAACTGAGAGAGAGGGGAAGCAAACTTGAAAATGTACCATCTTTTGAGGCAGTGTCAACAGCGTCTCTATGGACGTCATGATCCTTGCACGGTTGTTGAAATGCTTCAAAAAGTAATTAAGTTATATCATTCTAACGCACAAGAAACAATACAATAGCTTATTACTTTTGGTTCGAGAAAACTGCTTTGGGAGACTCTCATAGTATATAAATGACACACTTCACGGACTGAACTACAAAAGACTACGAAAATTACGAAACGCCGTATTAAACTCTCCACTTGAATCGACCTGTCCGCATTGCTCACATCCTCCCCAACGACGGCAGTAAAGTATTGTGGACCTGGAAGGGTTTTTGAGTCCTCCTTTACATAGGTCTCATCGTCCATCAAAACGCATGCATCCGGACGCTGCAAAAGACGCGAATACAATTTCCGGGCCCTTGTTGCTGCTCGCTTCTTCTGTTCTGCACTTTGTTTCGAGATTTTCTGCTTCTTGTTGGTCTTCAGGTGGTTTCGCCTCTTGATACGCTGGATCATTCCGACACTCGTTCCTGCTTTTTTGGCCAAATCACGTATTGACATTGATTTGTTCTTCATGATTAGAGATACCACTTTCTGCTCCAGTTTCGGGTTGGAAGAACCGGGTTTTCTGCCTCTTCCTGGTAGCTCATCCAAAGTATAGTGTTCCCCAAACTTATTGATGATGGTTTTAACACTCGCATGATGAATTCCAAGCCGCTTCGCCAATTTTCGCATAGTAATACCCTTCTCCCTTAGCCATGTGTCCCGAACCTTAATTTTCACTTCCTTTTCAATACGCGACATTTTGAAAACCGCAGAATTTGAACCGCACAAACAAGTAAACAAAAGAAAGCTGACAGTCAAACGCACAGCATGCAGTGTTCAGAGCATGAAAAACCATCACAAATACATGCGTACAACGCAAATGCATGTGGATAGCTTATATTCGATACACTCCTTAAGCCACAATTTCCGGTGAGATCTATCTTATTATAATCCACAAAACACAATATGCTTTGATGTATAAATGCAATACCAATATCCATTTGATGTTTGTACTGAATTTATGCGGCGCTTGTTGTTAGTAAAAGTGACCTCAGAATGGACTTAAGTAACCAGGCATTCCGAAATGAGTCACTGGAATCCAACAGAGCTATCACCTTTCAACTCTCGAGCTTAAAAGGTTTGTAGTTTTTAATTTGTTTTGTTACCTTAAATGTTGTTTGCTACTTGAAAGGTTATTAATTCCTACTCCGTTTGAAGGTACTCAAATTGTTGTTGTGTTGTGTAGTGAGTTGTTTTTGTGATGTAGGTAAAAACTTAAACAGCCACGAATATCTGTTTCCTTGATCCTTGTTAAGCAATTTTTTGGATTTTTTTTTTTGTGGATTGCTATGCTTTCCACTACTTTTAATTTACAAGGGTTTGTGATACTTATGTCTGAAAATTTGTATGTTATTTAAGATTAAAAAATGTTCTTCGATGAATATAAAGGGTGTTTCGATCAAACTTTGGTCGACTTAAAGTTGACGCATTTCCTTTCATCGTGCATTAAAAAAAATTGGCACACCCCTCATTCTGAAGATGTGTGCGTGTAGCATCATGCCTTTATTTTGATTTTGAGATTAGCACTTCAATTATCAAAATGTCGTCGAAGGAAGAAAAGCAACGCATCAAAATTTTGCACGTGCATGGCGAAAATCCAAACTACTCTCACGCCAAGTTGACGAAATTGTTGAATTTGGCTAAATCAACTGTTACCAACGTATTAACAGTATTTGGTGAACGTTTGTCGACAGCCAGGAAAGCTGGATCGGGTAGAAATCGAAAGCAGGAGGCCACAGCGACGACAAAAAGAGTTGCCCACTGTTTCGAGCGGAACCCCAACCTCTCCGTCCGAGATGTCGCAAAGAAGCTGGGAGTGGCACCTTCAACCGTTGATAGAGCTGAAAAACGAGCTGGACTGTCGACTTACAAGAAAGTGATGACTCTAAATCGCGACGATAAACAAAACACGTCGGCCAAAGAACGATCGCGAAAGTTGTACACGACGATGCTGACAAAGTTTGATTGCGTGGTACAGGACGATGAAACTTACGTCAAGGCAGACTTTGAACAGCTTTCTGGACAGGAATTTTATACGGCAGATATTTTCAAGCACATTAGACTGTCAAAGTTCACGAAGAAATATCTGGTGTGGCAGGTCATATGTACCTGTGGCTTGAAAAGAAACGTTTACATTGCGACCGGAACCGTCAACCAGGAAATTTATCTGAGCGAGTGCCTACAAAAATGTGTACTGCTTTTCCTGAAGCGACACAATTGTTCCGTTCTATTTTGGCCGGATTTGGCATCTTGCCATTACGGAAAAAAGGCCATGTAGTGGTACATACAATTAAATCACTCTGCTTTGAATCAACAAAATATTTTGTTGCTATTCAATACAAGGTTTCTAATTGTTTCAACTCATAATAAAGTAACAAGTCAATTCAAAAATTTCATTCAGATCAAACCAATAAAATTATGTAAAGTAATCACTGCTGAGTGATATTAATTTTTATAATATTTGATCTATAACAAACAAATTTATTTTGAAACTCAAATGACTGATTTATTGTTTCTCAATGTTGACGACATGGCCATTTTTTGGCTCTGCCTCTGCCTCTGATAATGTTCCTAATGTAAGTTTAATTATAATATATTATACTATGATGGATAGATAGATGTATAGATTTACAGCGAGTTATTCTCTTATTAGTTAAATTTCAGTGCTGACGTTGATCTTTTCCGGTCAAAGTCTTTGTCTAATCAGCGTCTTGTAGATGGTTAACTTAATGCCACGGCGATTTTTATTTGGCCGGAGCGACTTCCGGAGTCCTCCCTCAGCTCAGTCGGTAAAGGCGCGGCTACAAAGCAACATCATGCTGGAGGTGGCTGGGTTCGATTCCTGGTCTGGTCTAGGAATTTTTCGTTAAGGAAAATTTCTCGACTCCCTGGGCATAGGGTATGATTGTACTTGCCACACAATCATACTAATGCAAAAATGGTACTTGGCATCGAAAGCTCTTAATTAATAACTGTGGAAGTGCATTTAGAACACTAAGTTGAGAGCAAGCAATAAGCTTATTGTGAAAGCAATAAGCTTGAAATGCTAAAGAAGAAGAAGAAGTTTTCCGGAGTCCATAGTAGGCACGATATCCTGCCAAAATGAGAAAATAAATAATTATTTTGAACAATCAAACACGACTTCTTTCAGTTCTATATATCATGAAGTTTTATCTCAATTCAATGGTTTTGTTGTATTAGTTCATCCATGTTCATTAATTCTACAAATGCGTTTTGTAGTTGATTCCCATTTTGATTGTTATAACTACTTTTTTTTGCGTGTATGCTACGTTCAATTGGACAAGAACCCTCCCAACACGCCAGAGCTCCGCCCAATCGAACAATATTGGGCCATCGTCAAGCGGAACCTTAAGAAGACTCAAAAAACTGTTGTGAGCGAGAAACAGTTCAAGGCAGAACTGGCGTTCTGCGGCGAATAAAGTGAACAAGAAGACTGTTCAAAATCTTATGGCAGGTGTTAAACGAAAGATCCGGAAATTTGCATTCGGTGAAAAGGAAGCTTAGATGAATATTTCTCCTGTATTCTGTATAAACTAAGCGCGAAAAAGAAAAAGAATTTGACTTATTAATAAAAACTTTGATCGACTCACACACATTACTGTTTGACCAAATTTTGATCGGAACACCTTATACATTGGGACAACACACATGTATTTTTAACTTTGTTAACTCAAACCGTATGTACAGATGCTTTTGTGGCTACTCACCAAATGGCAAAACGCACAGGCTTAAAACGGACCGAGAACCTATTTTTCTTTTCTTTTTTTTTTAAGCTAAACATGTTTTTTTCTGACAGAATTTTTTTTCTTCACTTTTTGTGATGGTAAGTTATATTTTAATTTCATATGTGTAATCTTTTCTAGCACCGTACAACCCAGAAGATTTTTACACCTTCAGATGGTGGTAGATGTAGTTGTTGATTTTCATAAAGTGCCTGAGAAAAAGTACATCAATACTCTAGAGACACATCTAAAGAAAACCCAGAAATTCTTCGGAAAAGAAACAAAAATAATTTAAACAATATCAATGCCATCACATTCTAAAGCTCGATTCGCTAGAAATCTGGACTCAATGCTTTTTCGACGGAGCACCTAGTGGGCGGTTCTCGAATGTTTTGACAGTAGATTGTTTGAGAAGTTTGACATGGAAGCCGTACAACGTTTCTGTTCCGACATAAAACGGAAGCTTCGCCGTACAGCCAATTATGGACCAGGGGGCGACCCCGGTGTAGTGGTTAACATTCATACCTCTCACGCCAAAGTCACGAGTTCGAATCTCACCCCCGGACAAGTTACGAAAATACCCAAAAAGGTATTTGAGTGACTACGACGGGAGATGAACCAACCCAGGGCTGAAAATCTCGATAATCAAGAAGCTAAACTAAACTAAACCAATTATGGACCGGTTTCAAATGTTCGCTATTTTTCTTAACAATGGACAATGTATCTTTAATTTTAATTAATCTGCTCTTCTTCAAGCATGTTTGTCTTTTTTTGACAGCTTGAGAAAGAAATTTCAAAATTTTAGTTGCCACCCGTTACTGTTCAGAAGAATGCACAGTAAGCATCGAAGTGGAACTTAAATTCAACTACATTGGAGACTATGGATCTAAATGTTCAAACCTAGGACTCTCGGATGGCAACATTGCCATGAAATACAATTCAACAAAAGCACCGTCCGATTCTTATCGTGTCAGTTAGCAGCTAACCCGGAAACAGAACAGTTTGGCCAAAACACGCGGTTATATAGAGTGGTTCTTACGAGGTACCCAGGATGCATAATGATGGACGTCAAAATGTATGTAAAGATGAACTTTGGGCAGCTTCCTGGGCAAAAGTTGTATGTAGCTACGGCTCTAACTGTATTAAACACATATGAATTGTTTTGCTGACAAGTTTGCTAGAAAACTGGCAAGCGGTTCACAGTTGCGGACAAAACATATTCAAGTTTTCGGTAGAAAGGAGTCTATGAACTCTAAACTCTACAAAAGCGAGTGCATAGAAACACACACATTCACAACGGCATTGTAAAGTATTGGCCAGATTTGGCAAGCTGCCACGACTATCGAGCGACACTTCCGAGAGATAAAGAGAGTTCAAAAGTTGGTTGAATCCACGGAATTGTTGTCAACTTGCTTTAACAATTCACGTCATTCAACTAATCAATCGTTGAGAAAAATGGCAATTAGCTTTAAAGCAGCAAACAGAATCCACCAATCACGAGAAAGCATTCCAATAATTTATGTAATGCAAGACATCTTTCATAATGACCACACTCGGCTTGCTTCCGCGTACAAATTTGCCACCCTTCCCGGAGCATGTCTTCCCATCCAACGGATTTCAAGACAGTAGTAATCAGCGCAGCCATCAAGAAATGGCAATTAGCCCCATCATCGCCGAGTGGAACAAATGAGCCAATTTCCAAATGGGCCAATAAAACAAACGAGCACCCCTTGCTCGATTCGCAACAACTCCGTCACCCGGTTGGTCCCCGTCGAAGTGGGAAGGTGGGAATTAAATAATGATCCAATCCGAAGTAGATCGATTGCCTCAACTGAGGAAAGGCACATGACAAATGTGACTACCGTCGTCGTCGTCGTCGTCGTCGTCAAGCGTCGATACGGCCGAGACCACCTGGGAACCATTTAATTATATCAGTCGTGTCAAATGGCTACTGGTGATACCATAAATCTCACCCTGGCTATGGCTGCGTTCAGCACGCAAGTTTATAGCGACGAGCAACAGGTGGACTTAAGGGGCGGAAATTCGATTTGTCCCCCCGGTTTGAGCCATAATCACGTCCACTGAAGCATGAGAGCAGTTCCGCATTCGGTGGTTCCTAATTGATTGGAATTTTTTTCGAAAGTGAAATCGGCAACCTTCCTTGAAAGTGAAGTTCAGGGCAATGATCGCCCAAAAATTAAAAAAAAAATAAGAGATCAATAACAGAATGAAAGCGAGTGTATATTGCATCCCATAAAACAACTCAAAATAACCCAGCGTCAGATTATTTTAATTATCAATTAAAACCGGTCTGGGAGGTGTGTTTTTTGTTGATCATGAGCCAAACCGAAAAATAACAACTCGATCTCGATCAACAATCGGATGCTGCTCAAAAACACCACCACCAGAGGACCCATTCGAAGGCATTCACCCAATTGTAGGTTACCGAGAGTGAAAGTAGCCATTCTTCGAGTCTGAGTTGGAGTTTTGCGCAAGCATTTAAGCACACATCCGTCGCACGTTTATTTGCCTCTTCGGAGTCTCAGAAATAAGCGAGAGCGAATGGGATGATGATGGAGGCTTAAAGACCCGTTACGTCCATGGTCAGGGTCTTGCTGCTACTTCTTCCCCGCAACGGACTTTTTTAAGCGCGATCATGCCGAGGTATTTCGCTTCTTTATGTTTCTGTTCGGAGGTTCCTACAACCTGTCCCGTTTTATTTATTTTTTCTTCGGATGCCCGGAGCCGGTTGGATTGTATCTCGTGCCGGGAAGGCGGAGGGAACTTTCGCTTTCAGATCTACGGGTTTTGCGCGTGCGTTTGCGGTGTGGCATTCTTGTGCGTGAGGGGAAACGCGAACTAGGCTAGCGAATGGAGGGTTAGAGTGTATTATGATGTCGGAAATGCACGATCGGTGTGGTTTACCTCAATCGAATTGAACCCAGCTATAACATGATTATTCAATTTGAATGACAGGGATTCGAGCAGGTTTCGGTGCAATCGTGGGATCGTGTCGAAACTTTGATACGATTTACATCAATTAAGGAATGACAACAATCGACAAACGGGACTGGTTTATCATAGATCTTGTTACTCAAAGTCCTAGGTAGTTTGATAAGGTATGTGGTGATGAAGAACTACAGTTTTGTACAATAGGAGGATGAATCACTATGTTTGGGAGTCTCTGTGATTGCTCTGATACATCAAGAATGTCTCTAGGTTTTTGCACATAACGTCTGCATTCAATAAATCTCGATAATTTATTCAAAACGACGTAGGGGAAGGTGCTCTAAAGTGGGTCTATGGATCTAGTATTCGGCCTATGCTTAAAATTCGAAGTCAATGTTAATTCACTATTTTTACCCTGAAAATCAAAAATATACAGTAGTATTGTCTCACTGACATATCAATATGAAGAAAAATTAATGAAAGGTAATTTTTAACGATAGGCTGAACTTTAGATCCATAGACCCACATTAGAGCTCTTCCCTGATAAAAAATTACCCTAAACGAACGAACATAAATCCTTCAATCATGTCTTTAATGGTTTGGATGATACTCCAAATAGGACGTAAAGAAAAATAACCATACGAAATTTATGGGGGTTTCCCCTATCTGATTTTATAAACAAAAAGGGGAAGAAAGATTCAAACGTTAAATTCTTGAAACCCTTGGAATTTTCATGCAAACTAGGCTACCAACACAAAGAACATCATTTCCCTAACATAATGGTGATGCTAGTGTCCGTGGGGGTGCTGAGAAAGAAATTTACATATGAATCTTTTCTCCTTTTTTCTATTTACAAAATCAGATACGACGTTTTGAATAAGTTGTCGAAAAATAGACGATTTTCGTTGATATTTTATGCGACTATCCTGCCACCTCGTGATGAATCCGTCTATGCATCGTCAATCATAGTACTCCGGTTGTTTGTAGTCAAATTTTGACAGCGACATCAGTTGTTTTGCAGAAGCTATAGTGAAAACAATCAAAAACCTCCGTTCGATGGTATGTTCTTACTAGCGCCGGCGTCCCAGAGTGCAGAAATTCGCCATCTTGGTGCAATTCGTGTCGATGAAACACAGCAGATCCAGCATCTACAAGGAAATAGCATCGAGAGGAAGCCTGGCTCCTGCCGCCTAACGTTCATGCGTGGCCAGAAAATCCAGCGAAGCTGAAGCGTAAAATCGCGATGATTTTCTATCATTCTTGAGTCGCGAGGCCGGTGCAATCGGACAAACCGTCAAAAAATACCGTCCAGTCAATGCGTCATGCAAAAGCGCAGGTCCATGCAGTCTCAGAGAAGCAGGCCACTACCCAGAAGCAACGGCTGAACAATGGTCATGGAGATTTTCACGGCGAAGATGGATGATGAGCCAATGACTGACAGGGATCCGGATATTTCACGTTCTTCACCAAGGAGAAAAGCAGTGAGGTCGGCAACTACAAGTTCCCGAAGTAGGTTCACATGTGGCTGATCATCAGTGGGAAAGAAATGTCGAAACCACTGCTATTTTGTTCGGGACTAGCTGAAAAGGCAGAGATTTACAGTACCAAATGCCTGCAAAGGTCGTTGGAAGGAAACGATCGCCTGAACATCACTGTTGTACTGAAAAACTCGAACCCTTTGAACGTTCCCCAGATGCAACCAATCGAGCATGTCAGGGCCAATCTCACTCGCAGGATCCATTCCAACAATGTTGTGGTCAAATCCGAGAAGCAGCTGATCGAAAAGACGAATATGGAGCTGAACAATATCCCAACATCGTTCTCTTCTATGGCTATGAACAAGGTAGTGGTTAACTGCTATAAGGTCAGGGGTTGAAAGTTTTTTTGTAAAATGAACAATAGATGGAAATTTGTGTCACGTTATTTTTCGTTGTATTTTTTTTAGTTCCTTCCGAATGGTGGCAACCCCGGCGTAGAGGTTAACATCCATACCGCTCACGCCAAAGTCACGAGTTCAAATCTCACCTCCGGAGAAGTTACGAAAATACCCCAAAAAAGGTATTTGAGTGACTACGACGGGAGATGAACCAGCCTAGGGCTGAAAATCTCGATAATCAAGGAACTAAAAAACTTAAAAATTCCTTCCGATAATTATCTATTTGTTTTTCATGCTGACTCTTAAAATAGACCAGAGGTATTCATCCCGATTCTGTATTCCGACGGATTTGTGTTTCGTTCGGAACTGACATTTCGTTCGAGTTTGAATTTTGTATTCCCCATTCCGAACGTTTTGCTCCCTTTGTTCGTTTCGATCCGGTTTGGATCGACTTATTTGCGAAAGTTTTCGAAAAATTCGAAATTTCAAAAAAAAAAGATGGCGCCGGTCGGTTTGCTGAAATTTGAGTTTGATTTCAAATATCATAGTTTTCGGTATGGATAGATTCTCAATGAGAAAAAAATTTGATTTCGTCAATGAATATTGCATTATTACCGACTTTGACGGAACGAGCGAGAAGAGAACGGATTACTTCGTAATCACTGGAGGAACCACCGGGAGTCATTCGATTTTATGAAGCTTTCAGATAATGCGTAAGTATCCATTCAACTCAGAGACTCAATATTTCTCTACTGACTGTATGTTGTAAATTCTTAGGTTTATCATAAACTTCCACCAGAGCAAAGAAGCCTTTCGGTACGTTTTAGGGGAAATTGAAAATGATTTTTCCAACCTTAGGATATGTGGGCTATCCGTAAAGGTGAAGTATGGTTGCGATTCTTCGCGGAAGGAAAATACCAGAATGAAGCACGACAAGATTTTCACATTGCGATTGCACAGCCCACATTTTTTAGGGTACTATCTAAAATGCTCTAAAAGAAATTTTAGCGCAGTCACTTTGTTCAAAATGGATAAACCTTGACATTCCGGAAGAAGAACAGTGGCGTACAAAACCTTACTTCTATCAAAAATCAGCGATTCCAAGAATAATTATGGGCGTGGATGGAACCCACAAAAAAATCATTCTTCCTAACCAAGATAGGCATCGGTTGAACAATCGCAAGGGGTTCTATAATCTGAATGTTCTTATTGTAAGTATTACGCGGTAGTTAAATTAATAAAATGAATTAAGATTCTATATTTTTTAAAGTTTGTGATGATCAGCAGGGAGCTCACCATGATTTCCATATTTGGTGAGTAAGTCCTTCACGAGCTTACTTCGTGCAGCTACATAAAAACGAGGAAATGAATACTAAGATTCTTGGTAATTTTTAATTTAAATTTTCAAACATCTTAAATATAGGTATTGCATTATAAGATTGTTATTCACTGTTGGTACCCAGAATTCCTTCCACGGTTGCAGCTAGCACTGTTAAATTAACTGCTTGCTTCTCCAGCTAAGATAGATGAATCAACTTGTTGGGTCCTCCACCCGTCGCTCTTTGCTCTCTCTCTTGTTCTGAGCGAGATTCCGTTTTAACGACAATTTGTATTCTGCCCAAACATCAGGGGGCTAGTACGTTGTGTTTGTGTTTCGGTGTGTCGAAAGGTGTTTCTGTGTTTCAACATATCTGGGAATACTACAATTGAAAATGTATGCCAAAAAGCCATGGATTTTTTGACGTTTAACCCACGCACTTTAACGCATTATCTGAGCGCAAGCGAGAGGGAAAAAAATCAGAGAGAAAACAAACGCTTCGTGTAAGTGATGCCAGAAATGAATTTATCATTCAGGAGGTGGCGAGTGTGTTTGCAGTGTGTTTTTGAGGGTTTTACCAAATGGTGGCCGAGTAACTTACCCCCTGCCAGACATGCAAGAAAATCACAAATTCGTTATTATTTTAGTATTTACATTTTCACAACCAGTGCCGTCGCGGATTGGAGGTCCCAAACTGATCACTTCTGCTGTGAGATTTTCCCAGAATGGCCCGGAATTCCCACGTGAGAATCTTTTCGAAATTACCGGTTGTTGCTCCCACATCAGCACCATTGCTTTTTTGTGGCCGTTTTGTCTTCTTTTTTTACCCTTTTAAATGAATACAACATAAATTTGGTAGATTAAATGAAGACAACATAAATTTGGAGGTGGAACAAAAATTAAAATAAAATAACATTTTTGCAAACCACCAGGTCCGCAGCAAAAAGTTATCGGAAGAAAATCGACTCAGAGCAGCGACTTGAACGTAAACAATAATGAGTCTGACGTTCGAACAGTTTAAACGTAAGAATTTCGAAAAAAAAGCAGCTCGAATGAATGATTTACGAAGTCAAAAAAAACTCGAACGAATTGATGAATGGGATTTCTCAAATCGATCGAAATACAGAATCAGGGTGAATATGACCCAAAAGATCTTTAGTTCATAAAAATCAAAAGTCTTTCATTTAACGCCTGACCACGTTAAATTTTGGACACCAAAATAATAGCAGCAACAGCAAAATTCTGAGATACGCCTGCCGTGACGATTCTCCACTTCCGCTTAACTGGGACCAACTTCTCTATTGGGCGAAGTTCTGGACAGTTTGGTGGATTGGCTGTTTTTGGCACGTGTTAGACCTCTTGAACCTTATATCATTCCAGTACGGATTTCGCAAACCAAGGCCAAGGCCAAATCAGGCCAAAACAGAGCTGGAGAGTCGTGGCTTCTGATAAACGGTAGCAACTGTTTTTGCAGACATTCTTTCTCGTTCACATCCTTATGGATAGTGCCGGTAGAGACGACACTTTTAGATTTTCAACCACAACTACACAGAAAAAAATAATTAATTTTAACAAGCGCGTAAAATTTCCTCTCGTTTAAATCCAAGCCAAAGGAGGCGTATACAACGAAATTGTTTGCAATCTTCCATGCATCATACAACAATGTTGGTAATCTTTCATACAACAGGCTAGATTCAGGCGTTATCGGGCTAAAATTTACATGATATATCCCATTATTTTCTGCCAAATCTAGCATTCCCTTTATGTGCATTAGATAACGCAGAAAATTCAATGTTTCTTTTTATCTGTGTACATATGGCCTGTCTAATAAAATACTTCTTAGGGAATCGACTGTAAATACCATGCTCAGACGTTACCGGGAAACACTAACGTCATATTGAGCAAAACAAAACAAGCGTAGAAGTGGAACATGCACAGAAAATATAACATAGTTTATATTACGATAATCGAAGGACTCGCAAATTTAATCGATGTTGTCTGCAACGAAACTGATTTGTACTATTTATGAAGCTACTTTCGTATTCAATGACACATTTTTTCACACAGAAAGGATATTCGTGCATTGCAGTGCTGAAGTGCTCGACACTGAAAAAGTCTGTAACCGAAATAGGCCTGTTAAGAAGGGCGCGTCACTCTCACTGAAACTGTTGGAGTAGAATTCAGAGCATAACAATCGAATCGGTAGGATAAAGAAAATGATACTGTTCATTCCCTCGTAGACTCAGGCAGTCAATCAAACCATCATCCAGTTTCCAGCTTGAATGATACCCTGATGCTCTCTCCCAACCCAGTATGTATCATATATAATGTAAATAATATGTCATAATGTGCAATATATGTAGTATTTAATAGAGCAATGAAATACACTAGAATATTTAATTAAAATATGATTTTATCATTTTTATATTCATCTAATGAATCAAACAATTGGGCAGTTGAAGGATTAGTTAGTAATGTTTGTTGTAGTTATTTAACGTAAGCAAACATTATTAGAAAACGAAACCGATCCTTCAGGTGCCCAATTGTTTGATTCACCGTAGGATGAATATAGGAACAATGAGATTAATATGGGGGCAGTTTCCCTAGTTGGAATTTGTCATCCTGTTATTTTAATATAGTTATAATTAAAATAATATGATGAAATACTTAAAATAGTAATAATAGGCATATGATAATAATATGCTGCTTGGTGCCTCTTTACAGCTCAATCATTGGTAGATGAATGTAACTCCGGAATTTGAAGGTTATTTCGCAATTAAATGAAGTATAAATATCCATAAAACATTTAATTATACACTAAACAATAGAAAAATATGTATGTATTTATGACATATGGATAAACGTAATCAGCAGAATTGAAAAGCATTTATTAATTATAATAATATCCAATTATCTGAATTAATAGAAAAGAAATTTTAGCTACAATGCAACAAAATAGCTATACTATCTGGAATCAACTTCCTTGCAACCTTGAAGCAGTTATTTTTTTTAATTATTATTATTATTATTATTATTTTTAATAATAATTTTAATGTGATTATAATAATATACCATGATGATATGATGAAAATAATACGATGTTGTAATGAAATACTAAATAATGTAGTATGTAGCCCTTGCGAAATGTCAAAAAAAAAATTGGGCTCAATACAGAAAATGTAGGGGTACGCTACATGATTTAGAAATTTCAAACGCTAGATGCTGATTTTGGAAAGTAATAGCATTTTTTAAATTCATTCCGGGTCATATTGACTCCGATCCCTAAAGAAGGTTATTTGAACTAAGATATAATTCATACTCTATTAACTTCAATAAAGTTTTTAAAAAATCGATCCTAAATTTTTTCCATTATTTTAGCAATCAATAAATAAGAATCAGAAAAAAAAACATCATGACTTATTTCTTATTTCAACTTTTTTTTTCTCCTATCATAAATTTCAAAAACTGAAATAACCTCAGCATGACGTTTATGATCGCTTTTTTGGAAACATGAATGGTTTAAACAAATAATCAAAAGCTAGACAAATCTTCGAATGTTCGACGGAAGTAATATGATGAAATGTTAAAAAAAAGTCATGGAAATGAGCCAATCTCAATTAAATCACACAACAGCACGTCATTCTTAATCCCATACAACCAACCGCTCATTAAAAAGATAGTGGCCAACTTCGACAACCATCCTACGTCCCACTGTTATCTAACCTCCCTATTATGCCCGAAAAACCCACGTAACATAACTCACCTTTTACATCGAGATTCCACACCTCTCTCTCTCTCTCTCTCTCTTTTTCTCTTTCTCCTTCTTCTTTCTAAACCACCGTCCGCAAGAACCGTCAACGGAAAGTGAATCTCTCGACAGCGAAAAAAAAGAAGGTTCGTCTCTTATAATTCGTATTTTCCCCTTCTGTCTCACCAGTCACGATTTTCCACTAAAACCTGGGAAAACAATCGAAAATTCCGTAGCTCGTTTGTTTATCTTTCGCCACTCATAGTTCGCCAGTCCGGGTAACCCTTTCTTTCTCCCCTTCACCAGCAGATTCACCCAGCGACTCGAAAATATGTGTCACTTGAGGCCTTCACTCAAACAACCAATTTACCATGTAAAAACTGCCGCTTCGTCGCTCTTTCTATTTCTTTCGGTATGTATGTTTACTTCCTCCGAGCGTTTGCTTTTCTCTTTCTTCCGTCACTGCACTCTCTGAACAACACACTGCACTAGCTGCTGCAACTTAATGACAAAATAATGCACACAACAACAAATCACTGCACAATCATCAAAGACTCGTAAACGCACCTTTCTACTCGCAAGCACCAGCAAATGTATAAAATAGGAAACCGAAAAGGGAAGCACAAAACAAACACACCTGGAGGAGGCGGAATGAGAGATGATCGCACACACGTGTCAATAATCTTTGCTTGGCCAGAGGAAACCGCGGAACGGAACTGACTTCACTTTTCCACACGATTTCTCTCCCTGCTGTCTGCTGTCGACGTTGTCGTCGTTGTCGTTTTCGTTGTTTTCAATCAAAGTCAGTACGGGGAAATACTAGCGAGCGGAGTTCAAAAGGTTCTGGAAATGTCAGCACGATCAATTCTAGTCACGAATATTTTGCGACCGCACCTCTAAACACTCTGTGGCACAACACCAATTTGGGAACAATTGCAAAGCTGCTTTCAAGAGGAGGAACCTGCGCCCAGACCGCGACTTAATCAACTAAACTCGCGCAACCTAATAACCGCTCGATCGAGCCTCGGTTCAAAATCTTGAGCTCGAACGACTCACTCACCACGGGCACGAGCAGGCGACGAACTCCGCCATCCGCCAACACACCGTGGACGGGCAGATATTCACCACGAGCGATCCATGGTCACTTTCCCAGCGTGCGAAAAACTGTCGGCTCAAGCGAAAGTCGTGCACATATTTTTTTTTGTTCCTCTGCTTCTTCTTTGACACGCTGCCCATGAAGAGCCGGACCAGATGATCGATCAGCGTTGTTGGGAGAGTCCAACCGGCATGCAGCCAGCAGCCACCCCACCACCCACCACTGCGCGATGAAGCGTGGAGCCCGCGGATCTAACTGTGGTGAATATCGGTACGATCAAACCACGTGAGAGCGTGAGTTCCTCTGCTCTCCGATTCAGTAAGGCACATTGTGCGGTGCTGAAGAGTGACCGAACCGAGCCAGCTGCGCGCAGGTGAGAAGTCGAGTTTCGCGCTTCATGTGGCGGAATGCAGCGCGAGAGTGGAGGTTTTCGGATCGTGCAGAGGAAAAGCGAAGCGAACCACGCTCGCTGAATAAGGAGAGTTTGTTATGCTAGGAATGTTTTTATTTATTAATTCTTTTTATCACTTCATTTGTTCGCTTGGGAAATCGGCATTTGTCCGGGGGGCGAATAGGGTTGGTAGCCTGATGGGATTTAGTGAAAATATGATGAATTCTGGTAAATTTCGATTGTTCATTTGATATGGTGATCCCTTCAACAAAATTTGTTCACAGGTCGGTCACAAAAAACTCTGCAGGTTTAGTTATTCAGAACCTCGATTATGCAGGATTATATGGAAAAAATAGCTCGATTATCCGGAATCTCTTAGTTTTCCGAATTTTCGGAATTGAAAGGCAGTCTGCAAACTTCTTTTGTATTTATTCTAATTGATCTTCATGTGAAAAGTTTAAAATGTTCTACAGTATACTTGGTGTGGCAGCGTCGGTGACTGGGATTGATGCTCGTTGCATTAATCTCAGTAGATATGATACAAATATACCGGGACCGAATTGAATTCAGCTAACTGCCCATTATATATTTCAAAATTGAACAATTTTATCTCTCATACTCCTTCACAATACTTATCAAAACCTTGCTTCGTTTAGGAGCAACGGCTCGTCGTGTTTCATTTTCTGTCGTTGGTCTTTGTTTGCCACGTGGATTTGGAGGTTCGTATTTAGTGTTTTTACTAATTCTTCATCGCTGAAAATGTATCAACACTAAAAATATTTGATCGTAAATTCGCATATGCTCGTTCTGTAAACACAGTTGA
This sequence comes from Aedes koreicus, assembly GCA_024533555.2. NCBI lineage: Eukaryota > Metazoa > Arthropoda > Insecta > Diptera > Culicidae > Aedes > Aedes koreicus. Next base: position 284,149 of record JAHHFK020000859.1, on the reverse strand, counting down.
ACACATCTCACATAATTTGTACACAACATTCGTACTTGTCATCAGTAAAATGCTTGCCTTAAACCTTATTTGTACAATGCACGAAATGAATTTTCTCTGCACCAGCCAACCGCTGGTCGATAAATTGAGTATTTATCGTTCCGATGCGTTGTATCAAACGTGTTTGTTTATGCTTTTGACAGCACCCGAGCAGTGGTTGGCGAACGGCAGCCCTAAGTTTGCACCTTAAAACTGAAAAAAAGAACCACAAAAATGTACCGTTATATATTTAGGGTATGATCGATAAAATTATACGAATCGCACGGGAGCAGGAATCTTCGGCCCTGGGGTAGAAATCTCAGTGGCGATGGGAAACTATCCAACGGTTTTCCAAGCGGAGATCTTTGCTATAATAAAATGTGTTAACGTTTGTCTGAAGAGGAGATATAGACATGCAAATATTTGTATTTTTACAGACAGCCAAGCGACACTCAAAGCGTTAAGTAATTTTAAATGCACATCCAAACTTGTCTGGGAATGCATTTTTTCATTGCGAAAGGTGTGCCAAGAGAACTCGGTAAATTTATTCTGGGTTCCGGGACACTGTGGCATTGAAGGCAATGAAAGGGCAGACGAGCTTGCTAAACAAGGTTCAAATGCACAGTTTATTGGCCCAGAACCATTCTGCGGTATATCATACAGTGCCATAAAAATGGAATTAAAATCTTGGGAAGTGCAAAGGGTGATGACCAATTGGTTGGTCACCACAAAGTGTGTTCAAGCGAAAAGGTTTATAATTCCAAATGTTACAATCAGTAAAAAGCTTCTGGAGCTCAATAAGAGAGTTCTTTGTACCTATACTGGCCTAATAACCGGACATTGCCCGAGTAGATATCATTTGAAAAACATTGGCCAGGTTCAGAATGATATCTGTCGTTTCTGTAACATGGAACGTGAAACCTCGGAACATCTGCTTTGCAGTTGTGATGCTTTGTACAAGAGCAGACTTAAATTTCTGAACAGTGGCTATATGCAACCTTAAGAAATTTGGACTGCAAATCCTGGAAAGGTGGTGGGTTTTATAAACTCAATTTTGCCTGACTGGGAGACGCGTCTTGGGCTGGTCACTTGACAAATGGTGATCTAGCTTTAAGATGCGAATTAGAATAGTAAACAGGGGTATACCACAAAAGTTCAACTCAGTGGACGCAGTGGTTCTACGCCCCAACAAAAAAAAACCCCTAACACACACACACAGACCCCCCCCCCACACCTAAAAAACGAACCCCCCCTAACTTACCTTACCAATCAACCCAACCCGGTTTGGCCTCTCTTACCCAGAAGTTGTCTCCATTCTCTTCGGTCCATGGCTGTACATCGCCAGCCTGGCTGTCTGCGGTGGGTCCGCATGTCGCCTTCTACTTGATCGATCCACCTTGCTCTTGCGCGCCTCTTCTTCTTGTACCTGTCGGTTCGTTTTCGAGAACCATTTTCACAGGGCTGTCGTCCGACATTCTTACGACATGCCCAGCTCATCGAAGTCGACCGATTTTTGCGATGTGTACGATGGGAGGTTCTCCCAGCAACTGGTGCAATTCGTCCCCCCCCCCCCTCCCCCTCCTCCCCCCCCCCCCCCCCCCCCCCCCCCCCCAACCCCCCCACCCCCCCCCCCCCCCTCCCCCCCCCCACTTTTGCCCCCTTTTCTTCCCCCCTCCCCACCCCCCCCCCAACCTTTTTTTTTTCTCTTTCTTTCTCTCCCCCCAACCCAACCCAAATCCTCTCCCCCCCCAATCCCCCCCCAGGAGCAACATTTCTTCTCTACCTCTTCCCTTCGTGTGTGTGTGTGTATATACAATCCAACTCCCACTGTCCGGCAGTGCTTTTATGGAAGAAAAATGTCTGCAGCTATCATGCTTTTATCCTAATCCCAAACTGTAAACATTTTTAGCCCGGGTGTTGAAAGGTGATAGCTCTGTTGAGATCCAGTGACCCATTTCAGAATGCCTGGTCACTCACGTCCATTCCGAGGTCACTTTCACTTACAACAAGCCCCGCATAAACACAATACTTATATCAATTGGATATTTGTACTATATTTACACTTCCATTATCGCAACATGTTCTGTTACGATCATGGCACGTATTTAGTAGTATGTATTTAGTATTTGTTTATAATTGCTTAGATCTCACCAGTAATGTTTGATGTTTCCTTGCTGATCCTGCTCCTTTTGTTCCACTTTTCGTATTTTTTTTTCGTATCTTCCGCTGTAATGAGAATATTTGTATTTAGTTCGATCCTGCATCAACTTCTTAGTAGTTTTTTCACTTCTTTGTTTTATCAAGTATGTCAAAACAGGATATTAGATATTGTCTTCAAAATTGGGTAGAAGTAAATTATTTGTTGCTTTGCAAACCAGCTCTCCTCGATATCCTAGATCTCGGTCAAGTTCTGCTGGACCCGCAGCTGCTGCAGTCGGCACTCGTCCACATCAAGCCGGCCGTCACCGACATGTCGGCTATCTGCGTCTAATACACTCTTCTTACACCGATTCATTTACAAACTAAGCCTGCACACCGAATCAAAATTCACTTTGGCAAGGTTTTGGTATTTTGTTCTAAAATCTAGTTCTAGATATTGGCACTTTATTTCTGCTCAGATTTTCCGTCGTCAATATTCTTCCTCAAACGTAGCAATTGCCAGCTCAGGTTCGATGCAAGCAGCAGCAGCTTTCATGCCGTTCATTTTGAACGACCAGACAGCAGACCCCATAAAAAATTAAAGTATCATAGAAGACAAAAATGCTATTAATACAAACTTCCAACTTGAATGCTGTACCTGGCATTTTAAGAGACAATTAAATTACTTGACCATGTAAAAAGCGGCTACAGTAAGTCAATACGAGTACATAATATGCGTATGTACAAAACATATCTGACATCCACTGGATTGTTACTGAAAAAATATAATTAGATATGTATTAATATCCCACTAGTCCTGGAAATGCTGAAAACAGAAAATATCATTCCAAATATCAAAATTATAATTTCAATGAGAGATATTATTTTATAATACATGTTGTTAAAACATGTTTTTATATTGTTCTAGTTACATTTCTATGATAGCAATTGGAGCGATCGCAGAGCCCAGTGTGATGCTTTCTAATACCACTAAACACAATATTAAAATATAATCCTATACTGCCCATAAGCGCATGCCAGTAATATAGTAGTTAATGTTCAGAAGTGAAAATTCAATGTAAATGTTATGCTGAAATGCTGAAAAACCAATTCAGCTTTTTATCCATGTCATGTTGCTCCAGGCTCCTGAGATAAATGGTTTTGGAATGCACGACGATTCCAAAGCCTGCTGAAATCATTAATTGATATGAGAATGGAAAATTATATGATATGATTTACAGGTCGCACCCCCTCACTTCGCTATTGTCAGATTGACAACATTGCCCAGGCTACGCCAACCAGCGTCTCCATGTTTCAGCTGGCAGTCTTTTGTGATCATATGACTCGTGGAGGCGTGAGGTAGGAACTTGTGAGGACGAGAGGTTGGTTGCACCCCCCTTCGAAGTTGTCAACTCACCATTTGAAGCCCCTCGTGAGCCTCTTCCCTTCGTGTATTTTTTTTCAACGCATTAATCACAAGTCCAATCCTACCAGCTTCGGCCTTTAGTCTGATGTACGTTTCCGCCATCGTCTTAAAGTTGCGTGCTACGCTATCAACGTCGTTGGCGAAGCCAAATAGTTGGACAGACGTTCTGAAGATCGTGCTACTCGTGTCTATTCCAGCTCTTCGAATCACACTCTCCATTGCAATGTTAAACTACAAACACGACAATCCATCTACCAATGGCGGTTCGAATATCTCTCCAGCCATCCTCAAGAGTAGCTGCGCCAAGCTGCTATTCCGTTGATAGGGCTGCTTCTAGCTGTTGCGCGTATTCCTGGGCAACTCCGGTTTCCCGTAGTAGCTCAATGTAAGGTCGTGGCGTCCGAATTCGGCGCGTGTTGTACACCGTCGAGAATTTTGAGCGCGTACATACTGCAACTAGGTAGTAGTCCGAGTTTATATTCGCGCTGCGGTAAGTGTGAACGTTGATGATATCGGAGAAGAATTTCCCGTCGATTAGAACATGGTCGATTTGATTCTCTGTTCGTTGGTCAGGTGATCTTCAAGTGGATTTGTGGATGTCTTTACGGGGGAAGAAGGTACTTCGGGCTACTAAATCACGGGAGGCCGCAAAGTTCACGCATCGTTGGCCATTACCGTTCGATACGGTATGCAGGCTGTTAGGCTCTATTACCGGTCTGTACATTGCCTCCCGTCCTACCTGAGCGTTCATGTCACCAATGACGACCTTTACGTACCGCTGCGGCAGCCATAATACACTTGCATTGAATCACCCATAAACTTATTACAAATGTTCCATAAAAGGTTCAATATCATTCCTTAAACTTGTAAAATTGATCCTTAGAATGTAACCTTTTGTGAACTAAAATATATGAACATGATCAACATATTATGAAAATATTCTATTAATAAATCGCAAAGGGTCTATACAAGAGTTGAAAACTGAACCACAAACTTTCAAATATGGTTCATAGTAAATCAAATTAATGCATTCAGAATAATATGTGAGGTCCATAAATTATTCCGGAATAATTCTAAGTTTTAAATTTTAAATTTTTTATTAACTTTAATTTTTTTTTTAATTTTGGCTACAGGGAAATCGATCCTTAACGGTGCTACTACGCATCGAAAGCCCTTAATCAATAACTGTGGAAGGGAATTTAGAAAGCTAAGTTGAGAGCAAGCAATAAGCTAATTTTAAAAGCAAAAAGCTTGAAACGCTAAGAAAGAAGAAGAAGAGGTTTACATATCTAGCCGCTATACAAACGAGATCAACTACCATAATTAATTTCTGTTCTGACTTTTGCACAAACATCAATGTCTCATTTTAACCATCATATTTTGTGAAAGGCCACAACAGCTTCCTTTTTGGTGGTTTAAACTGGTCCAAACCTGCTCTTGAACGTTTTTTCAATAATCTTTTCAATGAATTTTCCATCACATTTTGCAAGTGGCCCCAGTGCAGCACTCTTACTGTTGACAAAAGTTGGTTCAAATCGACTCTAGTGCGTCATTGCAAAATGTCTTATCCTGCACATTGGCCTTCGAAAATTTCCTTGTCCTTGTTGATCCAATCAAACATCCATCACACATTGTTAACTAACCCAATGACATACTTACCTTTGGTTCAAATGGGTACTAATATTTAGATCTATAATTTGCATCTACTCAAAACCATCAAATTGGAAAATAATCTGAAAAGAAAGATAAACAAGAATTCAGCATATCGTTTACCAAAACGAACCTTGCAGCCAACCCAATCCTTTTATCTAATATCCCATTTGTTTCCGTGGAGGCAAAGAGGATTTATCGACTCTCAATAAAGTGAATATCAGGGCAACACATTCCTACGTTTTCCTTATTTGACCTGCATTCGCGTGGGACCTGCGCTGATATTGTTCTCATTTATGATCAACAATTTTCACACATTGAGGATGTATGTTAGTCCCAAGCAACATATGTTGAGTGTCTATGGAATTACAGCTGACCTGGCAATAACGGAGCAACGGTCGGTGATAATGCTCGTGTCGCTCTAATCGTCCCATACGATGCTACAATACTCCAGAATAGACCTAGCGTTTGCAATGTACAGTGTTTTGAATTTATATGGATTATGGAATTTATGACCGAATTAATAAAAAAATATGGATAATTGTGTTGTAATATTCATTAGCGCCTGAACCTCTTTCTCTGTTGCATTTTTCGTCTATTTTATTTTATTTAACAGTTATTAACAATTAAGTGCCTGACCCCTCTTGTATATATGTATGTAAGGTAGCCACCATCCCTTTTAAGACCTTGTCATGTATGCAGCTCCACTTAATAGCAAGATCAAATTGAGTTACCGGTTTGCATTCACAGTAACGCTGTATGAAGGGCCAAAAACGGTGGAGCGGACCCGTAAGCAGAGACACTTACGCGAAACCCGCTGGAACATCCCAAGTAACATTGCCAAAACCATCCAGCTTTATTAAGCTTTATTAAAGTTTTATGAAAGCCACTAGAAATCAATTCGGCTTTATTATGGCAGCAAGAGATGCCAATAGGTTTCAAATTTTAGTCAGGTTTATAAGAACCTACACAGCTTCTTTACAACGATCTTAAACCCTTGACTTCAAAGGTTTTATTTTGACTTAATTAACTCATAAAATGCTGTTTTAAAATGCCGTTTTAGGGCTCATTCATATTATCTTATTATGGTCAGTTGAAAAAGCATTTTAAAACCATTTTGCCTCCAGTAACTGGCATTGAAGAAAGCTACCAAGCGACCAGATAGTTTTATAGTAGCCATTGCTAAGATAAATTGGCTTTTTGGCAAAACTGTGATTTCTTGCAATCGCCATATTGAAATATATGAAATAATTGAAATGTGAAAAAATAAATACACCAAATTTTAAATGTAGTACAATTCAACTGTAGATCTGAGACAAACTTCGGTATTCGTTTAGATAACCTTATTGAATTTCATAAATTTTTAGGAGTTTCATGATTAATTTACCGAATATATTTCTTTCAATTTTGTTCTTGTTGTTGTAAACTCGCATAATTTCCAAGGCGCATTAATTATCAGCTCTTATCGCGCCAATATTCACCAGAAAATTTAATGCGCATATGATTTGGAGCATGATACGCTATTAAAAAAACTCAATTTCATTTGTATATTTTGCTATCAATCATAATTTCCCGCAACAGTAGAACTTTTTTCTTAGCCATTATTTACTGTTGAATGAATCAGAAGAGCAACAAAGCAAAACAACAAAAACCAACCACGATATCGCCGTGAAGTTTGACAGCTGTGGCCATTCAGCCCTATGCTGGTTTTGATGACGGCCAATAGGTTTTATGATGGTTCTCAAGTGGTCATAACAGCTTTCACTAGAACATTTTCAAAATCTGTATGGTCTTAGAAAGGTTTTATTAATTTGTTTTCACAACCGTCTATAGAGAGGGCCACTTTGTACACATTTCGGCTTTAAAGATGCATAGAGGAGGTGTTGGTGGACAAAACAGTGTTGAATGTAGTGTCATCAACAAAGCCGGGAGGAGTGCTATACGGCTAGAATAGAACTGAAATTGTTACTTGGGATGAGATTCTCCTTCCAACGATACGATCCAACAAATCGAATAACCCAATTCGCAATACTCATTAAGCTTTCTACGGGATGGCTTGTTAAGAAGGGCGCGTCACTCTCACTGAAATTGTTGGAGTAGTATTCACAGCACCACAATCGAATCGGTAGGATAAAGAAAATGATACTGTTTGTTCTCTCCTAGACGCCGGTTGTCATACCACTCCATTTTCCAATTCCAGCTTGAGTGATACCCTGATGCTCCCTCTCTTCCCAATATATATTTAATGTCATATAGTAATGTATAAAATGTAGTGAATTAATATTATAATAATAATAAATATAGCGAATGAATATTATAATGACAAATAATATAGTGAATGAATATAAGAATGAAAATAACAATTCCATTTGTGGACCAGAAAGTTTACACAATGTAGCTGCGAGAAAAAAAATTGATTTAAAATTATCAAACTTGCAATATCCATGGATAATCTGAAATTATATAGCAATAGAATAGTAAACCTAAAATTTCGATGTGCTGTTCCGTTTCCTTGCAATAATTTATGTAGTGAGTCTCATCTGAAATAGCGATTTTAATGAAATGAATTTAAATGCAATTATGTCACATCATTTAATATCACAACATAAAATAATAAACTGACGTTAAAATATAAAATAATAATACCAGTAAGCCAGTAAACTATAGTAGAATACATATATCCGTAACTAATCTGACCATCCACTCATCGAAAGACTGTTACAGTTTCTATTGAAATAAGATCTACTAAGATTAGAATTTGTTTTCACAATAATAGGAAGAGAACATAATAAGCGTAGGTTCAAGATATATATGACATCTACTGGTATGTTACAGAAAATAAAAATTAGATGTGTATTAATATTATAATAATATTAGAAAAACTGAAGACAGCTAATAATAAGGCGAAATAAATTTCAGATGGGTATGAATCTAAAAACTAAAATAAAAAATTAGGAAATTGAATTTTTCTATAGCTCTTGTACACCCATAAATGATTCCTCATGTCTGTGAAATAGGAAATGTATGATTGTAAACTGTTAGGTTTTGAATTAATATATATTTCTGATGAAGAAGGAAAGTGCTGTTTTAAGTAGAATTTTTCGAATATGATCCTTTCTAAAAAAAACATTAAAAACCTTCCTATCTTTTCAAATACATAACGTTAGATGAGCTATAACTGACAAGGATGCATAAATGTGAAGCTGAAAATGACTTATAAAAAAGCATACAAAATGTAGTGAATGGATGTTATAATATAAAACGATAATAATTTCATTTGCATTTACATGTGTGCAGATTGTGATCCTGCTGCAATTGTATACGGACCTGCGCATCTACCATGAACCTGAAAGCTTAGATAATGTATCATGGCCACCAGAAAAAAAAATGATTTTAAATTATTTTACAAAACTTGGGATATCCATGGATGATCTGAAATTGTATAGTAAAGGGTGATACGGTCAAAATTTGGTCAAGGGAAAACGCGTGTAAATCGGTGAAATCGTTTATTTAAAAAATCAAATTAAATTTCTTTTTCAAGTTCAATTAGTATAAAATTCAGGAAAAATATTCAGTTAGGCTTCCGCTTTTCCAAATCCGAATTGCCGGGCCTTACGCTTGACCCCTGCCATCAGATTTTGTACAGCCACCTTGTCCACCTTCTTCGCCGCAGAAAGCCAGTTTGCCTTGAACTGCTGCTCGTCCTTAGCAGTTTTTTTGGTCTTCTTTAGGTTCCGCTTGACAATAGCCCAGTATTTCTCAATTGGGCGGAGCTCTGGCATGTTGGGAGGGTTCTTGTCCTTGGGAACCACCTGCACGTTGTTGGCGGCGTACCACTCCATGGCCTTTTTTCCGTAATGGCAAGACGCCAAATCCGGCCAAAACAGTACGGAACAACCGTGTTTCTTCAGGAAAGGCAGCAGACGTTTATTCAAACACTCTTTCACGTAAATTTCTTGGTTGACAGTCCCGGAAGCTATGAAAATGCTGCTTTTCAAGCCACAGGTACAGATGGCTTGCCAAACCAGATATTTCTTTGCGAACTTTGACAGTTTCGTGTGCTTGAAAATATCTGCTACCTTTCCCCTTCCTTTTGCCGTATAAAACTCCTGTCCCGGAAGCTGCTTATAGTCGGCTTTGACGTAGGTTTCGTCGTCCATTACCACGCAGTCAAACTTCGTCAGCATCGTCGTGTACAGCCTCCGGGATCGCGCTTTGGCCGTCGTATTTTGTTTATCATCGCGATTTGGAGTCACTACCTTCTTGTAAGTCGATAGTCCGGCTCGTTTTTTGGCTCGATGCACGGTTGTAGACAATACACCCAGCTTATTTGCGGCATCTCGGAGAGATAGGTTAGGGTTTCGCTTGAAACTACCGGCAACTCTTTTTGTCGTCTCAGCGGCTTCCGGTTTTCGATTTCCCCCCGATCCAGACTTCCTGGCTGTCGACAAACGTTCCCCAAACACTTTAATTACATTTGTAACGGTTGATTTGGCAACTTTTAGCGATTTTGCCAACTTTGCGTGCGAGTAGCTCGGATTTTCGCGATGCGCGAGCAAAATTTTGATACGCTGCTCTTCTTGCTTGGACGGCATTTTGACAACTGAAGAGTGAATTCCAAAATCAAAATAGGAACAACATTCTACACACACACCTTCAAAATGAGGGGTGTTCAGGTTTTTTAAATGCAAAATTGAAAGAAATACGTCAAGTTGATATTGACCAAATTTTGACCGTATCGCCCTTTATAAAATAAAAAAAAAAAAAAAAAAAAAAACAAAAAAAATATCTTCGACCCCCCTCATAAAAAATAAATAAAAACAAAAAAACAAACCCCCCCCACCTCCGCGCCTCCCCCCCCCCGCCCCCCCCCCGCGCCCCCCCCCCCCCCCCCCCCCCCACGGGGGCAATGAGCCACCCCCCCCCCCCCCCAAAAAAAAAAAAAAAAAATTTTGGTGCCTTCCCAAAAAATCTCCCCGTTTAAAAAAAAAAAATTTTCAGAAGATCACATTTTCACATTCATCTACGGTCATTTCGAAATTTTGCGTTGATTCGGATTTATTGAGGCAAAGCTGGGGTAACCACCCTCTCAAGGCTAGTAGCGAGATTGAGAATTGTACCAAATCTTGCCATGGCAATTTTGTCAGAATATGACCAAAGGTATTAACTTTCATGATCCCCATATCGGCCAGTCTGGATGTCCGGGAACAGCATCGTAATTTATTCGCAATTTCGTAACACAATCGTAAATTTTGGTAGATAAGAATTTTTGTTTTAAATGGGCTTCAAATGGTGAGTTGACAACTTCGAAGGAGGGTGCGACCGACCCTTCATCCTCACAAGTTCCTACCTCACGCCTCCACGAGTCATATGATCACAAAAGACTGCCAGCTGAAACATGGAGACGCTGGTTGGCGTAGCCTGGGCAATGTTGTCAATCTGACAATAGCGAAGTGAGGGGGTGCGACTGAACATCATGTACCTTAAGTCATATAGCATATTTTCCATTTTCAATTTATTAATAATTTCAGCACGCATTAGAATCATCGGCATCGAAGACTCAATAAAAAATTTATAAATTCATTTTAAACACTTAATTGAGAGCAGAAAAAAAAAAAATTAAAAAAAAAAAAAAAAAAAAAATATATAAAAAAAATAATTATAAATAATCTTCTGCTCCCCCAAAACAAAAAAAACACGAACCAAAAAAAACACACACAAAAAAAAAATTTGTTTTTCAACATTTCAGCATAAAATTTAATTTAAAATTGCACTTCTGGACATCAACAACCATATTCATAAATGACTGGCATGTGCTTATAAGCAATGTAGGATTATATTATAATATTGTATTAGGTGTATTCTTAGAAAATGTCTTTTTTTTTTTGCAAATTTGATGCTTTATTGTGAAAAAATGGTTATACATTTATTGTTCAAAGTATTGGCCATCGCTAGCTATAACTTTTTCCCATCTTTGTGGTAGTTGACGGATACCCTCTCGGAAAAATGATGCTGGTTTGGCGGCTATCCACGAATCGATCCATTTTTTGACTTCGTCATAATTACGGAAGTGCTGGTCAGCCAGGCCATGTTGCATCGATCGGAAGAGATGGTAATCGGATGGCGCAATGTCCGGACTATATGGCGGGTGGGGTAGGACATCCCACTTGAGCGTTTCCAAGTATGTTTTCACCGGCTGTGCAACATGTGGCCGAGCATTGTCATGTTGCAAAATGACTTTGTTGTGTTTTTTAGCGTATTGCGGCCGATTTTCACGCAATGCACGGCTCAAACGCATCAGTTGTCGCCGGTAGACTTCGCCCGTGATGGTTTCTTTTGGTTGCAACAGCTCATAGTAGACCACACCCAGCTGGTCCCACCAAATACACAGCATGATTTTCTGGCCATGAATATTGGGATTGGCCGTCGATGTTGTGGCATGACCGGGGTATCCATACGTTGCCTTACGTTTTGGATTGTCGTAATGGATCCACTTTTCGTCACCAGTCACAATTCGATCCAAAAAACCCTTCCGTATGTGCCGTTTAAGCAGCTCTTCGCATGTGAAAAAACGGCGCTCAACGTCTCTCGGCCGCAATTCGTATGGCACCCAATGACCGACCTTTCGAATCATTCCCAATGCTTTCAAACGCTTACTAATGGCTGGTTGGTTAACTCTCAATGCTGCTGCAAGTTCTTTTTGCGTTTGTGAGGGGTCTTGGTCGAGCAAAGTTTCCAATTCGACGTCTTCAAACTTTTTGACCGGGCCGGGGCGTTCCTTGTCTTCAGTGACAAAATCACCACTTTTAAAGCGTGCAAACCAACGTTGACACATTCGAACGTCGATTTTGTAGTCCGGGTATGTTTCGGAGAGCAATTCACATGCTTGAGATGCATTTTTCTTCGAATTAAACAGGAAAATTAAAACTTCCCGCAAATGCTGCTTTGATGGCTCAAATTTCGACATTTTTCGGCTTCACAAAAACTTGTTTACTTTCACTAATGATGCGTAACTTACACTGAAATAACTAGAGAATAGAATGAAGTTTCGGATGTGATAGCTGTCAATGTCAAAATTCATGTCAGAACAATAGATATGAAGTTGTCTGCAAATACGACATTTTCTAGGAATACCCCTAATAGAAAAAACTCAAAAAACAACCCACCCCCCACCCCCCCAAAACAAAACAAAAAAAAAAATAAAAAAAATTTATTTAATTTTTTTTATTAATTTTTTTCCCCCCCCCCATAAAATAAACATATCATTAATTTATTTTCAACACCATGGATACACAAGTGAAATTTAAATAAATCAGCATTTTTTCTCGCGACCACACCCACCCAACAAACAGGACGCCCCCCCCCTTACCCCCCGCGGCCCCCCCCTTTTCCACGGCCCTTCTGTGGCTTTTTTTTTTTCCCTTTTCGCGGGCGTTTCCCCCCCCCCCCCCCTTTCCCCCCCCCCCCCCAAACAAAAAAAACCCTCCCAATCTTTTTCCATTTCCCCCCCCTGGGAATTACCTTGCTACAATAGATGGTAGTTTTACATCATCATCATCATACATCATCATAACAAAAAAACATCATTGCCCAGTGAACAAGCTAACGGAACAGTTCGTTCGGTCCGCTAGAAGCTTTTCACGAGTTGTTTCAATTCTTCAGTCTTCAGTTTTTTTTTGCGCTCGCGAGTGAAATCGAGTCTTAGCTTTCTGAAGAAGAAAAAGTTGTGTGATAAGCAGTGCAACAACGTCATTAATTGCAATTAGCAATATTGCAACGATCTAAAAGGCATATTGCTCCGCATCCATACGGCACGCACACCAGCAGTCCATCGTGTGTAGCGTGCAATCGTTCATCTGCCAACCACCACCGACCAGTATCATCATCATCATCGTCATCATTATCATCATCGCTGAGCTCCACGTCTAGCCGGTACACGGGGTTACACATCGTCGCTCGGCAGCAGCAGCACATTCGTTGACCGGCTGCAGCAGATCAGTAATACATATAAGATAAGTTTTTGTTTCTCGCTCTTCTGAATTCATTTTAATCGTATTGTGTGTTTGAGTGTGGAGAGTGAGTGAGAGGGAGCGAGAGTGTGTGAGAGTGTGTGAGAGAGTGTGCTTAGGTTTAGTTTATTTATCTTAGGTTTAGTTTGTTTATCTGTGATTGATTATAGATAATTACGTTAGCGGTTGAGCGTCATAAGCTCCCACGGGTGCAACATGGATGATTTGTCGGAAGATGATTCATCCATGCCGCCAAATGATGGGGTAGCTCTTAAAGTTACCCGATCGCGTGCTTATCCAGATAGTTCAGCTGGTCCTTGGGTTGTCTATTTTCGGCCCAAAACGAAACCACTCAACATATACCAGATTTCAAATGATCTGACGAAACGATTCTCGGCCGTGACCGAGATAATTAAGGTGAGACCCAATAAACTAAAAGTCGTTGTGTCCAACCTTAAACAGGCTAACGAAATTGCTGTCTCTCAGTTTTTTACACTGGAGTATTTAGTGTACATCCCAGCTCGAGGTATTGAGATTGAGAGGGTGGTCACCGAAGCGAGTTTGGCCCCTGAGATCCTGTTGAAGCAGGGGGTTGGTCGCTTTAAGAACCCTCTGCTTCCTTCAGTCAAGATACTTGATGTGCGAAAACTAGGCACAGTATCGATCACGAAGGGTGAAAAGAAGTTTACACCGTCAGACTCGTTTCGCGTAACTTTCTCTGGTTCAGCCCTCCCTCAATACGTCGAGTTCGGAAAACTTCGACTACTTGTGCGGTTGTTTGTACCTCGGGTAATGATCTGCGAAAAATGCAAGCAGATGGGACATACGACCTCCCATTGCAGCAATAAGGCACGCTGCTCTAATTGTGGGGAGAAGCACGAGGTTGGCGCCTGAGCAGACAGCACACCAAAATGCGCTTTCTGTAAGGGTACTCCTCCTCATGCTCTCTCATCGTGCCCGGCGTACAAACAACGCGGGAAACAATTAGAACGCTCGCTAAAACAGCGTTCCAGGCAATCTTTCGCCGAAATGGTGAAAAAAGCCTCCCCATCACCCGATACCAATACAAATTCCTTTGCTCCTCTGTCAGATGACGAGTCTGACTTTGATTCGGCTGAAGAGGGAACACCTTTCACTTTTCCGGAAGGTGCTTCAAGGAAGCGAAGACGCGTCCGCCCACAGAAAATTTCTGAAAAGAAGCCCGAGACCAGCTTGCCCATTTCAAAAAAAGGTGGAATAAAGGAAAAAACAATTCCTCCTGGTTTCCGTAGTACTAACTACACCCAGGACTTACCATCTCTCCCGGGGACATCCAAAACCCCCGAAGCCCCTATTTTAAGAACAGAAGCCCCCTCCTCAAGTGGACTGTTCTCATTTGATGACATTGCCGAAGGTATCTTCAAGTACCTCGACATTTCTGACCCTCTCAAAAGCATTGTTTTGGCAATGCTTCCCACAGTGAAGACTTTTTTGAAGCAATTGACAATCAAGTGGCCCCTCCTTGCAGCAATCATTTCCTTCGATGGATAATTTTCCAAATGAGGTCGGGGATTTGATCACTGTTCTGCAGTGGAATTGTCGAAGTCTTGTTCCTAAATTGGAATCTTTTAAATGTTTAGCTCACACTACCGGTTGTGATGCATTCGCTCTTTGTGAAACATGGCTCTCTTCCGAAATCAATCTTCCGTTTCATGATTTCAATATTATTCGTCTTGATCGTGAAGATTCGCGTGGAGGGGGAGTACTTTTGGGGATCAAAAAGTGCTACTCCTTCTATAGAGTGAATTTTCCTCAAATTCCAGGTATTGAAGTTGTCGCATGTCAGGTTGTTATTAAAAATAAAAGCCTTTGCATTGCTTCTGTATATATTCCTCCTCAGAGCTTCAATTAACCGAAAACAACTTTCAGATATTTGTTCGGTCCTTCCTTCTCCACGGTTGATCATGGGAGATTTTAACTCTCACGGTACAGGCTGGGGAGAACTGAACGATGACAACCGGTCTTCCCTGATATATGACCTCTGTGACAATTTCAATATGACAGTTCTTAACAATGGAGAAGTAACACGTTTGGCTGGTACATCCTCAGTTGGCAGTAGATTAGACCTCACACTGATCCTCTTCCGTCTGGACAAATGGGTTGAGACGAACAACCTGCTTTCAGATACTCAATATGGCTTCCGTAGGGGTAAGGGAACGAACGACTGTCTCGCGTTGCTTTCCACAGATACTCAGTTAGCTTTTGCTAAAAAAGAGCAAATGGCTTCTGTATTCTTGGACATAAAGGGGGCTTTTGATTCAGTATCTGTTGAAGTTTCTTCAGATAAACTCCACGCTTGTGGCTTTTCCCCATTAATGAATAATTTTTTGTACAATTTGCTGTCAGAGAAACATATGAGCTTTTCTCATGGAACCTCTACAGCTTCTCGATTTAGCTACATGGGTCTCCCCCAGGGATCATGTTTAAGCCCCCTTTTGTATAATTTTTATGTCAAAGACATTGACGGTTGTCTAAGTGACAACTGTACGTTGAGACAACTTGCAGATGACGGTGTAGTGTCTGTCACGGGACCCAATGGGGTCGATCTTCAAGGACACTTACAGGATACCTTGGACAATTTGTCTACTTGGGCTTTAGAGCTAGGTATCGAATTCTCTACGGAGAAAACTGAGTTGGTAGTTTTTTCTAGGAAGCATAACCCAGCACAACCGAAGCTTCAAATTTGGGGTAAGCCGATAACTCATTGTATGTCATTTAAATATCTTGGGGTCTGGTTCGATTCTAAGTGCACCTGGAGATCCCATATTGAGTATCTGAAGCGAAAGTGCCATTTTGTCGGTTATGGAATACGGTAGTTTTTGTGTTCAGTCAGCGGCTCGGTCGCACTTCATTAAACTGGAACGCATTCAGTATCGGTGTCTTCGTATCGCGTTAGGATGTATGCACTCAACTCATACCATGAGTCTTGAAGTGCTGGCTGGCATGTTGCCACTCTCGGATCGGTTTTCAGAATTATCTCTCCGGCTCCTCACCAGGTGTGAAGTTATGAATCCCGAGGTGATCGAAAATTTTGAGAAGCTCCTTGAGTTGAATACTCAAACCCGCTTCATGACCTTGTACCATTTGTACATAACACAGGATGTCAGCCCTACGCCGAACATTTCCAATCGTGTTTGCTTCTCCGATTTCGACAATTCGGTTTATTTTGATTTATCCATGAAGCAGGAGCTTCATGAATTCCCAGAGCATCATCGTCCTATGATTGCTCCGGTAATATTTGCTGCAAAGTTTGGCCAAGTTGATCCCACTAAATCGTTCTTCACTGACGGATCTTTGATAGAGGAGTCAGCAGGCTTTGGTATACTTAATGAAATTTATAGCGCCAATCGTACGGGTCCTCCCTTAGCTCAGTCGGTAAAGGCGCGGCTACAAAGCAACACCATGCTGGAGGTGGCTGGGTTCGATTCCCGGTCTGGTCTAGGCATTTTTGGTTGAGGAAAATTTCTCGACTCCCTGGGCATAGCGTATGATTGTACTTACCACACAATCGTACTAATGCGAAAATGGTACTTGGCATCGAAAGCTCTTAGTTAATAACTGTGGAAGTGCATTTAGAACGCTAAGTTGAGAGCAAGCAATAAGCTAATTGTGAAAGCAATAAGCTTGAAATGCTAAAGAAGAAGCGCCAATCGTAAACTTCATGCTCCTTGTTCCGTATATGTCGCTGAATTAGCGGCAATACACCTTACGCTAGAAATTGTTGCCTCATTAACACCGGATCAGTACTTCATTTTCACGGATAGTCTCAGTTCTATAGAGGCTGTTCGCTCATTGAGGCCGGTAAAGCACTCCTCGTATTTTCTCATGAAAATACAGGAGCTTCTAAGTGCTTTATCTTCGCGTTATTTTATCATCACCTTTGTATGGGTCCCATCTCATTATTCAATTCCGGGCAATGAGAAAGCGGACTCGCTTGCAAAGGTGGGCGCTATGGAAGGCGATATTTGTGATCGACAAATCGCCTTCAACGAATTTTTTCCTATTTTTCGTCAACAGTCACTCGTCAGCTGGCAGTATAAATGGAGTAAAGGAGATTTGGGGCGATGGCAACATTCTATCATCCCAAAGGTGTCGAAGAAATCCTGGTTTAGGGGGATGGATGTGGGTCGAGACTTCATTCGTGTCATGTCTCGCCTCATGTCCAATCATTATTCTTTGAACGCTCAGTTATACCGGGTTGGGCTGAGCGACAGCAATCTCTGTGAATGTGGACAAGGCTATGAGGACGCAGATCACATTATTTGGTCTTGTGCTGAACATCGTGGAGTCAGATCGGAGCTTTATGATTCCCTTCGAGCTCGAGGTAGACAACCCAATGTGCCAATTATTTATTTATTTATTTATTTCGTCAAGCAATGTAGACTACATACAATGGTTACAATGTTCTACTTACATACTATACATTATTTCTGTTGTCTTTTAGACGACATTTTACTTGTTCTTTAGACATAGTGATGCCGATGATTTCGCAATGTAAGTTATACTGGCGCATCATTCGATTAATGGGGCCATTTTTTGCATAATTAGTTCTGTACGACTTTTCTAAGAATAATTTCCGTGTTCTAAGATGCCGACTGGGACTATAAAAGTTCAATTGCGAGAGTAGTTCTTCTGATTTTATGCGTTGTGAAATAATGTCATTGACGTAGAAAAGCATTGCAGATTCGCGGCGTTCTTTAAGTGTCTGTAAATTGATAAGCATGCAGCGTGCTTCATAAGATGGCAGTGGAAATACAGTCCAATTCAATTTCCTTAGGGCATATAAAAGAAATTGCTTTTGGACGGATTCTATGCGTTCGTCGTGTATGGAACAGTACGGGTTCCATACTAGGTTGCAGTATTCCAGAATTGGCCTGACATATGTAATGTATAATATTTTAATAGTATATGGATCTTGAAAATTGTGACTGAACCTCTTAATGAAGCCCAGCATGCTATTTGCTTTACTTATAATAGTGTTGTAATGTTCTACAAAAGTGAGTTTAGAGTCTAGGGTAATGCCTAAGTCCCTTACTATTTTGCATTTTTCTACTTTTTGGTTTCCTAAAAATATTTCCGTACGAGGTGTTTCGATTTTTCTGCTAAATACTATTGAGTTACATTTTTTCACGTTAAGTTGAAGTAAGCTTTTGCTACACCATGTGTTGAATAAGTTAATTTCGTTCTGGAATTCTTCTGCGTCACTAGAATTGTTTATTTCCATGAAGAGCTTCATGTCATCTGCATATATCAGTATTTGGATTTTTTTAAGTATGTAGGAAATGTCGTTTATGTACAAAATAAAAAGAAGTGGGCCTAAATGTGAACCTTGGGGGACCCCCGAGGTGACAGAGATAGGTTCTGAAAGTTTATTTTGAAAGCGAACAATTTGTTCGCGATGCGTTAAATATGACTGCAGCCAATTTAACAGTCCAGGCTCCATTCCAATTGTTTGCAATTTGAAGAGTAATAATGGTATGTCGATTCGGTCAAAGGCTTTACTGAAGTCAGTGTAAAGTGCTTCTACGTGCTTGCCACTGTCCATTGCATTCAAAATAAAAGTTACAAATTCAAGAAGATTAGAAGTGGTTGAGCGACCTTTGAAAAAGCCGTGTTGTTTGCTTGTAATTTGATTTTTT
This sequence comes from Aedes koreicus, assembly GCA_024533555.2. Taxonomy (NCBI): domain Eukaryota; kingdom Metazoa; phylum Arthropoda; class Insecta; order Diptera; family Culicidae; genus Aedes; species Aedes koreicus. The sequence goes on along the minus strand of JAHHFK020000859.1, from coordinate 265,229 downwards.
ACTTGCTGAAAAATATGTTCATTCACGAGAGATTCAAAAAGTTTTGGGATGCAAGAGATAATGGCAATTCCACGATAGTTGCGGATGTCTGATTTCGTGCCTGATTTGAAAATCGGAACCAAATAAGAAGATTTCCAAATGGTGGGAAATGTTCCGCTCTTAAGAGACATATTAAAGAGAAGTTCTAAAGGAAGGGCAAGTTCGTCTGAAAGGTTCTTTAAAAATACGGGTGCAATACCGTCTGGGCCTGGTCCCTTAGAAGCATCCAAGTTTTTTAGTGCATTGAGAATTTCGTGAGGAGGTAATTGATTTACAGATATATTGTTGGAAAATTCAGGAATGAATGCAAAGAAGTCGCGATCACGGTCTTCTTCGGAGAATGTAGTGTATACTTCTTGGAAGAAATCTGCAAAAAGCTTGCAGATTTCAGAAGGATTATCACCTACATTTCCGTCAAAATGCATTCTTGGGGGGAAATTGCTATTTTTCAATTTCGTTTTTACATAATTGAAGAAATTCTTGGGACATGATTTGACTTCAGTTTCGACTTTACGATTATATTCTTCATGTGCAGAATTAATGGCCGTGTTAAGTTGGTTGCATATGTCATAATAGTTTTGCAAATTTGTGCTAGAGTTTTGCTTTTTATATAATTTGTGTGCTTTTTGTTTTTTGTTCTTTAAATGTTTCAAATGTGGATTGAACCAGACTGGTAATTTATTGTTTTGGGTTCGCCTTCTTCTTTTCATTGGTACAGTTTCTGAAATAAGGTACTGAATAATTGAATGAAATTTGCCTACTTCAGTGTTGACATTTCCTTCAATACTTATAATGTTCTGCCAATTTATTGTACATAGTCTACGTTTTGCTTCTTCGTAATTTGCTTTTTGATATTCCGGCACTTCCTCGAAATCCCAGTCGCTGGGGATGTGAGTATTATGTACGAAGATTGAATATTCAATTGCTGTGTGAAATACTTCATTTTTCCATAAAGGTGACAATGAAGTACTCACACAAAAGTCTTCAGTGCAGTTCGTAAATAAGAGGTCTAAAAAAGCATTTTGCTGATTCTTTATATGATTAATTTGGTGCAAGCCAAAATGTGAAATTTGGTCGAACAGGAATTGTAGAGTTTCGTCTTCGCCTACGACTGGGAGTAGAATTGATTCATTTTCGATGTCAGGGATGAAGTTCGCATTCCGTTTATTAAAGTCACCATAAATATGCAGTTTTACTTCCGGTTCCATATTTGACGTGATAATTTCGACATTTTGAAAAAATAATTCGAAAGATTGTTTATTGGCATGTTCGGGTGGAAAATACACAGATGCAAAAATATGTGTTTCATCAGCAATGAGTGCTTTAACCCAGACATGCTCAAATTCTTTGTGCTTGAGAGTTTTTAGTTCTTGAGAAGTAAAGTCTGCATTGATGGCAATGAGAACTCCACCTCCAGATTTTTTATTGCTATGTTGCAAATTACGGTCATGCCGGAATACATTAAATTTATTTCCAAAAATTTCTTCGCTTTTTACGCTTTCATCCCAGCTTGTTTCGGTTGCCAGAATAACGTTGAAAGAAGAAGCTAGAAGTTTTTGTTGAATTTCTTTCATTTTGGCTGGGCTTTTCATGCGATTGAAATTTTGGCAATATACCAAAATTTCAGTCGCATTCTGTTGAGAAGGCGAAGACAGTTTTGGAGGATTAATTATACTTACAATACTATTAAATGATACTTCTTCCAAAGGGCGCGTTAGTGTTTCCGAAAATTTGAAGGGTTATAAAATTTCAGGGCGGCCTCCCTACTACGCTGCAGTCGTTCTGTACTTTCACTAGACAGGATCGCTCGATGTGACTGAAGGTCTGCCAAGGCGTCATTGCGTGGGATTCCTAGTTCTGCATGGACGTCCAGGAAAATTTCGCGCAAGAATTTTATGTCTGTTGGTAGTCCTTCGGCTGCTAGCATTAATGTTGCACTAATTTTTGTGATTCCGCGAATGCATACGGAAGGTGGTTGGTCATGTAGGAACGAAAGGTATGTCCGCACTAAGTCCAAAATTTTAGGGTCCCGTAGTCGCGCCTTCAGAAAGCGTTGGTCGCCAGATGCTGATTGTTCCGTCAGTCTGACTATAGGCGGCCGCATTGGGTCCAAAAGTGGTGGATGATCAATTCCGGCTGATGATAGTTGTTCGGTGAGCAAAGGTGGATGGATTGAAACAGCTGATTGCTGCGTCATGCTTACGCTGGGCGGTGGGCGCATAGTGTAAAATGACCGGCCAGGTATAGAATTCGATTCCCGATGTGTTGATGTGTCGGTATTTTCGAAGGTGCTTGCTTCAGTATGTTGTTGTGTCTGGTTTTCTGCTCGGTATGGGTTGATTGTTTCACCTTTTTTGAAGTTGATAAGTTTTGATACCGAGAGGGCTGCAATTGGGTGGTCAGTGGACGTTGGTGGGCTGGAGAATTGCACTTTTGCAGTAGCCAGTAGTTCTTTGTCAGATTTTTGTGTGTGTCTTTCATTTCCTTGGAAGTTTTTATTGGGTTTGTTGTCATAGTCTGGACGTCTGGTGTGGGTGAATTGTTGTTTTTTACTTTTTCTGATGCGTTTGGCTTTTTCAGCAGCTTTTTCCTGTAGCCTACGAGCCCGCTGTTTGGCGTCTACTTTGGACCAGTCTTGCTTCCAATGCCATTTATGACCCAAAAATCGCCATCCAGGAGATGTATGCTCTTCCGAAATGACAGTATTGTGTACTGACGATCGTTCTGCTAATTCTTCTTCCAGGGTCTTCTGATGTGGCTCTGTATTTTTGGTTGCATTGATCTGAAGGCTAGAAACAGCCCCAGAGACAAATTTCACTTCTTCCAGAATTTCCCGAAGCTTTGAGTCATCATAGTAGAGTGGAGGTGATGACGATTCGGCATCTTTCGATAAAAGTGCCATGTCATTTGATATGCTTAATAGCCGTTCGTCAAAATGTTCTGTAATTTTTTGCGCCATCGTGGAATTCGATTCGTTGATGCCGGCCGTGGTCGTGTGTATATGTAGGTCACACGACTTTATATGCTGACCGACTGCGCTGCTTATATTTTGATTATTTTCAATTGTTACTGCCAACGTTCCTTTCACGTCTTCAAGCAGGTGTTCAATGCTTTCGAAGAGTTCTGATACTATGCAGAATTTTTTCAGGTCAGCAGCAATACGATGGTTCGCGTCTGTTTGAAAGCGGATTGCATCCACAAGTTGTTCCTGTTGATGAAGCAGCTTCCTCACGTCGGCTTCCTTCCGTAAAATGAGTTGGCAGTCAGCACACAAAGGCACCATAAATGCGGTGATGAAATGCTCACGTTGTCGTTGTACACCGACGCATGCAGCATGGTATTTTTTGTTACAAAATTCGCACTTCCATAGAAAGCGGTCGTCGCTAATGCTGCACGATTTAACACCACACGGCATAATTAGTTTTTCTATAAAATGTTCTACGCGATTCGATTTACAAAGGCCAGTAAGACCCGCACGCGACGTTGTCAAAAGGTAAAAAAAAAAAGGTAAATATACAAGTTAATTGCGGAGCGAAATGCAAACGCGTCCGCGCCCGAAGACTGTCCGTGGCGAAAAAAAAAAAAAAAACCACAAATAATATTTTTTTTTTTTTTTTTTAATTATTTTTAGCCTCCCAATATATGCATCCTCGCCATTAATACCTCATCAACCCACCTTTTTTATTTTGAAAAAAAAAAAAGGTTTTTGATGTTTTTTTTTAAATTTTTAGAAAAAATCATATTCGAAAAATACTACTTAAAAAAAGCTCTTTCCTTCTTCATTAAAAATATATATTAATTTAAAACCTAGCAGTTTACAATCATTCATTTCCTATTTCACAGACATAAAGTATCATTCACGGGTCCAGATGAACAAGAGCTATCGAAAAATTCAATTTTTTATCTTTTTGTATGTTCGTTTTATTAAGATTCAGTTTTTGGATTCATACTCATATTATTATTATTAGCTGTTTTCAGTTTTTTTCCAATATTATTATGATATTAATACACATCTTATTTTTATTTTCAGTAGCATACCAGTAGATGTCAGATACATCTTGTACCTACGTTTATTATGTTCTCTGACTATTATTGTGAAAACAAATTCTAATCTTAGTAGATCTTAATCCAATAGAAACTGCAAAAGTGGAAGTCTTTCGATGAATGGATGTTCAGCTTAGTTACGGATATATGTATTCTACTATAGTTTACTGGCCTGCTGGTATTATTATTTTATATTATAACGTCAGTTTATTATTTTATGTTATGATATTAAATGATGTGACATAATTGCATTTAAATTCATTTCATTCAAATCGCTATTTCCGATGAGACTCACTACATAAATTATTGCAAGGGAACGGAACAGCACATCGAAATTTTAGGTTTACTATTCTATTGCTGTATAATTTCAGTTCATTCATAGGTATCCCAAGTTTTATGAGATAATTTAATATCAATTTTTTTTTTCTCGCAGCTACATTGTCTAACTTTCAGGCCCACAAATGGATGTGTTATTATCATTCTTATATTCATTCACTATATTATTTGTCATTATAATATTCATTCACTATACTTTTTATAATTATAATATTAATTCACAAGATTTTAAATATTACTATATGACACTGAATATATATTGGGAATGGAGGGAGCATCAGGGTATCACTCAAGCTGGAATTGGACAATGTAGTGGTATGACAACCGGCGTCTAGGAGGGAACAAACAGTATCATTTTCTTTATCCTACCGATTCGATTGTGGTGCTGTGAATTCTACTCCAACAATTTCAGTGAGAGTGACGCGCCCTTCTTAACAAGCCATCCCGTAGAAGGCTTAATAAGTATTGCGAATTGGGTTATTCGATTTGTTGGATTGTATCGTTGGAAGGAGAATCTCATGTTCCCGCGGGTTTCGCGTAAGTGTCTCTGCTTACGGGTCCGCCCCACCGTTTTTGGCCCTTCATACAGCGTTACTGTGAATACAACCCGGCAACTCAATTTGATCTTGCTATTAAGTGGAGCTGCATACATGACAAGGTCTTAGAAGGGATGGTGGCTACCTTACATACATACATACATAGATCCAATTCAGTGGTTCAAAAGTTATGATTTTTTTGAAAAAAGCATCTTTGAAAAAAGTCAATTTTTTGGACCACCCTAACGCAGAAACGGTCATCCTAATAATAAAAGTAAAAACATACTGGACGAATATTTTTCGATGGGGAACAAACTACCAATTATTATGAAATTCTGAGCGATCGTATATTTTTTTTCTATGGAATTGATGTATAGGCCTGGGAGTGACGAAGCTCAGTTAATGCACTCCTTTTTTGTCCGGTTTTCTGGACTGGATCACAGACGTTTCCTACTTATGTTCAGGCTCTTCTTGCGTGAGAGCTTGTCTATCGGTTGGGACATGAGCACTAACTCTCGTTCTAGCTTTTTATGGCTTATGGATATAGCGCCATTACTCGCCTTTTCGGGAACGCCAACATGCTAGAAGGACAGGATCTTGAGATCCAACTAATTGAAGAAGTTACTCAAGTAACACCAGAAACATCTTCTTTGACAAGAATATAAGAACTTTGTGGTAAAGAAGTCGTGAGGATGAAAGTCATGTCTGGTCTTGAAAAAGTTTTAAGGATATTTTTCCACACATTTCGATTTACACGTGGTACCAGAACAGTAAACATCTCCCGTCGTAGTTACTCAAATTCCCTTTTTGAATATTTTCGTAGCTTGTCCGGGGGTGAGATTTGAACTTTTAACTTTGGCGTGAGAATTTTACTTCAAGAAAATACCGATGTAGGCTGTTTGTCATCTTACCACTACGAACTATCTTTACTCACTTTGGAGAAGCCATACTTTTGACTAATTTGAGTCAAACGTACTCAATTTTGGGTTGTTTGAAAATAGCGTGCATGCTAGTTGTTTGTAAGTGTGTTGATAGGTTGCACTCAAGATGAACTTTAAACATGTTTTTAACATCCTAATTCAACAGTGAAATTATATAGAATAGATTGCGGATCCAAAGCAGTGACGGCTGAAAATAAGTACATACCGTTTATTTGAAATACTGGAATAAAAAATAAACACTACTTAAATGTAAGATTGTGGCGCCACTAACTGATTCAAATAGAAGCCATGTTGGACATAAGGGTTTGTTCAAATATTACTTAAGCAACAATTTGAGAGGTTGTTAAGTATTTTTTATAAATTGTAACGCTTAATTTGTGGAGAATCTTTTGAGATGAAGTTACGCACAATATAATAAAAAAGAATGTTGTTTTTGTACTTGTATTTTCCTTCATACTGACATTAATTTTATGAGAACTTGTTTGTTGCGGTTGGGGATGGGGGTGCGTGAGAAGGTTGCTATACTCTGTTACGAGGGAGTGCGGGGCTTGTAAAAACATCATTATTCGCGTTATATAATATATGAATAACCTCAAAATTTGCACTTTGTTTAAGAAAAACATGCTTCATTGAATTTTTGAGTGTAGAGCAGCTAACAAATACCAGAGTAAATTTTTATAAGGTATTGGACAGTTGAAGTCATGCACTTAAGTTAGGGTAAGTTCTGACAATTTCGACAGTTTCCCATTTAACATTGGGGTCAAAATTTGCCGTACCTTGGGCTAACGATAACGTTGCAGGCAGCATTAAATAAATTTAGATTTTTTTTAAGTATACTAGCTGCATTGTAGTGAAAAACTAGTGGAAAACTAGTGAAAAACGAATACTACACACTACCAAAATGTCATGTAAATTTCTGTCCTCTGAGACCGACACATGCAAGCGTCTTTTAACACCTAAGAATGAGTTGAAAAAGAGGAGAAAATAAATTCAATCAAACACATCTTTCGTCGAATTGCGTATGTGCCAGTTCAAGGAGACATAATTTAACACGAAAACTTCCTTTACGTTCCCCGAATTTTTACAAACATGAATTACGTATCGTGTAAAATTCATAATTTCTAAGTGTGTAGGAATCTGCCGTCATTATCCCGTCAATTTTCACGAGGCTATCCACTACACTCCACGAAAAACACCCCCAGACCATCATATTTCCTCCTCCATGCTTCACCGTGGCTTGGATGTGGCGCTCCTGAAGCACCTCACCCGATCTGCACCACACACGAACCCACCGCTTTCCCACCAAAATGCTCGAATTTTGATTCGTCCGTCCAGAGAACCGTTTTACAGTACTCTACAGGCTTATCAGCATGCTCAATAGCAAACTTAAGCCGTTTGGCTTTGTTTGCCTTGCTGATAAATGGGCGCTTCCGGACAACTTTGTTAATCAGCCTTTGTTCTACAAGACGGCGAAGAACAGGTCGACCAGAAACTGATAGCTGAAGGAATTCCCGGATCTCACGCACAGTTACTTTTGGGTATTTCTTGACTGCGCGCAAGATCTTGGTGTCCATTCGTGTATCTGTTTTGCGCTTCCTGCCTCTGCCTGGGCGATCCACCACTGATCTGAACGTTTTTTGTTGCATTAGAATTTTCCCAACCGCTGCCTTGCTAATAGTGCACACAGAAAAAAAAATTAAAATTACTTATGATGTAATCTAAACCATCACTGAAAATTCACCGACATAATCAATTGTTGAACATATTTCTCCATTCAAAATACCGTAGATAGCAAGTTCATGTAAAACTGTATCATATTTAAAATATAATCTAGCCTGAATTCATATTTGCAATCGATAACATACAATTATACGACACGCTCTTATTTTTCTAACTCAAATCTTTTTTGTCACTGTTTTTTTTTTCAATACAAATTGATTTCTTAGTTCGTTAAGTCGAACTCTTTTTTTATTATTAGTCCATTAGTGAAACTTGAAAAGAATATAAAAAAAAAGAAATAAAAAAAAGACAACAGTAAGTTTACTTAAATTTGAACCAAATAAATGAGAGAAATTCAAAAAATGATGAGGTGGGCATTGTATTTTGCCTATCAGTGTACCCTAGCGCCAACTAGTTAAGCTTTATACAAAACAGACGTTGTCATATTGGATTCCACAATGGCGTCAAACATCGATATACGACCTCCAGGTGGCCACCAACCAGAAATCCTTGACCAACTGATCAGCTTTGCTGAAGACAGTTGCTTTTCATTTGGCCAGGATCTCGAGACATTCCATGGTGGAACCAATGAATACAAAAGCTTCCAAATCAAAGGTAAAAAAGGTGAGTTCAAAAAATAAGGTGACTTTTTAATTTAAAAATTGCGCGTTTGAGATATTGTCCAAAAATTTTTTTTACGTTGGTGGGCTTGTTAGTGACATATACACTCAGTAGCAAACGAAAAGCCGAGCAAAATTTTTGATTCCAAAAAACGCCATATTCAATCTGCTGTAACTTTGTCAATTATCAATATTTTTGGCTGAAAATTTGACAACATTATAATCAATGTATAGACCTTATTTGACCAAAATTTTATGTTGATAGAGTTTATAAATTTGAAATTTTCATACCATATGTGAAAAAAATCGTTTTTGAATATACTAATTTCAAAAATCCGTATTTCTGTGAAAAATTTAGGTAGCATACCAAAAATGTCAAAAAATTTCACATATGGTATGAAAACTTCAAATTTATAAATTCTATGAACATAAAATTTTGGTCAAATAAAGTGTATACATTGGTTATAATGTTGTCAAATTTTTAGTCAAAAATATTGATAATTGACAAAGTTACAGAAGGTTGAACATGGCGTTTTTTGGAAGCAAAATTTTGCTACTGAGTGTATTTGGCATTTCATGACATTCCCTTCATAATTTTTTTTTTTCCGTCGGCCTATTTCCTCATATGGTGACAATCACCGACGCCAGGAAGACGACTCCACCACCTGGACCCTACCTTACGACTCATGAATATGAGCCGGGACCAACGGCTTTACTTCCCTTCCGAAGGAAGACGTGACCAGATTTTTTCGCCTCAGAAAAACCACCAACGTCGACTGGGATTGAACCCAGACCCACTGGGGTGCCAAGTAGCAGTCACGCTTAGCACTACACCACCGACGCCGGCAAATAATTAGTTTATTTACGCTTGTGTTTTCTAAACGACCAAAAGTGCTTTCGGCGATTTTTACAATGTCTGAATTTGTTGAGCAAAGAAGTGCCATTAAATTTTGTTTGCGGAACGATATTTCTGCTGCTGAAACGTTGAGGATGGTGCAGAAAGCCATCGATGAGTCAGCCATGTCAAAAAAAAAATGTTTATAAGTGGTACAATGACTTCAAAGACGGTCGAGAACGCGTTGAAGACTTGCAACGGCCAGGACGGCCATCAACGTCAACTGATGAGCAACACGTGAAGGAAATCAAAGAGCTAGTGTTTTAAAATCGTCGATTAACAATTAGAGACCTTGCCGATATGCTTGGCATCTCAATTTGATCGATTCAATCGATTTTTAAGGATCAATTGAGTCGAATTTCTGGCAAAAAAGTCACGAAGAACGAGTGTTGTGTGAGATGGCCCAATTGATCCTTAAATGAGATGGCCCACATCTCATTTAAGGATCAATTGGGCCATCTCGCACAACACTCGTTCTTCGTGACTTTTTTGCCAGAAATTCGACTCATATCGCTCCACAACCACCGTATTCACCTGATTTGGCTCCGTGTGACTTCTGGCTATTCTCAAAACTCAAAAGACCACTTCGAGGACACCGTTTTTTATCGATTGAAGAGATTCAACGAGAATCGCTGAACGCATTGAGGGGCATCCCGGAAGCCGACTATATGGCCTGCTTCGCGTATTGGAAAAAACGCTGGCATAAGTGCATTGCATCAGAGGGGGAGTACTTTGAAGGGGACGAAATAGATTTTGATAATTAAATAAAGATTTTTTGAAGTATAACAAAAGTCACCTTATTTTTTGAACACAGTATCTGCAGTAAAGGAATTTGTCTTTTCTTCTCTAGGTAAAACAATTCAAGCACTATGACTATTTCACGTAAAAACAGATATTCAATTAATCTCCTCAGTGTTTGTTCAGCACTATTTCCAGCATTATGCTGATACTTTTATAGTAATGTTCATGTAAACTATCATTATAACATGTCGGTGTTCAACTGTCATTGCCAATATATTTTGTCATAACGTCTTGCTCTTTGAACAACAAATTCCACTCATCGCAAGTATTCAGCTGCAGATTTCTTCAAATCTATCACACGAGATACTGTTAACAACATCGTAGAAACTAATTTAAATGAGAATTTTCTCATCTTCCACTCCGCATTCCCAACTTCTTCCGACAGAAGCAGTTTGTTTTCGCTAATCGGCTCCCCCACCGAGAATCTCCCGCGACTTTAAAATTCCTCCATTTTTACGACTTCGCATTTTTGTCCCCCTTCTTTATTTTGTTTCTGTTTTGACAAGAATATTGACAACGATCTTCTTCGCTGTTTTACCACTCGGAGTTCATCGAACTTGCCGCTGGGCTCCTCATCGAAGAATTCTCATCATCATCTTCATCGTCCGTGACGTTCGGTTCGTCGCTTGAACGGGTGTTGATGTCACCGTAAATCACCCAGCGAGCGGCGCGCGCGACTCTTTTGAATATTTTGAATATCTTTATTGACTCGAGCGTGACTAAGAAATGTGCGATCAAAGCAAATTGAGGTGAAAGATTACATTTTTGGCAAGCTCGTACGTGAGTTTTAACTGTCGTTGCATTCGTGACAGAGTACTTAAAACCCAACCGAATGTACTGTGCGGTAATGAATGTCAAACACCCGCACTTTTGATGTCTGTGGGTCAATTTTGAGATCATTTTGCAAGACGAACGGCAGCGATTATAAATAACCGACTCAATGTCACGTCCCTGCCAGGTCATAAAGTATGCATGTTTCGTAAAATCATCTCACCGACTAACAGAACTACAAAAGGCAAAAAATGCCAACAGTGGGATACGTTTTTATTCTCCTTTTATTCCACGCTAAATTCTCGAGTGTATAATAATAAGAATCATGCAAACTCATTTATTTACAGCTCACTGCTGAGAGTGCAAACATCCTGCGGGAATGCAAGGCTGCTTTGCCATTAATTATATTCGTTTCGTTTCGTGTATTAAGCAAAGAGAAGATTCTTAATTGCAATCTTGTGCAATTTCTCCTCGCACCTTTTGTCCCCCCCCCCCCCCCCCCCCCACACACAAACCAGTGCGGTGTAAAAAGCTCATCCAATATTGAAATGCTGAATTCCTGGAAATGTTTGTTCGTCGCCTTCCGCCGGGATTCATCACCGACGACGGTGCCATTGCTGCCGCTGATGCTGAATGCATCATTAATATGCTCATTTTTTCTCCTCTTGTCTCCGGGCGTCTGAATTGGTTAGACGCACATTTATTGCCGTTAATGGATGGGATTTGCGAGGAGAAGGCTCGCAACGCGATAACTCATTGCTTTTCAAACGCCGGTTTCCAAGGGTCGAAAATTAATCCCTCTGGAACACGAAGCTTTGTTGATGCTGTCTTTTTTTTTATTCGAATAATCAGTTGGACATGGAGTGATGGCACACAGGATGGGCTCGATCGAATGTTTGTGGTATGTCAAAAATGACAAAAGACGGAATGGCTTGCATATTATTTACTTGAGTGAATTATTATTGTATATTATTTATTTGAGTGAACGAGAGTTTTAAGAATGTGGAAACCTTAACCAAGTTTCTCAATTGTCTCAATAGAAAACATGGCGAACTAACCGAAGTGGAAGCCAATCGCTCCAATTATAATCCCCATCAACTTTTCGCGATGTCAGCAGCTTATCTTCGAACACTGTAGCACCCCGGCGTTCATCCTCGGCGGATTAAGTCGCACCGCTACAAGCAATTCAGAACCATCGAAGCGCACGAATTGACACTTTTATCTCGTTTTCCCGAAAATTTAAAACAGCCCTTGAAAGGAAAGCGTATCATCCGGCAGGTCAAGCGGATTGACTCCCGGAACAACGGAAGCAGCTTACGAGGCTTCGATGGATGTTGTTGGCTGGTGATGATGATGGATTACCGCGCTCCGTTTGTCAATCAGCCAATGCTCCACCGCACACTGCTAACTGCTGGCGGGAGATAAAATTATCATTCCTCGCTCGGAAATCGACGGCTCTCTGCTGTCGGCCATCTAAAACATCCAAGAATTCCAAGCAGTTGGCTCCCGTCTTTGATAAAGAGGATTATAATTTTTTTCTTTTTTTTGTTCCAGTGAATTGAGTTTCAATATTTCCTCTTCGGATCGTCGTTGCATTGGAGAGCTTCTTAATCTGCTCCGGCCGGCAAGTGTACACACGCTCGATAGACTCCAACCGGTCCAAGGTCTCCCGGAATGGGACAACGTTTGCAGAAAATTCCTTGATTCACTTTCAAAGGGAACGATACTTTCCCAACTTCTGTTGCAACTTGCAAGTCATTGAGCCGCAGTGAGCCGATTATCCGATTCAGTCGAGTCCTTTTTATTTGCCTCTTAGATCGTAAATCTACTGCTCCGGTATCGGATTCCGAAACAAAACACTTCACAACGACGACGACGACGACGACGTGCCACGATTTTCTATAAGTACAAACAGAGATGATCGAACATGGGAAAGATGAGCCCGACCGGCTGAGCACCGGGTGCACTGACTGAGCCCCCCGAACCGATCCGGGCTTCTATTTATAAATTATTCTTCTCAGATCCCATAGGGCTCGAGTGATTTTTTCCTTCTTTTGTTCAGCTGGCAAATCATTTTCCTCCACAGTCACAGTCGTGAGAAGTGAATATTTTCCAACCGTTTTCTCCCGAGAAGCACCCTAGTCGCTGAGCTGGATGTTCGTGATGATTCAATTGCGATATGGTTCGGTTTGGTGCTGGCATCGGAGAAGGAGGTAGAATCAAGGAGTGCCACCCAGCCTGCATCAATGTGACGGCAGTTGAGGTTGATTGTGTAAACCGTGCTGGTGCAGTTGATGGGGGGCTTGGGATTGCAGTAAACAGCTTAACCGAGAACACTCCTAGATCGGTTCGAATTAATTCAAATCAAAGTAGGTGGTTGGCATCACAGAATGCGTGAGATGTTGGTTGGAGCTACTGTTTCAGGTGGAGACACCAAGGTTCAAAACGGATCTGTCAATGCAAACGGGAACTAGTTGGCGGTGGGTAGGTCTGATACGATTGATAGAGGAAATGGTTGGTTGTAGTCGTGACGAACAATTTCTAAATCAGTTATGAGTGGTTCAATTTAGGATCTCATTTTTGTGAATTAGATTCGATATTTCAACAAATTATTAAACCTTAGTCAGATATTGTTATAGAAGAGCTGACAATTCATTATGACTGTTTATTCAGACGCAATAACAAAAGAAACAACTTCATCAAAGCACGTTGTTTTCTGCAAGAGTATTTGACATTTCAGTCGGTAAAAAATGTTAACATTAAACAAAAAAAAATAAGCTGATTTAAGGCTGAAAAACAAATAATTTTAATGAAGAAGTAAGTAAGTTTTATAGGCACCGGCTTCTAATGTTTGTAAAGCAAGTTTCATCTTCGAGGGCGGGTCAATTAAGGCTGTGAAAATGAAGAACAATGATTAGCTTGTAACAGTATAGCGTGTGAGTGAAAATTCAAGAAACTTTTATTGAAACTAGTTAACTGTAATGTTAACGCTGGAAAAATTTCATCACAATCTGGCAAGTGTCTGTTATCTGTTTCAAGATGGCATCGGAAGAAGAGCACACCCACCAAAAAAATATGAGCGTCGTCGATGGACCACAGTTGGATGGGAAAACACCTGGGACTACATCATTCGACGGGGTACCAGGCCGTGGTGACAACCCGAACATAGCTGCTCCGTTGAAGGCAAAGAAGGGGTTGAATCTGTTCAAGCGTCGATCGAACCTTTCGATCCACGAGGTGGCAAAGAAGACAGAGATTTCCATCTGGTATGTCGAAAAAACGATGAAACGTACCCACCTCCACGTCAAGAAGGTCAGAAAGCACCAAACCAGAACGACAAACAAAAAAGCGGTAGCCAAAACCTACGACAGGAAGCTGTACCGAGAGTGGCTGCCCAGGTAACACAAAATGTTTGATTGCGTGCATTTTTGCTCAAATGTGACAAATGATCATGTTACCATTTCGATGAAAGAAAACCTTTTCGGGTACTACTATAGAATTGAAATTAGCGCAGAAGGTGGAGCCTAAATATGAAACATAATTTATGTTTGACAATTGGTACAAATAAAAAATCTAAAACATAAGTTAAACAAATTTCGACTGCAAAAAAGGCTTTCATAAACCAGGTTCTTACTATAGACTCCATGCTTACCAGATCGGTGTTCTTACCATCTCGACATATGAGATAATGAATAGTTAGAATCGTCTTAAACCTTTCAATTATCCTATTTACCAACCTTATAGGGGACTTAAATAGACATTCGCTTAGATATAAGAGAATTCGGGCTATGGATATTGGTTTACAGTATAAACATTTGCTAAAGCGAACAATAGGTCGATTGCGTTGACATTTGAAGTATCAAGATATTATCATACAAGCAATTTAATCAATTCTGATGTTCGATCATGAAAGCAATTGGCAACTGAAATTTTCAATATTTAATTCTAGCAAAACAGAACTAGGTTCAGTGGCAAACGAGTATGTAACATAAATACTTGATATATATTTGTCTTAAGCTCAAAAACTGTCTTTTTTCGTCCAACACGGCGCTAATCAAACAAACCTGACAAGTTTTGTTGACGTTAGGCCTTTCTCGCATATGTTTGTTTTTTGAAGTACGGAAGACTTATGTTGACACATTTATGAAACAAAATATGCAACAAGATGTCAGACGTAAACAAACATGTCCTGGCTAGAAAACTTCAAACACATGTATGACAAATCAATTAGTCGGCTAAATGAATCTAACCTTCATAAAAAAAAACTAGTAAAATCACACTGTTATAGGTCTACAGCACGACACATGAAAAATAAAACTTGTAAATTTATGTTTTCGGTGCTACTTGGGTGACGAAACCGACGTGCGTAGTGATGGATGACGAGACTTACATCAAAGCGGACACAAAGCAGTTGCCGGGGCAGGAGTTTTTCGATGCCACATCACGATTGGCCGCTCCTGAGGGTGCAAAGACGAAAAAGGTGGACAAATTCGCCAAAAAGTTCTTGGTTTGGCAGTCTATTTATGGGTGTGAAGAGTGCCTCCAAAAGTGCCTGCTGCCCTTTCTGTGATCTCACGAACGCTGTTGACATTCTTCTACAAAGGAGTGTACCGAAAATAAGCTATCCACAAACTTTCTTTCAAATTATGTTGAAAACCGATATTTTATTCATACAAAAAATTGATCCTTTATTGTACGAGGTTAAACTTGAACATAATGAAGACCGGATGAAATTTAAGTTATTCCTTCACGAATCTTCGAACTTTGGATCGAATGCTCTTCATCAAGTTCCGGACAAGTGTTGCATCGCATTTTTTGGACGCTTGAGCCCAAATTTTTTGAACTCCTGCATGTTCCCAGCTGCCTTACCAGTCTTCTTGAAGACCCTCTTCACGATTGCCCAGTAACGTTCGATGGGTCGAAGCTGAGGGCAATTTGGTGGATTGATATTTTTCTCAACGAAATCTATACCCTTTTCCGCAAGCCAATTGAGAGTGGTTTTGGCATAGTGAGCCGACGCTAAATCCGGCCAAAACAGTGGAGGTGTACTATGCTTCTTATATAAAGGCAACAATCTCTTCTGGAGACACTCAGATCGATAGATTTCCGCATTTATAGTTCCGGTAGTGTAAAAAATGGTTGACTTCAAACCACAGGAACATATTGCTTGCCATACCAGTACCTTTCGACCGAATTTCTCCACTTGAATCGACCTGTCCGCATCGCTCACATCCTCTCCAACGACGGCAGTAAAGTATTGTGGACCTGGAAGGGTTTTTGAGTCCTCCTTTACATAGGTCTCATCGTCCATCAAAACGCATGCATCCGGACGCTGCAAAAGACGCGAATACAATTTCCGGGCCCTTGTTGCTGCTCGCTTCTTCTGTTCTGCACTTTGTTTCGAGATTTTCTGCTTCTTGTAGGTCTTCAGGTGGTTTCGCCTCTTGATACGCTGGATCAGTCCGACACTCGTTCCTGCTTTTTTGGCCAAATCACGTATTGACATTGATTTGTTCTTCATGATTAGAGATACCACTTTCTGCTCCAGTTTCGGGTTGGAAGAACCGGGTTTTCTGCCTCTTCCTGGTAGCTCATCCAAAGAATAGTGTTCCCCAAACTTATTAATGATGGTTTTAACACTCGCATGATGAATTCCAAACCACTTCGCCAATTTTCGCATAGTAATACCCTTCTCACTTAGCCATGTGTCCAGAACCTTAATTTTCACTTCCTACGCGACAATTTGAAAACGCAGAATTTGAACCGCACAAACAAGTAAACAAAAGAAAGCTGACAGTCAAACGCATAGCATGCAGTGTTCAGAGCATAAAAAACCATCACAAATACATGCGTACAACGCAAATGTATGTGGATAGGCTTATATTCGATACACTCCTTATCACTGTGTAATCAAATAATCACGCAAGTAATCATAAGTAATCATCTAGTAATCATGAGTAACCACGAATCATCATGAGTATCCATAGTATTCACAATAATCCTAGTAATCACTGAGTAATAAAAGTAAATTTGGGGAAGTGCCATGTAATCAATGCTGTTCACCCCCTTATTATTTATTTTTTTTCAAAAAAATTTTTCCCCCCCCAAAAAAACAAACCCCCCCTTTCTCCCCCCCCCCCCCCCCCTTGTTTTTTTTTTTCATTTATCCCCGCCGTGCCTTTAGCCATTACTTCCAACATTATTGGTGGAAATTTATTTATTTATTTATTTATTTGTCGTCAATCAAAGTAGACCAATTCTATTACATGATATACTTAGTATCTATTTATCCATACCAGGTTACCTGGTTAAACTTGTAAAGAAAACTTTTTTAAGCGTGTTTTTGTTCATTGTTACATCAATTGTTTCGCAATATTTGTTATAACAGGACATCATTCTATTTAGTGGCCCATTCTTGGCATAATTAGTTCTGTGATTGTTAATATAAAACAAATGTCTATTTCTAAGAATACGAGTGGGAGTATAAAAATTTAGGTTTTCTAATATATCTGTAGTATTCACTCTTTGTGCAATAACGTCGTTTATAAAAGCTATCATTGCAAACTCTCTTCGCTTTTTAAGCTCATCTAAATTTATCAACATGCATCGTGACTCATAGGATGGTAGCGGTAAAGTCGTCCAACCTAATTTACGTAGAGCAAACAATAAAAACTGTTTCTGGACTGATTCAATACGGTTTGCATGGGTATCTTGATATGGAGCCCAAACTATACTACAATATTCAAGAAGGGGTCTCACATATGCTATATACACCGTTTTGATTGTGTATGGATCTTTAAAGTGAAAGCTAAATCTTTTAATAAACCCTAGCATGTTGTTTGCCATATGTATAATGTTATTAAAGTGATCAACAAACGTTAATTTTGTATCAAGTATAATGCCTAAGTCTCTTAGTTCACTGCATCTTTGAACTATGTTCTGGCCTATAGTTATTGCTTCTTGCCTTATCACGTGTTTTCTCGTAAATGATATAGAATTGCATTTTTTCACATTAAGCTCCAGCAAATTTTTTGAACACCAGTTGTGAAAATTATTAATTTCATTCTGAAATACTACAAGATCAGATGATTTACTTATTTCTAGATAAAGTTTCATATCGTCTGCATATATTGAAACGTTCAGGCGACTTAAAACGTGGTCTACATCGTTAACAAACAAAATGAACAGTAATGGGCCAAGATGGGAACCCTGTGGTACACCAGATGTCACATTCACTACTGATGACAAATTTCCCTCAAGTCTTACTCTTTGTGTTCTACCAGTCAAGTATGACTGAACCCACTTTAGTAGTCCGCAATTGAATCCTAGCTTGGATAATTTAAAAAGCAATAGAGGGATGTCGACTCTATCAAATGCTTTACTAAAGTCAGTATATAATGCCTCAACATAATTTCCTCTATCCATTGCATTTATAGAAAATGTAACAAAGTTTAATAAATTTGTAGTCGTTGAACGTCCTTTAACAAACCCATGTTGTTTGCTAGAGATTAAATTTTTAACTTGAGAGAAAATTTTTTGATTCATTACAGACTCGAACAATTTAGGAATGCATGATAATATGGCAATCCCTCGATAATTTTTTATATCTGCTTTTTTGCCACTTTTGAATATCGGAATTAAAAACGATTCTTTCCAAATTGATGGAAGAATACTGGATTCTAGAGAAAGGTTAAACAGCCAAAACAAAGGTTTTGCTAGCTCCATTGATACTGACTTTAAGAATACTGGAGGCAAACCATCTGGTCCTGCACCCTTTGATGCATCCAAAGTATTTAGAGAAAGAAAGATCTCGTTGAGGGATATATTATCAACTGAAATGTCACTCAGTGGCTCAGGAAGGTGTGTAAAGTATTGATAATCCCTGTCATTTTCGTCATGAGATGTGTAAACATCTTGAAAAAAATCTGCAAATAAATGCCTGATCTCATAAGTAGTTTTTCCGATTTTATCGTTAAGTTGCATTTTGGCTGGAAAACTCTTCGATTTTTGTTTATCCTTAGCGAAGCTGAAAAAAGATTTTGGATCTAACTTAATGTTATTTTCTACTTGAATGTTATACTCTTCATACGCATTTTTTATTTCAAAATTTAACTGCTCACATATTGTCAAATAAATTGAGAGGTTAACATCATTTTTGTCTTTTTTGTAAGCTTTATGAGCTTTTTGCTTTCTATTTTTAAGATTCGTAATTGTTCTATTGTACCAAACTGGAGCTTTAGACCTATTTGATTGTTTATGTTGCTTCTTGGGTACTGTTGACTCTAATATATTGTAAATGATTTGGTAGAACGTATCCACAGCTTGCTCTAGGTTTAAATTGCGAATAACAGTTTGCCAATCGATAGGGTTTAAATTATTTTTGATAACTCCGTAGTCCACTTGTCTAAAATCAAAATATGGTTTGGACAAATCACCATCCAACTTTGTGGTGTTGTCATGTATAAATATGGAGTATTCAATTGCTGTGTGGAATACCTCATTCTTCCATAAAGGAGCAGGTGACTCCGTCACACAGAAATCATCAGCCATGTTTGTAAATAATAAATCTAAATAACAGTTGTTACGATTTCTGACATGATTAACTTGGTAAAGTCCCATCTCCGAACATTTGTCAAATAGAGAATGAAGCGTTCCATTGTCACCCACAATTGGTATCAAAAAAGATTCATTGTCGTTATCAACAATAAAGTTAGCAGTCCGTTGATTAAAGTCACCATATATATGAACATTTGATTCAGGTGCAAATTTTGAAATAATATTATCAGCAGTTTCAAAGAACAATTCATATGATTCTTTTTTTGCACTTTCTGGAGGAAAATACACTACTGCAAAAATATGAGTTTGATTTCCAATGACGGATTTGACCCAAACATGATCAAACTCCTTGTATTTACTGGATGCAATTTGTTCACATTCATAATCGGTACTAACAGCAATTAATACTCCTCCACCAGATTTTTTGTTGGATAATGATTTATCACGATCATCTCTAAAAACGTTGAAATGATCACCGAAAACTTCTTCATTATTTATACTAGCGTCCCAACTAGTTTCAGTGCCTAAAATGATGGGAAAACTACTTGCGGCAACCTGTTTATAGATTTCATTAACCTTTGCCGCGCTCTTCATTCTGTTGAAGTTTTGGCAATAAATGATTATTTCCTTACTATCTATGATACTCTTACTATTATTGACTTCAGGTAAGTCTGGCGTCGTTAATACAGAAAACTCACATGCTGGCTTGTGCTGGGTTGTGCCAATTCATTCCGTCTACCGTGCAAATATGATCGGTAAGATTCGTCAGGAGGGAGAATGCAGTCGTTGGGTCTGTTTTTCCAAATGTTGTTATTGTTGTTGTAGTTGTTGGCGTTATTAATGTTGTTTCTGTCCCAATGGATATTGTTGTTAAAAGTATTTCTGTTACAGCTGTTAAAGTTTCGTGTTGAAGATGTTGTCACTATCAGGGCTGTTTTTGTATCGCCCTCTCCGCCCGCGCCTGTTCTTACTCGTTGTTGCGTGTTGACTCCAATCAGCTTTCCATATTTTCCATGATGTGTGTCTTCCATTGATCCACCTCCATCCATGTTCTGTAGTATGACGCGATGACGAAGTAAATAAACTTATATTCACATCATCGAGTTCATCAGCTAAGTTCGAGGAACGGCATGGAGGCGGGGTGTTTAACATTATATTCCAATTAGGTCCATCTCAGTTGTTTCAAGTGATACACAAATATAGTCTTCAGCAGACTTGTTATATGGGGTTGGACCAACAAATCTGTGTGATTGGATTCCGATTTTATTAGGAATTTCACCTCTAGAGGCGCTTTACTTTTGAGTTACTAAATATGAGTGCAATGACGCGTTGGGATAAGGGGTAATTGGTTTCATCCTAGGATATCTCGAGAGCCCCACCAGTTAGGACATATCAGCCTTCAGTAAAATTGTGTTAGCAACCAAGTCCTTCCTAAAGGTGATCACACAAGTTGGGAGTTCGGTCACTACACGGCGCTAGTGTGCATATAATCTTCCAGTTTGTGATTGCTATATCTCGAGAGTCTTACTAGTTGGAACGATGCTTTCTTCAGTAAACTTGTGCTAGTAGTCTGATGATAGTCACATATGTTCAAAATTCTCTCACTACGCGGCGTTAGTGTACATATGATGTTTCAGTTTCATTATGTTGTATCTCGAGAGCCTTAAAAATTAGGATATTACTTTCTTCAGTAAATTCGTTCTAGTGACCAAGTCCATCTAAATGATGATCAAATACGTTCGGAACTCACTCATTGTGTGGCACTAGTGTGCATATAACCTTCCAATTTGTGATTGACATATCTCGAGAGCCTAGTTAGGACGATGTTTTCTTCAGCAAACTTGTGCTAGTGGCCAAGCCCTTCCTGATGGTAGTCACATATGTTTGGAATTCTCTCACTACGCTGCGCTAGTGTGCATATGATGTTTCAGTTTGATTATGCTGCATCTAGAAATTCTTACAAATTACGATATTACTTTCTTCAGTAAATTCATTCTAGTGACCAAGTCCATGTGGATGATGATCAATTACGTTCGGAATTCACTCACTACGTGGCGCTAGTACGGATATGAGGTTCCAGATTATTTAATGTTATATCACGAGACTCGTATTAATTAGGACATTGCATTTTTCAGAAAATTTGTGCTAGTAGCCAAGCCGCGTATCGATCTTAACGGTTTGTCCGAAAAGAACGAATCCGAAATGATCGGTACCCGACTGTACTTAGGATTACTCCTGATTCCTTATCAAAGATTATTTTTGATTATTTATGATTAGTTATGATTACTAATGATTTATTTATTTATTTCGTCAAACAATCAATTGTAGACTACATTAATGTTCTTGTATCCTATAATTTCTTAATGTATTGAAATATTTTTTCAGTTTTGTACGAGGCATACTGAGGTCAATCATTTCACTATGTTGATTATAAGCATTCATCATCTGATTTAATAGTCCGAATTTAGTATAATTTGTACGATGGTGATCTAAAGCGAACACATTTCGATTACGTAGTTGTCGTGTAGCCACATAAAAGTTTAATTTTGACAATAATTCAGTTGAATCTATTCGTTACGAAACGAAATCGTTGACAAATGAGACCATAGCATAATCTCGACGCTCTTTCAATGATTGAATGTTGATCAACAAGCAACCTGCTTCATATGAAGGGAGGGGAAATTGTGTCCATCCTAACCTACGTAGTGCGTATAGTAAAAACTGCTTTTGAATTGATTCTATACGCTCATCGTGCTTTTGATATGAGGTGACCAAACAACACTGCAGTATTCTAATATTGACCTCACAAAGGAAATATATAATGATTTGATTGAATAAGGGTCTTGGAAGTTGTGGCCAAAACGTTTTATGAAAAAAGCATATTGCTTGCTCTATGAATTAATGTGTTATAATGATCCACAAATGTAAATTTGGTATCTAAAATTATTCCTAAATCGCTTAATGTATCACATATTTAAATATTTGGATTTCCTAAAGATACTGCAACACTTGGTGTGCTTCGTTTTCGACTATAAGTTATAAGATTACATTTTTTTACGTTTAGTTCTAACAAGCTTTTACAACACCATACATAAAAGACCTGGATTTCATTCCGAAATACATTTATATCATCATCATTTCTTATTTTAAAAAGCAGTTTCATATCGTCAGCAAATATAAGAACTCTTAGATTTTTTTAAAATAAAAGATGTATCGTTAACATATAAGATAAAAAGAAGTGGACCCAAGTGTGAACTTCTAACTATTTGCTGGCGATCAGTTATATACGACTTAATCCAATTGAATGTCTTAATCCAAGCTTGAATATCAACATAGAAATGTCAAGTTTATCAAACGCTTTGCTGAAGTCTGTATAAAGGGCTTCTATGTAATTACCTTTATCCATTGCTTTCAATGAGTAATCAACAAATTCGAGCAGGCTTGTAGTGGTGGAACGTCCCTTGAAAAAGCCGTGTTGTGCATTCGTTATTTTATGTTTGACTTGATTAAACATATTTTTGTTTATAATTGATTCGAAAAGTTTTGGGTTGCACGATATTATTGCAATTCCACGATAATTTCGAGCATCGGATTTTCTGCCAGATTTGTATATTGGGATTAAGAAAGATTTTTTCCATTCCGCTGGGAATTTACCGGATGCAAGTGACTTATTGAACAACCAAAATAAAGGGGATGTAAGCTCAACTGCCAATTTTTTGATAAATATTGGTGGAATTCCATCTGGCCCGGGACCTTTAGAGGCATCCAAGTCTTGGAGACCTGACAAATGTCATGGTCATGTATTTGACTAAAAACTACATTATTTGAACAATCAGGAGAGTATGAAAAGTATTCAAAATCACGATCACTATCCGAATACTTAGAATAAGTTTCTTAAAAAAATGTCGCGAAAAGATTACAAATACTTTCTGAATTATCGCCTTCGCTTTCATCCGAAGTCATTTTTGATGGGAAGCTACCAGATTTAAGTTTATGTTTTACATAGTTGAATTTTTTTGTTTTTTTTTTGGGCATGACTTGATTTCATTTTCCGTTTTCGTGTTGTACGCATTAAGTGCAGCAGAAATAGCGCAATTAACTTGAGCACAAATGTTCATATATGTGTGTGTATATACAATCCAACGCCCACCGTCCGGCAGTGTTTTTATGGAAGAAAAATGTTTGCAGTTAAACGAACTGTTGACTCGACAAACATGTTTAGCCCGGGAGTTGGAAGGTGATAGCTCTGTTGAGTTCCAGTGGCCCATTTCAGAATGCCTGGTTACTCACGTCCATTCCGAGGTCACTTTCACTTACAACAAGCCCCGCATAGACACAGTACGAACATCAAATGGGTATAGGTACTGTGCATACACTTCCATCATCAAATCTTATTGTTTTGAGGATGGCACGTATTTAGTTATAATCAGAGAGATCTCACCGAAATGTGTTGTTGATGTACAGTCTTCATTTGGACGGCTTTCCTGTGATGCTAAAGGATTTATGTCTCTGCTGAAGTAGCACTCCGCTATTCGGCAAATATTTTCAAATCATCCTAATACTTCGCGCACAAATGCAATACAATGAAAATCACAGTTAAAAAAAGCACTTCCGAGAAGAAATTTAACTTGAAAATCACAATCATTGTGCAACGGAAAAAAAACTTCACAGCTCTCCATCTGTACACAACGTGGTGAGTGCATCTGAAATTATATGCCAGCCACTCACTCGCGCACGCACGTTAGCTTCATTCTTTGCTTCTGACCAGCAAACGGCCGTTTTCTACATTGCACTGGTTTTCTTTTTTCTGTCTCCACACTCTGTCAATAATCATAATCCCTTCTAAACTGCTTATAATCATCAATTCACTCGCGACAAAGCGGAAAAATACTCTAGTTTAATCATTTATGCCCGCGTGGCGCAATACTAACAGCACTAACAAACACCAGTAAGCTGATATTAGCTCTTCCTCCGGGTGCGGGGGCGAAGCACAAAAAACAAAAAAACAAAACGGGGAAAAACCACCAACCATCACAAATTTCGGGAGGGAATCGATTATATTCACTACATCTTACACAAAATACGTGGAAATTATATGATTTCACTGTTCGTTGGGGATGAATAACGAATATGTTTTTGATTTTATTTTTCGCGAAAAGAACGCAGCAAAAACAAAACACGTCAGTTTACAAGCACGCTTCCTGCTGTCTTCTTGCGCACAAATATATA
Organism: Aedes koreicus; assembly: GCA_024533555.2. Taxonomy (NCBI): domain Eukaryota; kingdom Metazoa; phylum Arthropoda; class Insecta; order Diptera; family Culicidae; genus Aedes; species Aedes koreicus. The sequence continues at coordinate 240,742 of JAHHFK020000859.1, read as the reverse complement.
TATATATCTCTAAATGAGATTGATTTTTGTTTTTGCTTTTTGTTTTATTTGCCTTCCGTTTCCTTATTTTATTTTTGATGTTTTTTTTATTGAACCAGCCGGATTTTTTGTTTTAAAATTTTGTTCCCTTTTCCGTGCGTAACACCCCCCCCTCAGAATAATTCAAAAAGGTTTAAAAAAAAAAAATTTATAATAATTTTTAATTACTCTGATTTTTGTTAAAACCAACGATTAAATAATTACTTGGCAAAAAAAAAAAAAATATCCAATACTTGCCCCTCCAAACTTTGTTGACCCCCCCTGGGCTCCGGGGCCCCAAATTTAAATGCCCAAAAAAAAATAATTAGTTTTTACAAGCGCGTAAAATGTCCCCTCGTTTAATTCCAAACCAAAGGAGGCGTAAACAACGAAATTGTTTGCAATATTTCATCCGTCATACAACAATGTTTGCAATTTTTCGTACAACAGGCTAGATTTAGGCGTTATCTGGCTAAAATATACATAAAATATCCCATTATATTCTGCCAAATCTAGCATTCTAATTATGTGCATTAGATAACGCAGAAAATTCAATGTTTCTTTTTATCTGTGTGACATTTTGATAGTGTGTAGATTCAATATTTCAACGAATTAGTTAATCTTAGGCAGATATTGTTATAGTAGTTAAAGTAGACAATCTATTATCACTGTTTATGCAAACGCAATAACAAAACTAACAACTTCATAAAGACGCGTTAGTTTCTGCAAGAGTATTTGACATTCCAGTCGGTAAAAAAGGTTAACATTATACAAAAAATAAGGTGATTAAAGGCTGAAAAACAATTATTTAAATAAAGAAGAATGTTTTATATGAACCTGCTTGTCATGTTTGTAAAGCGGGATTGATCTACCAGGGCGGGTCAGTTAATACTGCACTCGAAAAAAAATTATAAACAATGATTAGCTCGTATCTGTATAATGTGTGAGTGAAAATTTATGAAGTTTTAATTAAAACTAGCTAACTGTCATGTTAACGCTGGCAAAGTTTCATCACAATCTATCAAGTGGCTATCGAGATGGCATCGGAACAAGAGCAGACCCACCAAAAAAATATGTGCGTCGTCGATGGAACACAGTTGGATTGGAAACCACCTCATTCAACGGGGTGCCAGACCGTGGGGAAAACTCGAATATAGCTGATCCATTGAAGGCAAAGAAGGGGTTGAATCTGTTCAAGCGTCGATCGATTCTTTCAATCCGCGATGTGGCGAGGAAGACGGAGATATCCATCTGCAGAGTCCATCTGCACCTGTGGCTTGAAGCGCAACGTTTACATTGCGACCGGAACCGTCAACCAGGAATTTTATCTGAGCGAGTGCCTGCAAAAACGTCTACTGCCTTTCCTGAAGCGACACAATTGTTCCGTTCTATTTTGGCCGGATTTGGCGTATTGCCATTACGGAAAAAAAGACCATGGAGTAGTAAGCTGTCAACAACGTTCAAGTGGTGCCCAAGGACAAGAACCCTCCCAACACGCCAGAGGTCCGCCCAATCGAACAATATTGAGCCATCGTCAAGTGGAACCTTAAGAAGACTCAAAAAGCTGTTGTGAGCAAGAAACAGTTCAAGGCAAACTGGCGTTCTGCGGAAAATAAAGTGGACAAGGAGACTGTACAAAATCTTATGGCAGGTCTTAAACGAAAGACCCGGCAATTTGCATTCGGTAATAAGGAAGCTAAGCTGAATATATCTCCTGTATTTTGTATTAACTTAACTTGAAACAGAAAAAGAATTTGACTTAATAATTTAAACTTTGATCGACTCACACATATAACTGTTTGACCAAATTTTGATCGGAACGCCCTTTATGCTCCTTTCTACAATCTTCTACTAATCTTCTTATTTTTTTTTTATTTTTTAATTATTAGTTTTCCCCCAAAAAATCCCCACTCCAGGATTCTCCTCGAAGAAAAATTTGTCTAAAATTAAGCTGCCGAAAGCATCGAGCATATTTCTGAATATAAAGGGCGAACACGAAATTATTGCGACACATTCAACAGGGCATAACTTTTTTACCATTGGGTAAAAATCAACCAAATTTTGCACATTTTCTCATTGATGTGTATTGTTTACATTCTGTCAAACTCGAAGTCGTGTTTTTCGATTCAACGAAAATGGAGGTGAACCAACGCGAGTCGAGAGAACAAATTCTTTCCAAACAACTGGAAATTCCTGACTTGTCGCACCGGCAGTTGGGAAAAATGTTGAACATTCACTATTCAACCGTCTCCAGAGTGTTGAAGTGGTTCCAGGAGCGGTTGACGTTGGACCACGGCAAAGGAGCTGGAAGAAAACCGGGACCGGAGAACAAAGAGACGGAGGGAAAGGTGAAGCGGATGATTAAAGCAAATCCCAACGTCTCAAGCCGTGATTTGGCTAAAAAGATCGGCATGTCGCAGAGCTACGTCCAGAATGCAAAGAAGAGAGCTGGACTACATACATACAAGGTACAGAACTTCCCAAACCGCGATGAGCGGCAACAATCGACGGCTAAAGCTCGGGCACGGAAGCTCTACGAGAAGATGCTGACAAAATATGGCTGCTGTGTGATGGACGACGAAACGTATATAAAAGCCGATTTTAAGCAAATTCCGGGGTTGGAGTTTTTCACCGGCAAGAGCAAGTTCTATGTGGACGACAAATTTAAGAAGAAGAAAATGTCGAAGTTCGCCTCCAAATATCTCATTTGGCAGGCCATCTGCTCTTGCGGACTGAGGAGTGAGCCTTTCGTGACAAAGGGCACAGTAAATGGCGAGATCTACAAATCTGAGTGCCTCGAGAAGCGCCTTTTGCCGTTCTTGCAGCAGCACGACGAAGCTCCGCTATTTTGGCCAGATTTGGCATCATGCCACTATTCTAAAAGTGTCCTGGAGTGGTATGAGGCCAATTCTGTCCATTTTGTTCTAAAGGACATGAATCCGCCAAACTGTCCGGAGCTGCGCCCGGTGGAGCAGTACTGGGCAATGATGAAGCGGGAACTTCGGAAGAGCAAGAAGACAGTCAAAGACGAGAAGGACATGTTAAGAAAATGGGAAAAAAAAAACTGAGAAACTGGTACCGGATGACACTGTAAAGACTTTGATGGAGGGCATCAAGCGAAAATGCGTTCAATTTTACACTCAAGGCTCCATCGATTAACTTTTCTTTTGATTTTTGAAGTAAATATATGTATAAAACTACCCTAAAATTTTGGTTTGATTCTAAACATTATAAGAAAATTGGCATGACATTTTCGATGTCGCAATAATTTCGTGTTCACCCTTTAATTCCAAATAGTTCAGAGAAGATATACAGCTATCAGTGATGGTTCTCTATTAGCAAGATACATTAAATATTTTGTTGAAGGACCCACAATCGCTGTATAAATAGTTTGGCAACAACGATTGTAGGGTCCATGAGAACAAGCAGGTTGAAGATTTAGGATACATCGTCCAGATTGCAGCAGGCCATGGCAGATGGATCTTGAACAGAATGACGTCGTTGAGGATTCTTAAGCGACAACCGAGAGTAGATACTGCCTGCTCATCGTCACCAAACGGAGATGGTCGACGTGAAAATCGGTAATAATCGCTTGTAAAGTATCTAAAAATTGGTTCTTCAATTAGCCAGTGTGAACCACAAACCAAGCTAGCAAATTGGACAGAAGTAGATGACGCAACAATCACTAATCACATTTGACTTCCTTCTTCAGCTCGGTGGATGATCGTGGGAAGAGCTTAACTGCAAACAAAATGAGCCAAACAAAATTTCCATCATGTACTCAACAATGCTTTTTGGAAAGGATTGTCACTTTTACCACAGTATCTTTTATATAATGGCTATTATATGACAAAAAACAAACCAATTAATTATCAAATCAAGTTGAGTAAAATGATCTACAGCCATTTCAAAAATTGAATAACTGCTCCATCGGAATATCTGGCCTTTCTTAAATCAATTTAAGTGATTTTCAGTGAAAAGTTAATGATAGCCACTAGAGAATTCCTGTAAAATGACCAAGAAATATGTATTTTAATGTTTGTGAGATGGTTTGATTCAAGAACACAACTTTATAATACCATTCGTCGATCTACAATTGTGGACTACGCTCTGAAAAAGGAGTGTTGAAGTTTAAAAACCAGTACCAAGTGTTAAAATCGATCGTACCCCAATAAGGATATGATACCGAACCTACATCGTATAAATCGAACAACCATGGAATTAAAGTAACTACCCAGCCCCAATTTGATTTATGTTTCAACTCTACACTCCAATAAAATTGCTAACGATCCGCCAGCAAATCGCTCATTGTTCATTCATTAGGACCTTCCCTTCGACGACGACGACGACGACGCCGCCCTTTCAATTATCAACACCCGCCGCTTCTGATTCCCATCGGACCGCGAAAAAAAAAATGATTCAGATCTCATACGACGACGTGCCAACCGACAGAGAGGGCCGCTCCTTCTTCTTCTTTTAAATGTTGCCAACACACACCACACACAATAAGCCATCAATTATTGACTGCCGCCGCCGCCGTAAAACTCGATCAACTCGAAAGCTGCACCCTATCCCACCATCAATGGAACTCCACGACGACGACGACGACGACGACGACTGTCAAAGTTCTCGCATTCCAAACACGCTTCACCACTACCACGACAAGCTCAGCCAGTCAGCGGAAACCCTGAACCTAGCGAAGGCTCCTCCGGTGACCGAGTTCTAACCCCATAACTCGTCCGAACAACCAGGAAATTGTTACACATCGGAGTAGGCTAATCGTATTCATAAATCTTCGAAAGGAACGTGAATGGCGCTGTCGATGGCAAGCGCAGAGTAGGCAGCGAAGTTCAAATGTTAAATTAATTTATAGAAAAGTTTGGATCACTTCGATCGGGTCGAGTTAATTGAATCAGAAGGCTCAGAGCAATTACGAAAGCTTCGGGTGTTGAAGCGTGGGTATTAGAAAGGGGGAAGTCACTTGCGGCGTGCTGACGCGGTGACGACGGTGGCATTAGTGCTACCGAGCCATTCGGCGAACAGCAGTCAATGAAGGTGAGTTCGTGACGGGTCGAACCTTCCCATCCAAGGAAGTCGACTGCATGGAACGAATTCCTTTCGTCTCGCTGCATTTTTCGATCGTAGCAGGCAATGAATCGCGTTTTTATCTCGAAAAGAATTGCAGATTTGTTGACATTTCTCCGCAGTTGGAAAGAAATGTCAAATTGTTGCAAAGGTGGTGAGAAACACGAGCATTTTCTGGTTCGAAACAAAACGCACCCCAAAGTAGTCAACCAATTTCAAGACTGACAGTGAGTACAAAGATACATCACTCCAACAAACATGTGAATTATCAGCAATTTTGCTTCTCCTGATGCCATTATAGCCTTGTCTCTCAGGAGGGGGGCAGTCATGTCGGACACGGATGACAAACGAAAAGTATCATTCCCATGCTGAATGGCCCGACGGACGATGGTGTGAGTTGTCACATATGCATTTCTCACTCTACGGCGACCCTGGCCATATTCATTGTCCGCGTAAAAAGCAACTGAAAGCACATTTCACCGTTCGCTTGCCAACTGGAGGGAGAATCGTGACACGGGTTCACAATAAAACACGCGTCAGCAGCATGTCGGAAAGGATGTGACAAAAGTGTAATTTTCACTCTATGACACCCGACATACATAACACGGTCGGAGATAAAACGGCACGATGCACTGCTTTTCTGCGCTTGTTGAGCTGCTCCACTTTGAGCTACCTTTTATGACATCCGGTGGGAAATGTGATAGATGAATTCATGCCTGTCAGCTGGATTTTTAACACATCAAAATTGATATTCGGACACTTCATTGCGATACCACAACTCAATCGTCCGTGGTAGAATTATCAGATGGATGTCAGACTTAATTGAATTCTGACTGAGCATTCCATATTTCACTTGATTCCATCGATTTGATACCATACCGACCTAGCCTTCAACCAGCAAACAAGAAGTCAACTGCAGACAGATTTCAGATTCCGAGTTTTCCCTCTCTCTTACGTTCTACCTTATTTCCAGCGCTTTTAAAGCACCGAGGCAAAATGTGTCACTCAAGTTCAAACTAGACTCCTCGCCCTCCCCGCCCACCTACCCCCTCTGACAGTGAGCCAACAAACAAACGAACCGGTAACAAGCTGATGCTGGCCCCACCCTAGATTCTTTAAAAAGGTACACCCTTTTTTGCCCTGTAATTTAATTAAGAACCAGAATCAACTGTCGTTGTGCAGCGCCGTTATTAAACAAACTGAAAATCTGAAACAAAACAGAGAAAAACCCGCCTCAATTGAAATTGAAATTGTTTATCGAGCAATCGTGCAAAATTTCCTAAGTGTTTCGATTTCTTCGCACCCGACCGGACTCCAACCCTCTGCAATACAGAACACTGCCGGCTCTGCTGCTGCTGCAACAAAACGTTAATCGGCAGCGAGACAAGCATGTTTCGTGCACCACCTAACGGTTCTTCGGAGCGTCGTCGTCGTGGGGGAGAGGCTGGCCGAGAACATTCACTTTGGTTGCCGTACACAGACCCTGCTGTGAAAGAGGGTGCTGTTCTATGTTCGTTCTACAGTACCTCTCCGATAACAGGCAGTTGTGAACTAACTACCTAGCGGTCGGTGGTGAGCAAGATCGTTGGACGCGAAATATTTGCATTGCTAAACCCCTTACCATTGCCCATATGGTACCGGATCAATAGCGGGACCCAATGAGCAGAGTGGGATTAAGGATTTGGAGACGACCTTGGCGTAATAATTAACATCCATTTTACTCATGTAAGAAAAATATCTATGTAAAAAAATTGTTTTTTTACAGGGTGAAACGATCAAAAATTGGTAGAATCTAATTTTAATGTTTTGTTGGTTTGTATGGTTTTTAATTCTGTAAGTGTGTGCGAACCATGCCACATCAATTCTGTCAGACGCTTAAACTATGCACTTTTATGTAGTGTTCTCCGTAAATAATAATGTCAAACCTTAGAGATGAATGTTTTCATGCTCAAAGATAAAATTTGAAGTAGGATACCCATTTAGAGGTATTTTTGTTACAAAATCCATGAATATGAATTCTGTCTGTTTGTCTGTCTGTCTGTCTGTCTGTCTGTCGGTCTGTCTTTCTATCGTAGTTTGAGGCCCCTTTAAATTCTGAAAGGGGGGGGGGGGCTCTCACACAAATGAAACACAAATTTCTGCATATCTCGAGAACAAATCAAGCAAATGGAACTTAATTTGGCATGTGGAGGTTTTTGAGAGCAAGAAATGTTTCTAAGGTAGTTTGAGACCCCTCCTACCTCTGGAAGAGGGGGACTCCCATACAAATGAAATATTAATCAAGTAAATGAAATCAAACTTGGCAGATGGAGGTTTTTGAAAGTGAAAATGTTTTTAAGGTGATTTGAGACCCCTCCCATTTCTGAATGGGGAGGCTCCCATACAAATGAAACACAAATTTCTGCATAACTGGAGAACTAATCAAGCAAATGGAACTAAATTTGGCAAATGGAGGTTTTTGAAAGCCTGAAACGTTTCTTTGGTGGTTTGAGACCCCTCCTTCTTCTAGAAAAGGGTGGCTCCCATACAAATGAAACCCAAGTTTCTGCATAATTCGACATCGAATCAAGCAAATTAAACCAAATATGGCAAGTGGCGGTTTTTGAAGGTGAAAAATGTTTCTAAGGTGATTTTAGACCCCTCCCATTTCTGAAAGGGGAGGCTCCCATTCAAATGAAATACAAATTTCTGCATAACTTGAGAACTATACAAGCAAATGGAACTAAATTTGGCAAATGGAGGTTTTTGAAAGCCTGAAACGTTTCTTTGGTGGTTTGAGAACCCTCCTACCTCTAGAAAAGGGTGGCTCCCATACAAATGAAATATTAATAACTGCAAAATTCAAGAACTAATTAAGTAAATGCAACCAAATATGGCAGGTGGAGGTTTTTGAAGATAAAAAATATTTTTAAGGTGACTCCTATCTTAAATGGAGGCTCCCATACAAATGAAACACAAATTTCGGAATAGCTCGAGAATTAATCAAGCAAAGGGTTTTTCGGATTGATGAAGGTTCTTATGATTGTTTGAGACCTCTTCTCCCTCTCGAAGGAGGGGGCTCTCATACAAACATGAGCACTATCCAGGTAACTAAAACACAAAATGTGTATTTCTCGGGTAAAAAGCTTGTTCTGATAGAAGTTTGAACCCCTTCTTAGTCAATAAAAAAATTTCATACCGAAAAACAACCATAAACGTGTCAGTTCTATTAAATTTTCATTGGTTTAGTTACAAGCGTAGCAGCGCTCGCACCGGGTGCAGCTAGTGATCCATAAAATACTGCAATGTGATCCATATTTCATATAAATTTAAGCAATAAAATATCAAAAATGTACCGTTATAGATCTACGGTATGATCGATAAAATTGTACGAATTACCCATAAACATATTGCAAATGTTCCATTAATGATTCAACATCATTCCTTAAACTACACTGAAGTTTTTTTTACGCGGTTTTTTTTACCCGGTTTTTTTACGCGGTCCGTAAAAAAAACCGCGTTATTTCAAAAAACGACGTAAAAAAAACCGCGTTATTTCAAAACACGACGTAAAAAAAGTCAAGGAAATTCAAATTATATTTCATATTCATATTGAAAGTACATGGTTATAAAAATGTATTGGTGGTGGAAAAAACATGGTTCCAGTTACATTGGCCACCGGGAATCTGCTACAAATGGATAGAGGTTGTTAATTCAATATGTGAGCAAAACAGTCCAGAGTAGTTATAGAGAGTTTTCGTTTTCGGAAAAATTTCTCAGGGTGTCATTCGTCGTCTTTTGCAATTATCATATTAGTTCCACATCATGCCGCAGAGATGGCGCTGCAGTCTATCTTTTCTAAATTAAGCGCTAGAGATTTGCCGTCATGGGCAAAGTTTCTCAGTACGTCATTCGTCGTCTTTTAACATTATCATATTAGTTCCACATCATGCCGCAGAGATGGCGCTGCAGTCTATCTTTTCTAAATGAGGCGCTAGAGGAATGCCGTCTTGGGCAAAGTTTCTCAGTATGTTGTTTGTCGTCGTTTGACATTGTCATATTAGTTCCACATCATGCCGCATAGATGGCACCACAGTCTATCTTTTCTAAATTAAACGCTAGAGAGTTGCTGTCCTCGGCAACGTTTCTCAGTATGTTATTTGTAGTATTTTAATATTATCACATTAGTTCCAAATTACGCTGCATAGATGGTGCAGCAGTACACATCCATCCGCATCAAACCAAGAGGAGGTCGAAAGCACTTCAGGAAAATGTGAAGCACTTTCGCAACCACCGGATACAATTGAGAAAAGCCCTAAGTCAGCGCCGGATGATGACGATGGTGAGGTATCTCCTATAAAATGAGATTCAACTACGAACCGCAAGCGATCACGTGTCATCTACGATAGTGAATAGAAATATGATTCAATATATACTACTATATATATATTAGGGTGCCAATGGCATGTAAGGAAAAAATTGACCATCGAATTTCAAAAACGGGTACTGCTCAAAAGTTTCGTCTCCTCAAAAAAAGTCCCCATGCAAAATTTGAGCTCAATCGGACTTCGTTAAGTGTTGGACCAAAGCGGTCAAAGTTTGACATTTTTGAAACACGAAAAATTTCCCAAGGGGGGGGACGTGAAAATTCCGAAATCGATTTTTTGTTTTTGATGCCAAATGTCTTAGAAATGCATGAAACGTCGAGATCTGGTGTTACCTCGAAAAAAATTTTTTTGAAAAAAATTGACTTTTTGGGACTTAGAAATTTTTTGAGGTGGAGGAGTGAAATGAATTTGATATGGAGGATTTGAATTCAATTGCTGAGATATCCATGGCAATAGTACTGAAACATGTCTTATATCATCGTTGGCAACTGCTAGCATATTATATGTGATATTTCATTAGGGTGGTTCACTTGTTTTGCATTAGGGTGATCCATTTTATAGAAAAATAAAAAAATAAGATAATAGTATCAAAACATCTCTTATATAATCGTAAGCCATTATCAATATTAAATATATGATATTTCCTTAGGGTGGCTCAGTTATTTTCCATTAGGGTCGTTAAGAACAATAGAAAATATTTCCAGCAAATTTAAACGCTATTCGCATTACATGGGCCCGGCGCGGGGCGAGGCCCGCCCGGGTAATATTTTGAAATGATTGCTTGGGTTTTGTATGTGAGCATTCTCACTATGCTGGCACGGCACGCCCAGCACGGCACATCAGCGTAGTGAGAACAGTCACATACAAAATCCAAGCAATCATTTCAAAATATTACCCCGGCGGGTCTCGCCCCGCGTCGGGCCCGTTGTAATGCGAATAGCGCTTTAACCAGTCAATATTTTTCGTATAGGTTAAAACCATTAAGCTTTCTCACGTCTATCATCTTTCTCTTCCAAGCAGGTAGAAAGAATAGATTGTTTACATACGAAAAAAAAAACAAAAACGTATGAAAACAATCCTATTCTTTCTACGTGCTTGAAAGAGAAAGATGATAGACGTCAGAAAGCTTAATGATTTCTCACAAAACTTTTCAATATTACCTATCTTACAATGAGAAATTCGCTGCTTTCGTTCTTTTTCATTAATTAGTGCATCAATATAATAATTTCAACCGATTTCTATCCACAGACTGTAAGATTAGCGTACGGACTACCAAAGAGAATTATTTACTAGAGACGCTCTCTTTGTGGTCCTTTTGGAAACTTTTGCGAGACTTACATTCGGAATGCGACGCTTCTTTAAGGTGAAACAGATCGGTGCCCTCGTCTAATACTAATCTTAGAGATTAAGCATTGTGCATCAGTGAGTTTCTTATTTCTGTTTTGCACCGTCGTTGCAAGCTAAGATTAAAAATTTCAGAGTTATCTATCCTACATTTACCGAATATTGTAGAGTGGGAAGTCTTCGACTGCAACCTAATTAACAATTTTGACCGAGTAAACGTTTATTCAGCTGTTTATATGAGAAAGAAGAGTTTAGTCAGCTAAAATTGTTTGTTGGACCCCTAAGATGGGGAACTATCTCATTAATACGGTATTTGCAGATATAACTAACCTTTTCAATGGTTGTGACAAAAGACACGTAACGAAAGGGAGGGAACGGTATTGTGATATTTCCAAAATTCATGTTGCTAGGTTTTTGATACATTGCATCGCATATATTTTCTTAAATTACATCTGATTTTTTTGAACTTTTATACATTGTTCGATGTTCTTCAACTAAGTGCAAAATAAACTGTTTCTGATCTTCATCCGTTGACAATTTCGAACTATATGTTTTGATTAATGCAATACCTCGTTCTGCATTGTCATTTACTACTTCCAAGCTTTTAATTCGTTTAATGGCATTTTCATATTCTTGTTTGCTATTCCACTGCGTAATATCAGTTTCCAACAATGATTCCGGAATCTCTAGAGCACATAACAAGTTTTTAGTATGCTGACTGCCTTGAACAAATGAGTGCAGCTGTAGTGTTGAAACGTCGTTTGATTCGACTATGGATTTAGCACACACATTTGTTTTGTTAGCTGAAAATAAAAATATTGTTAGAAATATAATGTTCTGCGTACATCGAATTGAACAAAATAATTACCTGATGTATGTAAGGCTTCAATATATTTTTTTTTATCTGCGATATCCAACGTTTCATCAAATAAACACAATCCGATGAGATTGCTATCCAAATACTGCAGATGTTTCAAGAACCCTTTATATACTGCTTTGGCAACTTCTTCGTCAACAGCTTCGTAGATTTTAAGCGATTTTATCAAATTAAGGTCATTGTTTGCAGACATTGCAGCACACGTAGACAGAAACCAGTTTTTCAAATATACTTTTACAATGAATACATTAAATCGTGCTAACTGTTGTTGAGTTGCCTTAGGTAACGCAAAAGTGTGTCGGTAAAGGAACATTTTTAGTGAATAAATAATTTTTGCCATCCATCTTGCATTATGGAAAGCACCAGGAGCTCTAATTTTAAAATGTTCTTTAATTTTTTCACCCAAAAATATAAGCGTAAGCTGAATAACTTCGCGATAATCTTCGCGGTGATGTTGTTCTTTTAATTTTCGCTCAAAAAAATTCAAGAGATCCACCCTCTCGTTGGCTGTTATTGATGATTTAACGAATACATCATTAACACCAGAATGGTATGAGCTCTTTTCTAAACGGTGCCATTCCGTCTGAAACCGCTTACAAATCTCAACATTTGGAGATTGTGCAGTTTCAAATTGTAGTGCCTTGAATGCCTTGCCAACTAACAGCTCGTGTATGTGATGTCTACAGGGAAGTCCAATCAGCTGTCTTTTAAACATTTTGTCAAGATGTTGACACGCTCCTTTCTTTCGACCAGTGTTTAACGCAGTGGTATCAAATGATGTAAACATATCCCTAAAACACGGAATAACGGTATAATTTAAAAATTATCAATAATAATATTGAAACTAATAGAAATTACCTGTCTTCAAGATCCCAATCGACAACTGCATTGTACACCGCTTCTGCTTGTTCTATTCCTGTTGAATTTTGGATGGGAGGAACAGCTAACAGCTTACGGATGCCTTCACCAGATACAACTATAGCCAATCGTTCAGTTTTGGGGGTGGCTTTAGACGACAATATACTAGGAAGCAGTTTGAATCCCAATGAACTGTTAAGTTAACCTGTGGCTTAAATGTTGCTCTCAGCTCGTTCTGCTTTTGCACACGAATTTCTTTTCTTGAATTCCTAATGGACTCTTTGTTTAACACTAATGTTGAAACGTCGTGCCCCAATGATTTCGCTATAGATGATATTAGAAATTAGATCACTCACTTTGCAGCGGTCCAAAGCAGCAGCCACATCGACAGTAATGACATTTTTTAATGGTGATTTAGAAGTTGAAGACGATTTGGAAGGACCTAGAAGAAAATTTAAGAATCAATCGTTTGTTAACCACGAAAAACATTTTAAAACATATTTGAAATTAATTCAATTTACACTTACCCGGTATCTGAAAATCTTCGCCGATAGTACTGATAGAAGGAACGGACTCACTCTGGGTTTGAGATGAAGACTCGAAATCACTAGCAGTTAAATTTTTTCTTTCCTGTAGACTTGGTTCTTCCTGCTCACTTGTTCGTGGATTAGTCTCTGTTGTCGCCTCTGCTGTTTCTTCCTCCTCAAAATCACTACACGAGATAGTTGCCGTTGGAAAAGACTCACTTGTTATTGGAAGAGTTAGTTCTCGTTGTTCTTGCAAATACCGATATGCTTTTCTTTCTACTTTATTCTTCGGTTTATACCTCTTCCCGATATCGAAAAGGTTCTGCAATGAATCAGAGAAATCCTTTCTCTTCTCAATTTCTCTCGCCGACATTCTTAGCTTGCGCTTCTGCAAGATTTTCCAAGTTTCGTAGTACCGCAAGATTTTATGTTGCACTGTCCTGTCGTCGAGCAAATGGTTCAAATGCTTTTTATTCCATGATACTTTCAAAGCTTGTATTGTTAATTGTGCACTTGGTTTAGTCTTTTGCTTCTCTGCTTGCAAATGAAACATGAATTTCCGGAAAACTTCGTTGTATGTAGGCAAATTCGAAGATTCGGGGAACAAAGGTAGGTATTTTCCAACTAGCCGAATATCCTCCATTTTGAAAAACAAAAAACTGTTGACTAGACCGCGGTTCCTCGTTCAAATATAAAAATACTGAATGAGTAAAACTAAAAATAACAATTCCTTATATACCAAATGTGTGGCCATTTCATTACCTACTCAGTCTTTCAAAACTGCTCGCTTGGGACGTATTCGTTGCCTACGGGTAGCTTATATTTTGTTTGGGTAGATAACACTTCAGAACAAAAAGCATTCGAAGCAGACGTTGTCACTACCGAAGCGCGTATACCACAGCAAGCGGCAGGTAACGTACTTTTGTTTTGATCCCCTATAACGTACCTACTTGTGTTTCTCGGAAATGAAGCAGTCCAAGGCCAAGAACCTCTTTAAAAAAGATAAACAAAAAACTTTTGTTGCACTTCGTAGTCGCCTATCAAGCTATTGTAATAATTTGGGTACTTCAAAAATCGTTTTTTTTTTCCTTATTTTTGTCCATATTTTGGTAACGGCACATTTTTGTTAACTATTAAAAAAAACATAATAAAAATATCTTAACGAGGTGTAGTATGCCAAAAAAGAATCATGGTTTCAAACTATACAAAAAATATTGACTGGTAAATTTGCTGGAAATATTTTGTTGCTTTTAATTTCCAACTCAAAGGAGGGTGGAAAATAAATGAACCATCCTAATGAAATATCATATATTTAATATTGATAATGGCTTACGATTATATAAGAGATGTTTTGATACTATTATCTTATTTTTTTTATTTTTCTATAAAATGGACCACCCTAATGCAAAACAAGTGAACCACCCTAATGAAATATCACATAATATGCTAGCAGTTGCCAACGATGATATAAGACATGTTTCAGTACTATTGCCATGGATATCTCAGCAATTGAATTCAAATCCTCCATATCAAATTCATTTCACTCCTCCACCTCAAAAAATTTCTAAGTCCCAAAAAGTCAATTTTTTCAAAAAATTTTTTTTCGAGATAACACCAGATCTCGACGTTTCATGCATTTCTAAGACATTTGGCATCAAAAACAAAAAATCGATTTCGGAAATTTCCCCCCTTGGGAATTTTTTCGTGTTTCAAAAAAGTCAAACTTTGACCGCTTTGGTTCAACACTTAACGAAGTCCGATAGAGCTCAAATTTTGCATGGGGACTTTTTTTGAGGAGACGAAACTTTTGAGCACTACCCGTTTTTGAAATTCGAAAAGTCGATTTTTTTTGGCACCCTAATATATATACTTGAGAAATCTTCATTAATTTGGTAAAGTAACAATTACTTGAAACTTTATTCATTTCCTTGAATAGAAAATGGTCTTTTTTGAGAAACCAACTTCACTTGGTTCAAGCTGCAAAGACGGTATTAGCTTAGCTTAGACTTACTGCACGATTCAATGGTTGCTACTCCGTGATTGATCAGAATCAGTGAAATTGCACAATGTATCAATTGAGTTGATCCTTCTTTCCGTTTATCGATCTTTCAAACTGACGTTTCTCTACGAACTGTCAACCGTGAATTAAAAGGGCGTCACCGGGACACACTTGGTAACCGGCGGCAACTGCCCAGTGGGCTTGCCAACAAACTATCAGCCCCATCCCGCAGGAATCGGTCTTTCTTTCGGCCTCCCATGAACCTGTTCCGAAATAAACATTCCAGGAACAAATAATCAAATGGCCTTAAAACGTTGACAAACATCCTACTGATGAAATTTAATGAATTTTGATACCCATATTGCCAGAGTTTCCTTCTGAAATTTTTCTGGCTACTCAAAGCCCCACGGGAACCTGTTCCGGAATAATCAGTCCGGGGACAAATCATCAAATGGTCACAAAACGTTGACAAATAACCTACTGAAGAAATTTCACGAATTTTGATACCCATATTGTCAGGGTTTACTTCAGAAAATGTTTTTGACCACTCCAGGCCTTACGGGAACCTGTTTTGGAATGACCGGTTCAGAGACAAACGGTCACTCCGAGGGCTACTTGTCTGATGAACTCAGGATTACAAGGAACAAACGCTTGAGAAAATTTCAAGCAGTTCGATACACATATTGTTATGGTTCCATTGAAAAATGCCTATGACCAGCCACGGACCCTTGGGGAACCTACTCCGGACTAGACACTTTCATACATCCGATGGACCCAAAACAAGAAAAGTCAATCTGCTGAAGAAATTTTAAGAAGTTTGATACCCATATTGCTGGATTTCTACCAAAATTCACGATCAGTATCATTACATCAGGACATGCCCGTGAAAATCCGGATTTTCTAGAATTCTGAGTGTTCGAAATGGTCCATCGTGATAATACCTTGATAGAAAAGGAAATTTTCAATCCAAGGAGTCCAAATCTGTTGAAATCGGTTGAAAATTGCCGGAGATGTAGGCATTTTAGTTTTGTAGGTACCCGGGTACCCTGTCGGCCTTTTAAGGGGTAAAAAAAGTTGGAACCCCTCCCCCCTTCCTTCTTGCCCGAAAATTCTGTTTACCCCTGCAATCAATTTTGACCGTCATTCTCTTGGATCTGGCAGAGTTTCAACTTCCTACGATTAAAAATCATTGAAATATCGCGAATTGAAATCCAAAAAGGTACCCGGGTACCCTGTCGGACACACAACGGTTAAACAAAATTTCAACCTCATGTGCATGAAATTAACCTGATAAGAAAAAAAATAGGCAATACAAGGAAATTAATGTGAAAACAATGATCCTTTGATAAAGAAAATGGCTAACGTGAACACTGTTACTAATACAAACTACTTGGGAAAGTCTATTCTGTTTCTCAAAATGGTGTTTCCTAAGCGGGCCCTCCGCGTAAAAAAATATCTTTTCCAAATGCAGCTTTCGAGATTCATCGACTGCTCCCAGCGATTCATCGACTGCTCAACGATAATCACAACTAAATCACCAGATTCCAATGGCTTCACTTCGTACTCCTCGTTAGCATCGGGAGATATTCCCACACCCATCTGCGCCAGAACTCGTCCACAGTGTACTGCGCCAGTTTCCAACTGTTTCGAAGGATATTCCCCGTAACATGATCGGTTGCTGGCTGTTTGATACCGGTCGATCCATACAGCAAAAAGTGGTTTGGCGTGAGTGCATCTTCGTCTCCCACCTCCAATGGAACGTATGTCAGCGGTCGTGAGTTGACGATCGCTTCTGCCTCCAGCATTATCGTTTCCAATACCTCGTCACTAGGATGTCGCGAACTATCCAATACAGCTTTCATCGCCACCTTCACTAACTTGACCCTACACTCCCAAGGTCCTCCTATGTATGGTGCTGTCGGAACGTTGAAGTGCCACTGTGTATTAGCGTTGGTGAATGTAGCGGCACAGTCTTCGATGATGTCCTATATCTTTCGCTTTTCCTCTGACAACTGGCAATGGGCTCCCACAAAGTTCGTTCCATTGTCTGAGAACACCTCCAGCGGTGCTCCTCGTCTGGCCACAAATCTCCTAAACGCCATTACGCAGGCGATGGACGAAACACTATGAACCAACTCCAGATGGATAGCACGCACTGTAAGGCAGGTGAACAGACAAATCCACCGCTTCACGATACTACGTCCGACTTTGACTTCAAATGGTCCCATGTAGTCTACACCGACATACGTGAACAAACTAATGAATTCGTTCTAGCAATCAATTATCGTCCACTCCTAGCGCCTTCGCATGGAGATGAGAAATTATCTGCTTCTGACAAACTTGGTGTTAGACGTACTTTCGGCAGCGTTCCCATCATCGGAGGCCTAGCAGCAGCTTTCTTCACCTTGCAGTGCTGGCAATTTCGATTGACTTTCCGCACCACAACGCGTAGCTTTAGTATGTAGAACTTCTGCCGTAGTTCGTTGCAAACTGCTTCTCCACTGGCGTGCAGGAATCGTCGATGGAAGGAATGTACCAGTAGAAAAGTGATGCGATGATCTCTAGGCAATACTACGGGGTGTTTCGCTGCGAATGAGATATGCGGTGCGTTTCCAATTCGGCCTCCTACCCGAATAACTCCGCGTTCATCCAGAAATGGAGCCAGCGACTGCAATGAACTTCGTTTTCCTACGCTGCGACCATTCTGAAGCTTCCAAGTTTCCTCCGGGTATGCCTGCGCTTGAACCTGTCACCAAAGCATATCCTCTGCTTTCAAGAAATCCTACGCTTCCATATCCTTCGTAGACCATTGTTCGTACTAAATGATTCCAACACGAAAAGCATTACACGTTGACTACCTCTTGAACCGTTTGGTGTACGGCTACCACATGAAGTTCTTCACTAGCCACCTCAGCTTCAACCACTGTTACCGATTGCCTGGGCCACTGCTCTATCCCGCAGAAACGGTGGTCCTTGAAACCAACGGTTTTCTGGATCGAACGATGGTCCTGAATTCCACTAAGTGGCATCGTCCGCTACATTTTGCTTCGATGGTACATAGTGCCATTCATCCACACTGGTGAGCGAGAGTATTTCGCCGACCCGGAAAGATACGAACTGATGATATCGGCGGCTGTCCGAACGAAGCCATGCTAGAACCGTATCCGAGTCCGTCCACAAGAAGCGCATTCGAGTTTTAAGAGTCAACGCCGAAGAAACGTTTTGCGGCAGGCGTGATCCCCTCATGGCAGCTTGAAGCTCGACGCGACAGCTTGTTTTTGCTACTACTAATGAACACCAGTTACTCCCATTGAACGACATCCTCAAATAGGCAACACACGCACACGGCACAACGCTGGCATCCGTGAACTCATGGATTTTTCGACACATCGGGACAGGATACTTCCGAAAAAACAACGTGGCACCTTGACTTCATCAATTTTCATGTACAGCCATCTGCTCCATAGATCGTGTAGTTCTTCTGCAATGGATTTGTCTCAGTTCGTACCCGTTCGCCAGTTCTCTTGCATCAATATTTTACCCTGCACCATAAAATGCGCCATAAATCCCAGTAGATCATACAACTTCATCACGGTTCGTAGGACTTGCCTCTTCGTTGGAACCACTCCGTTGCTCCGCAAGACTTCTTCTAGCCCGGTCTGATCGAAAGTGAAGTGATCCGCCGATGGGACCCACACCACTCCTAAGACGCGCTCGCAAACCGTATCTTTGGCTAGGTTCAGAGCTTTGTTGGTTGAATATCCAGTCTTTCCTAAATGGTCAAGCACCTCCTTCGAGTTGGACAAAATTTTCCCAAATTCGAAGCTTGCTGCTGCGTGGCACTTGTTTGACGAGCTGTACTGCTTCCTCCATCGAGTTGACACTGCCGAGGAAGTCATCCACGTCGTGGTTCTTGATAATCGCGTCTACTGCTCTGGGATATACTTCAGCGTAGTCCATAGCATTCTTGTTTTAACGACTCGCGCCGTGCACGGAGAGCTGGTTGTTCCAAACATAGCGACATTGATAACGTATACTTGGATTTCATCCTGGGGACTTTCCCGTCATAGGAAGCACTACGACCACTTGTCTGCCTCACGAATAAGGATTCTCAGGAACATTTCGTAGATATCGGAACACACCGATATCGCACCCTCTCTGAATCGTAGCGATACTTCCACCTTTGATACAAGAAGATCTGGGCCTTTAAGCAGCATGTCTTTGAACGAAACTCCATTAGCCTTCGCAGCAGCATCCCACACCATTTTGATCTTGCTGGGTTTTTTGGGGTTCGTCACCACTCTCAACGGAGGATACCACACTCGCTGAGGGTTTCTGTTCATCAGCTCTTCTGGTGATACTTTCCGAACATACTCTTTCTGTTCGTCCCCCTGGATTTGCTCGTTCACTCATCTTCGCAGCTCGGAGTCTCTTGCAAGCCGTTTCTCTAAAATTTGCCACCTGCTGACCGCCATGGGATAGCTATCACGTTGTCCATCCGCAAGATTAATCCTGTCTCTATGCGAGTTACCTTCCGTATTGTCGTGGCTTCTTGGATACAGCATGCGAGCGTGTTTTCTGCGGACTCGAGCTGTTTCGTTTTTTTTTTTTTTTGATTGAGTTAAAGTTCTACTGTTCATACTTCGATCCCAGTAAGTTTTCCTTGGCTCTCTAAATGTCAGAGGCATTTAGTTACTCATACCCCAGTCGGCACCACGGAGGGATAGGGGTAGGAGTTTCTAGACTAGAGGATAGGGATCACCGTAGGATCTTTTGTATATTTGAAGGTACGCAAAGTACAGCTCCGTCTTTATTAGCTTGTAAAGCAGCCCAACTCGCCTGGTAAAGCCCGAGTCCTCGAAGCCTTTTTTCAGTTTTGACCAGACTTCACGTGCCGTCGGTGCTTCCTTGACATAGACGTAGTTCACAGGGTGAAGAAGTATGATGATCTTCGCTCTTGCCCTGCGATCCTTATCTGTGTTCACGATTCCATAGCTTCCGTCTTCCTTTCGCTTCGGCTTCACGGTGCTCCAGATGTCTTTAGGCTGCAGGTAAGTTTAAACGGAGAACTTCCAGTACGCCCAGTTTTCTTTTACCGCGAGACGCTTGATTCCGGGGAGAATTGAATTAACAATGCCTGCAGCGCTTAAGGATTCGGTGGAGCTTGATGTCAGCTTAGATTCCTGACGGAAAAACGATCTTGCACTAATATTTTGAACAGCTCGGGAACAGGCCCAAAACCTTTTGAGCAAAGCAAATTGAAACAACGACTTGTCCGTTTGATGTTCGGAAATTGAATGAAATTTTTTATTTGTCTACTCTATTTTTTACAAACCTCACGGATTACTTCTACTTGATTCTCGCACAGGATTTCTATTTCTTGCTTGCCGAAAATCTGCTCCAGCAAACTTTGCCACCAGAACGCCTCTTGGATGGTCCGGAACATTGCCATGTATTCGGCTTCACAGGAAGATAGTGCAACCGTCGGTTGACGCTTTACGTTCCAGGAGATTGCGCCGCCTTGCATCGTGTAAACAGCATCTTCTCGTCTTTGATCCGGTAAAAAAGGCAAGCATCCACCTTTGAACGCTCTAGTCCAAACTCTCAAAGGGCTGCATCCAACTGCAGGTTCCATACACGGCTGAATTGTTTTAATACAACGCTTTCTTCCGTCTGCATACCGTCGTTGGGTTCACGCCGAAACCTTGCCGCCCACTGCCTTGTAGAAAGGTAAATACATCGTGCATCTAGTCAATCTCCAAATCATGTTTCGCAGCCATCGCCGTCAGGTAACGAATCATTCAATACCTCACCACTGGAGCGTAAAATTCCTCTAAATCCATGCCTGGTCTCTGGGAACACCCCTTGACAGCCAAGCAGGCCTTGTACCGCTCGATCCGTCCATGGACGCCTCGTTTGGTTTTAAAAACCCACTTTTTCTGGACTTGTTCATCTATTCATCGACACCAAAGCCGCATAGGATATAGTAAACCGTAAAAAGCTATGGATGATCATGGATGAGACCCGCTTTCCGAGAAAGCTGATTAGAATAATCACGGCTACGTTGAATGGAACTCCGTGCTGTGTGAGGAGATCGGGTGGATTTTTGAGTTCATTGGTTTGGAGTTCATTCGAGGTGATGGAATCTCATGCCTGCTGTTCAACGTTGTTCTCGAAGGTGTTATGCGACGAGCGGCGTTTAGCATGCGAGGCATGATTTTCAACAGATCTGGTCAATTTATCTGCTTTGCCGATGACGTGGATATTGTCGGCAGAACATTTGAGGCGGTGGAAGAGCAGTACACCAGACTAAAGCGCGAAGCAGAGCAGAGTGGGTTGAAGATAAATACGTCCAAAACGAAGTACATGCTGGCATGCGGAACCGAGCACGACAAAGTCCGACTAGGCAGCAATATATCGATCGACGGCGATGAGTTCGAGGTAGTCAACGAATTTGTCTATCTCGACTCACTGGTAACTGCGGACAATGATAACAGCCGTGAGATCCGGAGGCGTATTATCAGTAGAAGCCGTGCCTACTATGGGTTCCACAAGCAACTGCGGTCAAACAGACTTAGCTACCGCATGAAGTGTACCCTGCATAAAACTCTAATAAGACCGGTTGTTCTCTATGGGCATGAGACGTGGACAATGCTTGAGGAGGACACGCAAGCACTCGGAGTTTTTGAGCGTAGGGTGTTAAGAACCAGCTTTGGCGGAGTGTACGAGAACGAAGTCTGAAGGCAGAAGATGAAACATCAGCTCGTGCAACTCGCTAACGAACCCAGCATTCGTAAGGTGGTCAAATCTGGACGAATACGCTGGGCAGGACATGTTGCGAGAATGCCGGACAGCTATCCTGCGAAAATGGTGTTCAATGCTAATTCGGTTGTCACAAGACAACGAGCAAGATCTAGATAGTAGCAGCCATGAACCGACAATGGAGGGATGAATCAGGCAATGTTATAATGACGTTATGCCATGAAAGTAAAAACTAAATAAGATAATTGTTCCGGATGGCCTTTCAATCCTTTGGTACCTCTCCAAGCACCCAGGTGTGATTTTTCTCCAGGGTTACGATCTTCTCTTTCATAGCTTCGATCCATTCGCTTCCGGTCGCTTCAGTACCTCACTGTACGAAGTGGGATCGTCCATCAACTGGTTTCCTCGGCTGCGATTTGTCTGTTGGGAAACGGTTGCTCAACCTTACACTGGAGGACGGGGCTCCCGACTGCTGCGCCTCCACTCGTCCTGGATTGGCTAGCTGTACTGTATGCGGTGGGATGTTTCATAAACAATGCATCATATCTCGTCAACGTTTAGAGATAGCGAGTTGCTGTCTTGGACAGAGTTGCTTGTTTCACAATCTGAAAAAAAAATTTGGATCACCCTAATACGTGGATACAATGGTACGAAAGAGTACGATAGGCTATTTTATGACAATAAACTTCCCGAAAATACTACCCTTGAAGATCACTTTTACCCTTGTAAAATTGCACATTTTAATCTGGAAACTAATAGCGAAGATAATCAGAGGAGTTCACCAGAATCCTGGAATCTCCGGGCGTGATTTAGCGAAGAAACTGTAAAATTCCTCGAATCTTTATGCGAGAAGGATTCTCCAGCCATTGTCTGGATTATAAGGTCTGTATCCGCAATAATCCGGACACCTCAAAACATGAATAAAACATAAATTTCGCATTATATTTCCGTCGTAGTTGTTTATTTCAGATTAATAGGATGTGTTTTAACAATTCGTGAAGGCAAAACATAGTTATTCGGTATTTGCATAAAATTTTCGAACTTTGCGCTTAACTCCGTCCATTAGGGTTTGTACAGACTCTTCAGAAATCGTAGAAGCCATCTTTGTCTAAATTTGCTGGAAGTGTTTGATTTCTTTGATTCCTTGCTTCTTTCCAGAAAGCTTCCGCTTCATCAGAGCCCAATATCTCTCGATTGGTCGGATTAGGGTCCGGATTAATGTGGATACAGACCTTATCATGCCAGCAAACATCCCAACAAGACGCTGAAACAAAAGCTGGTTGCCAAAATCCGTGCATGGGATCGAGAAAATACTGACCAAGTACAACGGATGTACGTAAAAACGGACTTTGAACCCCGGATTGAAAACTTTACTATGCTAAATGTAAGGGAGATGCATCGCATAAGTTCAAATAAAGGCCGTTCG
Source organism: Aedes koreicus (assembly GCA_024533555.2). Taxonomy (NCBI): domain Eukaryota; kingdom Metazoa; phylum Arthropoda; class Insecta; order Diptera; family Culicidae; genus Aedes; species Aedes koreicus. The sequence continues at coordinate 217,479 of JAHHFK020000859.1, read as the reverse complement.
CACCAAAATCTGGACATACAAAAAAAAATTAAAAAAACAACACATGTCATATTATTTATTTCATTTTATAAATAAATGTGATACTCAACACGGGGGACTAATACATATCCCCCCACAACAAAAACCAAAAATACACACAAAACCACCCGAGCAAAATCAAAAAAAAAAAAAAATACAAAAATGCATATAATTTTTATAGATTTATTTCCATAAGCTGTAGCGCGCACTTTCTTATTCACTCCTTTCATCAATCTTTGCACGGTGTCCTTGTCAGTTTTCTTCGAATCAGTAAGCCACTTAGAACGAAATTCTTGGATCGTTAATACCTCTCCACCAAGCTTTTTGAGGTTTCCCTTGGCCATTGACCAGTATGTTTCAATCGGACAGCGGAGCTGTGGACAATTTGGTGGATTACAATCCTTGGGAACGTAAATAACGTTATTTTGCTCATACCAAGTGATTGTATCTTTTAGTGTAATGACAGCTGGCCAAATTAGGCCAGAACAAGGATTGAGTCGCATGTTTTCTCAGAAAAGATAAGAGCCGCTTTTTGAGACATTCTTGCCGGTAAATCTCAGAGTTTACGGTACCTGTGGTTACGAAAATTTGAGATTTTAGCCCACAAGAACATATTGCTTGCCAGACCAGATATTTTTCAGGGAATTTGTTTTTATACTTCCGCTTCAGATATTCAGGGGCATCTTTCCGGCTAGTTGCAGTGTAAAATTCTGATCCCGAGAGATATTTGAGTTTTTTGAAGCAGCATGTTTCGACATCCATGACAACACAATGGAATTATGTGAGAAGTTGTTCATAAAGCTTTCTGGAGCGTGTTTTTATCGATTTTCGATATGCGTTACGATCTGGGTATATTTGAGATTTGAATGATTTCAATCCAGCCATAGACTTGCACTTTTGGCACAAAACCAGTTGACATTTGCACTTTTTTCGCAACTGTTCGTGTTGACACCTTCGGGTTTGCCTGCAAAGCAGCAAGGACTATTTTCTCCTTCCTTGTGTTGCTTTTTCCATGTTCACCACCACTTCCAGCTTTCCTTTCGACAGTAAGACCCTCTTTATAACGTTTAATTACATCTGCAACAGTTGATTTTGGCACATTTAACAATTTTGCGATGAATCGAACAGTAGAATTGGGATTTTCCAAAGATTTGTGCAAGATAGATTTCCTGCGTGCTTGTTCAGACGGTGCCATCTTGAATACAGAATGAGCTTTTGTAAACAATGTGTGTGATTCACGTTTGTCTATGTATTGGTTATGTACATAACAAGTTTCATTCCATTTCGTAGTGATTTGACTAAAAAACAGGATAAATACTTTGTCCGGATTTTGGTGTTAACCGACTTTATGTCTTTGCAGATACAGTACTGGAAAAAATAAAGTGCTCACCAACACGAATAATCTTGAAGAGTGACACCCTTTACACATTCAGAGAAAACCTTGAGCTGTATTCGACATAATTCATCTTATTCTTCCGTTTTATCGTTTCGTGCAAAGAAAATAATAAAAATCTAGGACTGGAAATTTATATCTTAATTTTTATTGAACCTTTTCTGTTATCGACTGGAAAAAATAAAGTGCTCACAAGAGAAATTGTAAAGAAAACACAGTATATAAAGCTTTTAGTACTTAGTATGTCCACCTTTTGCCTGGATCACTGCTTGTAGACGTCGTGGCATGCTTTCGACGAGGTTGTGCAGATATGTTTCATCGATGTTCTGCCACGCTTCATTTAAAGCTTTGAAAAGCTTGGTTTTGTTCGTCACTTCGCCTTTATCCACCTGTCTATCCAAAATCGACCACAAATTTTCACTCGGGTTGAGGTCAGGTGATTGTGGTGGCCATTCCAACAGTTTAATGCGATTTGCTTTGAAGAATGCAGTTGACTTTCGTGCTGTGTGCTTTGGGTCATTGTCCTGCTGGAAAATGAAGCTTTCCTCAAGCCCCATTTTAAGAAGCGATTCCTCCAGATTTTCATTGATTATATCAATGTAACGATCAGCAGTCATGATACCTTCGATTTCTACGAGATTTCCAACGCTGGACCACGAGAAGCACCCCCAAACCATAATACTTCCGCCACCATGTTTTACAGTTTTCTGCACGTTCTGATCCAATAAGCGTTCTCTCGACTTTATCCAAACACGAGGGCGCTGTTTCTTGCCAAACAGTTCAAATTTGCTCTCATCAGACCATACCGTTTCCAGAATTCTACGGGCTGTTCCGCATACTTTTGAGCAAATTTCAATCGTTTGATTCTATTCACTTTTCTGATTAGAGGGCTTCGACTTGCATACTTGCTCTTCAATCCAGCTTCTTGCAGCCTGTAGCGAATAATTCTTTCGGATACCTTCAGATTCAAGTTCTCACGTATAGCACGGCTGGTTATTGATGGGCATCTTCTTGCTTCTCGTACGATTCTCGAATCTTCGCGTGGTGACGTAAGCCGCTTTCTCCCACGACCTGATTTGTCTGCCACACTTCCACATTGTTCGAATTTCTTCCATACCTTCCTTACACCAGAGTAGCTTAAAGCATACTTAGCAGCAATCTTCCGGAACGATTCATGGTTCTGGTGGTCTCGAACGATGAGTTTACGGATTTTTAGGGGGATTTGCTTACTTTCCATCTTAAAACATGAATAACGAACAAGTAAAACGGGGAAAAATTGTTCTTGAATATACCGCGCATAAACAACAATAAGAGGATATGTCAATATCAGCGACTGGGAACGAACAAAACACCGTAAAATATTATAAGGTAAAAGTGAGCACTTTTTTTCTTCCAGTTCAAAAACAACTTAATTTAAGTAAAAAAAGTTTTTTTTGATTTCAAGAGAATAGCAATTTTTTTTTCTACAAAAACTGAAAGATAACGCAAATTAAGTCAACTTTGCAGAAGAAAGCTAAATAATATAATCAAATTTGATGAAGTTATGAAGCAATGATATAATTATTTCCGGGTGAGCACTTTATTTCTTCCAGTACTGTAGATTTGCTCGCAAGTTGATGATTTGGAAAGATATCTGCAGTTGTGAGTGAAAACAAACCGAGGTTTTCATCACTGAAGCGACTATGAATTGACATGTTTTCAAAGCGGTGTGTCTTCAGTATATAATTTTACAAATCATCCAATCGCACGAAAGGCCTGTGATGTTATTGTGAAAAGTTTCAATCCACCAAACCGTCCAGATTTTCATACCAACGAAAAATTGTGGGCAATTATCAAGCGTAAATTAAAGAAATGTAGCAAAACAATCCAAACACCGTCATATTTAGAAAAATTCTGGAAAAAGATGGCATATAAGGTGGACAATAGTACTGTACAAGAGATGATGGATGGAACTCAGCAAAAAGTTCTAAAATACATCAGAAAAACTGTCGAACAATTCCTTTAAAGCTAAGAAAAACCTACACAATGAAACGCTTGAATTTGTTGTACGTTATTTCCTATCAGAGAGGTACCGTTTTTGAGTGGCCATTCTAAATGAAACAGACATTATCTCTAGAAAAAAAAATTGGTCCTGGGTCCCTCCCTGACATCGCACTGACACAGGGAAAAAGGATTCAAATATTGTTTTTTCTTAAATGCGCATTCAACACTTTGAACCGTAATGGCATGAGACAGCACCACACCTACCACACCCAGAGACAGCGACAGCACCGTCGTCAGACCAGGGTTTCATTTACAACTCACTACTTGGATCTTGGATGTGGTTCAATAGTCGGAATTTATTCCAATACACACATTTAAAATTCTGATTCTCTAGATCGCATACAAATTGGATTGCGCCGCTCAACAACGGTCTTGGTGGGTGTCTGGCTTCGCTCCGGCAGCTCGATGGTGGGGCAACTACGTTCTACTTAGAATTTAAATCAGGTAAAAGTGAGCGTTTTTCTTCGATTTCATTGCCTTTCAGACGACGACCGGGCGTTCACACTGGTTCTGCAATTATTGACTGCTTCGCGAGGTATTTGCATTCCTCTGCTGTTTGCCGGATTCACTGAACTAAAGTGATTCCGTGCTTAGAACCCTCAAACAGCTAAGATCAATTAATCCAGTCCAATATCAGATTAATCACCAGAGGCCGTACAATTTCAGAAAATGCCACCGAAAATTGAGCTATTAGCTCCTTCCACGCTAATCCACCGATAATTGAATGCTTTAATTATTGCTTGTATCTCGAATCACGCACTCGAACGTCACCCAGGACACGGCAATTTATGGCGGCCCGTCCTCTGTGATTATACTCAACACCAACCAGCACCAACAGGTTGTCATCGAAATCCGCTATCGCTAGATCTTGCAATCAAATCAAACCCATTCTCTGTTCTAATTGATTAAAACATGAAACGGTTCACTACCCGCAGCATACACACCTCTCTTAACCATCGCCATTACCGTCGATTGCTTGTCATTATGGGACAAGCCTGGTGGTCAACGTTGCCATCTCACACATACGCCGCGGCAGTTGTGGAAACACGCGAAAGTAAGCCTTTCCCTCACACCGTATCCGACCTTTGCCAACTAAATATGCTCCATGCTGCTGGCCACCGTACTTATTCCAATTGGCAAATGACAACGTGCAGGCAATTTAATCAAACACGGTTTAATCGTAAATGCCTAATCACGGTGCCCAACGAACGGCGGCATTTCGTGGTTGGCTTTGTTTGTTTTGAATCCGTTATGTTTATGCACACTCCACCCCGGACCCCAACGGTAGTAGAGCAGCAGCTTGACTGGCTGCATAATTGCGTTGAACATAAATAATTAAGCTAGGGATTCGAAAGAAAATTGGACGGGCGGTGAGGGTGTCATGAGATATTTAAACTGAGTGTGTTTCTCGGCGTTTTCTGGATAGAATAATAGCGGAGTTGGAATACAGGGTGTCCAATAAGTTCGAATACAACTTTTCATCGTTGTGTAGGTGCGCACCTTTTCATTCTGTGTATTGGTATTGGTGTCAGCTTTACCCTCATTTATAGACTAACCGACGCGCACGGTGTCGATTTGCTGTCACTTGTTGTTTGTTTACCGCGTACGATGAAGGAGTACCGCGACGTCACAGTAAAGTTGTTTGCGAGAGGTGAGCAACCCGGCGACATATTCCGGCGGTTGAAATCCCACGCGGTGAAGCGGAATTTCATCTATACCACCATCCGTCGGTACCGGGAGACGGACTCGGCCAAGGACCGTGCGAGATCCGGGCGGCCGCGTTCGGCGAGGACGCCAGCAGCCATCAAGGTGGTGAGGGAGCGGGTTCGTCGAAAATATGAACCGGTCGATCCGGAAAACCGCTGCTGACCTGGATGTGTCGTTCAGGACTGCCCACTCCATCATGACGAAGGACCTGGGATACAAACCGTACAAGAAACGCAAGGTTCACGGGGTAACGGAGGCTACAACGAAGAAGAGACTGGAAAGAGCCAAACGTAAACTTAAGCGGCACGCAGGTCAGGAGTTCGTATTTTCTGATGAGAAACTCTTTGTCTTGCAACAGCCGCACAATGTCCAAAATGATCTTCTGTGGGTGCCGACGTTGGCCAGCATCCCTCCGTCCCACATAAACATCCCGCGGTTCTAGAGTGCCGCGTCGGTGATGGTTTGGGGGGCCGTATTCAGGCGTGGGAAGCTCCCACTGGTGTTTACCGAGAAAAACGTGAAAATCAACGCCGCGTACTAAATATAAGACCGAGAAGGTTGTGGCCCCAGCACTTCGGGACCTCTACGAGAAGGATCATTACGTCGTTCAGCAGGACGGCGCACCAGCTCATATGGCGAATATCGTCCAAGCGTGGTGTCGGGAGAATTTGATTGGATGGATGCGAAAAACGCGCAAGAAGCATGGAACAAACTCAAGACTGCTTTTCAAGATGACGGGATTTATCGTCGAATCGGCTTGCTACAGCAGCTGACTTCGATCCGACTTGAAAATTACGACAGTGTGGAAGCGAATGTGGATGCGTTGGTCTCGACAAGCCATAAGTTCGCGGAAATTAACTTTCCAGTGGCTGACGACTGGCTCGCTTCGCTACTTTTGATGGGGTTGCCCAAGTACTATGCGCCGATGGTGATGGGTTTGGAAGCGTCAGGACTGTCGTGAAGGCCAAAATCCTACAGGACGTGAAAGCCAAGCATGGACTGCGGAGTAGCAGTGACGAAGGAGCTTTCTACAGTGGAGGAGCACAGCAGCAACGACGCCGCGTGGGTGGCGGTTCCAAGAAGCCGAAGGACGGATCGTGCTACAATTGTCACAAGGTGGGTCATTACGCAGCGAATTGTCCGGAGAAGCCTGATACATCCAAGGGCAGAAAAGGACGTGCAATGTGTGCAGTTCTGGCAGTGGGCGACGTGGATCAAGGCGAGTGGTATTTCGATTCTGGTGCCACTACCCACATGGCCAGGCCCGGATTGACTTTTCAAGCGAAGCAGGAGTGTCTCGTATCACGTCGGTACGGCAAACAAGAGTTGCATGGTGGCCAAGGTCATGGGCGTCGTTAACCTGGATTGCCTAGAAAGAGCGGTGGACGTGCAGGGCGTGCTGGAAGTTCCAGAGCTGGCGGCAAACCTGTTGTCAGTAAGCAAAATCTGCAGCAAAGGCTTCACGACGGTGTTCAGAGCGGAAGACTGTAATGTGCTTACGTGTTCGTGTTCCAGGGTGGTCCATTTCCTGGAACGTAAAGAAGCGGCCAACGGTGGCTTTATTATCCTGCGAGGCGGAGTATATGGCGTTGTCCAGGACGATCCAGGAAGCGTTATGGTGGTGGAACTTGCTGAAGCAAATCTTCGGTGAGATGACTATTCCGATCTTGTGCGACAACTAATCGGCCATTTGCATCGCCAAGAAGAACGGATCTTTCAACCCGAGGACCAAACACGTGGACATACGTTACCATTTTGTCCACGACGCAATCGATAATGAGTCGGTTGTGGTGAACTACGTAAACACCCAAAATCAAGCTGCTGATGGATTCACCAAGCAACTAAAGCTTGCTTCAGATAGAATTGGAACAAAAACAACTGCCTGTATTTCAGTTATTTATTATTGAATTCAAGATCTTTTTTTATACAAATGTAGCGTTTTCTTCATACTTTTAAGAAAAAATACGGATAAAATTATTCGTCACGGTTTCGAAGGAATTCTCGAATTTTTCCTGTAACACGGCTCATTAGGCGGCGCGCACCTTCTTCGTCCATCGTTTTAGCTATCTTATTCCACCAGGTCTTCATCTGATTGATGTCTTTGACAACCTTTCCCTTTGCCTTGAGTCCCCTCTTCATGATTGCCCAGTATTTCTCAATAGGGCGGAACTGGGGGCAGTTGGGTGGGTTAAGGTTTTTCGGAACAACCTGGACCCCTTTCTCTGCATACCATTCTTGAACGACTTTGCTGTAATGACAGCTTGCCAAATCTGGCCAAAACATTACGGGATGGTCGTGGGATCGAATGAACGGCAAAATTCGTTTTTGGAGACACTCTTTTTGGTATAGTTCCGACGTCATTGTCTTATTTGTAACGAAAACTTTCGTTTTTTTGCCACAGCTGCAAATGCCCTGCCAAATCATGAATTTTCGTGCAAATTTGTCGGCAAAAACAAATTTAAATTTGGCTGGAACATCCCCCCGAGCCGTTGCCAAGTAAAATTTTTGACCTGGGATTTGCCCGAAGTCAGCCTTGACATAGGTTTCATCGTCCATCAGAAGACACCCGTCGAACTTGGTCAGCACCTGGTCGTATAGCTTCCGAGTACGGATTTTGGCCACACTATTCTGTTTTATGGTCCGATTTGGCTGTTTGCTAGCTCGATACGACTTGATTCCTTCCCGAGTCGAGTTCTCCTCACGGTACTATGGGCAGCACCGAATTTTCTGGCCAAATCACGGTCCGACAGATTGGGATTCCTCTTAATCGTCTTCAAAATCTTACCACGCAGTTTCCGGTCGGCAGTTCCACTCCGACGATTGGCTTGAGGCTTCCGAATCGTCGTCAATGTTTCCTTATACCGTTTGATAACGCGTCATACGGTATTTCTGGGCAATTTCAGCTGTTTAGCTAGCCTAGATGCAGACCACAATGGATTTTCCAAATAACTGTGCACATTTTTTTCCCTTCTTTCGGCTTCCATGTTGATTGTATACAAAGTACAGTCGATTTGCGGAATGTCAAAAATACATACGTGAAGCTGACAAAATTCCCGACACGTGGGCGCCAAGAACTTCCAAATCCGTTCACCAGGAGCGCCACAATATGAGCAAAAGTTTGTTCCAATTCTAAATGAAGCAAGCCTTAGTTCAAGCGGGAATCGTGAACCAGAAGCGGTTTCTAGGAATCGAGGATTAGGGAGGAGTGTTGGCGATCTAGTAATCCACGATCCATGAGAGTAATCAAGCTCTCTGCATAGCAACCTAAGTTTGGTAGAATAAATAAATGTTCATTCCACTACTATCATTCAACCGTAAAAAGACGTACTTTGCTATAGACTCGAAGCTGTATAAAGAAGAATGCCTCAAAAGCCACGTACTACCTTTCATTAGCCATAAAGGTCCCGTGAAGTTTTGGCGAGTTGCCACTACAGCCGGGAAGTCATCCACTGGTATAATAACGTAGATTTCATCGATAAAACAAAAATCCACCAAACTGCCCTCAGTTCCGGCCCATCGAGAGATTTTGGGCAATAATGGAGCTGAAGCTTAAGAAAAGTGGAAAAACGCTCGGGGCTCGGGATGCGACTCAGATGACCAGAATGTGGAACAAATGTGCCAAGGAAATTGCCTCCGGAGGTGTGCAGCGTTTGATGGGAGGAATAAAGAAGAAAGTTCGAATTTTCATTAGAAACGAAGATAAATGATTTGTATTGATATTTTTTCCTTAAAGGACAGTAAATTACCTTTGTTTTTATGAATTAAACTCATTTGTACGTCAATCCTTTACCGAGATACAGATGGTTTTATTATTCCGGATTCTAAATGGACATAGCTTTAAACCACAAATCGTTGGTATGGTGACCAAAAACCAAAGAAAAAGCAACTCAAAATAAGCTGGGAAGGCTACAAAGACTGCCTGCTCTCTCAATTACGGGTGAAATGAATGAATGAAAGCGACTCCTCAAAGAAAAGAAAACGTTTACGGATAACAATACAAGTATATGAAATTGTCTATGCTTGGTTACAATTGGAGAGCTAAATCCATATTTGACATATGAAAGATTGGCAGAATAATTTCTGACAGCCAAGCGTTTGTTTTAGATAATGATCTTCGAGAAAATCGGCCGATCAAGCATAGAAGAATTTTAGAATATTTTATATTATTTATGAAAGTCAAGTTCGAGTGATGATTCAACTAATGGAACACAGCCTTGAAAGTGAAGAATATTTCTCAGCTTTCAACAGAGTGATTGAGGGTTATTCCGAGAGTCGAAGTGACGTTTGTCACTTGGTGAAGTGAGAAAACTCACCTGCGGTGATGTGACTCTCCATTTGATTTACCCAGAAGAGTCACGTCACTGCAAGTGACTTTTCACTTGCACGAGAAATCGATTGGAGATGGTTTCAGCCACCGCACGATACGGGAAGTTGTCCATTTTGCCCGATTCTCCCCATGATTATACCTCATATGTCATTTAGTTTTATACATTGATGTCACCAATATAATCCTCATTTGCACTGTACTTATGTAAAACTTTCCGGAGAATCAAATGAAGATGACACTGCTTTGATTTGACCTTTGGAAGTGGTCCATTTTACCCGAATTTCCCTCATACTTGAGAAAACTTATATAACATACGGTTGGACCCATCACTATTATCCCCATTTGCACTGTACTTATGCAAAATTGTCCGCAAAATCCAATAAAGAGAATACTGATTTTTTTGACCTTTCCATTTTACCCGAATTCCCCTCATACTTGCGAAAACTTATAAAACATAGGGTTTAGAGAGTTGGACCCATCACTATTATCCTCATTTGCTCTGTACTCATGAGAAATTATCCGCAGAATCGAATGAAGATGATACTGCTTTGCTTTGACCTTCGAAAGTGGTTCATTTTACCCGAATTTCCCTCATACTTGAGAAAACTTATATAACGTACGGTTTTGAGAATTAGACCCATCACTATTAACCCCATTTGCACTGTACTTATGTTAAATTGACCACAGAATCAAATGTAGATTATACTGCTTTCGTTAGATCTTCGGAAGTGGTCCGCTTTACCTGAATTCCTCTCGTACTCTCATACTCTCATACTAACCCAACTTAAAAAAAAAAACAAAAACTGAGTATAAGATCCCACGCTAGTTAAAGGGCGATACGGTCAAAATTTGGTCAATATCAACTTGACGTATTTCTTTCAATTTTGCATTTAAAAAACCTGAACACCCCTCATTTTGAAGGTGTGTGTGTGTAGAATGTTGCTCCTATTTTGATTTTGGAATTCACTCTTCAGTTGTCAAAATGCCGTCCAAGCAAGAAGAGCAGCGTATCAAAATTTTGCTCGCGCATCGCGAAAATCCGAGCTACTCGCACGCAAAGTTGGCAAAATCGCTAAAAGTTGCCAAATCAACCGTTACAAATGTAATTAAAGTATTTGGGGAACGTTTGTCGACAGCCAGGAAGTCTGGATCGGGGGGAAATCGAAAACCGGAAGCCGCTGAGACGACAAAGAGAGTTGCCGGTAGTTTCAAGCGAAACCCTAACCTATCTCTCCGAGATGCCGCAAATAAGCTGGGTGTATCGTCTACAACCGTGCATCGAGCCAAAAAACGAGCCGGACTATCGACTTACAAGAAGGTAGTGACTCCAAATCGCGATGATAAACAAAATACGACGGCCAAAGCGCGATCCCGGAGGCTGTACACGACGATGCTGACGAAGTTTGACTGCGTGGTAATGGACGACGAAACCTACGTCAAAGCCGACTACAAGCAGCTTCCGGGACAGGAGTTTTATACGGCAAAAGGAAGGGGAAAGGTAGCAGATATTTTCAAGCACACGAAACTGTCAAAGTTCGCAAAGAAATATCTGGTTTGGCAAGCCATCTGTACCTGTGGCTTGAAAAGCAGCATTTTCATAGCTTCGGGACTGTCAACCAAGAAATTTACGTGAAAGAGTGTTTGAATAAACGTCTGCTGCCTTTCCTGAAAAAACACGGTTGTTCCGTACTGTTTTGGCCGGATTTGGCATCTTGCCATTACGGTAAAAAGGCCATGGAGTGGTACGCCGCCAACAACGTGCAGGTGGTACCCAAGGACAAGAACCCTCCCAACACGCCAGAGCTCCGCCCAATTGAGAAATACTGGGCTATTGTCAAGCGGAACCTAAAGAAGACCAAAAAAACTGCTAAGGACGAGCAGCAGTTCAAGGCAAACTGGCTTTCTGCGGCGAAGAAGGTGGACAAGGTGGCTGTACAAAATCTGATGGCAGGGGTCAAGCGTAAGGCCCGTCAATTCGGATTTGGAAAAGCGGAAGCCTAACTGAATATTTTTCCTGAATTTTATACTAATTGAACTTGAAAAAGAAATTTAATTTGATTTTTTAAATAAACGATTTCACCGATTTACACGCGTTTTCCCTTGACCAAATTTTGACCGTATCACCCTTTACTCCAGAAATTCAAATTATCGCTCAAGGCTCGTATAAACCACGTATCGCTCAAACAGCTTTTTGCTGAGCAGACCATTGACAATATTATCGGCTCTCATTGATCGCTGATAATTTATTATCCTCTCCCATCCAAGCAGGAAAATATCGCTCCTTCAAGATCGGCGAGAACACTTTATCATCTCAAACATTTAGAAGGTTTCACAGCTTGTATCACCTGTTCGTGTAACTCATAGCAGAAATTCAAACGGCAACGGCTGTTTTGGTGTTCGTAAAAGGCGCAATATCGGGTTCTCGAGAAGAGTGAAAATTCATTATCGCTTGAAAAGTAACGCCGAAAAGGAACGAAATTATCGGCTCCCTTTATAGAGTGAAAAGATATAATCATCGTTGTTTTTCTCACGAGAATTATTTTGCTTGATCAAATATCTCTCGCTCTTTGTGCCGATCTGGTCTTTCTCAGCAAGGACGAAAAGGAACATTTTTCTTCTCAGATCGGCGAATTTCAATCCCTGTTCACGACTAAGTAAAAGCAACTCTCGTTCTGAGTTAGAGCTCACGGCCGTGTGTTTTCTTAATTGTCAAATTTCTGGAGTGAAAAACTCAGTAACCATTTTCTTGTGTTCGAAAATTCAAAAAGCAAAATGCTGACGAATAAAAATCTTTCAGATGCGTATCTGAACTCCTAGAGGGGTAAGGAACGTGTATTTCAAATTATATCTGCAACAATCGATAAAAATGACGAAGAAGTACAGGAAATCGTTAAAACCTGGATGAAACAATTTATGCGCCGTTGGATTCGCTGCCGTAGCCGAACTAGATTCATGGAAAGGGAACAGGAGTGGCTCGATTGCGATTTCATGATGAGTATATGATTCAACTGGTATTGGAAAGGAGGCAAATTTAGCGCCTCTTTAAGCTCAATTGATAAGGATGTGGCTTTACGCACTTGCAAATTGTAGATGTCTCCACCATACGTAAACAATGGGACCGTCCATGGATGGGACAACTACTGTTAAGCTTGGCGTTCGCCATAGCCGTGCAGTGTTTCATAAAATGATTAACTCTCTGTCTGTTTTTGTGCTCAATGTGACTCCAGCAACTTTGACACGCTATATCTTTATAGTATCTGAACCGACTTTGGATTTTAGTTCGGGAGATGATAGAGGCACTCTCAAACTCAAACTTGAGAATGAGTTGGTTTTAAATAACTTGAAAATAATGGTGATAAAATAATTTTCTTGGAAGTATCTCTAAAACTAATAATGGGGCTAGCACAAGCTAGAGGCATTTTTTTTATACTTCTCCATTGTACGGTAAAACTCTTACATTCTAAAACTATGGTTCTAAAAATTGTTGGACAGACAAAGGGTTATTACATAAGATATTACATAACTGTGTGTGTGTACTGTACATATCATAAGCCTTATGCCATTTTTAACATACCAAATTGCAAAACAGGATGCTGATCAATCAACTCCATTTCATCAGGCTGGCTCTTCAAATACACCTCGTGCTACAGCTGCAGAGGACGAAAACGTCTGCCATTCCAGAACCTTTCAGAAAGCGTCAAGGACAGGAGAAGTAGGCATCTATCTAAAGAGCCACTCGAAAGGCTTTTGCGATCGGCGGAAAAAGCTGCTCACCACAATTCTTCCTCAGCTACAGCGAAGCTTCTAAAATATCTCAGAACGAAAAGTGACAAGTGGGCTTCTGAAATGTTACAGAACCTTAAGCAAACCGAAAAACTACACGAGCCTTCAGCAGAAATGTCTCTAATGTTGAAAACGCGGCTTAGCCTCAGTAAACGGAAGTACCAGGCTGTAGCGAAATTCTCCAAGAAGATTCTTGGAATTAAAATGTTGAAACCGTGGGAAGATGTAATGCAACTTCGCAATGAAACAATCCCTGAAATTTCAGCTCCGAACTGGGATAAGAATTATCTATCCATTCAAGTGAAGTTGAGGGATATGATTGCCAACGATGTTACAAGAATGATCCAAATTGAGGAAGTTGGATTAAAGATGAATGCACTTTCTGAAGGTATGTATGTATGTATGTAAGGTAGCCACCATCCCTTCTAAGACCTTGTCATGTATGCAGCTCCACTTAAAAGCAAGATCAAATTGAGTTGCCGGGTTATATTCACAGTAACGCTGTATGAAGGGCCAAAAACGGTGGGGCGGACCCGTAAGCAGAGACACTTACGCGAAACCCGCGGGAACATGAGATTCTCCTTCCAACGATACGATCCAACAAATCGAATAACCCAATTCGCAATACTTATTAAGCTTTCTACGGGATGGCTTGTTAAGAAGGGCGCGTCACTCTCACTGAAACTGTTGGAGTAGAATTCACAGCATCACAATCGAATCGGTAGGATAAAGAAAATGATACTGTTTGTTCCCTCCTAGACGCCGGTTGTCATACCACTCCATTGTCCAATTCCAGCTTGAGTGATACCCTGATGCTCCCTCCTTTCCCAATATATATTCAGTGTCATATAGTAATATTTAAAATCTTGTGAATGAATATTATAATTATAAAAATATAGTGAATGAATATTATAATGACAAATAATATAGTGAATGAATATAAGAATGATAATAACACTTCTAGGGGCAAGACACTGAGCAATCCTGAGTAACTCTGAGCAAATATGAGTATCTCTTATTCACTGGATTCATATTGTCATATTGACCATTCCTACCTTTTGTAAAGCTTGATTTTGACAGTGAAATTGCATAATAAAAACAAGAAATTTTTTTCGTCAAAGTAACCATATCAACTTTGTTGTTTTTGTCTCCCGCTAATCGTAAATTTACAGTTCTTGGTTGTAAAAATGTCTAATGCAAACACCTCAGCGATTCCTACTGGCCTAGAACGTTTGGTAAGTATTTTTTGATGATGTGTGTTTGGTGAAATTACTGAAAAAATATACACTTACAGGATACGTTTTGGCAGAGAGTAGAGGGAGAGGTTGGTAATGTACCGATGCATATAAAAAATATAATAAATTTTCAAGACCTTGCTGCTACCATAGCACTTGGAAATTTGAATAATAAATGGCAAATAAATATTGGGCAGGAAATCGATTTTGATCATTCTCGTGAGCAGGAGGCGGAGGCTATCAGGACTCGACTCCAATTTTGCCTCAATAAAGCGTAAGTACCGGGCACTTAAGTTGGATGTACTACCAATTAAAAATAAAATTGATTACTGATGGTCGGATGACATTCCCTTTCTAATATAAGTATGAGGTTTCCATAAGACAGAAAGGGAACTTCAAGCGGCAAGAAGTACTCCATTGACCATTATATACATGTTCAATAGGTTGTTTCACTTTTTACTTCAACCTGGAGAGAAGTCTGCAATAGAATCGATAAAATGTTAATTGTTTTATTTTAAATCCCATTTCCAGAGCGACCGATTCTTCGCTCACCGACTCGGGGTATGTTGCCATACGCAATCGTATACTGGAAACACTAGGGACGTTCAATCCTATTTTCGAAGCTGCAGCCGGCGGAAAAATTGCCACAATAATAACATGCCCGATCTGCAGCAAAAACATTAAAATAACCCGAGATCCTCCACGCTCATGGCCTATGTTCAACCTGATCCGTCACATGAACCGACATTTATGTCCCGATGTGGGAAGAACCAAAGACCATCAGAATAAAAGGAGATGTGATATTCGCAATGAGATGGTACCAATTGTTGACAAAAGGTATAATGTCCAACCAGTCTCTTCGAGATTCAATGCTGAAACGGAAAAGCGATTTGAATCTGTGGATAGCATCACAGCCGCATCTCTGTGCTCCTACCATGATAGATACGACAATGACACGTACCCACTTATGGCAGTGGAGAGTCTGGACAGTTCTACTCGAACACGGTAAGCGCTCATACGGTAGAATGTCAATGTTTTCGGCAGGAGGATTCTGAACGTTGTTTCCTACATCACGATTTCAATTTTACAAGTTGGCCCTTGTTTTTTTTATCACTGTCGGTAGATATCTCCTTTCTAACGTATGAAAAAACCAGTGAAGAAACGCATATGCTAGAAAGAGACTTTCATCTGACTTTCCCTATGCTCTCCTTTGCTATTTCATAAGGCTTCCCCTTATTATGTTATACCTTACATAATTGTTCATTGCTTCTGATACTTCCTCCTCCTCTCTCCCCTCCTCCTCATCCTTCTCCTAAAATGCTACGTTATTTGTGCATGTACCCTAAGTTAAAATGGCCTTAATTTGCCTTAATTACTGTGGACGATGCAAATTTCCTCCTGTGTAAAACATTGACAAAGATTAATATATAATCGGAGAGAACAATACACAGTTTTTACTTTTTTAGAAGCCTTTCGGATGAAGATGCTCGCCTCGAAGAGCACTGGATTGAGATCGATATGGATTCAGTTAGTCCGGATGAAATGCAACCCGAAATCGAACCGTTTGCCAATTCGAGCTCAATCGTTGTTGACCGACAAGAGGACCATGAGATCCAACACGACTACGGTGTCAGTTCAGGCATTGTTAAACACCTTCTTATCGAACCAGCTAGTGATGTTGCTTTTGGCTTTGATGACCAGGAAGACGGCATTAGCCAGGCCCTAAATTTTCAATATTTACGGTTGGTCGAACCGGCTTGGTCTCTTTTAGGAGGTGATTCTTTTGGCAGTCAATTATTTCCACATATTGCATTAGTTTTTCGTCTTCCTAAAAGAAACAATAAAACAATATTAATCAAACTACTAACCGTAATCGGGGCCAATTACTCCTCACAGTACTTGCCGTCTTACGATACGATTATAAATTAATTTCTCAGACAGTAAACATACTGCTGTCATTGGTTGCCAAGGTTGCCAGCATCGCCACCGAAAGATTCAAGCCAGTGCTGCCAGAATACATTAAATTGAGTAATAAATTATACACGTTGATGGAAGCTGATGCGTTCTGAGCAAATGTGAGTTTTATGATCAGATATGAGTGAAGTTGTTTTTTTCGTTTTTGCACACATTTTTTGGCATTCCTACCATTTTATATCTTGGGGGGAGAAAAACATCAGAGAGTGTGCAAATTTGATGAATCCTGAGCAACTTTGAAGAAACAAGTAACTCACAAAAAAGCCGTCTTGCCCCTTGTAACACTTCCATTTGTGGACCTGAAAGTTAGACAATGTAGCTGCGAGAAAAAAAAATTGATATTAAATTATCTCATAAAACTTGGGATACCTATGAATTATCTGAAATTATATAGCAATAGAATAGTAAACCTGAAATTTCGATGTGCTATTCCGTTTCCTTGCAATAATTTATGTAGTGAGTCTCATCGGAAATAGTGATTTTGATTAAATGAATTTAAATGCAATTATGTCACATCATTTAATATCATAACATAAAATAATAAACTGACGTTATAATATAAAATAATAATACCAGCAGGCCAGTAAACTATAGTAGAATACATATATCCGTAACTAAGCTGAACATCCACTCATCGAAAGACTTCCACTGTTGCAGTTTCTATTGGATTAAGATCTACTAAGATTAGAATTAGTTTTCACAATAATAGTCAGAGAACATAATAGGCGTAGGTACAAGATGTATTTTTCGATAGCTCTTGTTCATCTGGACCCATAAATGATACTTTATTTCTGTGAAATGGGAAATGAATGATTGTAAACTGCTAGGTTTTAAATTAATATATATTTTTGATGAAGAAGGAAAGACCTTTTTTAAGTAGAAATTTTCGAATATTATTTTTTCTTAAAAATAAAAAAAAAACATCAAAAACCTTTCTATCTTTTCAAATACATAACGTAGGTTAGATGAGCTATAACTGACAAGGATGCATATATGCGAAGCTGAAAATGACCTATAAAAAAGCATACAAAATGTTACGTATGGATGTTATAATATAAAATGATAATAATTTCATTTTTATTTAAATGTCTGCGGATTGTGGTCCTGCTGCAATTGTACCATGAACCTGAAAGCTAAGACAATGTATCATAGCCACGAGAAAAAAAATTGATTTAAAATTATTTTACAAAACATGGGATATCCATGGATGATCTGAAATTGTATAGTATATAAGGAATCATGGGATATAAAGCATATAATGAACCTAAAATTTCGATGTGCTGCTCTGCTAATAAATGTGATATAACCACAAAGGAACTGACTCTTAGCTTCGGGTCTTGATCCCTACTGAGCCCTTGCGGCACGTCAAGCCGGCCAGTTCAGCGCAAGGGAGATGAATGCACTTTCTGAAGGTGTGGAGAAAACAAAAGTCGATGGTGTTTTGTACGTAGCGGCTGGATTGGATCCCGCAACAGGGTTCCCGCATAACGATCAAGCTAAGATCTTGGCAAAAGATGACTCCCTACTCACAGAACACATAATGTGTCTTAAGTTGGTAGCCAAGGGCGAAGAATTGTGGGTTAACCCAAGTCCCCAGTCAGATGTTTTCTGTCGTGCACTGTCTATGAGCTGGGTAAAAGAACCGACCAAGAACGTTTGGAAAGCCAAACGTGCGAGGAACACAACGAGACGGAGATCGAAAGTGAAAGTGATCTTGATAGGGAATCAGTGTACGAGGACAGTGACGAAGATTAGAACATAAGTTCAATAAAATTCTTTGGTAACCTAAGTTGAGTGAACAAAAAAATCATTTATTTTTATTCCATTTTTGAAAACTTCTGCAATCTTAATCGATGTGTGTTCTTAACAGAATTGAAAAAGTCAATTTCTAAAACTAATAGAAAAAATAGTTCGTAAAACAATGCGTGATATATGAGTTTACTCAAGTATGAGGGGAATTCAGGTAAAATGGACCTCTTCCTAAGGTCAAATCAAAGCAGTATCATCTTCATTCGATTCTGCGGATAATTTTACATAAGTACAGTGCAAATGAGGATAATAGTGATGGGTCCAACTCTTTAAACCCTATGTTATATAAGTTTTCGCAAGTATGAGGGGAATTCGGGTACAATGGAAAGGTCAAACCAAAGCAGTTTTCTGTTTATTGGATTTTGCGGACAATTTTTCATAAGTACAGTGCAAATGGGGATAAAAGTGATGGGTTAAACCGTATGTTATATAAGTTTTCTCAAGTATGAGGGAAATTCGGGTAAAATGGACCACTTCCAAAGGTCAAATCAAAGCAGTGTCGTCTTCATTCGATTCTCCGGAAAATTTTACATAAGTACAGTGCAAATGAGGATTATATTGGTGACATCAATGTATAAAACTAAATGACATATGAGGTATAATCATGGGGATAATCGGGCAAAATGGACAACTTCCCGAGTCGTGTGGTGGCTGAAACCATCTCCAATCGATTTCTCGTGATTTTTTACACTAGAAATGCTCATCCTAAGGGACTGAAACTAGCGGCCATAAAAGATCCGTTTTTGGCTCGTTTTTGCCCACCGTGCAATGTAATATACCTATCTGGCAATAACGAAAACGCATCCACAGGAGGTCTAGCATTCTCATGCTCAAATCGATATTTAAATGGTCATATTGAAGCCATTTAAGCTGAATCTTACTAGCCACGAAAACCTCCATTCGCACAGTTCCTTAATAGTGCCCCTCGGAAAACCTTGATGATTTATGCCGTATTGTTTGTTTTTTCCAAGGGTTCATATTCAGGCTACATTCAAGTGTTAGCCATAATCGATCATCAGCATCTAATCAAAACCAGAGCGGTCAATAATTACCGAACAAACCATTCAACAAACCAACGTTTCAATACGAAGGTCCCCAGCGAAAAAGTTCTGGCTCCACTTTGTCTCCGCTACCGGTTGTTTACATCTTCAATATTCCAAACCCCATCTCGATGGCAATCCATTTGGTGGTGCTGATTTATGACAGGGTTTATTGCCCGTAGTTTTTAGCTTCTACTAGCCCACTTGCGCTCTCCGCACGAAACACAGCTAGCTATCAGCACTTGGCGGCAATGGAGCGCAGTTATTCTGTTTTCGTGTTCCGCCTCGTTTGTGATTTATAATTTATAACTCTACGTGTGCTCATGTTTCTCTTGCACCGTTTCTCATGCCCCTCCCCCATTCAACGGACCTACGCCGAAAAACTATCCATTCCGACTAAATAGGCGACAAACGGAACAATTTCCCGCTCAAAACTAATTGCATTCCCACTTGAATTCTAAGCCTGCTAAAGATCATATAGCAACCGTTGCGCGTTGCTAGCCACTGCAGTCAGTGGTGTGGCGAAAGGTAGCCTACTGGGACATTTTTTATTTGCAATAAATCAAACTTTTTCCCTACCCGCCCAGCCATCGAAATCGTGGATCACCTGTTGTGCAGTAACCAGCAGGTTGCGAACCCGCCACCGGTCACCGGTTTCCAAGCCAAGGCCACTGTCACGCGCGCGTCGGTTAGATTGACAGGAGTGTCCCACCAACTGCACCAACGATCGTCTATTTATCGCCCATCGGAGATCTTCACGAACGCGGTGTAGGTCGTCGTCGTGTGCGTATACCCTTTCGAACGAGAAATAAGTACATCAGTGTCTGCGATCACGGCGACATGGCAAGCAACAAGACATGATCTGCCGAAGCTGCTGCTGCTGCTGCTGCTGCTGCTGCCAATGCGACCACGCGGGACACAATGCTGACTTTGATGAACCATGACGCGGTAGTGCAACCATCCGAGCAGGCGAGAAGAAAAGGGTCACAAAAAGGTCGAGCTTTTAATTAACGGTTCTTTTCGATGCAAGATATTGATCAAACGGCGAGCGAGAAACTATTTAAACAATGCAACACAAATGGCGTGAAATGAATGCGAAATCACGAGATTGGCATTAATTAAAACATAAGGTTTAAACTGTCGCAATCCACCCCAAAAGGTCACGTCGCTAGAAGAACGAAGTTTCACCCAAGAATGGTCTTCTCAGTTAGCCAATATCGTTCATCAAAAATGTTATTTCTTCCGACAGCGTTCGACATGACCTGCCAGCATGGAGCTCCATTAAGCACTCTAAGAAATGGCCAGAAGTACATGATTGATTTGTCAGTTTATAGTCCGCCTTGGCTCTCTGAAGATCACCCTTGGAAGGGTCACGATCAATTGAGTGCGTGTACGAGCAGCCAAGCCCATTTCATCGCTTCGAGCCTTGTCATCCAATCGAGCTGACCGCGACCGGAGAGCTCAATTTGTCTAAAGTAGTGCGTCACGCTTGGTTTACTCTACCCCGCTGAGTAAACTTATGCCTTTATATCCGCAAGTAGGAATTCTTCCGCATATTTCAGCTGCAATTTAGGAGACACAATGGTGACGCACCTTCCTGTCCTTCAAATATGCGAACGAGCAACGATTACCGACTGATGTGTGATATACTTTTAATTCAGAAAAAAATCGAATCCGGCAGGCTTGGGAACAACCTCCAAGAAAATGGCGTTCAAGAGCAAATGGACTCAATTATTTAGATCTGCTTTGAATGCACCGCTGGGACCCTTGCCGGAGTGAGTGATTTCGATCGTCCGAGATTAGATACCTATGACAGAAGGTCAGCGCGCTGTGGAGTCATTAACGTTTTAAGAAGCGGTCGTAAAATGCGACACTTTCCGTCTCAGTGAGGGTGCGTACCTATCTAACCTAAAATGTTGGTAAGGACAGTATTAAATAATGTGTCTCTTGCAAGGTTAAGAAACTTTTTGCGTGAAACTGGCGATTGCATAGCTGGTTAGAAAAGTATGGCGTGTTCAGAAGAAAAGTGCGGAAAAAAGCATGAAGTATGTGGTACAAGGTTAATGACTACCCTGAAATGGGATATAGGTCATATTACAACTTCAACTGCGAAACAAGTTTCGTTTCGTCCCCTTCGAAGTAGGTTAGGAAACATTTGCAAACATTGCACATTTTCGTGGTAGTGCGGTTAGCGGCTACCATTATTTCTTGTTTTATTTATCGTTTGTTGATTATGTCTTCTATCAAAAATATAACGCATATAACTTAATAACTATCTCTAATCTTTAATTTTAAAGTATTTTTGCTTACATTAAAATCATACAGGTCGTAAACATCATTGAACAATGCACAACAAACATCAAGAGGGTTATTCTGCCCGTACTGTGTACGATGTGCAGAGCGTCGAAGAAATTCCGTTCTTCAAATAGATATTGAAGGAGTGTTGAATTTGAGCTTTGCCAAAAGTTCAAAGCATTTATTTATTTACATGGCCTGGCGTCACAATACTATATTAGGTGCGCAACTAAGTTCCTGCTGTTCAGCAATAGATGGCGCCAGTAGTAAGTGCTGGTTAAATGTTGTACATCTCAAGCGTCATAAACCAAGCTAAGACATATGGTAAACAAACCGCTTTGCCAAATCAGTGATTTTGGTTTAGTATATATTTTGTTTGTTTGAAGATGTCTGATTTCGTGCCAAATAATCGTCATTTGCGGGAAGTGTTGATTTTGTTCTTTCATTCGAAGAAAACAACGGCTGAAGCACATCGAGAGCTCCAAAAAGTTTTCGGTGATGCTGCTCTGAGTGAAACAACGTGTCGTGATTGGTTTCGTCGCTTCAAAAGCGGTGATTTCAGTGTTGATGATCGTCCGCGTGAACGAAGGCCAAAAAACTTCGAAGACTCTGAATTGGAGGCATTGCTCGATGAGGATCCGTGTCAAACGCAAGAAGAGCTTGGTTCAGGATTAGGAGTTTCCCGCCAAGCCGTTTCTAAGCGATTGCATGCGTTGGGAATGATTCAAAAGCAAGGAACTTGGGTTCCTTACGATTTGAAGCCAAGAGATGTTGAGCGTCGTTTTTTCGTCTGTGAACAACTGCTCCAGCGGCAAAAAAGGAAGAGTTTTCTGCATCGCATTGTGACGGGTGACGAAAAATGGATTCATTACAGTAACCCAAAACGGAAACATTCATGGGGACTGCCCGGGCATGCTTCAACATCGTCGCCTAGGCCGAATATTCACTGTGTATTTGGTGGGACCAAGTTGGCGTTATTTATTATGAGCTGTTGAAACCAAACGAAACCATTACCGGGGAATGGTAATCGAACTCAATTGATGCGATTGAGCCGAGCACTGCACGAAAAACGGCCGCAATACGAGCACAGACATGAAAAAGTGATTCTTCAGCATGACAACGCTCGACCTCACGTTGCGAAACCCATGAAAACCTACTTGGAAACGCTCAAATGGGAAGTCCTACCCCACCCGCCATATTCTCCTGATATTGCACCGTCCGTTTATTACTTGTTCCGTTCGATGGCACATGGTCTCACTGGTCAGCAATTCCACTCATATGATGACATCTCAAAATGGCTTGATTCTTGGATAGCATCAAAAGACGAACAGTTCTATCGAAATGGTATTCACGTTCTACCAGAAAGATCGGAAGAAGTCGTAGCTAGGGATGGGCAATACTTTGAATAATTCGTTTGTAACCTTTGTTTTCAAAATAAAGTTCCTTTTTCACCAAAAAACAGCGAGAACTTAGTTGCACCCCTAATAACATAGCCTGATACACAATATCCCTCCATAATGCCCGATTCGTGGCTGCTCCTCTCCAATCCCTTGGGCACCTTGTACCCCCTAGGTCTTACTCCATCTGGTCTGACCATCTTGGTCGTTGCGCCCCACGTCGTCTTGTACCAACCGGATTCCCGTCGAACACCATTTTTGCAGGATATTTGCCCGGCATTCTCGCAACATGTCCTGCCCAGCGTATCCTTCCAGCTTTTACTACCTTATGAATACTGGGTTCGCCGGCGAGTGGCGCGAGCTCATGGTTCATCCTTCGCCTCCAAAGTCCGTCGTCCTGTACTCCACCAAAGATGGTTCTTAACACCCGTCGCTCAAAAACTCCGAGTGCTCGCAGGTCCTTTTCAAGCATTGTCCACATCTCATGACAATAGAGAACAACCGGTCTTATTAGCGTTTTGTACAGGATACACTTCGTACGGGAGCTAAGTCTGTTTGACCGTAGTTGCTTGTATGCTTGTAGCCCATAGTAGGCACGACTTCCACTGATAATCCGTCACTGAATCTCACGGATGTTATCGTTATCCGCAGTAACCAGTGAGCCAAGATAGACAAATTCATCGACTACTTCGAACTCATCGCCGTCGATCGTAACACTGCTGCCCAGTCGGGTCTTGTCGTGCTTGGTTCCGCCTGGCAGCATGTACTTCGTTTTGGACGTATTTATCTTCAACTCAATCTGCTCTGCTTCGCGCTATAGTCTGGTGTACTGCTCTGCCACCACCTCAAATGTTCTGCCGACAATATCCACGTCATCGGCAAAGCAGATAAATTGACCGGATCTGTTGAAAATCGTGCCTCTCATGCTAAACGCCGCTTGTCGCATAACACCTTCCAGAGCAATGTTGAACAGGAGGCAAGAGAGACCATCACCTTGACGGAGCCCCCTGTGGGATTCGAATGAACCCGATAATCCATCCGATATCCACCCGATATCCTCACACAGCACTGGGTTCCATCCATCGTAGCCTTGATAAGTCGGGTCAGCTTCCCCGGAAAGCTGTTCTCGTCCATGATTTTCCATAGCTCATATCTGTTAATTGTATCATATGCGGCTTTGAAGTCCATGAATAGATGATGCGTTAAGACTCTATATTCACGGCACTTTAGGAGGATCTGCCGCAAAGTGAAGATTTGGTCCGTTGTAGACCGTCCTTCGATGAGTTCGGAGCAGTCAATGTTATTTCCAAGCAGGACAAAAAAACGAAAAGCTGTTATAGATTTATCCGCCAACTTCGTAGAGTTGGTAGATTGATGAGTGCGCAGCGATGTTCATAAGGCGGCAGTAGGAATCGATTTTGCCAAGGAAGCCTTCGGAGTGCATACTTATCTAATGAAGCTTTTTTGTACTCGTTCTATGCGATCAATCTGAACGGCATGATACGGGGCCCAAACTGTAACCCCATATTCTAGTAAGCTACGAACAAGAGATATATATAATGCGTTCAGACAATACACGTCGTTGAATTTTCTGGTGTTACGTTTGATAAGTCCTAGTACTGCGAAGGCTTTTGTTATAGCTGATGAGATGTACTCAGCAAAACGCAACTTGGAATCAAGCGTAATTCCTAAGTCCTTGATTAGCGTGACTCGTTCTACCGTGGTAGTGTGCATTGAGTATTTATTTCTTGTTTTAATTTTTACATTTAATTTTAATTTTAATTGAGAAGCCAGAGGGGCTCTACATCTTTGTTACTTAGTTTTTATATTTTAAATTATTTTTTTGTCGGGTTGTTTTACATGTCATATGCTTTTCCCTCTTGGGAGTGTATTTAATTTTAAAATTTTATAACCTACCAAACTACAATAACTCAAGCCTAATAAACCAGCTGTCTGCTGATCGGATGTAGCGACCTCAAACAAGATTCTCTGAACCTTTCCAGGATTATGTCTTTCCGCTTGCCGAGGGTCTGTAGACCAGTCAGGCGATGGATCTCGAAATTTCTGGTCCTCGGAGGACAGTTCAGAATCACCCGAAGGTTTTTTTTTTCTGAGCTACCTGCAGTTTCCGATGGTTGCAATTGACGCAACTCTCCCAGATTGACAAACCTCGGTATTCGACCACGGGAAGAATGATCTGTTTATGAACTGCCAGTCGACCAAGAAGATTGAGTGGGCTTTCTGTTGATCAGGGGGAGGTAGCTCATCAAATCTTCCGGTCCGCCTCCAAGCATATTGCTATGAGGTACCAGGTGGGTCCCCACCGATTGCCTGTCGATCTGCCAAATTTCGAAGACGTCTGCATTGAGTTATCTCAAATTATAACAATCCGTCCACTATATAACAAAACATTGCGATTGGTTGAGCGGATTGGAGATAATGAAATTATTGGGTATAGAACCAAGTCTCCCCCGAGGGGTGCTAAATCGATGAGCTTAGATATCAGTGGAAGCAAAGTGTATTATTCTGTAAATTTTGAATTTCAATCTCAATTTCAGTGAGCGAGATTGGGCGCTATAACCTTGGCAAATTATTTTTTTCATTTTGCAGCGTTTGGTGGGGCAATGAGAGCGCAAGTCAATCCAAAGCCGAGGGTTAGGGAGGGGTAATGGCGAACTGGTCTATGCGGACTACTTGAACGCCATGGGCGGTGATAAGGATTAGGTTGGGGTAAGGGGTTTGTAGTGTTTTTTGGATTGAGATGGCCGCGTTGCTACAAAATGATCTGAAATGTTTAATTTGTTTGTGATTTGAAACTAGTAGTGACTGTAATATAACTTTTTCATCTTAAGTAAGATGAATGTTTTTGATAGTTTGACAGTTTTGATTTCGCATATACTTATCTTTGTGTGCTGTCTTTGATTTTTTCGAGGATGCTTCACATGTACTTTTTCTTGAAATAGATATGATCACTTCCTTGTCAAAACCGCATGTAGCCTAGCGCTGAGTAGGTCCTTCGCACTTCAATCGATCCATTTCACAGCCGTTCTCGATCATGAAATCAATAAGAAAATAAGAGCGAAGAGGGTGTTAGTGGTTCATAATATGCAGGGCGTAGGTGAGAGATTATTGGTGATATTTTCACGACGATATTTTCGTTTCTCTGACTAAGAATTCCGAATTCCTAACCTAACAAAATTTGAACAGCATGAACCAGAAGTAATAATGTTTGAATCAAAAAGGATTTAAAAAAAAAAATACTGGATTAAATTTAGACAACAACATTTTAAATTCTAGCCTAGCTTTGGATCTAGTACTCATCCCCATCCCAAACTTAACAATATTTCAAATCACTGACTAACTAATCTGACACTTGGAAAAGAACAGTTCTATTTCCTATCTAGTTTCTTTTTTTTATTTATTTATTATCTGGTATGGAGGACACATGCTATAAAATGCATGGAAAGGTAACGATAAAATAAGAAGAAAGACTAGCAACCCCCATCCAACCCCAACCACCTCCATCGCCCGTCCCGACAGACACGCGCATCCCGTCCACAATGCGCACTCGAGAGTCGATATTAGTACACGAGACTGAAGAAGTCCGCACACCGTAGACGAAACACGCGTATCCGTCAAGACAAGCAACAAATGTAGCTGAGATCAAACGGAAACTACCAATTCCTCCTCTAATTTTCCAGTTACAGGCATTCCACTAAAAAGCTCACACTTTCCAGGATTCATACATGGAAAGGTTCATTCTATTGTTCCAATGGTGTTCCCTAAGCGGGCCCTCCGCGTCCTATCTCTAATATACATGCTTGTCTTTGTCAGTCTCAAGTAACACTTTTCTATGACTATGTGCTTCATTTCGAACAGTCAGATAATTACCCTGATCAAAACATTCACCCCTTTCGAAAATGTTGCAATTACATTTAGTTATTATACCATGAGCAAACAGGTATTTCGGTTATTCATTCCATAAAAAAATGGATGAGTAACAACATAAGTTGTCAATAAAATGAAAAGTGTACTTTTAGTCGTTTCCCTTAGATTGATAGTAAGAAGTCTAAGAGTGAATTGCGGCATAGCCCGCTAGTATCACATCTGATGTTAGTGCCTTTATATAAACATTCTACGACGTGGCAGTGAAATAAATGATAAGAAAATGTGATACTTTCACTACTGGTCAAATTCTTGGTCTCACATGCATGTTTATAGCATGAGATAAGCCCTCTCACCGTCGACAAGGTGACAAATTTGACCTACGAGAGGGTCTTTACTTTAAACACTTATTCTTGGAGCAGAAATTGAAATGGAATCGAAATTACACTGAAATGGAACAGAAACGAAATCGAAATTAAATTGAAATGGATGCAAAACGGATTCGAAACGGAACCGGAATACAACCGAAATGGAATTGCCGTCGAGACCGGAAATGGAATCGAAACGAAACCAAAGCGGACCCGGAAATAGAACCGAAATGGAGACGAAACCGAATCGAAACGAAAACCGATATGGAGCTGAACCAGAAGTGAAATGGAACTACTGTGATCAACACCCCTCTTCTATAGTAAGTCAGACACTAGACTCTCGCTGAGCGGACCTCCCGCACTGTTGCTAAAATAAACTACTTGAAAAGGTTAAATCTACTACTCGTGTTTCCTAAGCGGGCCCTCCGCGTCCTATCTCTAATAAACATGCTTGTCATCCTGAGTACAATAACACTTATCTGTGGCTTTGTGCTTCATTTCGAATAGTCAGATATTTGCAATAGTTAAAACATTACACAGCACCCACGAAAATTTTTGCAATTACTTTCACTTATTACACCATGGGTAAACCAGGTATTTTTGGTTATTCATTCGCCCGAAATACATTGGATAAACAACAACGTAAAGTTGCCACCGAAAATGAAAAGTGTACTTTTAATCCCGTTTCCCTTTGCATGAAAGTAAAAAGTCTAAGAGTGAATTGCGGCCAGTATCACACCTGATGTTAGTGCCTTTATATAAACGTTCTCACGAAAAAAATATGAAATAAATGTTGAGGCTCTGTGGTGCTTCTTCTACTGGTCAAATTCTTGGTCTCACATGCATGTTTATAGCATGAGATAAGCCCTCTCACCATCGACAAGGTGACAATTTGACCCGCGAGGAGGGTCACGAAAGGATTTACATGTGGGAACAGCTTTATCGAGTCGTACGCCATCAACGAACTTGTTGATTGAAACGACTACTTCCATTCCTCGTTGTGCAACCACTATGTTTTCAAACCAGCGATGACTGCAAAATCCAAAGGAAACCCGAGCTACACGAGTACTCAGTATATAAAGCTCTGCGGGCTGGAACATCTTTGAACAAGTTGAAGATGCCACGCAAAAAAGTCTCGATTCCCCAATCGGCAGCACGTGCGCCATCTTTAAAGGCACCGTGGACGATGTGTAGGCCACTAACTCCCAAGTTCCAATAGTTTCGCTGCATGTTCCTTCATATCCAAATTCAACTTTTTTAGAAAAGCCCAGTTTACATTAGGTCCATCCATTGAAACTTGGAGCACTTTATCCAGTGACAAGCCGCTTAAATCCTTTTTAAATGACGCAAGAAGATCTGTCGCCCGTGAGCGATCAAGAAACTCAGATGTTAAATATCTGGTTACGGTCAAGTTGGAAGTTTCGTCCCAGTAGCGCGCATTTATGTCCATTTGTTGTTTTTTGGTTATTTAGTTTAGTGACTCATCGAATCCAATAACTAAAAAGCTGGCTTTTGTCAAGTACTCCATTACTTCTGCTTTGTAGAATGGTGCAATGCCAAACATGATAATGTTTCCAATTTTGTCCTTTTTCAACTGCATCTTCTTTGCAATGTCGCTGTCCGGAAATATGCGGCTCATGATAGATACGTCCTTTTCAGAAGAACGAAATGATTTATGAGTCATGACCGTATGCATGCACCACATGATTTCTTCTTCTGTGACTTCATTCTTCAGCGCAAAGGAATTCATCGTAGACTGCACAAGTGGCGATGCCGTATTAGGAGATACTTATTCCGGTAATTCCGTGTTTTGGGTTTCACTCTGAGGTCCATGCTCTGATTTAGGTTTCTTACGGGTAGCATAGAGTAAGATAGATCCACCAGTGGAAGCAGCCTTTTCTAAATGCTTTTTACCTTTCATGTGACTTCTCAAAGCTTGTCGGCCCATATTTCTGAGAGAAAACTCATTCCTGCATAACGAGCAATATGCATAAGTGGGCTTTTTCTCAACACGCCTAACCCATGTTTTGAAATCAGTATCATTAAGCCATGCATCTTAAAAATGAGTCGACATATTCTAAAATGAAAGATAAAAAAAAATTTACATTTTTTTCTTGTAGACTTAACGCATTTAACAGTTTTCTGCATAAACGAATAAAATTAATCAAAAATGAGTGAAATAATTAAAAAAATAAATTTGAAACCACAACGGCACACAACTAGCTTCAGTTCAATGGAGTTATAGCCAAGTAGCCTCAATTAGCTGAATTAATAAAATTATCACGAACAAAGAGTCAAAGTATTGCTGAGTTAATAAAATAATCACGAATAAAGAGTCAAAGTATTTAAGCGTTAAACTATATTGACAGATTATTTTCGAAATGCTTTTACTAGATACCTATTGTAATTATCTAGTTTATCTTTATTTATTCAAAGTCCATTTCATTTTTTGCTATTGATGAAACGTGAGTGACCGTCTGATATATTGCAAAGGCAAAAGATCGAAAGACGAAAAGGCGTTTTGATACTAAAACTAAAATTATGTTAACTTAGTTCAGTTCTCAGTGATACAAACAAAAAATAGCTTTCTATATATGAGGAACTTTTTCCATACAACATGTGAAAACCATAGCAAATAAATCCACCATTAGAAGGTTCAACGCATCCTCGCAATTATTTGTACGCTTATCTGGGGAAGACGAAAGTCAGTCAAAAGCGCCTCAATTTATTATTTAAACATGGTTTCGAGGAAATAAAAGTATTATTCATTGATCAGATAATGATTGACCTGATTTATCAACGTTTAATTAATTCATTGACGCGCTATTCACTGACTGTCTACTTGACCTACTTCACCCCAAATGGTCACCTTCTTCCAGATGACGTTACCCCCCAAATTCTAATTTAAATGATAAATATGTGACGAAAACTCCAAGTAGTGGAATTAAATGGAATAGTACTTACTCGTCTTGTGACAACTTGTATTCTTAGTTCTCGAGCTAGCACATTCGAATAAAATTGATAGTTTGATACAATTCCGATATTATGCCTCTTGTCAGTTTGTCACAAAGCAAACAGCAATCGGAGTAAGTAATAGTCAAGCATAGGATGAACTTCATTTAAACGTTTTTCATTTATAAAAAAATATGCTTGTACGCAAGAAAACACATTAATAAAATCTGAACTAAGTGATCAAATTGAATGGGTGCACAGCTCCTTTTGAAACCCTTATTGGAGCGAAGAGTGCTGCAGATTAATTCGTCGCTCCCAGGGAAATATTCCGACTAATTTTCGCGTGATGGCCAATTCTGTGACTTTGGATGTATTTTAGAAACGCTGAAAGCAATGGAATATTTTCATGTTAAATTTTAATGTTAAAGGCAAATCAAATGCGAAAAAAAAATACTTGCAATGAGAGCACATCAGGTTCCACACATTTACGATTTTGAACTGATAATAATGGCTGGCCCGCACGGCGGTAGTGACGTTTGCCATTCTTACACAATTATTCAGATTCAGCGAAAACATGTATGTATTTAACCAAATATTCGATCCCGCCATTTGACAAATGGCGATATCTAGTGGTGGGAGTGTTAAGATTCGCATTGCACGCTCAAAAAAAACTTTTCAAAGATTTTTTCGTGAAATTTGAAAATTCCCTGATTGTGATAGAAAATCCCTGATAATTCCAGGATTTTTCCAGGTGAGGAGAAATTCCCTGATAATTCCAGGTTTTCCAGGTTTTTCCAGGTAGTAGACACCCTGATAAACTAATCTTTTTAGCATCTATGCTCCCAACGTTAAATACAAATTATCACATTATTTTACCGCTCTCTTCCTTCCCTTGATTCGAAGTAGTGAAGCGATTTCAGACACTATTTCTGGAATCGCTCTGTTTCTTGGAATCCTCTCTGCGAAACTGCGTAGCGAAAGAAGTTTTCAAGAAGTCGTCATTTTCCAGGATGCCTTCAAGAATTGGCTGCTTTAGTGTAAGATTAGGTTAGATTAGATAAAGTGGACTTTCTGTTGATCATCGGATACAGAGATCTTAACAAACTACTACATTTATTTGGTGTTTTGTGTACATGCGATCAGAACAACAACCTGCTATCAAGGGTAGGCCTAAGGTAGGCTACTTCCCCGGAACAATCGACGGAATGAGTCGAGGTGATTTGGAATGCGGAAACAGAATCGTCTGGGTTTTAGCTGCATTGTTACAGATCTTCCAGCTGCTGAAATATTCGGACAGAATATTGCTGCCTTCCTGAAGTGTTCCAGTCAGAGCACGAATCACTTGACCCTTGTGGATGAAGTGTCGTACGAAAACATCGACAAAATACCATCACCCGGTAGGGGAGCAACAACTGACGTGAAGATGTTGAATAGGATAGGGCCTAAGAGGCTACCCTGGGGAACACCAGCATCAACGTTGAACGTTTCCGAATGGGAATTGTTCAGGGAGACCCGGAATGATCTGTCCAACAGATAGTTTTTGATGATCTTAACAAGATAGATCGGGAAGTTGTATCGATGCTGCTTAAACACCAGACCATCGTGCCAAACATTGTCGAACGCCTTTTTTCGACGTCCAACAATGCCATGGCAGATGTCTTTCAAAAGAGCTTGTTCCATTTGAGGATCTTAGTAACTCACATCAGTTGGTGGATGGTAGAGTGACCTTTTCTGAACCCAAACTGTTCCTGAAGGAAGATGTTATTCTAGTTTGCGAAATCCAGTCAACGACTGAAGATCAGCGTTTCGAACAGCTTCAAGACAAAGGACAAAAGGCTGATGGGGCGATAGTAACAGTAAACTCATGTGGGCTCACAATGAACTGGCCAAGGTTGTGTGAGTTTATAAAATGTTGACATAGTGCGTTGGCCTTTTCAACAGGGGTGATAAGTAGAGATGGAGCCGAGTTCGGGTCGAGCGGACTATGCGGCCGAATTGGTCTTGGCTTATTTTTCAGAATTTTGGTCAACTTCCAAAAAGGTTTTGCACAATCTGGGAGAGAGCGAATCTTAGCTTCTGTTGTGACCCTATCTATATTAATGTTCCACCTTTGAAAGTTTTGCTTTAGGTGTAGTCTTCCGGTGGGCTAGTAGTCCAGTGATCATCTTTGCGTGTACACCTCCAATAATTAACACGTATTTTAAGTACAAGACCGTTTATTTGACTACCACTACATTTATTTTACTGTATTTGTTTGAACTAAGGACTATACATTTATTTTACTTCACTACACTAAAAATAATGTTCTCGATTTGGTGTCTAGACAAGTACTGCATTAGCACCAGTGGCTGGCATATCTAAGTCCTAAATTTTAGTTACTCCGTGCGCAACAATCCATGCAACATCTCATTGTATCTTCATCTCACTTCGAACTTCTCGTCACTTATTTCGAAGTCGCATTCGTGTTCGGCATAACCTAAGCTACCAACTGTTATACGGCGGGCAGACAGTCTAAAGCAGCTCCAAGCTAAGTGTTTCTGGGTGGTGCCCCCCCTCCTGGATTTTTATTGACACGGGGTTGCGGTTGGGTTTAAGGTAGGTTAGACCGGTGCGTGGAGATTGTCTTCGGGTCCGGTACGGGTTCCCATAATGCACGGTGGTCGCCCCGCCGGGGTCCGGAGATCCCCCACCTGGTTTACTGGCGCCACGTGTTGCTCTCGGGTCGGGGAGTTTGCTTCGGCGGTGGCGCGCTGGTCGGCGGCCATTTTCTCGGGCGTGGGGGGGGTCCGCCGTCGGCCGCGTTGTCGACGCATCGCTGGAACAGTTCCCAGTTGACTCGGTGATAGTTACGCCTGGTGATAGGGTGCCGATTGACCAAGGAGCCAACTTCGGCCACCACCGGATAGTGGTCCGAGCTGAGCTCCTGGTATACTACCGTCTGATCGATGTTGTTGGCTATGTTGCTCAAGGGTTGAGTACGCCCCAGCTTGACTCAACCGAGTTCGAGAATCTGGACTCCGTATCGTGTAGAGACCCTCCTCCAAGTCAGTTTAGATGATGGATCCATTGGTGTTCCCCCAACCTTCGTGTTTTGCGTTGAAATCGCCAGCGATGATGAATTACCCCCGCCTCCGAGTTAGCTTGGCCGTAATGATGACGATTGGTCCGACGGTGGTGTCTACCTCCACACCGATAGCATCGATTGCTTTGAGCTGGAAACTCGGCAGCAGGCGGCAGTTGATGCAATGGCAACACCTCCTCCTCTTAAATTGTTCCGATCGAGTCTGATGGGCCGAAAGTCAGGAATATAAACATTAACGTCTGACTTGAAGTGCGTTTCGGTGATAAGGGCGATGTCGATTTCCTTCTCGTTGCGGAAATCGATTAGCTCGATATTTTTGTTCCGAACGGAACAAGCATTCCAATTCAGTATCTTGATGGTGGCTTCACGGTCCATATTTGTTGATGAAGTTTATCAGCACCATGCTGGCAGCGTTGATTTGTTGCTCCTTGGAACGGCAACGGCGTAGTTTTTGATGCAGGTTCTGGATGAACTCCATCATTTATTCCGGCGTGTAGAGGTCATCATCAGACTGATGGGTAACTGGATTACTTGTTGCCGGATTTCCCCAGACTGGAGGAGGGACATGTTGAACTGGTGGGGCTGTCGCGGCGGCTACAAGTCAGTATTGGACTGTCCCTTTTTATATACTATTTTTTTGCGCTACTCACTAAAAGCATCAATTTTACTCGTTTGACGGTTGGCGGTTTCACTGTCGATGGTTTACTTCGCGAGGCGGAAAATTTGGTACGTTGTACCGTAGCTGCGGGAAGTGTTCCTCCGTTACCGGTGGAGGCGGTTGTCGCTGGAATTTTTTAAAGGGTGTCCACAGTTAAATTGCATCACTTTAAACTCGTCCTCAAAAACAAGTCTCTCAACCGATTGTCATGAAATATTCAGGGAATAAAATACAATGTATAATCTTGGTTTAGGTATTTTTATTTCACTGTATTTCTTTACCAAATCCAAAAGCCCGAACTTTCTTCTTAATACCACGCATAAGATTTTGTACAACGCTTGAACCGACATTTTTTTCCGCTTTCAACCATGACTTCAACATTTCCTGTTCTGTAGTGACAACTTTAGGATGCTTACGAAGTTCGTGCTTCATTATAGCCCAATATTTTTCAATTGGCCGCAACTCTGGAGAGTTTGGGGATTAAGATCCTTCGGCACGAAATTGACACCATTCGTCTTGTACCACTCCAGAACATCCTTGGAGTAGTGACAAGAGGCTAGGTCCGGCCAAAAAATTGTAGGAACGTTGTGTGTTTTGAGAAACGGAAGCAGTCGTTTTTTCAGGCATTCATTCATGTATACTTGACCATTTACAGTTGAAGTTGTCACGAAAGGCTTGCTCCGTTTACCACACGAACAAATCCTCTGCCAAATCATTAATTTCTTGGGAACTTTGACACTTGCTGTTTCCTGAGAGACTCTGGAACATCGAACTTGTCTTTTGCAGTCACATACTGGTTGCCGGGAATTTGTTTAAAGTCCGCTTTTACGTGTGTTTCATCGTCCATGATGCAGCAGTGTGGTTTCGTCAACATTTGTGTGTACAGCTTACGCGCACGTGTTTTAGCTGTCCTATTCTGTTTTTCATTGCGGTTTGGAGCTTTCTGAACTTTGAATGAACGGAGCCCGGCTCGTTTCTTGGCTTTCTGCACGAAACTTTTGGTCAAGTGCAGCTTTTTCGCGACATCCCGAACGGAACAGTTGGGTTTGCGTTTAAAGGCAGCAACCACTCGCTTGTGATCCTTCACACAGTACGGAACACTTTTTCTACCACTCACCTTCTTCCGATCGACAGTTAAACGTTCCCCGAAACGTTTTATGACACGAGACACTGTAGACTGGTGAATTTTCAACATCTTTCCGATGGCTCGGTGCGAAAGAAGTGGGTTGTCGAGGTGCGTGTGCAAAATGTTCTCGCGCACTTGCTGTTCCTTCGACTCCATTTTCGAAACTACGACACATTTCACAATGAAACTCACGCAGTGTAAACAATACACGCTGAGGTCATTTCACCCAAAATTTCGTTGAAATCAACTCAAAGGGCGAAATGTTACAGCTTATTGAAAGTGATGCAATTTAACTGTGGACACCCTTTACGAGTATATTCGAAAATTACACAAAGTCTCTATTTACGATAACCTCACCATTTTTAACGATCATGTACTTATTAAGCATCTTAAGAATCCATATCGATAATCAAAATTGATGGTTAGGATTGTCTAATAATTCATCCTATAGACTGATTTTATGGAACTTCTAATATTTATGTAATTTCCCCTTTTATATAACTTACAAACAGGTTGTTAAGGAAATATTTTAATCACATGGATGAACAATACGTTAAGGATTGACAAAAAGTTCATTTTATTAACTGAATGTATGACATATCGAATATTCCTGGTTCTTCCTGGAATTTCAGATGAAAATATATATCCAGTACCATATTCGCCACATTTGAGTTCGTAGTTCTGGTGAAGTGTAATAAGGGTCCAGTCTCACCATCGGTGGATTAATTCGGGTTTTTGTTTATTATTTTTGAGTCTATTTGCTGGAAAAGAACCCGAAAATGTGAAAAATAATGGGAGTTTTAACTGCTGAGGCCCGAGCTGTGAATTTCAGTGATACTATTGTGTCGTCTGATTGTGCGCTGAGACAGCCAGCAAATTTTCTTGGACAAGCGTGTTGCGACAATCGCTTAGTGTGCTACGACAGCCACCGAAACAAATCAGCGCGTTGTGTCTACCGCTCCTGTGCGCTGTGTCAGACACTTTATTTTAACTAGAAAATAAGAAGAATGATTAGTAATTTCCATTTAATTCGCAACTACCTTTATTGCTAATCTTGACAGATACGCGTATTTCGTCTACAATGTGCAGACTTCTTCAGTGTCGTGTACTAATACTCGACTGAAAGAAAACCTTCGCCACCTGCCGTATTTATCCTATTTTCTAAATACAAACACTTGTACCTACAGCTAACATTTCTGGCACCTAGCCTCCATCCTGAGTCCAAAACAAATATTATGCTTGATATCTACCTCGCCTTTTCCTTATACCCACCCTGACTTATTCCCGTAGCAGCGGGTGTTCCACTGCGTTGGTTTTGATGTCGTTTGGGTATTAAGTTAAAGAGCCATGTGTACCCGTTACCTTGGTCTTTGTTTAGTAGATTTGTGTTTTGTTGTTTGTTAATTTCTAAGCTTTCTGCGACGTCTAATTTCCAGGGTGTAGAGGTAGTCCGTAAGATTGTGATGTCATTCGTCGTTATGTCAGGATTTTCCGTAAAGATATGTTCTGCAACTGTCGATTTGAAGTTATGTGAAATTCCTTTGTCAGTCTGTTTGACAGCCTTAGTCACCTCCGCTAGATGCTCTTTGAACCTTGTTGCCAAGGTTCTCTTTGTTCGACCTAGCATACATTTTGCTGCGAGTGTTTACACTTAATTTTGTATACCCCTGCTCTGCCTAATACATCTATTGAATCTTTGGTGGAGCCTAACGACGATGCCAATTGGTTGTTCCTGCTAGAGAAAACTAAGTCAAAGCCAAATTCCCGTAGTTGAGTTTTTAGCTTTTGTGTAATATCTTTTATCGAAGGGGACAGACACACGTTTCAGGGGGTTCCAGGTGAATCGGAAAGGGTTGTTTGTGATTTCCTATGAAGAAGTTTTTTCCTTTTTTGGATGATAGCTTGAATTGTCCTCTTTTCGTAACCATTGAGTCTAGCAGTTTCGAAGATATATGCTAATTCTTTGGCTTTTCCGGTTTTATTGAGGGAAAGGGTCAACATTCGGTGGATCATGTGGTGGAGAAGTGGCCATTTTATGTTGAAAAGAGTGGTTTGAAGTGTAAGGGATGACTCTTTGGGTGTTTGTGGGTTTTCTGAAAATTTCAAACTCTAAAGACGGTGATGACAAGATTCTCTAACTACCAGAAGGTCGAGGAATGCAAGTTTCCCATCCTTTTCTATTTCATAAGTGAACTTGATGTCTTTATGGAGATTATTGATTGCATGAAGAATTAAGGGGAGATCATCTTGTTTAACTACGGCAAAGATGTCGTCGACGTATCTCCGACGGTTCGACGTAGATAAAACACTAAAGGAGTGTAAAAGGCAGTACTAGGGGATGCAGCAGTCCGTCTTCTCGAACCAAACCCCATCCTTCCCCGAATTAAAGGCCTCCCAAAGGCCACAAACCCGGAAACGAAACCAGGGAGATTGTTTCATCGGTAGGATCTAAAGCCCATAAGCTAGCAACATGGCTAGTGGCTAGGTTAGGTACCAGAAATGTAAGCTGTAGGTACAAGTGTTTGTATTTAGAAAATAGGGATAAATACGGCAGGTGGCGAAGGTTTTCTTTCAGTCGAGTATTAGTACACGACACTGAAGAAGTCTGCACATTGTAGACAGAAATACGCGTATCTGTCAAGATAAGCAATAAAGGTAGTTGGAATTAAATGGAAATTACAAATCATTCTTCTTATTTTCTAGTTACAGGTATTCCACTAAACAGCTCACACTCTCCATAATTCACTTTATTTTATTGGAACCGCGTGATGCGACAACCGCTTCGGTGCGCTTAGACAGCCACTTTCAATTAAATCGCCACTTCCTTGTGCATTGGCAGCCTAGGAATTTCGTTATCAGCGCATTACATTAAAAGTTTCCGTAGATCTTTTCCTTGCAAGAGTATTGAGCAAAGGTTTTTTTTTCCTTTCACAGTAAATTTTGTAAAATGTCGGCTGGAAGATACGTACGGGCTCCATCAGTGGATTCACTACGAAGAGATCAATAATATTGATGGATAATATTGAATCCGGAACTGTCGGAGCCATAGAACAGGTGGAATTTGAAGAACTTGATGTCATAGACAAGGACGATATGCCTGCGAGGGAAAAAGCGCTTGTGTCTGAGATTAGTTGGCACTATACGGAAGCGCCACCAACTTCCAGGACAGTGAGGAATTGTTCATACGCGGGTGTCTGATTAGATAATCCCCAACAATCTCCGAAGAACACGTACAGGCTTTAGCAAAGGCGGTATCGTTTTTTGCAAAAAATCGAGATTGCAGCATCGTTCTCGAAGATAAACGATCCGTCTCAACTTGCAAAGTATCTTTTCATGTGCATGGAAAATCAGCTCCAAGACATTGTCTCCCCGCCACCCCCTCCCCCCCTCGTCGTTCTCCTGGGTCCCGCTCCGTCGCCGTCCGGTTTCCGGCCACGAACCCTTCGCCCCACGGGGCCCATTCTGTTTCACACACGGGCCTTTCTGCCTGGAACGGTTTGCCACCCCTGGAATGCAACTTGACATATTTGTCTTTTAATTATGTGTTAATATTGCGAATATAACTCCAAATGGAGTGCCTGGGATCTCATCGTCGAGAATGAAACGATTCAGCTAATGGGTAAATAATTCAAATCCTACACTGAAAGAAAAGTGTCCGAAAATTTAACGTGGACAAGCTTTAGAGAGACTTTCAGCCTCAGTTTGGTTCGTCTCTTAGGAAAACGATATTTGAAAAATTACTTACAACCCGGTTTTCCGTATTGCGTTTGAAATTTGTGTGGGAATTAGAATGGGAAAATATCCTTATTACATTTTCGAGTCTAGAATAGGTAGTGTACTAGGTAACGGTGCTCAATGGCTCTACAACAAGTTGTTGGTGTTTATAAATCGATGATTCGAATTTAATACCACAAATCATTTTTCCTTCTCACACTGCCGGTGTGCCAATGGAAGCCCGATTCAAAGTTGGTTATCTGGTCGATTTAGTTTGTGGAAAGGAATATTTCATATATATTCGCTAAATGTCAAAGGCGTCATTTGAGACCCTCTTTTCCCTCACTCAATTTATTTCAATGGACATGCAGTTTCAAAAAAGCTAAAAATTTCTTCTTCATAAACTAATTTCCATACAAATTTTAAACGCAATGCAGAAAGCCAGGTTGTACGTCTCAAATTTCACACAGTTCTCTCGGTTTACAAATAGATTCAAAATAGAAACTATTCTGAAGAAATATCATGTTGAACCACTATAATTAATAGTGCGTGCTTTTCTATTTCCTCTACAAAACATTCATTTCATAATACTCTATGACACTCCCATAATCTAGGAATCATAGTTTTACGATCTCAGCAGAGCATTCCCACCGATTCACTTCCGAGTAAAAGCAAAAAAACAACCCTCCTATCTTGATCAATCAATCACAGTGCGTTTTAAAATTAGAGGTCGCGTTTGGAATAAAGATCATTCAAATCACCGAGCCCTGCCCATGCCCAGCGAAGCGGCAAGGTGCGAACCGAATGTTGTCACCCACTACCCAGGGCATCAGAGGCGGTTACGGTGTGGCTTATTGGAAATCGCAACGTTCCACTCGAGATTAATCTCCACCACCGGTGAACTTATTCCTTAATACGTCAATTATCTCGCTTTGGTTTCAAAGTTTTCGTGATGTCTGACCCTGCGTGACAGAATCGTTTTCTCGTGTTTTTCAGGCTCGATTAAGGTAACGACCAAGGTCGTGGACCAGTAGCACTCAACGCCTTCGTCCATCGCAAAAATCAAACGGTGGCGCTCTTCTAATCCACCGCATAATGGACGAAATTATTTAACGAATAATTGAACCGGGGGTTCCGAAACTGTTGATTAAGACGATACTGGCAGTATATATTCTAGTCCAGTCCGATCTTGACGTGCGGTCCCTCATGGTGAGAACGTACGAAATCTGTCATTAGCGATAACGATGGCCATTACGGTGGGCGCCTTTAATGCTCTACTTCGGTAATTGACTCGTCAGGAA
This sequence comes from Aedes koreicus, assembly GCA_024533555.2. NCBI lineage: Eukaryota > Metazoa > Arthropoda > Insecta > Diptera > Culicidae > Aedes > Aedes koreicus. The sequence continues at coordinate 177,372 of JAHHFK020000859.1, read as the reverse complement.
CGATTTGCTCGGACGTAAACAGCAATGAACAGTTGTGTTAGTATATGTGTGCCAGCTTGTAACATTCCTCCGGGTGGTGAATCGGAAACTGGCATTCTGAACACATCAACCCTTGGAACTGGGGTTGAGACTCTCTGATTATCATAAGCACATTGTTGTCGAGCTACGGTTGGCAGCTGGGCAAGTCGTTAGATGACGATAAGTATGTGTACGAACGCATATCAATTCCGTGCTAACATGCAATGGGCTGGACGGACTGCTCTCGATGGCCCAGTTCCATAGCATCCATCGCATCGTAAGACCATCAACAGAAACCCATGAATTCCGATAGCGTGCCAACCGTGCAGGTTGTCGACAATTGCGATTAACATAATTGAAGTATCCAATTACCGCTGGAACGGTGAAGGAGAAGTTATTCTAAACATAACCTAACGCACCAAACAAAGATTTTCACTTAACTGCCCCGTTCGTAAAACAGGGTAGGCTGGTCGAAATCAATCACCAGGGCGAAAAATTGCAACGAACATTCTGATTGGCTATGTAACAAAAAAAAATGAGCTGAACCTTAGTTGGCCGTTCGGGGTTAACGTTTTATCGCGTTGGATCACGATTTTTGCTTTTTTTTAAGCTGCGGTTGGGTGGTGTGATATTTTCAGTCTGATCTTGATGAATGGTGTGAATGGATCGAATTTTATGGGTAGGTGTTCGGAATGTTTTTCCATACAGTGAGCGGGTATCATTGAAAAACAAGCGTAGCTTAATTCAATTCATGACCCCTTAATGGCTAACTTTATCTTTATTGTGTTGAACTCTTTTCTGGAAACTGATATAAATCAATGAGAACTGTTAGGAATGGTATGATTGTTGTTTTTCAAAAAGTAAACATGAGCTGGAATGAATACAACTCCTTAGTTAAACACATTCTACTAATTATGTCTTAATGAAAACGAAGTTCAATAGTCACCGTTCTACCGATGGGTCGTAGTTTTATTTTGCTCACGCCGCTTTACCGTAGACACGTATTGACATTTTTTTTACTAGCTCTTTGTGACTATTTAAACAATTGAAGGGTTGTTAAAACTAAATTCATTTAAACGTGCTCTTAGCAATCTCATCGCCGCGTGTGTTTTAGTATTTCAAATTATCACCACAAGATGAATTATAATGTACCAAGCTTTCTTCATCTTTGGAAGTGCAATGGTACATGTGGGCGGAGTTTCCACGCTGCATGCATTGGCGTCAAACGAGACTGGGAAGACAACCTCAGGAACTATGTGCTCCCACTTTGCCACCAGTGCGCTCCTAATCTTCTCGAAGTGGTAGACTTACGAACAATTTTGGACAAGCAGATGGAGTGCCAACATAAAATAATAAATCAACTAAAAGGCATCACCCCCATGCATGAAGCGGTGTACACAATTGAAAAATGGTTGACATAGCAGGAACAGCACTGGCTCGAAGGTGCAAAACTAAATGAAAAAATGTTCAATACCTTGGATGAGGCGCCAATCCATGCATCGTCAGCTGAGACTGCTGACCTAGTGCGTGAGGTTGCTCGTGATTCCGGTAGTGTTATTGTCGAGTCAATCAATGCTAAAATTGAAGACACACTAAACCATTTATCGTTCATAAAAAAACAATGCTCGTGAAAATATATTGGCAACCGCTTCTGCGTCTGGTGATTTTCCATCGGATGTAATTATGGGAATTATGGACGAGGTGAAACTGTTGTCGGCTTTATGTTCGAGAATGATCACTTCAGTGGAAGCAGGCCACACTTCCAATGCTGCTGATCCACCTCTAAGCTTATACGTAGAACTGGCCCAAGATCTAGCATTTGCCAGATCAAAACCGACGATTGATGTCAAGGAGGTTGGCGTACTTTTGGGTCAAAAAGGATTTGGAGAAATGACTGGACCGATTATGATTCACGGAAACATATTCGGGAACTACAGCAAAAAGCAAAAGAGAAGGCCAACAAACGGAAAAAAGCTCTATATCGTCGCATAAACAGCTATAATGTAGATCATGGTACTGGCTGCGATGTAAACAATAGCAGCCGCAACGCCCATAACAATCACTATGGTAACAATGACAATGGAATCCTGGATATCAACAACGTTCAGCGTGCCGTTTGCAGCTCTCTTCCGTTGGACATATAGAATGTGCACACCAAAAAGTAGTCGTCGGAAATGCCCTAATGCAGTCTTCTCCGTGTACGCTTTGCTAATCCGATCACTACTACATGAATATTAATGTATGTGTGCTATGATGAAGACGTCGTTTGGCTAAAGTAACCTTTATTCAGTAAAATGGCGTCGAATCAAGAACGCGTACGCGAAGCAATTTTGCACAAAAGAGTGGAAAATCCAGATATGTCGCACGGCGATATTGCCAAGTCATTAAAAATCGCAAAATCGACGGTTACTAAAGTGCTAAAAAACTTTCAGCAGCGCTTAACTTTAAAGAGAAAGGTCGGTTCCGGAGGTAACCATGATTCTCGTTTCGTCGCGGAGAGGAAGAAAGTGATTAAAAAATTTGAGAAGAAACCGAATATCTCCGTTCGTGATGTGGCGAAAAAAAGTGAAAATGTCTCCATCGTTCGTCCAGAAAGTGAAGAAAAGTGCAGGCTTGAAATCATTCAAAGTAGGTGTTGCTCCAAATCGTAACGACAGCCAGAACAAGAGCGCAAAATCTCGATCGAGAAAATTATATGACACTATGCTGAAGGAATACGACTGCATAATATTGGACGACGAAACATTTTGCAAAGATGACTTTAAGCAGATACCGGGACTACAGTTTTATACCTCGTTGCAAAGAGGAAATGTTGCTGATCGTTTTAAGCAAAGAAAATTGTCGAAGTTCCCAAAAAAATACCTCGTATGGCAGGCAATATGTGGATGCGGTCTCAGAAGCGACATCTTCATCACGACTGGCACTCTAAATGGACAAATTTACGTAAAAGAGTGTCTGAATAAACGACTGTTGCCGTTCATTCGGGAACACAACGGTTCGGTGCTGTTCTGGCCTGACCTGGCATCTTGCCACTATGGAAAACTGGCTAAGGATTGGTACATTGCTAATGGTGTAAATATTGTCCCAAATTATTGCAATCCGCCAAATTCGCCAGAACTCCGTCCGATCGAAAAGTATTGGGCTCTGGTCAAGAGGAATCTTCGAAAAACGAATAGCGTAGCAATTGATGAGAAAAGCTTTAGGCGTAACTGGCAGAAAGCTGCAAAATTGGTGACGGATGACACTGTGCAAAAACTGATGGAAGGTGTCAAACGAAAGGTGCGGGCATTTGGATATAACAGGTCAAATTGACTTAACTGTATATGTTTTATATCTGTATTTTTATGAAGTCTTAAATAAATGATTTACTTTTGATTTTCTCATATTTTCCATTTAATACCACTCATATTTTCCATTTAATATCCCGTTGACTACTTTTTGGTGTGCACATTCTTTAGACCTCCTAGCAGCAGCTAAAGAAAGATTCTCCGGGGCTCCTGCGCATCAGGGTATTAGGTTTCAACGTGGAGGAATTATGAACCCATACCCAGCTGAACAGCATTTACTTCAAGAATGCCCAACTTCATCTTCAAATTGGACCTTTCGGCCGGTGTTAAGGACATCATTTTCAAACCATTCTTCATCGTGTTCTTGCCAGCGTACGGGTTTTCAACAGAACGACGCAGTCTGCTTCGAGCTTTCATGCCGTGCAGTTCTATTTTCTTTTTGCTGAAGGAAGTATTCTTGCTACTTAAAGCTATAACAAAATTAAACAGCACTTTTCAGTGCGAAACATTACCTGCAAATTTTTTACTTATTTTTTACCCTTATACCTTTTCGATCCTTGTCTGGACCCTACAAGAGGTAATCCGACTTGGATATTGGTTTGGAAAATTCCTCTTTGACCCCTCGGATTCTTGTAGAATCTGCTTGGTTGATTAGGAGAAAACGTATAAATTCTCATTTTGGAGAATATGGCGCCTAAACGCAAAAGAAAGGGGCAACCTCTGGATTCCCCTTCTAACGATATTGATTTGAGCAATCAGTTTGATATTCTCACCGATGATGAAAATGATCCATCAGTCAGACAAAATTCATAAAAACAATCCCGAATTAATGTAGGGAAAGAAAAGGTTCCACCTATTGTGATAACAACCTCCGATTTCCATGGTCTCCGTAAGGAACTTACGAATTTCATTGAAGATTCCAAATTTTCTTTTCAAATTGGTCGTCGGGGTGAATGCCGTGTATTGGCTGAAACCTTAATCGGATTCAAACTTATCCTCGAGTATCTTGCTCAAAGAGGCATAAAATTGTTCACATACAGGGTGCGGCAGAAAATATTGCGAAAATGTTCAAACTTGAGTATTGGGTGAATTCGGGTAGCTAGTGACTAATTTATGTCGAAAGTGCATTTGTTTATGTTAACTTTCAAGTGCTGCATCCAAACATTCTATTTGTTTTATTGCAAATTCGTCAAAATGTTCGCGAAAGTAGTGTTCACCAGTTTGTTGCTCGCCCAGAAGAAGCCGAAAAAGATTGCCAAGGTAGTGGGGTGCCATTTGGCAACAGTTTACCGCATAGAAAAGTCCCTGCAGGATGTTCCTAAGCAGCGGAAGCCGAGAAGCGAACGTCCGCGCTTTGCACGCACGCCGAACGTGATCAAATCGGTCCGTGAAAAAATTGCTCGCAACCCGGTGCGTTCCATAAGAAAACTTGCAAAGGAAGCCAATATTTCGGAGAAATCCATGCGGAGAATCATCAAAGAAGACCTGCATGCATCTTCCAGAGCCAGAGTGAAACGCCACTTGATAACGGACCAGGTCAAGGAACTTCGTTCCAAGAGATTGCTTTCCATGTTGAAGAAGGAAAAAATGATAATCCTGTTCCCCGACCAAAAGCTTTTCAGCAAACAGGAAAGAGTGAAAGAGAGAGAGAACGAGAGAGAGAGAGAGAGAGAGAGAGAGAGAGATGGGCGTATTTCTTTCGAATCTCTGTTTTTTCCCGCATATCTGCACTTTTTCCAAAAACCAGCATTACTTCCTCATTTTGCAACCGATTTTCACCATTGAACCCTGATTTTCTTCGTTTTTTTTGTTTTAAGCTACATATGCAATATATTTTTTTTTCGACGTTATTTTGGAATTAATCATATGTTTATCACATTTTTTTTTACAAAGTTCCAAACAAAAATCGCCTGAAATTATATATACTTATAAATAGCGTCGAAACTATTTCTTCTACAATACTGTAATGTTGAGAAGATCAGTGTTAAATTTAATTTGCCTAATTTGATGATGAAATATTTGAAATTGGCTTACAGGCGTTGGAGATATCCTATTGTAAGTAAATGTGTTTTTGTTCATTTATTAAAAAATCAACTTTTATCCGTATTTTGAAAACTGTTCTACTTTATTTTTTTTTGACGGCATTTTTGAACTTTGCATAAAATTTCACATTAGAAACTTCAGTCGATTTATAAAGTTCATCACTTTTGAAATTACTAATCAATCTTCTTATGTTCTTGTTAAACTAGTGTTATTTGTCCACAACTGGTGCGATGCGTTGCACAGCAACGAAAGCTTTAAATGCAATTCTAAATGTTCTTCCGTTGCACCAGTTCATTCAATAGGAAGCCGAAAAAAGTTTTCTTCATTCCTTGATGGCGTGTAAATAAATGGCGACATTTAGGTATTTTAAATGACATTCAAATTAACCCATCAATAACGACTGGATGGAACCGCAAATAAACTTTATTCGTTTGTTCAATGTCATAGAACCAGACCGCACTGTCTAGGAGGCGGGAGGACCACAAATACGGCCTGAATCTATCGTATTCTATACTGATGGGTCAAAACAAAATGATCAAGTAGGAGCTGGGGTGACAGGTCCTGGAGTTAATATTTCAGTTTCAATGGTTAGATGGCCAACCGTCTTCCAGGCTGAAATTCAAGCAATCGTAGAATGTGCATAAATAGGAATTATAAACATTCAATTTATGTATTTTCACTGATAGTCAAGCAGCTTTATCTGCATTGAAATCTTTTACATTTACCTCAAAACTAGTATGGGAATGTCTCTTTTTACTTCAACGGCTATGTTATTCATAATACAGGTAATCTTACTGCGTTCATACACATTGTGGAATCGATGGCACGCCCCGAGCCGTTTTTCCACTTTTCTTAAGCTTTCGCTTCATTATTGCCCAAAATCTCTCGATGGGCCGGAACTGCGGGCAGTTGGGTGGATTTATGTTTTTATCGATGAAATCTACGTTTTTATCGCGGTACCACTGGATGACTTTCCGGCTGTTGTGGCAACTCGCCAAATTTGGCCAAAACTTCACGGGACCTTTATGGGCTTTGATGAGTACGTGGTTTTTGACGCATGCTTCCTTGTACAGCTTCGAGTCCACCGTCTTATTCGTCACGAACACTTTGGTTTCCCCCCCCCCGCCCCATCCCCCCCCCACCAACATTTTTTTTTATAAATCAACACAAACAAACAAACAAAAACTCACCAAGAACACCTCCTCCCGCCCCCACCATATAGAATTAGTACCCAGGAGCCCGCCCTCCATACATATGTAAAAATTTTTATCACCGGTGAGGAGTGGTCTTTTATTATTACACAAAAACCCGGTGGATCACATTCCCGAGTCGAGATTAGGGAACCCAACTCCCTCCTACTTATTGGTTTGTTGCTTGCTGGCTCGATAAGAACGGCATCCTGCTCGCAAACGAATTCTTCGAACGGTACTGCGAGCAGCAGCGTATTTTTGTGCGATTTCATTATCTGATCGTCCAGGGTTTGCTCTGACGGTTCTCAACATCTTCTGGTTCAGCTTGCGGTCATATGTTCCGCTACGACGCTTACCTTGAGGCCAGCCTTGGTGAAAACACCAAACCGTGCTGCACGAGAGCCAAACTTGACTGCAAACACACCACCATGTGGCTATAATTTACCACTTCAGTTTCGTGCTTATAGATGAACCCGCAGCGCAATGGACGCGACACGAGTGTACACGCTCGTGTTTTGCTTTAGACACCGTGTCTTGATTTTTGCGAAAACATCCGAGCCGAGTGGTTACGATCACAAGAAAGCTCTCAACAAACACCCAGTATGACACTGGTTACCACGGATAGAGCATTGCTCGTCGGATGATTCTAAAAATTTGATAATTTGACTTATAGGTTTGTTTTCTTGGCCGTTGGGTGACGGGCGCATAAGTTGATTGAGTTTAACAAGCACGGCATGGGTAGAAATAAAATAAATTAACCACGCGTGTATTCCGCAATCGGAAAAACTCGGCTGTGGTGTTTGCCGAATCATCATACACGGTGTTTGAAGCCAAAACACGAGCACTGGCATTGGTGTTGTACCAACCGGCTGGCGTGGAAGTCTGGAAGCACGAAGTCAAAGTGGTGAATTCAATACACGCACTAGCGTGGTAAAAAATAGCTCGGCGTGCAGTGTAGTGTTTGGACATGGCTGCTTGAGGCACTCGATCCACGCTCTTTTGCTCCTCAAAACGTTTGAGCACATAATATACGGTTGATTTGGCGATTTTCAATGTTTTTGCGATTTTTAATGCGGACCGCGTTGGATTATCAACGTGGGTGTGCAGAATTTGTTCTCTCCTCTCGGCTTCCATCTGAAATAACTTTTGACTCACTGCACGAAACACCGTGAAATTTATACCACAGAAAGTGAGTGCCTAGGTTAACAAACCGCTGTAAAAGAACTCTTGCAGCAGTCACTTTCCGTGCCGCTGCAACATAATAAGTGATTCCGGATTCTAACTGAACAGAACTTTATCATGCCGAAATATCGGTTTAGCAGTGTTGTAAGCCGAGGCTCGGCTTTTTATCTGTCAACCGCCATGTGCCATATTGTTTTCATTCGCAAGTTGAGTAAGTCGTATCTTGTTTGTGGAACGGTGAAAATACATATATGTATTGGCACTACACCAATTACATTGATAAACCCACGTCAACAATTCTATGCCAGTTCACCCGGTTCATGGCTGCTTCTCTCCATCCTCGGTTGCGCCCCACGCTTTTCAAGTCTTGGTTTATCCGATCCGCCCATCTAGCTCGCTGTGCTCCACGCCTTCTTGTACAAATGCCTACAGGCATGAAATATTCAATATTTCGATGAAAATCTAATCCAAAATTTCGAATATTTACGCACAATTTATTCGAAATCTCGGTTAACCTCATTTCTGTTTGTTTCGAATTTTAACCGATGTATCAGTTTGCTCATGCCGAGATTCCCAGCTAACTAAATATGAGTTTTCAGTTAAACCCAAACAGAGATTATCGGTTAACATAAAAAGCCGAGATCGAAACCGCGGATCTCGGTTTCAGAAAGCGAGACTCGGCATATAATTCTAAGTGTGTAAGACTAATGGATAAAGTTGGAGATGATATTTGTCGCTCTTGTAATGAGAAATGTGAAATCTCTGAAAATGTATTGTGTAGCTGTGCTGCACTTTTTAGCACGGGAGCAAAGTTTTTCGATAGGAGGCTTTTAAAGCCATTTGAAATATGGTCTCTACACCCTCGTAACGTAGTGCGTTTTGTACAACACATTATTCCTTACTGGGATAATACCCTAAATCATGCGATTATGGTACTCATCATAGCAGCTTATCACTTTGAAATGGTATAGAAATCGGGTTCTCCCTTAGCTCAGTCGGTAAAGGCGCAGCTACAAAGCAACACCATGCTGGAGATGGCTGGGTTTGATTCCCGGTCTGGTCTAGGAATTTTTCGTAAAGGAAAATTTCTCGACTCCCTGGGCATAGCGTATGGCAAGTACTGCCACACAACCAAACTAATGCAAAAATGGTACCTGGCATCGAAAGCTCTCAATTAATAACTCTGGAAGAGCATTTAGAACACTAAGTTGAGATTCCAACAAAAAAAAGAGCCTCCAAACATGACCATTTTGTATGAAAATCGGGCTTTGGTCTTATTGTCTTGTCTGTCACTGTATAATGTAACCTTTATGCAAAAATATATCTGCACATGATCCATTTATTTTTTTTAAATGCTTCATAAATTAATTGTCAATGCTGCATACAACTATGAATAATGAATTGAACTTTTAAAAATGATCCATAGCAAATCAACTAATAGGTATGATTTATAGCCTGCATATAGGTATGTTTAATAGCCCGCGTTTTTGAGTTTTGAGGACTATTTTTTAAAATTTTAGTTCATAAAGATTGGGAAATTGAACCCTAGATGCGCTTTTATTCAGATTCAGTAACATGCCTGTGAGACTGATGCAAATTTTGTAATTTTTGCTCTCCTATGCTTAAACAATTTCAAATCATGTCCTGAACAGCACATTTGATAAGAAATTATTAGAAAAATATAAGAAATCATTATTACGAAATTACAAGTACTATGGAGAATGGAAACTTTCCGTTCACTTTATTCCCTACTAATTCCTTAATAAAACATTAAGCTGATCGTGCCCAGTCAGTTTTAAACTAAATCCATTTAGAATGGTACAAAAGTCAAAATGTATGTTTCGTGCCAAAAGACATGAATCCGCCGAACTGCCCGGAGGCACGGCCAATCGAGACTTTTTGGGCTTTAACCAAAGCAAAGCTTCGAAAATTCATAAAACCAGCGGACGACATCCAAAAATTTAAAAAAGATTGGCCAAAAGTGGTCAAAATGGTGGGAAGTACCACTGTGCAGAAGCTTATGGGTCATGTTCGAGGAAAAGTTAGGAGTCTTGGCTATGATTAAATATTTTGATTAAACGAGAGTAAAATATCATATAAAACACAAATACAAATATGATTTGCCAAATAATATTATTAAAACTAAAAAAAACATGACTTTTTTGTTATTTTGTAAGTTTGCTTATACTTTCTGGAACAGTCTATAATGATAAGGAGATACAGAGAGGTACCGTTGTTTGGGGGTGAAAACGTGGCTGGTATCGTTTTTCCCTAACTCCTATCTATATAGCTCATTTTGTGCAGAAAGAATGGTGACCACAAATTCCATCTTCTATCTTAAAAACAATCTTGTAAAAACAACGATAAGAAATTACTGGCTGAATTTCTAACCGCAAACAACGGCAACTCTCTGTAATAGAAAATGAGCAAAAGCATGGGGGAAACCGACATCCTCACGAGATCCTTCTCGTGGCAGCCGACTCGGGTAAGCCGAAAAATGTCGTCGCTTAAGGAAGGCTGTCCTAGCGAAAGAATTTACGGAGCAGAAGATATGACAAAATAGAAAATTAACATCCCATTCGGTTTACTACGTTTAGAGCGTGATGGTTTCAGGAAAGCCGGCGTAGCACCGACTGTTCCAATACAGCATTTTTTCATGTATGCGTGTCCTGTGGCCAATACATCTCGGGTGCGGTACCGGACGTACGGTAGCAAGCGATAGTTCGATTCATACGGAGACAGTCGATGCAGTTTAAACTGGCTTTAGCAAGAAGGCTGCACTATTGGGAAGCCTGGTTGAGAGTAAGCAATAAGCTAATTGTGAAAGCAATAAGCTTGGAATGCTAAAGAAGAAGAAGAAGATGGTATAGAAAAATGAATTATGTATCACAATAGATCAAAATAATGGTCGCAGTGATAATATACCCAACAAAAATAAAATAAAGGGGTTGACTGAGAGATAGCCCAAAATGTTTCAATCGGGTAAAGTTCCAAAGATTCGTGTCTTTTGGCATAAAAAGCATATTATTAGCCTAGTATCACTCCGACACTCCATTCACTCTAGTAAATTCCCTGCCATTGTGTCCCAGTTATATTATCCTTTTGTTTCCGTGCTATTCTTATCTGCCCAGCAAGCTATGGTCACCCATCTGCGGCTTAGTTCCTGAAAGGGACTACAGGGACCGAGGATTTGGTAGATGTCGCAACCACGAGTAGCAACTAATAACTGAAATAAGTTACAACCAACAAAAACACATTAACCATCCCCAAAAAAAACAAAAAAAATTTTTAAAACCCCAATTAAAAGGGATTAATATTCTCGCTCACAATCATATCACATTCATCTCACTTCGTTCAGCGAAAGAAGAAAGTCCGTTCGATCCAGCGCTCCGTTATTTTGGAAGATTTTTCGAGTGCGATCCTTGGAAATAATTAGTTTTTTTTCTCAAAATCTATTCACTTCAGTGAAAGGAGTGAATGTGAGTTTTTTTTTTCTAAGAAGGCAGTGTGGTTTTCCAGTGAAATAAGAAAATCAAGCAGTGCTTGCTGGCGAATTATCATCCCGCTCATTTTCGCTTCATCCCCGCGTGGTGACGCTAACCAGCGATACACCACTACATCGCCAACGGTCATCCGACATCGGCGAGCGAGTGCACCAGAAGGCGATCGGATTCACCCGTACACCTACGCAGCGCACCGCTCCCCGCTGCCCGCATAGCAGTGCGACGTTCAGGCATACGGTGCGTCAGCAGCAGCAGCAGCAACAGATCAGTAATATTAGTTAAGTTTTTTTCCTCTGTCTCTCATCCCACTAGAGTGTAGCGTTAATTTGTGTGTGTTCCTGTTTTGTGTTTGTGTGTGATTTAAATTTTTGGGGGCGTTCAACGCTCCCACAAGTAAGGCAAATCGTGCATGTTGAAGAGGTTTCTTCGACATGGACGGTTTAGCTGAAAAAGTGCCTTTGCCACCTGATGATGGGGAGGCACAAATAAATTTCCGGCCGCGATCTTATCCAATGGACTCGGTCGGTCCATGGGTTGTCTACTTTCAGCCCAAAATTAAACCTCTGAACGTGTACCAAATAACTACTGATTTGACGAAGCGATTCTCAGCCGTGACAGAGATCACGAAAGTTAAATTTAATAAACTCCGTGTTGTCGTCTCTAACCTGAAGCAGGCTAATGAGATTGCTTCCTCCCAGCATTTTACACTGGAATATAGAGTTTATATTCCAGCTCGTGATGTGGAGATTGTAGGAGTGGTCACAGAGGCGAGTCTGTGCACTGAAATTTTGGAGAAGCGGGCGGTTGGCCGATTCAATAACCCTCTGCTCCCCCCAGTACAGATACTGGAAGTAACAAAATTAGTGAAAATATCGCACAGCGAGGGTAAGAAAAAAGTTACCCCCACAGACTCGTTTCGGGTGACCTTTTCTGGCTCTGCCCTTCCTCACTACTTAGAACTGGACAAACTTCGGCTACCTGTGCGGTTATTTGTACCCCGGGTAATGATCTGCCAAAACTGCCAGCAGATGGGGCATACGGCCTCTCATTGCGGCAATAAGGCACGCTGCTCAACTTGCGGGGAGAAACATGAGGCTGGTCCCTGTGCAGATAACACACTAAAATGCGTTTTCTGCAAGGGAACTCCTCCCCATGCTCTTTCGTCATGCCCGGCGTACAAACAACGCGGGGAAAAATTGGAACGTTCTCTGAAACAACGTTCAAGGCAATCTTTTGCAGAAATGCTTAAAAAAGCCTCGCCACCCGATATCAATACAAATCCTTTTGCTGCTCTGTCAGATGACGAGTCTGATTCGGACTTGGTTGAGGAGGGGACCTCTTTCAGTTTTCCGGAAGGTGCTTCACGGAAGCGAAGACGCATCCGAGCAGGGAAAGTAGCTGAAAAGAAGCCCCAAATCAACATGCCCAATTCAAAGAGCAGTGGAAATAAGGATAATCCAAATCCTCCTGGTTTTCGAAGTGCCAACTACACACAGGATTTCCCATCTCTCCCGGGGACATCCAGAACCCCCGATGCCCCGATTTTTAGAACAGAAGCCCCCTCTTCATCTGGGCTGTTCTCATTTGACGATATTGTGGAAGGTATTTTCAAGTACCTCGAAATGTCTGACCCTCTTAAAAGCATTGTTATGGCAATGCTTCCCACTGTGAAAACTTTTTTAAAGAAATTAACATTAAAGTGGCCCCTCCTTGCAGCTATCATTTCCTTCGATGGATAATTTGCCAAAAGAGGTCGGGGATTTGATCACTGTTCTGCAGTGGAATTGTCGAAGTCTTATTCCTAAACTGGAATCATTTAAATTTTTAGCTCACAATATCAGTTGTGATGCATTTGCTCTTTGTGAAACATGGCTTTCACCCGAAATCGATCTTCCGATTCACGATTTCAACATTATTCGGCTTGATCGTGAGGATTCACGTGGAGGAGGAGTACTTTTGGGGATCAAAAAGTGCTACTCCTTCTATAGAGTGAATTTTCCTCCAATTCCAGGTATTGAAGTTGTCGCATGTCAGGCTGTTATTAAAAATAAAAGCCTTTGCATTGCTTCCGTTTATATTCCTCCTAGAGCCTCAATAAACCAGAAACAACTTTCAGATATTTGTTCGGTTCTTCCTGCTCCGCGGTTGGTCATGGGAGATTTTAACTCTCACGGTACCGGCTGGGGAGAACTGTACGATGACAACCGGTCTTCTTTGATATATGACCTCTGTGACAACTTCAATATGACCGTTCTCAACAATGGAGAAATTACACGCTTGGCTGGTCCATCCTCACTTGGCAGTAGGTTAGACCTCACACTTTGCTCGAATTCATTATCGTTGGATTGCACGTGGAATGTGATCCAGGATCCCCACGGTAGTGATCATTTGCCTATTAAAATTTCGGTTGCCACCGGGCTCACTCCGCCGGAATCGATCAACGTCACGTATGATCTAACTCGTAATATCGATTGGACAAGGTTCAGGACAGCAATAGATGAAGCCGTTACAACGGTAGAAGGGCTTCCACCGCTGGAGGAATATAACTTCCTCTCCAACCTGATTTTGGAAAGCGCGCTTCAAGCTCAAACTCGACCAGTTCCAGGAACGTCATTTCACAGGAAACCTCCTTCTCCATGGTGGGATCAGCAATGCACCGAGGTTTACCGCAAAAAGTCCGACGCGTTCAAAGTTTTTCGTAGACGTGGAACACCTGAGCACTTCGAAAGGTACACGGCTCTCGAACGAGAATTTAAGAGCCTCATCAAGGCCAAGAAACGTGGTTACTGGCGACAATTCGTGGACGGGCTATCGCGTGAAACGTCGATGAATACCCTTTGGAACACGGCGCGAAGATTGCGTAACAGAATTACGAACAACGAGAACGAGGAGTATTCGGACCAATGGATCCTCAAGTTCGCGCGAAAAGTTTGTCCAGATTCTGTTCCAGCACAAATGTTTCCTCGCGAAACCACGAATTCGATAGATGAGATCAGCCAACCTTTTTCAATGGTAGAACTCTCTCTCGCACTCCTTTCGTGTGGCAATACGGCTCCAGGGGCTGATAGAATCAAGTTCAACTTGCTTAAGAACCTTCCAGACGTCGCTAAGAGGCGCATGTTGAACTTGTTTAATCAGTTTCTGGCTCTCAACATTGTACCGGATGATTGGAGACGAGTGAGAGTTATTGCCATTCGAAAACCTGGTAAGCCCGCGTCCGACCACAACTCCTATCGACCCATCGCGATGTTATCTTGTATTCGAAAGTTGTTGGAGAAAATGATCCTCTTCCGCCTGGACAAATGGGTTGAGACGAACAACCTGCTTTCAGATACTCAATATGGTTTCCGTAGGGGTAAAGGAACGAACGACTGCCTCGCGTTGCTTTCCACAGAGATTCAGTTAGCTTTTGCTAAAAAAGAGCAAATGGCTTCTGTTTTCTTGGATATCAAGGGGGCTTTTGATTCAGTATCTGTTGAAGTTCTCTCAGATAAACTCCACGCTTGTGGTTTTTCACCATTAATGAACAATTTGTTGTACAATTTGCTGTCAGAGAAACATATGAGCTTCTCTCATGGAACCTCTACAGCTTCACGATTTAGCTACATGGGTCTCCCCCAGGGATCATGTTTAAGCCCTCTTTTGTATAATTTTTATGTCAAAGACATTGACGGTTGTCTAAGTGACAACTGTACGCTGAGACAACTTGCAGATGACGGCGTAGTGTCGGTCACTGGACCCAATGGGGTCGATCTGCAAGGACCCTTACAGGATACCTTAGACAATTTGTCTACTTGGGCTTTAGAGCTAGGTATCGAATTCTCTACGGAGAAAACTGAGTTGGTAGTTTTTTCTAAGAAGCATAACCCTGCACAACCGAAGCTTCAAATTTTGGGTACACCGATAACTCATTCTATGTCATTTAAATATCTTGGGGTCTGGTTCGATTCAAAGTGCACCTGGAGATCCCACATTGAGTATCTGAAGCGAAAGTGCCAACAAAGGATCAACTTTCTCTGCACAATTACCGGGACCTGGTGGGGAGCGCATCCGCAAGATCTTCTAACGTTGTACCGGACAACGATTTTGTCGGTTATAGAATACGGTAGTTTTTGTTTTCAGTCAGCGGCTCGGTCGCACATCATCAAACTGGAACGTATTCAGTATCGGTGTCTTCGTATCGCGTTAGGTTGTATGCACTCGACTCATACCATGAGTCTGGAAGTGCTGGCTGGCATGTTGCCACTCTCGGATCGGTTTTCAGAATTATCTCTCCGGCTCCTTACCAGGTGTGAAGTTATGAACCCCCAGGTGATCGAAAATTTTGAGAAGCTCCTTGAGTTGAATCCTCAAACTCGCTTCATGACTTTGTACCATTTGTACATAACTCAGGATGTCAGCCCTTCGCTGAATATTCCCAATCGTGTTTGCTTCTTCGACTTCGGAAATTCGGTTCATTTTGATTTATCCATGAAACAGGAGCTTCGTGGAATCCCAGAGCATCATCGTCCTATGATTGCTCCGGTGATATTTGCTGCAAAGTTTGGCCTAGTTGATTCCACCAAAACGTTTTTCACTGACGGGTCTTTGATAGTGGACTCCGCTGGCTTTGGTGTATACAATGAAAATTATAGCGTCGCTCGTAAACTTCAAGCACCTTGTTCTGTTTTTGTCGCGGAATTGGCAGCAATTCATTTTTCTTTAGAAATTGTTGCCTCACTAACACCGGATGAATACTTCATTTTCACGGATAGTCTCAGTTCTATAGAGGCTATTCGCTCCTTGAGGCCGGTAAAGCACACCTCTTATTTTCTTATGAAAATACGAGGTCTTCTAAGTGCTTTATCTTCACGTTCTTTTATTATCACCTTTGTATGGGTCCCTTCTCATTGTTCGATTCCTGACAATGAAAAAGCGGACTCGCTTGCAAGGGTGGGCGCTATGGAAGGCGATATTTATGACCGACAAATCGCCTTCAACGAATTTTTCTATATTTGTCGTCAGTTATCACTCGATAGCTGGCAGTATAAATGGAGTAAAGGAGATCTGGGGCGATGGCTACATTCTATCACTCCTAAGGTGTCTAAGAAATGTTGGTTCAGGGGATTGGATGTGGGTCGAGACTTCATTCGTGTGATGTCTCGCCTCATGTCCAATCATTATTCTTTAAACGCTCATTTGTTCCGTGTTGGGCTGGGAGACAGCAATCTCTGTGAATGCGGACAAGGTTACCAGGACGCAGATCACGTTATTTGGTTTTGTGCTGAGCACCGTGGAGTCAGATCTGAGCTTTATGATTCCCTTCGGGCTCGAGGTAGACAACCCAATGTACCGATTCGAGACATTTTGGCTGCACGCGATCTGGAGTTTATGAAACTCATTTATGTGTTTTTGACTAACATTAGCCTTAGATTGTAGTTTGATTAACTTACTTGTTTAGGTTAAATTTTTGAGGATTGTGTGCATCGGTGTGTGATTGTGGTTGTGTGTGTGAGTGTTGTGTGTGTGTGTGTGTGTGTGTGTGTTAGGGATTTTTTTTTTTTTTTAATTGAAAACGTTCAATTATAAAATTGTAATTTGAAATTCTAGATATAAGAAAACCATTGTTCCTTATGCTTTGTTTAAAATTTCCACCGCAATTTTCCCATCCATAAAATTGTAATTCCTATTAACCTCGAGACGGCCGCGAGTAATCGGTTCCACCCCCTTAACCTTAGTTCTAAGATAACTGATGTATATAAACATGAAAACTTGGCTCTGTAAAGTTGATTCGATTGAGCCTGTACAAATAAATGAATATTTAAAAAAAAAAACATTCATATCCCCTCCTACCTATACATATTATCCGTTGCGGATATTTTATTATCCCCTCCCTCCCTTTTCCCTCCTCCCCCACCACCACGCCTCGTCTCGCTGGCCATTGACCCCCCCCCTTTGGCTCTGTGGGCCCCACCCCCCCCGCTTCTTCCCGCCCCCCCCCCCCCCTGCCCCTGTGGGCAAATATGATTTACCAACTTCAATTAGACGGGGAAATTTGGCAATCGCCGACTACCAAAGGTATCGAGTTCGGTTATTAGCCAAATCCTGCTCCACCACCGGCGCGTTCCCTCCAGCCTAGCGGACTAGCATGTTAGTTATGCAGTCAGCGTCAAGTGCATTGCTGCAGCAGTCAGTCAGTAGCCCGAAAATGCATCGTTTCTTGCCATGGAGCCAGCCGAAAGCGAGTGGTTCCAAAGCGATTAAATTGTACTACACTCATGCAAACCATGTCTCTTGACATGGTAGGCCGCGCACCTATGCCTGGAGTGAACAAACGACCCCAGTTGCTGCGATTGTAAAAATGACCGAAAACTCGTTCCGTTATTTATGAAAATGGTGAGAAAAAAGTCCTTGCATATTTCGATGATGGTGATTTCGGATTTTTTACGGCACTAGCGTGCCACCCATTAACCTGGTAGTCCAATCATTCGTTTAAAGGATGTTATATTTCGACGATGATGGTGACGATGGTAGTGACCCGAATGGCAATTCCCCAATGCAATAAGTCCAAATAGGGTAGCTCAGTTTTTACCGCCACGAGTTGGATGGTGCATTTGTACAATTCTCAACGGTAATTACAACAAAGTTGTTGAACCATAGTCATGGGCCTATATTTTCGGTCGCCTGGTCGAGGGTTTGATAGAGTGTACTGCATACATGCAACGGCGCAACATAGTCCAGTTAGAACGATCATTTTTCAATTACAGCGATTGCTGCTGCCACCCGGTGGAACGGAACGGGCCCAAGGACCCCAAAACACGTAGAATGTGTGGTGGGCGCTTAGCGACGAAAAGTTAGCCGCTCTAATCGAAGTCTAGCTTTGGGTCGTTCTTTACCATTTTTTACTAGCATAAATTCACAGGCTCGGGGAATGAATGCTTGCGCAGGGAAATAGTTTTATGGTTACAAATGGATTTATACGTTTTTTGCAGCCAGCTTCCTCGTTCGTTCTGCATGTCAGAGCGGTGGGTGCTGGAACCGAAGGGAAATCAAGATTTAGAGCACCTTTTGACCGTGAGCGAATGGCTCAACCGTCGCGGGCGAGAAGACCCTTTGAAAGAACGGAAATCATATTATACTTGTTTAGAAAGGATATCATAAAAATGCGTTTGAAAATGATTAGTTAACCAATCATGCTGCTTCCGTTCTTCTGTAACGTGGATAATGTATCATGGAGAGTGTGAGCTGTTTGGTGGAATACCTGTAACTAGAAAATAAAAAGAATGATTTGTATTTTCCATTTAATTCCAACTACCTTTATTGCTTATCTTGACAGATACGCGTATTTCGACTACAATGTGCAGACTTCTTCAGTGTCGTGTACTAATACTCGAGTAACGGTCGAGTATTAGTACACGACACTGAAGAAGTTTGCACATTGTAGACGAAATACGCGTATCTGTCAAGATAAGCAACAAAGGTAGTTGGAATTAAATGGAAATTACTAATCATACTTCTAATTTTCTAGTGGATAAAGTGTTCAATAATAAATAAACGAATGTTTCTACCATGTCAGAGATTTCTGTGAAATAACTATGGGGCGGGTTGAAATAGTGAAATTTCTTAGAGAAATCTCAACAAAAGTATGAAATTGGAGTATTACCTCATCTGAAAGATAAACCCAGCATTTCGAATTTTCTTCAGTACATATTATTTAATGGCAAAGGGTAAATGCACCCTTCTTTTTGCGGAAATGCTCCTTAAACTTTGGAAAAACGCTCCTTAGATGCAATCAGAGGTATTAACCTTCTGGTTAGCGCTTGCCGGATGTTTTGACGGGTCTTAAGTTTCTTCAAGATTGCATAGTTTTTACGGGTCTTAAGTTTCTGAATTTAAGAGTCCTCAAAACGAAATTAAGATTCTTCAAAATGAAATTAAGACTCATCAAAATGAAATTTAAACCCGTCAAAATTACCTAGAAGATTGTGGAGCAAAGCTCCGCTATACAATCTTGAAGAAACTTAAGACCCGTCAAAACAACCGGAAAGCGCTAACCAGAAGGTTAATACCTCCGATTGCATTATACTGGGCAAACGCATATAAGGAGCATTTTTTCAAAGTTTAAGGAGCATTTCCACAAAAAGAAGGGTGCATTTACCCTGCTGCCATTATTTGTGAAATTTCTTGGAAAAAGGCGAAAATTATGGCATACGGAAGCAGAACAAGGGCAACTCGAAAATTACCAATCGTTAACGAAACCGCATCATTCAGCTTGGTGAGCCCGGAAAGTTGAATTGCTCATCGATCAAAAAGGTACTTGATGTCCCCATCACAACAAGGCGTGTTTTGCAAATTCTGCAAGGATCCGGGCACATGGTCTATACGAAAAAAGCCAAAAAACCAAATCTTACGAAGCGGCACATTCAGGAGGGTTTAGATTTTGCGCAAAAATACATGTCCTGGAAATTTGAGTGGAACAACGTTGTGTTTTTGGATGACAATAAATTCAACCTTGATGGACCCGATTGCTGTGCGTACTACTGGCACGATCTGTGAAAAAACACAGAGGTCAAATTGAGCAGAAACTTTGGAGGTAGGGTTCTTATGGTATAGCCTATAGGAATTTCCCTGAAAAATGTTTTATTTTTTCAGTTAACTTTTCAGTACCTTTGGAACTGAAAAAAAAGCTGTCTTGTAAAAATAACGCATCTCATGACCCACTACCATAAACAATTAAAACATGCGGCACTAAACCTTTAAATCAAAAAACAATCAGAAAAATGACCATGCGCTTACAGGGTGTCTCACCATCGGTGTCACTAAAACAAAATGGGATTACAGCAAAACAAATCAAGCAAATCATAGCATTTATTTTTCATTTGAAAGATACATGTTCTAGAAATAAACCATATTAATTCAATTCGAATCTCCCACCCTTTTGCTTGATAACTTTACGCTGACATGCACGATTTCCTGAGGAATTTGGTCCCAAATATCAACCAAATGTTTCTTGTACGGCTTGCATTCCAGATCGTGTCTAAGGAGCCTGTTCATTGAGGCAGGGGACATTTGAAATTGATATTTGGCCCAATTTACGGTCAGATACGGCCGGATTACGTCTTATTCGGTCCCTCACACGTTTGACCTTTTCTTCGTTTTGGCCTACTCCGCCTACTCACTCCGAACTGCTTAAGGCTATTGAATATCTGACACGGTCTATGGCTTCCATGGTAGTTGATGAATACAAACAAACGGAATCGCTTATTTATCTTCAGCAATAAGCTATCAAAAGAATACTTTCAAAACGGGTATAATCAATTCCGCTGGTTAAATTACTCATCGGAAATAAACCAGGACTGAAAAAAGGTGACACCTATTGTGATACACATTGTATAGGAATTTCTAGCACTGTATGTCGCATCATGTCATAGCAGTATTACTCTCGGAGTTAATCGCTCGACCGTCAGTAGAGTTTATTAATGCTAAGCTGTTGGTCAGTCGGCAAGCTGAACGATAACTTCAAATCGCAGAGAATGGATGTTTGAGCGAAAACTGTCCATCCGAGATGTGGCTAAAAATGTCGTTTCTTCTTTTTTTTTTTAAAAAAAAAAAAAAAAAACCGGAAAAAAAAAAAATTAAAAAAAAAAAAAAACCCCCCAAAAAAAAAAAAGAAAAACCACCCCCCCAAAAAAAAAAAAACAAATTTTTTTTTTTTTTAAATAATCGTTTATTTGTACAGGCTCAATCGAATCAACTTTACAGAGCCAAATTTTCATATTTATATACATCATTTATCTTAAAACTAAAGTTAGGAGGATAGAGCCGATTACTCGTGGCCGTCTCGAGGTTAATAGGAATAACAAATTACGGATGGGAAAGAGGGTGGGAATTTAAGGTATGGTTTACATAACACATTAAATTTAAATTCTAAATTATCTAAAAACTTATAACTATACAATTTATGGTTTACTTTTGACTTGAACATTTTTTGAAAATGATAAAAAAACACTCATAAACAGATAAAAAAAAACTTATAGTAAACATACAGGTTAAACTAACTACAATCTAAGGCTAATGTTAGTCAAAAACACATAAATGAGTTTCATGTACTCCAAATCACGTACAGCCAAAATATCTCGAATTGGCACATTGGGTTGTCTACCTCGAGCCCGAAGGGAATCATAAAGCTCCGATCTGACTCCACGATGTTCAGCACAAGACCAAATAACGTGATCTGCGTCCTGATAACCTTGTCCACACTCGCAGAGATTGCTGTCGCTCAGCCCAACTCGGTATAAATGAGCGTTCAAAGAATAATGATTGGACATGAGGCGAAACATGACACGAATGAAGTCTCGACCCACATCCATCCCCTTAAACCAGGATTTCTTCGACACCTTTGGGATGATAGAATGTTGCCATCGCCCCAAATCTCCTTTACTCCATTTATACTGCCAGCTGACGAGTGACTGTTGACGAAAAATAGGAAAAAATTCGTTGAAGGCGATTTGTCGATCACAAATATCGCCTTCCATAGCGCCCACTTTTGCAAGCGAGTCCGGTTTCTCATTGCCCAGAATTGAACAATGAGAAGGGACCCATACAAAGGTGATGATAAAATAACGCGAAGATAAAGCACTTAGAAGCTCCTGTATTTTCATGAGAAAATACTAGGAGTGCTTTACCGGCCTCAAAGAGCGAATAGCCTCTATAGAACTGAGACTATCCGTGAAAATGAAGTACTGATCCGGTGTTAATGAGGCAACCATTTCTAGCGTAAAGTGTATTGCCGCTAATTCAGCGACATATACGGAACAAGGAGCTTGAAGTTTACGATTGGCGCTATAAATTTCATTAAATATACCAAAGCCTGCTGACTCCTCTATCAAAGTTCCGTCAGTGAAGAACGATTTAGTGGAATTAACATGGCCAAACTTTGCAGCAAATATCACCGGAGCAATCATAGGACGATGATGCTCTGGGATTCCATGAAGCTCTTGCTTCATGGATAAATCAAAATGAACCGAATTGTCGAAATCGGAGAAGCAAACACGATTGGAAATGTTCGGCGCTGACATCCTGTGTTATGTACAAATGGTACAAGGTCATGAAGCGAGTTTGAGGATTCAACTCAAGGAGCTTCTCAAAATTTTCGATCACCTGGGGGTTCATAACTTCACACCTGGTGAGGAGCCGGAGAGATAATTCTGAAAACCGATCCGAGAGTGACAACATGCCAGCCAGCACTTCAAGACTCATGGTGTGAGTTGAGTGCATGCAACCTAACGCGATACGAAGACACCGATACTGAATACGTTCCAGTTTAATGAAGTGCGACCGAGCCGCTGACTGAAAACAAAAACTACCGTATTCCATAACCGACAAAATCGTTGTCCGGTACAACGTTAGAAGATCTTGTGGATGTGCTCCCCACCAGGTCCCGGTAATTGTGCAGAGAAAATTGACCCTCTGCTGGCATTTTCGCTTCAGATACTCAATATGGGATCTCCAGGTGCACTTAGAATCGAACCAGACCCCAAGATATTTAAATGACATGGAATGAGTTATCGGTGTACCCCAAATTTGAAGCTTCGGTTGTGCTGGGTTATGCTTCCTTGAAAAAATTACCAACTCAGTTTTCTCCGTAGAGAATTCGATACCTAGCTCTAGAGCCCAAGTAGACAAATTGTCTAAGGTATCCTGTAAGGGTCCTTGCAGATCGACCCCATTGGGTCCAGTGACCGACACTACGCCGTCATCTGCAAGTTGTCTCAACGTACAGTTGTCACTTAGACAACCGTCAATGTCTTTGACATAAAAATTATACAAAAGAGGGCTTAAACATGATCCCTGGGGGAGACCCATGTAGCTAAATCGTGAAGCTGTAGAGGTTCCATGAGAGAAGCTCATATGTTTCTCTGATAGCAAATTGTACAAAAAATTATTCATTAATGGTGAAAAGCCACAAGCGTGGAGTTTATCTGAAAGAACTTCTACAGATACTGAATCAAAAGCCCCCTTTATGTCCAAGAATACAGAAGCCATTTGCTCTTTTTTAGCAAAAGCTAGCTGAATATCTGTGGAAAGTAACGCGAGACAGTCGTTCGTTCTCTTACCCCTACGGAAACCATATTGAGTATCTGAAAGCAGGTTGTTCGTCTCAACCCATTTGTCCAGACGGAAGAGGATCATTTTCTCCAACAACTTTCGAATGCAGGATAACATCGCGATGGGTCGATAGGAGTTGTGGTCGGACGCGGGTTTACCAGGTTTTTGAATGGCGATAACTCTCACCCGCCTCCAATCATCCGGTACAATGTTGAGCCCCAAAAACTGATTAAACAAGTTCAACATGCGCCACTTCGCGACGTCTGGAAAGTTCTTAAGCAAGTTGAACTTGATTCTATCAGCTCCTGGAGCCGTATTTCCACACAAAAGGAGCGCGAGGGAGAATTCTACCATTGAAAAAGGTTGGCTGATCTCATCTATCGGATTCTCGGTTTCGCGAGGAATGATCCGTGCCGGCACAGAATCTGGGCAAACTTTTCGCGCGAACTTGAGGATCCATTGGTCCGAGTACTCTTCGCTCTCGTTGTTCGTAGTTCGGTTACGCAATCTTCGCGCCGTGTTCCAAAGAGTACTCATCGACGTCTCGCGCGATAGCCCGTCCACGAATCTTCGCCAGTATCCGCGTTTCTTGGCCTTGATGAGGCTCTTAAGTTCGCGTTCGAGAGCCGTGTATACTTCGAAGTGCTCAGGTGTTCCACGTCTACGGAAAACTTTAAACGCGTCGGTCTTTTTACGGTAAACCTCGGTGCATTGCTGATCCCACCATGGAGAAGGAGGTTTCCTGCGAAATGACGTCCCTGGAACTGGTCGAGTTTGAGCTTGAAGCGCGCTGTCTATGATCAGGTTGGAGAGGAAGTTATATTCGTCTAGCGGTGAAAGCCTTTCTACCGTCGTTACGGCTTCATCTACTGCTGTCCTGAACTTTGTCCAATCGATGTGACGGGTAAGATCGACGTTGACAGATTTTGACGGATTGAACCCGGTGGCAACCGAAATTTTTATGGGCAAGTGATCACTACCGTGGGGATCTTGAATCACACTCCATGTGCAATCCAACGATAATGAATTCGAACAAAGTGTGAGGTCTAATCTACTGCCAACTGAGGATGTTCCAGCCAAACGTGTTACTTCTCCATTGTTGAGAACGGTCATATTGAAGTTGTCACAGAGGTCATATATCAGGGAAGACCGGTTGTCATCGTACAGTTCTCCCCAGCCTGTACCGTGAGAGTTAAAATCTCCCATGATCAACCGTGGAGAAGGAAGGACCGAACACATATCTGAAAGTTGTTTTCGGTTAATTGAGGCTCTAGGAGGAATATACACAGAAGCAATGCAAAGGCTTTTATTTTTAACAACAGCCTGATATGCGACAACTTCAATACCTGGAATTGGAGGAAAATTCACTCTATAGAAGGAGTAGCACTTTTTGATCCCCAAAAGTACTCCTCCTCCACGTGAATCCTCACGATCAAGACGAATTATATTGAAATCATGAAACGGAAGATCGATTTCGGAAGAGAGCCATGTTTCACAAAGAGCGAACGCATCACAACCGGTATTGTGAGCTAAATATTTAAAAGATTCCAATTTAGGAATCAAACTTCGACAATTCCACTGTAGAACAGTGATCAAATCCCCGACCTTATTTGGAAAATTATCCATCAAAGGAGATGATTGCTGCAAGGAGGGGCCACTTAATTGTTAATTGCTTCAAAAAAGTCTTCACTGTTGGAAGCATTGCCAGGACAATGTTTTTAAGAGGGTCAGAAATTTCGAAGTACTTCAAGATACCTTCGACAATGTCATCAAATGAGAACAGCCCACTTGAGGAGGGGGCTTCTGTTCTTAAAATAGGGGCTTCAGGGGTTTTGGATGTCCCCGGGAGAGATGGAATGTCCTGGGTGTAGTTAGTACTACGGAAACCAGGAGGAATTGTTTTTTCCTTTTTTCCACCTTTTTTTGAAATCGGCAAGCTGGTCTCGGGCTTCTTTTCAGCAATTTACCGTGGGCGGACGCGTCGTCGCTTCCTTGAAGCACCTTCCGGAAAAGTGAAAGATGTTCCCTCTTCAGCCGAATCAAAGTCAGACTCGTCATCTGACAGAGGAGCAAAGGGATTTGTGTTTGCATTGGGTGGTGGGGAGACTTTTTTCACG
This sequence comes from Aedes koreicus, assembly GCA_024533555.2. Taxonomy (NCBI): domain Eukaryota; kingdom Metazoa; phylum Arthropoda; class Insecta; order Diptera; family Culicidae; genus Aedes; species Aedes koreicus. Next base: position 151,945 of record JAHHFK020000859.1, on the reverse strand, counting down.
ATTTCGGCGAAAGATTGCCTGGAACGCTGTTTTAGCGAGCGTTCTAATTTCTCCCTGCGTTGTTTGTACGCCGGGCACGACGAGAGAGCATGAGGAGGAGTTCCTTTACAGAAAGCGCATTTTGGTGTGCTGTCTGCGCAAGCGCCATCCTCGTGCTTCTCCCCACAATTAGAGCAGCGTGCCTTATTGCTGCAATGGGAGGTCGTATGTCCCATCTGCTTGCATTTTTGGCAGATCATGACCCGAGGTACAAACAGCCGCACAGGTAGTCGAAGTTTTCCCAACTCGACGTATTGAGGGAGGGCTGAGCCAGAGAAGGTTACGCGAAACGAGTCTGACGGTGTAAACTTCTTTTCACCCCCCTCCCAAAAAGCCACCCCCCCCCCCCCACCCCCCCCCCCCCCCCTGACCCCCCCTCCCCCCCCCCCCCGCCCCACACCCCCCAAAAACAACAAAAAAACAAACATTATTCTCTTCTTTTTGCGCACCACCCACTATTTTTTTTTTTCTGCTCCCCCTTATTTTCCCCCTCCCGCCCCAGAATCTTTTCTCCAACCTTTTGAAATCTGGTAAACATTGAGAGGTTTCGTTTTGATGATGATGATGATGATGTAATACTACCATCTATTGCAGCAAGGAAACTTTCCATAGCAGTGGAATAATCTGAAAAACGATTTGATCAGGATTCTATTATTGTTTGTGATCATCAAGCTCCTGTATGAAGGGCCAAAAACGTTTGGGCGGGCCCGTAAGCAGAGACACTTACGTGAAACCCGCGAATATAGGGAAGAGAATCTCCTTCCAAAAGCAAGTTCACACTCACAGCACTAGAATCGAGCCCTCGATTGACAGAATAAACCCAATAGATGGGGTCGAAGAGCCCGCCCTCGTTCAACGAAATGTTAACAATAGGGAGGAGGCAGTCCCATGCTGCTTATCCAAATCGTTTTACTTGGGTGCCCTGATGGTCCCTCCCTTTCCCCGTTATATGTTATTTAATATATAATATATTTTGTACACAACAATTTAAGATACCATTATAGACAAAAATGCTAATTTATTCAAATTTCAAACTTGAATGGATTGTTACTGAAAAATAAATAAAAGTTAGATATGTATCAATATCCTACTAGTCCTGGGAAAGCTGAAAACAGAATAGATCATTCGAAATATAAAAGATAAAATTTCAATAAAAGATATTATTTTATAAAACATAGTAATATTCGTAATATTTTTTTTTATACTGTTCTAGCAACATTTCAAAGATAGAGTGAACGAAGATTCCGGTGGGCTAATTTCTGAAAGAAATGGCTTATCTTACCATAATACCACAAACACAACATTAAAATATAATCCTACATTACGTATAAGCACATGCCAGCCTTTTATGAATATAATAGTTGAAGTTCAGAAGTGCAATTTTAAATAAAATGGTATGCTGAAATGCTGAGATACAAATTCCGCCTTTGATGCCTGGCATGTTGCTCCCGGCTCTTACATAGTTTTGGAATGCAAAGATGATTCCAAAGCGTGCTGAAATTATTAGTAAAATGAGAATAGAAAATATAGAATATGATTTAAAGGTATAAGATCTTCGGTCGCACCCCCTCACTTCGCTATTGTCAGATTGACAACATTGCCCAGGCTACGCCAACCAGCGTCTCCATGTTTCAGCTGGCAGTCTTTTGTGATCATATGACTCGTGGAGGCGTGAGGTAGGAACTTGTGAGGACGAGGGGTCGGTCGCACCCTCCTTCGAAGTTGTCAACTCACCATTTGAAGCCCCCCCCCCACCCCACCCCCCCCCCCCCCCCCCCCCCCCCCCCCCCCACCCCCCCCCCCCCCCCCCCCCCCCCCACCACCACCACAACCAAACAAACCAACCACCCCCCCCCCCCCCCCCCCCCCCCCCCCCCCCCCCCCCCCCCCCCCCCCACACACACACCCAAATACCAAAAAACTTTCTTTTTTTTCACCCCCCCCCGCCCAACCCCCCTCCCCCTTCGAGCTCACGTGATGATAATGATGACGTGACGCTGTCGTGGTGGTTGGCAGATGAACGATTGCACGCTACACACTATGGACTGCTGGTGTGCGTGCCGTATGGATGAGGAGCAATATGCCTTTTAGATCGTTGCAATATTGCTAATTGCAATTAATGACGTTGTTGCACTGCTTATCACACAACTTTTTCTTCTTCAGAAAGCCAAGACTCGATTTCATTCGCGAGTGCAAAAAAAACTTAAGACTGAAGAATTGAAACAACTCGTGAAAAGCTTCCAAAGCAAAGCAGAGCGGACCGAACGAACTGTTCCGTTTGCTTGTTCACTGGGCAGTGACTGACAAAATTTGACTGCGTGGTTATGGATGATAAAACAAGCGTCATAGCAGATTTCAAATAGCCCCCTTGGTTTGAGTTTTACACCGCATGACAACGCGGCAATTTCGACGGAAATGTACAGGACAAAATTGATTGAAATTCTTTAGAAAGCACATGATTTGACAGCTCTGAGTAGTTCTAGTTTGAAGAACAATTTTTTTAAATTTATAGGTACCATTAGTAAGCAAGTTAACATCACACAGTGACTACAGAAACGGCCATTATCATTCATCAGGAGGAACACGAGTTTTGTGTTGTTTTGGCCTGATTTGGCATTATGAAAAAGTGGCTGTACATTATACCAAAGAACTGCCATCCTTTAAGTATCCTAGAGCTACGGCTTCACAATGGTCAAACTTTGAAAAATCGTAAGGATAGGCAAGTAAATATAAAGATTTTGCACATTAGTCGCAAAAGGTATCCAAACAAGTGACAGAGGTCGCTGTGCAAAACTAAATGGACGGAATCAAACACATTGTCAAACATCCAACATAGAGCATATGAATCAAAAAGGTCCGAAGAATAATATTTTGATGCAGATAAGTGGTCACTGAATGCTTTGCTCCGATTAATTTTCTTAGATTTGAAAATAAATGGAAATTGAATTATAATGCGAATTTTTGTGGTACGCATCGCTAAATTACTAAACAATCATGGAGTGTTCTAGTTAAGCTGAACAACGCATTTAAGATGTATCAACACCTCATGACAATTAATACCAATCCTAGCAAAGCGTCTCTAATGAAGTTATTATTCTATTAGTAAAAGTATACTTTACGTGTGATAAGCTTATATGTTAAACAACTACTTAACACCTCATCGATTCCGAACCAATCCTCACCGACCAACAGAGTATCTATAAGTACACAAATGCAGGCCATGTGGGCCGCGGTTAATCCGACTGAACCATGCAAAAAAAGAGATAAAAGCTAAAGTGAGAATCAACCACCACAACAACATCAACAGTAATAATGCCTCCCGGCCAGAGAGCTGCCAATTAAACAACAACGGCGCGACGACGACGACGACGACGACGACGACGGCGGCGGCGGTAAGCATGTCCACAATAATGCCCACACACACGCGTGGAAACATTTTTCAGCTTCTCAGCTCTTTGAGCCAGGAGTGCGTATCAATCAATTTATGTGTGAAGTTCTGCGTGTTTTTGCTCTGCGACCGGGGGCCGGCCGTTAAATGCCGCAAAACAAAACCGGAGGATTTCGAGATAGCTACCCGCCCTCTTCCGTCAAAGTGGAGTTATCGAGAGGTCCCCGACGCGATGACAAGTGAGTATTTAAATTGACATGTTAGCTTTCGGACCGAGGCGATTGAGATAATGGCGGAAAAAGTGTCATTAATGACTGTTCAACCCAAGAGGGGGATCAAGTTGCCGATTGACACTTTCAGGATGGATGAAAACGAAAGGCTATACTTGGGAAAACATCATTCTGCACGACTGCCCACAGACCATAAATTGGTGTTATATTATACGACCAATTGAGGCAATAAATCTTTCGTTAGTTTTAAACATTAAATGTACCATGTTATTCAATCATTTTAACATTCATATTTTGTAATGATTTATGCTAACCAGTAAAATGAATAGCCTAAGCTTGCAACCACACAGAATGGCGTGCGAGTAGAAATTAGTAGGTTCCCTTCAGTACCTTCACGTCAACTGAAACTAAGCACAAAGTGGATCACGTGCGAACTAAGAAAAGCTCCAATTTGGATCACTTTTCGCCAGCCAACCACCGTGGCGACGTGTAACTCTCCCTTGCTAGGTGTCATACGTGTAGCATTCCGGCACGACCGACCGATTCTTGCGACACACTTGCACAGTTCACTTATTTCGAGCCACCGACGACGGTGACCAAGTTTCGCGCCTGCCGTTGACCTATGACAGGCGTAGGACTACGATTTAAGTAAAACATTGAGGGTGACGTTGACCTCCTAATTGTAGCTGACTGTTTGGCGCGGCAACGGCGATAGCGGGCTTTCGAGGGTGGTCGTGAGCTACATGGGATTTCCAAAAGTGGGCAATTGTGAACGAGCGCCGGAGCCGTCCATCGGCGATCGACTGTCGGCATTGATCGATTTGGCAGTCTCCGTAGGGACGTTGACCTGAATTTGGACTATCGGTTGCAAAATTAATGACCGACTGCCGGAATCGTTCAAGCGATATAGCTTCATTGAAAATTGTCTGGATAACTTTGCTTGGTTAAAGTGAGCCCGGGCGAATTGATGAGGGTTTCAGACAATACTTGGCTTGGTGCTGTTTTGCTGTATTTTTCTTCCACACGTCAAGGTCGCTAAAATTGGGTTCGTGAATTGACAAATAAGTATATATCGCATGCTTTGTTACAGAGAAAATTTCTTTCAAATCTGACAACGTGCTGGTACGATGACCATCTTCGGTTTAGGCGAAACTTTGTACATTTCTACGATATGGAGAAGGATATATTTTCACCGGTCTAGCAATCTTTGAGACACTGAGCTAACTTTTGAAATGGATCTACGTTCTTAAGACATCTCAAGTAACAATTTTAGTTTTATTCCAACCGTATAGCATTCCTTCTGGCTTTGTTGATAAAACTACAATCAAAACTGTTTAGTCTACCAACACCTCCTCTATGCTTCTTTAAAGCCAAAATTTGTACTAAGGGGCCCACTCTATAGATAGTTGTGAAAACAATTTAATAAAACCTTTATAAGAACATAAAGATTTTGAAATGCTCTAGTGATAGATGCTATGACCACTTGAAAACCTTCATAAAACCTATTGGCAGTCATGAAAACAAGCAAAGGCCAAATGGCCACAGCTGTCAAACTTCACTGTGATATTGTGGTTGGTTTTTGTTGTCCTGCTTTGTTCGATTCTTTGCTCTTCTGATTCATTTAGCAGTAAATAACTAAAGAAAAAATTCTGGTGTTGCGGGAAATTTTGTTTGATAGCAAAATATCCAAAACAAATTGTGTTTTTTACAGCGTATCAAGCTCCAAATCATATAGGCATTTAATTTTGTGGTAAATATTGGCACGATAAGAGCCGAAAATTAATGCGCCCTGGAAATTATGTGAGTTTACAACCTAGGGGTGAGACAGCTCTACTCTGAGTTGATTTGATGCACCGAGCAACTCGCGAGTAACTCAATATAGCTTAAAATTGAATCAATCTTAATCGATTATTATCGGTTGCCAGGGCTTCAAAAAGTTTGATTTCCAATTTGTTTGCAAAAAATAATGGACATTCCGTTAATGGCAATAAAAGGTGGAAAAACGGCGAGCCCTATTTCACGACTGTGAGGGTTCTAGGAATATTTTATATGTGATACGTGATACGGACGGATTTACTGAAGTCCAATTATCAGGTGTGGTAACGGTATTTTTAGATTGTTAATTTGCTAAACATCAATTCTAAGAAGCTTGAAGCTTGAGTCGGACTGCAGCGAGCTGAGCTCGTTTGTCCTCTTGCCCTTGTTCCACAGCACCAGTTCATAGTTTGACCGTCTGGCGGAATAATGCTGCAATAGCAAATAGCAGGTCAAGCCGGTGGTGGGTTTATTCAAAGTATGACTTACTTGGAGACATGAAATTAACTTTTCGAAAAAGAAATAGGCTAACACCACGGACTAATTACGGACCTCGGACAGACGATTTATTCATGACGCACCTGATCAAAATTTTCAGTGTATCAAGCTCCATATATACTAGAATATCATTACCACAGCAGTACTAGAAAAATACAGCAACACTGCTTAAAAATTTGTTTGTCTTGCAGTTCAGAGCCAGCACGTTGTTGAGTTACTGCAAACGAGTCCCAAGTATTCATTATCAGTCCATTGATACAATCACTCAATAGAATTGATACTGGCGAGAACTCGTCGGTTGAATTCCATTAATGAATATCAGGCACCCTCTATTACCTTTTTACTGACCTGTATGAGTGTACCATCCGCGGTATAATAAATGATAATGCATCCTAAGTTCGGTTCTGGTTCCTCCGAATTGATAACTCGCTGCAATGGTTTCGCTTCGGTCGAAGCCGTTTGTATCGACTCGCAAACCAATATTTGTAAATAAAATCATCTGACATAATAACATACATGCACACTAAAACACGACTACGCAATATCTTAAATATTCTAGTATACACGGCACTTTGACAGTACTAGAAGCTGGTTCTCTAGTACGATAGTGATCCATAATTTTGACGTAGGACTTACGGCTCTCTTTTCTATTCCTGTATAGGGGCGCCGCTCTAAAATTTCTGAAGTCGAAAGCGTTACGCGGGTTTGGAGATTTTGAACGAAATATCTCCTCTCTGGCCCACAGAAATTTTACGATACGTATTTCATTCGAAAGGTAGAACATCAAAGCTGAATCCCTGTTGCTATCTTAATTCATAACAATTGTTTAAACTATTTAAAAAGAACTTCAATGAAAAATGTCTAAACGCACAAAGCTATTGGTCGAAAATGACATCATATTTGCGCCACGCTCTGATTGGTTCATACTGCCACAGTTACCGTGCCAGCGATTGTGAAACATCTGGGGACGACCGACCAACCATCAGTTTTTGCTGTGCATCCGTATGCGACAGACGTGTTCGCCGAGCACGTTGGTAGAAAACGCCGCCCGTGAAAACAAGAAGACCAGAATCATACCACGTCACTGCAACGACGAGGAGCTGAACAAACTTTTCTCCGGTGTGACCATTTCACAGAGTGGTGTGCTGTAAAACGTCCTGCAGCCCAAGAAGACTGAGAAGAAAATTTCAATTGCAAACCAAGTTCCCTACGTAAACAATTTAAATCCGTCCTTTTCAGGACGATCAAATCAATTTGCCAACTAAAAAGTATGTTTGATTGAAATTTCTCTTGAGCTCATCGAAATTTTCATTACCACGCACCGGCTCAACATGGCGTTGCTTAAAAAGCCGCGTCCCGGAGAAAATGGCCAAATCAGTCGCCCACGTCATCTTCGTGGTCATGTGGTTAGCAGCGTCACCCGTTGTTCAAGCGATTGCCATTAAGTGAGGGTTCGATTCCCGCTCCAGCCTGTGGAACTTTTCGCAAAACAAAAATTTCCAAACTGGTCCACTGGGTGTCAGATTAAGGTGTTCGTTGTAATTCGCTCTATGTTCAATGTTCAGTCAGTACAATCTCGAGTTGAAGATGGTGTAAATGTATATTTTCATCGTAGTATTACTTGCTGCCAAACCCTCAGGCCGTCCTGAGGCCCAAGAAGATTAAGAAAAAAATTTCAATCGCGAACCATGTTCCCTCCGTTAACACTTACTTACCTTACCAATCAGACCAAGGCCGGTGTTGCCTCTGCTGTAGAAGTTGTCTTCATTTTGATCGGTCCATGGCTGTACTTCGCCAGCCTCGCTGTCTGCAGAGGGTCCGCAGGTCGTTTTCTACTTGATCGATCCACCTTGCTCGTTGCGCGCCTCTTATTTTTGAACCCGTCGTTTCGTATTCGAGAACCATTTTCACAGGGCTGTCGTCCGACATTCTTACGACTTGCCCAGCCCATCGTAGTCGATCGATTTTTGCGTTGTGTTCGATGGGAGGTTCTCCCAGCAACTGAAGCAAATCGTGGTTCATTCGCCTCTTCCAGCGTCCTTCGGAGTCCGAAGTAGGCACGATTGCCAGCCATAATGCGCCTTTGTATTTCTCTGCTGGTGTCGTTATCGGCGGTCACCAATGAGCCCAGATACACGCATACGTCTACTACCTCGATTTCATCACCGTCGATCTGAACTCGTGGTAGGAGGCTAACATTGTCTTCTCGTGAACCTCTTTCCTTCATGTATTTTATTTTCAACGCATTAATCACAAGCCCAATCCTTCAGCTTCAGCCTTTAGTCTGATGTACGTTTCCTGGTTAACACAGGATCCATTTAACACACAAGCACGTTGGACATTCAACAAACAAAATATTATAAACAGTTAATTCGAACCAAACTGCAGTTTCTATCAATTTTCGTGGAGAACCAATAGTAAAGACTTACACACTAATAGCATAGGGTTTTATGGTTCTCTTGACTGAATTAAATATAGTAGAAATTTATCAATTTGATGACATCAATTTCTTCACATCAACATGCAGTCCTATGTCAACTTTTCAGTTATGTCACTGACATAACTCACCCTTTCGTTTTTTATTTGTTTCTTCGGCACAAATACGTCCTTTCCTTTTGGGTCCATGCTAACACTAGAAGTAGTAAATACGATATCAAATTGTACGAGCAGATATGTAGTTTAAAAATCAGAGTTAAATAGAGGAATTGCTTGTATACAATTGTGCACACACGACAGCTCATGTACTAGCGAGCGGTTTGTTTGACAGCTACTGTGCAAAAACAGAGAGAAAACACGTTATAGTGCTCGCTTGCTGAGCAACGTGAGTTACTCGAGGTACCTCAAGAGCAACTCTGAAATTGCTCGCGATAAGGAGCGGTCTTACCCCTTGTTTTCAACAACAAAAACAAAATTAAAACAAATATATTCCATTAATTAATCTTGAATGTCATGAAAATTGATGGAATTCAATACGGTTATCTAAAAAAATGCAGAAATTGGTCTCCGATCTACAGTTCATATGCATTACAATTAAAATTTGGTGCATTTATTATTCCACATTTCAATTATTTCTTATATTTCAATATGGCGAACAATATGACAATTCTTATATCTTCGCAATGACTACTTTAAAACTATTTGGTCATTTGGTGACTTCCCTCAGTTCCAATTAGCCGGTTAATGCATTTAACGGAAGCAAAATGGTTTTAAAATGCTTTTTCAACTGATCATAATCAGAAAATATGTATGATTCCCAAAATGGCTTTTCAAAACCGCATTTTATGAGTTCATAAAGTCGAAATAAAACCTTTGATAGAAGTAAAAGGAATTTGAGAAAACGAGGTTTCAAGATCGTTTTAAACAAGCTGTATGGGTTCTCATAAACCTGACTAACCTATTGGCACCACTTGGTGTCATAATAACACCAAATTGATTTCGAGTGGCTTTGATAAAACCTTAATAAAACTTAATAAAGCATTTTTCACAGAAATACGGATTTTTTAAATTGGTAGGTCCAAAAACGACTTTTTTCACACATGTTATGAAAACTTCAAATTTATAAACTCTATCAACAGAAAATTTTGGCCAAATAAGTTATATACATTGGTTATAATTTTGTCAAGAAACTTGATTTTGTGGAGACAAGAAAAAATCTAGACAACACCAAATCACCAAATCGTTTCATACATTTTTATGTCATTTGGCATTAAAAAAAAGCTTTAGGGACATTTTTCAGATTCATAAAGCTCAAACTTTGAGCAATTTGCGTCGACTGAGCCCAATTTTAGCAAAGAGTCTTTATTCGAGCCAATGAACATTTTGTTTTCAGTCTTCAGGTTGTTGGTTTTCTTGATTGTTTGCATTGTTACCAGCCTTTTTGACCAAATCACGAATCGACATCGATCTTTTCCAAAGGATGAGGTAGACTGCCTTTCGATCCAATGTTGGGTCACCTGAACCTAGTTTTTTTCCTCTTCACCTGGGCTCGTCAAACGGGTATTGTTCCCCAAAATACGCGCTGGATTCAAACAAATAGACCTGAACCACAACGTATTACAAGAATGTACAGGGGATACGGGATGCGTGGACACACCGCTTCACATGCTCTGAGCCATGTCAAGTCGAATATAATAGAAACATTACCGATTTGTACGACCTCAGTTACCTGAAATTGAATATAACAGAAACCTGCAAATACTTGAATATTGAATTGTAATGTACAGTTTTATACAGTTAAAGTATAATGATTAGGAATATATTGTTTTGTCAATTAAATTTATACTTACACACTTGGAATTATTTTACACGAGACGTAATTGAAATTTAATTAACATCAAGGAACGCAAACTAAGATTTCATGCAAAATGATGGGTCCTTAAACAGAAACAGGCGCAGCTCGACAAAAGATGTGTTTGATTGAATAGTTCATCCCGTTTCTTTTGACTGATTCGTATGTCCTTAAGGACGCTCGCATGTGTCGGTCTCAAAGAACCGAAATTTACATGACTTTTAAGTAGTGTGTAGATTTTGGTTGTGCTACGCTAACGACTGTTCCAGAAAGTATAAGCACACCTTATTTTAACGGTCACTTTGAATATAATGAAATATTTCAACATGTTTTGGCTGCGTCCTTTTGTTTGCATATTTCTGAATGACATACACACTTAGTTTTTTTCGCCGAAAATCCAACAGCCGATCATTTCGGCACTTCAATTTACTAAGATTCAGTGAATAAATTGCCAAGATTCGGCTAACAAATTAAAATTTTACCGAGTCTCAGCTAACAAACAAACATTAAACAGAGATATCAGCACAAGTAACTACCGAGTTGCTCGGCTGTTGGACATTTTGCCGAGGTAAATTGAGTGTGTAGCATCAAACAAGTGCTCAGTTTTGTGTTACCTCTCAAAATGCGCGGTCTTACTCCGGAACAACGAAAACGTATCGTGCATAAATGGTGCACTGTAAGCGGACTCTCCTTGAGAAAATTGGCCAACTAACTGCCCGGAGGCACGGCCAATCGAGACTTTTTGGGCTTTAACCAAACCAAAGCTTCGAAAATTCATAAAACCAGCGGACGACATCCAAAAATTTAAAAAAGATTGGCCAAAAGTGGTCAAAATGCTGGGAAGTACCACTGTGCAGAAGCTAATGGGTCATGTTCGAGGAAAAGTTAGGAGTCTTGGCTATGATTAAATATTTTGATTAAACGAGAGTAAAATAGCATATAAAACATAAATACAGATATGATTTGCCAAATAAAATTATTAAAACTACACACTTAAAAATTATGAATTTTACACGAGACGTAATTCATTTTTGTAAAAAGTCGGAGAACGTAAAGAAAGATTTCGTGTAAAATTATGTCTTCTTAAAGTGGCACATACGCAATTCGACGAAAGATGTGTTTGATTGAATTTATTTTCTCATCTCTTTCAACTCATTCTTATGTGCTAAAGGACGCTTGCATGTGTCAGTCTCAGGGGACAGAAATTTACTTGATATTTTGGTAGTGTGTAAAAAAAACATGACTTTTTTGTTATTTTGAAAGTGTACGTATACTTTCTGGAACAGTCTATAATATCGTGGTATCCCCTACGAATCCGCTATTTTAAATGTTATGTTTCACAGTTAGAAAGATTCATTTAATTTTCTGTGTTATCTAATGCACATAGAGAGAATGCTAGAATGGCAGAAAATATTGGGATATTTAATGTAATTTTATGCCAGATAACGCCCGAATCTAGTTATGAATCTAGTATGAAACATTGCGAACATCGTTGTATGGCGCATGGAAGATTGCGAATAATGTTTTTGTTTACGTCCCCTTTGGCTTGGAATGAAATTTTACGCGACTGTTAAAATTCATTATTCTTTCTGTGCACTTCAAATATGCACCGATAAAAAGAAACATTGAATTTTCTGCGTTATCTAATGCACATAAACGGAATGTTAGATTTGGCAGAAAATAATGGGATATTTCATGTAAATTAAAGCCAGATAACGCATGAATCTAGCCGGTTGTATGAAAGATTGCAAACATTGTTGTATGACGCATGAAAAATTGCAAACAATTTCGTTGTTTACGCCTCCTTTGGCATGGAATTATACGTGGGAAAATGTATGCGCTTGTTAAAATTAATTATTTTTTCTAGGTGAATAAAATATGCCAATATACTATTGTGCAATGCTGAAAATTAATAATTGCGGAAATGAGACTATAATTCTTGTCAGGTTGTTCCTTCTTCCTGTCTCAAAGTTTTGGTACACAGATAGAAAAAAACATTTAATTTTCTACGTTATCTAGTGCACATAAAGGGAGTGCTAGATTTGACAGAAAATAATGGGATATTTCGTGTATATTTAAGCCAGTTAATGCCTGAATCTAGTCTGCTGTATGAAGGATTACCAACATTGTTGTATGGCGCATGAAATATTGCTAGCAATATTATTGTTTACGCCTTCTTTGGCTTGGAATTAAACGAGGGGCAATTTTACGCGCCTGTTAAAATTCATTATTTTTTTCTTTGAAAGCAACCATAATTCTACAGAGCATTCTAATCCATAATTCTGAAGCGTTGATTTGATCGATTCGTCTACGTTATTTATCAAGAATATTATTTCTAATAACATAATAATATAATATATTGAGAATGGTAGAACATACTATAGAAATCAAATAGCTTATTAACAGACAAAATAGTTCACTTCTAGCTCCATACGAACAAATGGTGCTCGCCATCTGGTGGTGAGTGTTGGCATAATCTAGGTAGTTTTTCTCAAAAAAATTCTCCCTGGACCCAGAAGTCAACGTCCAACTTTTCCTGCGCAAACCATAACGGGATTTTTCATTGACGTTGACAATTTATGCCGGGTTCTCATTACACCGTACCGTTCATGGATCAAGGCGTTTTGGTGTGTTAAGTGAAAAAGACACCTACACACTACCAAAATGTCATGTAAATTTCTGTCTCCTGAGACCGACACATGCAAGCGTCCTTTAGCACATAAGAATGAGTTCAAAGAGATGAGAAAATAGATTCAATCAAATACATCTTTTGTTAAATTACGTATGTGTCAGTTTCAGGAGACATAATTTTACACGAATTCTCTCTTTACGTTCCCCGACTTTTTACAAACATGAATTACGTCTCGTGTAAAATTCATGATTTCTAAGTGTGTAGTCTAGCTGACTATTTCGTTACAACCTAAAAAAAGATACGTTCCGGACGCAGCACAGTGCAACGAGAACACTGCTTTATGCTTCAAGGGCCTCCTGGAAACATAAGACTCCTGCCAAGTGTGTCTCTTTCATACGAATAAGAAACCCAACTGGCGTGAAGAGTCTCCCGGGTAAAAAACAGTCGTCATCACCAGTGTCACCAAAGCAGTGTAAGCAAAAAGGAGAAAAAATTGTGAAAAAAGGGAAATTTTTTTGAATAAAGCAAGACTTTAAGCAGAAAGCTTAACTGCTGGGTCATCTTTCATTTTTTTCCACAAAAATATTTGGATGGAAAAATTTACATACACACTGAGAAATTATGAATTATACACGAGACGTAATTCATGTTTGTAAATAGTCGGGGAACGTAAAGAGAGATTTGGTGTAAAATTATGTCGCCTGAAACTGACAAATACGCAAATCGACAAAAGATGTGTTTGATTGAATGTATTTTCTCATCTCTTTCAACTCATTCTTATGTACTAAAGGACGCTTGCATGTGTCGATCTTAGGGGACAGAAATTTACATGACATTTTGGTAGTGTGTACTTTTGATTTGCCGACAAAACATTCATAATTGAAATTATTTGATTGATAAGCAATTTATGCAGCATCCAACGAGAAAAGGCGAATGTGTACTTTTTCACTTTTCAAATTTGCGAATGGGGTTTTTGGAATTCATCAAAATGAACATATGTATAGTTGGCTCATGGTTATCTTCTGAGTGTTTACGTACAATAAAGATAACGTCACACATAGTAATCATTATTTTTAAGAGTGTAATGTAAAACAAATAAGTAACCGGAAAAAACAACAGCCTTGATCTCGCATGACGTTCCAAATGAACGGCATCATACTAACCATGCAATAAATGATACTGAATAACGTTGTCAATTGCCATTCAGTACAAACCTAAAGTGGACACTTCAAAATTCCTCAAAAACACCTACTCGGCGGTGAATTTGTGAATGCCATCAGCTTGATCTAGTACCACGCTCACCAATAGATACTTCACTCGGATCGCATAATGAGCCGCTTCTTCTCTGCCGCTCACTTTTGCTAGATTAGTCAACTAACAATGAGAACAAGCGGAGATCCTCCAGTGAACTCACTTTCCCTTGGTTATTTACCATCCAATAAAACATGCTCCCGTGCAGTAAATCAACTTATCGTGGAGGAAGAGTTCTCACTTTCGAGGAAACCCAAAAATAAAAGCAAACCAACCGACAGACCTTGAGAAGAAAAGGAGTGGTGCCCAGTGAGGTAAGATTACGCGTCGCGCACTCCACACTCAATCGGTGGCCCTGGTTTGCGAGGTGAAGTCAAAACGCTCAAGAGCACCGAGAAGCAAACTGCGGAGGACGCATTCGGTTCTGTTTCTCACGACGACTTACGTACAATACCGAGCTATGATCGCGCAGCAAAGATTCGTAAAAGGTGCTAGATGCCCTGGAGAGATCTCCGTGAATGACGGGCGCTGCTCACCACTTTACCCCATAGGCATTTTCTGCTGCGAAGGTGTGCTAATAAATCGTGATTGAAAGCGTGCTGTATCTAATTTTTCGGATTGCCGAGCATAAAATCGTCCGATTCTGTCTGCATTTCGGGTTGCGCCCACTCTTTGAAACAGTCCATGTTTGCGCACAGACAAGCGAAAGATCAAATTCTGTATGGTATTTCGGTAACCCCTTTTCTGCATCTGTCAATATAGGTAATCTCATGCTTTTGTGCTGCGAATGCAAATTTCTCACACCGTTCCCCCCTCCAACCGCGGCTTCGCCGAACGAAACATATTCGAAAATCCCCCGCACCCATATTGTATTGCCCCGGTGCCCATTGTGTCAACAATGCAATCCGCCTATTTCAAGTACCGCATTTTCCAGCCTCGGACATTATCCAAATAACATAGACATATCTGATGTTAATGTAAAGCAGCGACGACGACGACGACGACGACGAGGATGGTCCAAAGTGTGGTTGCGGTTTATCGAGAGCCATCTCATTTGGCAAAATCTCTACCTATGTCCGATGTTGCTGATCCTGACCGCATCGTTATGCTTGCGCGAAATCGCGACAACAATCCCGAACGTGCGTGTAGCGGTGCAATCGGAATTCCGGATCAGCGGAAGGGAAGGTGGTGAAATTTGTAATGAAATGTACAATTTAAACCGAACAAGTTTTCACATATTGGTTTTGGCTTCTCCGGAAGCAGATCCCAACACCATCCTTCGCCGCTTTTCGCCTTTATGTAGCATCATGCACTCAGTATTGTTCTGCGCCTAAATGAGTCGATTTACGAAATGGACACCGGATCCTTCCAGGATACAATTAGGTTTATTATTGGTTTGGAGCGGGGATCACGTTGAACCAAATAAGCCGATTGTCGACCACCGTTGCCGTTACAAAATTGCCTCCGGAATCGTAAACAATTAATTTGCAAATTAGAATTGTATGGAAATCGACAGGCAATCGTGTGCTCGATGGCGAACACGGGTCGGTAGAGTTAGGTAATCACGCAACCATTTTACACGCAGTAGCTAGGGGCTTGTCATCATTCGTGAGCAAAATATATAGATCAATCATATGTATTCGGAGGCAACTTTTATTGGTCAACCTACGCGTGCAGAGCAACTGCAGAGAATAAATGTTTAAGGGATCGATGGGCACGGCAGGCATGGGTCTTGGACGGAGAGCGCTAAAGGGCAATAAATCAAAACTTTCTGCACTCCTGTTTTATGGGTGCAGAACAAGAATGGGTCTGAATGAGCAATAAATCTAGAGGTAATCATTTGTGCTGTCCTACGGTCAGTTTGGTGATGATTGTGTTGTTGGTGGATTGATTTGTAGCTTTTGCGTTTTCGATTGACCAATTGAGGAAGCGATTGGATTGTGGAACCAGTTCGATGATATGAAAGAAATATTAGGCAGTGGTAGTTCCTGAAATGTGTGATCATATCAAGTGCGGACATGACCTAACATAGCTTAAAAAATTACAGAAAATAATGCATCAAAAAACGGCTCCTATCCATCTACCGAAAACATACGGATCCTCCATTGTTTTGGCCGGATCTGGCATCTGCTCACTACGCTTCTGCTGCGTTGGAGATGTTCAAGAAGGAAAAAGTCCTGGTGGAATACCTAACAGAAAATGATAAGAAAGTCGATTTTGTCGATAATGCCAAAATCCCCCAAACTACCCTGAACTCGGTACTATCAAAAGATACTGGAAAATAAATAAGCGGCATCTCAAGAAAGATGAAAAAAATCAGTGGGGTTGTGTTTAACACACGACCGGTTGACGTAGACTACGTTAAACCGTTTGATTAGTTTCTTTAGTTTTGTAGCGGAACATTCACAGCAAAAATAATAATGAATTTTATCAGACACGTAAAATTCTCCGTTGTTCAATTAAAAGCCAAAACAACCGTAGAACCTGAATTAATCCACCGATGGTGAGACTGAACCCCTTCTTACACTTCACCAGAATTACGAACTCAAATGTGGTCAATATTGTATTGGATATATATTCTAATTAGAAATTCCAGCAAAAACCAGGATTATGTTATACATTCAGTTTATAAAATGAACTATTCGTCAATCCTGAACGTATTGTTCATCGATGTGAATAAAATATTGCCATTAATAGTCTTTAATGACCTGTTTATGTAGTTACATAAAAGGGGACATAACATAAATATTAGAAGTTCCATAAAATCAGTCCAT
The DNA here is from genome assembly GCA_024533555.2 of Aedes koreicus. Taxonomy (NCBI): domain Eukaryota; kingdom Metazoa; phylum Arthropoda; class Insecta; order Diptera; family Culicidae; genus Aedes; species Aedes koreicus. The sequence goes on along the minus strand of JAHHFK020000859.1, from coordinate 135,030 downwards.
AGAATGAATTATTAGACAATCTTAATCGTTAATTTTGATTATCGATATGGATTCAAGATGCTTAATAAGTACGTGTTCGTTGAAAATTGTGTAGTTATAGTAAATGGAGACTTTGTGTAATTTTCGAATATACTCGTTGCAGTTCAAAACCAGACCACTCGAGCCAATCGATCCTACTCTAATTCTATAGAGTCGCATAGTGTGGCTAGCCCGCTAGCACCAGATGCGGAACAATAGAATGCAAGCGGCATCGACTGGGGTGAGTGACCTTGTTCTGTTTTGAACTGCAACGAGTATATTTTCATCTCACAATTATGTGCTCTCAGGTATTGTTTTGGTCATATCTCTATGAAGGATTATCCAATCATTATCAAATTTTGAGCAGTTATTTGAGGATTTTAAAGCATCAATTTGAAGACTAAACTGTTTGATTACTATTATAATAAACCGTCAAGTACTGTTTCGTTCATATCTTCGTAACGAAATGTTCGAATGAAAAAAAAATCAATAACGGTCTATGGGAATGTTGTAGCTTTCATTATCCGTCAACAGAACTGAGATCGGTTCACAAATGGCTGAGAAACCGGTATGAAATTATTTGTAACACACACACACATACACACACACACACACACATACACACACACACACACACACACACACACACACACACACACACACACACACACACACACACACACACACACACACACACACACACAGAGAGAGAGAGAGAGAGAGAGAGAGAGAGAGAGAGAGAGAGAGAGAGAGAGAGAGAGAGAGAGAGAAAAAAGAGAGAGAGAGAGAGAGAGAAATGTGTTCAGTTCGTCATCCTGAGTCGAATGGTATATGACACTCGGCCATCTGGGCCTCGAGTAAAAAGTCGAATTTTCAAGCGATCTTAATACACTTCTTTTGGTGTAAGAAGGGTAAAAAAAAGAGGTCAAGAGAAATGTATGTATAATTTTCCAACCTTTCCAATGAGAAATCATTTCAGGCAAACACTAACAAATAAAGGAGATGGGATTTAATAATTTTGATTATTCAATTAATTAAACAAAAAATAAAAACTAACAACCTTGGGAATCTTTACGAAAACTATGAGCATAAATCTACAAAACAAGTTCAGGCACCCATAGAGGTATTTTCATCATGAAAGCTCACTGAACGTAGACGAAACTCACGTTTAAGAAGTGCACCAATTTAAACAATATTCAATGCATGACGATGTCTGCCATCGAATGAACTTCGGAAATTACATACATATTACTAGTACTGCCTAACCTTAGTACTCTACTCTTCTTGTCTATTCTGTTTAGGGTATGCTCAATTTCAGTAACTTCTATCAAGTTTTTCAGACTACCGTGGTCGAACGAAACTCTTAATACTTTCTCTTGATATCTTTCTATACTTAATTAAATTTCTCTTCCAAAGTCACATGTTGGTAATAAAGTATGCCCTTCAATCCCTTAAATTTAAAGAAATTCATATAGGCTAAATGGTTTTTTTTATGAGCTCTCAGAAAATTTCCAACCTTATCGTTTTTCCCATAGTGTCTGAATAACTTACGGAAGTGCTGACAGTAATTGAACCTTCTGACAATTAAAAATAAATTAGAAATAATTTTTTAGCATATTAAATTATTTCGTATAATAAATGAGAACTTTATGAAATCTATATAATAAAAATGAGTTGGGGTTTCCTTTGTCACGATTTAACTCGAGAGCGGAAGGACCGATCGGCGTGAAATTTTGTATGCAGAGATTTTTAGGGCCGGAAAATAATCTTATGATGGTTTGAGACCCCTCCCTTTACTGGAAAGGGGGGCTCCCATACAAACACAAATTTCTACACAACTCGAGAACTAATCAAGCAAAAGAAACCAAATTTAGCATGTGTGAGTTTTTGAAAGCAAAAAAGGTTTTTATGGTAGCTTGAGACCCCTCCCCTCTCTATAAAGGGAGGCTCCCATACAAATGAAACACATATTTCTGTATAACTCGAGAACTGATCAAGCAAAGAAACCCAAATTGAGCATGCGGAAGTTTTTGAAGGCAAGAAATGTTTTTATGGTAGTTTGAGACCCCTCCTCTCTCTATAAAGGGAGGCTCCCATACAAATGAAACACATATTTCTGTATAACTCGAGAACTGATCAAGCAAAGAAACCCAAATTTAGCATGCGGAAGTTTTTGGAGGCAAGAAATGATTTTATGGTAGTTTGAGACCCCTCCTCTCTCTATAAAGGGAAGCTCCCATACAAATGAAACACATATTTCTGTATAACTCGAGAACTAATCAAGTTAATGGAACCAAATTTGGCAGGTAGAGGTTTTTGAAGGCAAGAAATGTTTCTAAAGTAACTCAAGACCCCTCCGCCCTCTGTAAGAGGGGGGCTCTCATGCTAATGAAACACAAATTTGTGCATAACTCGAGAACCAATCAAGCATATGGAACCAAATTTGGCATGTGGAGGTTTTTGGAGGAGAGAAATGTTTCCATGGAAGCTTGAGACTCCTACGCCATCTGGAAGGGGGAGTGAGGGGGGGGGGGTTTACATACAAATGCAACACAAATTTCTGCATAACTCGAGAACTAATCAAGCATATGGAACCACATTTGGCAGGTGGAGGTTTTGGAAGGCAAGAAATGTTTCTAAGTTGACTCGAGCCCCTCCCTTCTCTGAAAGGAGGGCTCATATACAAATGAAACACAAATTTCGGAATAACTCGAGAACTTATCAAGTTAATGGAACCCAATTTGGCATTTGGAGGTTTTCGAAGGCAAGGTGGTTTGAGACCCCTCCGCCTTCTGGAAGGGTAGACTCCCATAAAAATAAAACATAATTTTTAGCATAACGCGAGAGCCAATGAAGCAAATGAAACCAAATTTGGCATGTTGAGGTTTTTGGAGGCAAGAAATGATTCTATAGCAGTTCAATACCCCTCCCCATTTTGAAGGGGAGAGCGGCTCCCCCTACAAATAAAATGAAACCACTTTTAGCATATGGAGGTTTTTGGAGGCTAGATTTCTATATACATAAACATGAATTTCTGTCTGTCAGACCCTTATAGACACGGAAAGTTCTGAACCGACCAACGTGACAATTTATATGAAGGGGTTTTTGGGGCTGGGGAAGGTTCTTATGATTGTTTGAGACCCCTTCTCTCTCAGGAAGGGGCGCTCTCATACAAATGAGACACAAATTTCATCATAACCCGAGACCTAATCAAGCAAATCGAACCAAATTTAGCATGTGGGGGGTTTTGAAGGCAAGAATGTTTCTATGGTAGTTCAAGACCCCTCCCTGTCTGAGGGGGGGGGGGGGCTTCAAACAAAAGAAACTCACATTTTTATTATAATCGATGAGCCCAGTGTGATGGTTCGAGAACTAACTAAGCATATGGAACCAAATTTGGCATGTGGAGGGTTTTGAAGTCAATGATTGTATGGTGGTTTGAGAAACCACCCCCCTCTGGAAGGGAGGGCTCCCATACAAATGAAACACAAATTTCAACCAAAAATGAGAATTATCCAGGTTGCTTAAACACAAACCGTGTATTTCTCGGGTAAGAAGCATGTTTTGATAGAAGTTTGAACCCCTGCTTATTCAAGAAGGAAAAAACTCATTTCGAAAAAAAAAACCATAAACGTGACAGTTATATTACATTTTCCTTCATTTAGTTGCAAGCGTAGCAGCGCACGCACCGGGTTCTGCTAGTTTTGTAAATATATAAGAACAACCAAACGAGAAGATAAAGGCCCGGGACTTAAATGAAGACTTGAACAACTCAACGATTTTTTTTATTCCGTGTCGGGTATTTTCGTCACTGCGACCAAATTTTAGATCTATTGTGACCTATCCCCTTTTTGTTGTTGCTTTAGTTATTTTCAGCATGACGCATCACTATTGATAGAAGTGATCGTCAAAGTCTGACTTAAAGCGTTGTCCCAGGACGGTATAACGCTCCGAATAAAGTGTACTACCGTACTGGGGTTTGTTCTCCAAATCTCAAGGGGTTCTAGTAGCCCTTTGTTAAAGAACTTCAGCCTATTATTGAAAATTGCCGGGCAGTGGCATAACAAGTGTTCCGAGTCTTCTCTATCCATGTTACAGAATCGACATGAATCATCTTTAAGTTTTCCTATCAGCTTCAAGTGATAACGGCTCGGACAGTGACCGGTTATAAGGCCTGTATATATTGTTAGATCTTTTTTGGTAAAATCTAGTAACTTGCGAGTCATTGAAATGTTTGGAGTAATGAACCGCTTTGATTGCCTAACTTTGAAAGTGTTGTTCCAGTTTGTCTCCACTTTCAAGCATTCCCAGGCTTTCATCTCCATTCTAGAAGAAGCAGATACACCACAAAAGGGTTCAGGTCCTACAAACTGATGAGACGATCCGAGTCTTGCTAGTTCATCGGCTTTCTCGTTTCCATCAATTCCAGAATGACCAGGAACCCAGTACAAATTGACTTGATTACGACAAGACAATTTCCGAAGTGATTGAACACATTCCCAAACATGTTTGGACGTGCATATTGCTGACTTTAAAGCATTCAGAGCTGCTTGACTATCCGAAAAAATGCATACATTTGAATATCTATAGTTTCTGCGAAAGCATATAGCAGAACATTCCAGAATTGCTTGAATTTCAGCTTGGAATACAGTTGGCCAATTTTCCATTGGGATTGAAAGGTTAATCCCTGGGCCAGTTAACCCAGCTCTCACTTGATTGTTCATTTTCGAACCGTCTGTATAGAAAACAATCGATCCTTGGCGGAGGTTTGGGCCACCTCTTGCCCACGAATCACGCCCAGGATCAATAACTTGATATGAACAATCAAAGTTGTATTTTTTTCCATCCAATCTTCGTTGTTCATAACTAAAGGATTAAATTTTACAATTTTTAGAATGCTAGGATGTCTAGGATGATATTAGATCACCTTCTAAAAGGTTCGCAAACCTTCTGATCCTTAGAGCGCTCTTTTCAGCTTCTAACTGTATGAATTGATGCAATGGCAACATAAAAAGTAGTGCATCCAGTGCCTTCGTTGGTGTACTTCTCATTGCACCGCTAATTGAACAAGTTGCTAGTCTTTGAAGTTTTTCTAACCTTCTTTGTGCAACAGTTTCTTTTGTTTTTGGCCACCAGACCAATCAAGCATAGGTAATCTTGGGTCTCACAATTGCCGAATAAATCCAATGGATCATTTTTGGCCTTAGTCCCCATTGCTTACCAAATGTTCTTTTGGCTATCCATAGAGCATTTGTCGATCTGTTGATTGTCTGCTCTAAATGAAAGTTCCAATTTAGTTTGCTGTCAAGAAATACTCCAAGGTATTTGACTGTATTTGAAAGTACCAAATGTGTGCCTTTCAACCTTAAGTTCTCAATAACTTAACGATGGTATTCTAATGTTCTGTACAGTTAGAATCCGGAATCACTTATTGTGTAGCAGCGGCACGGAAAGTGACCGCTGCAAGAATTCTTTTACAGCGGTTCGTTAACCTAAGCGCTCGCTTTCTGTGGTATAAATTTCAAGGTGTTTTGTGCAGTGTGTCAAAAGTTACTCCAGGTGGAAGCCGATAGGAGAGAAGGAATTCTGCACACCTGTTGATAATCCAACGTGGTCCGCAATAAAAATCGTAAAAACGTTGAAAATCGCCAAATCAACCGTGTATGATGTAAAATACGCTGCTGCTCGCAGTACCGTTCGAAGAATTCGTTTGCGAGCAGGATATCGTTCTTATCGAGCCAGCAAACAACCAAACAGAACGTTGAAGCAAAGTTTCGTCACCAAAACTCAAGCTCGGAAATTGTACCAGCAGGTTTTGACGAAGTACCAAGGATGCCTGCTCATCGACGATGAAACCTACGTTAAAATGGATTTCGGACAGCTTCCTGGCCAAAAATTCTACATGGCGACGCACAGTGATTCCAAGGCGGAAAAAAGTCGAAAAATCAACATCCTCATTTTACAATCAATATATTTTTGTATTTCTGTGCACTATTTGAAATTTCTTAATCCAAAATTTCATTAAGATTGGATGAAAATTGCGCTCTCCACAACTTTTCAAAGAATAGGTTCTACATGGGCGTGATTTTTTACTCCCTTATAAAATGTATGGAGAATAGAAAAAAACTTCTACTAAGTTTTCAAATATGAGCACATACGCCCACATACTCCACAATGGGCTTATTTAAGGAGTGTATCGAATATAAGCTATCCACATACATTTGCGTTGTACGCGTGTATTTGTGATGGTTTTTTATGCTCTGAACACTGCATGCTGTGCGTTTGACTGTCAGCTTTCTTTTGTTTACATGTTTGTGCGGTTCAAATTCTGCGTTTTCAAAATGTCGCGTATTGAAAAGGAAGTGAAAATTAAGGTTCTGGACACATGGCTAAGTGAGAAGGGTATTACTATGCGAAAATTGGCGAAGCGGTTTGGAATTCATCATGCGTGTGTTAAAACCATCATTAATAAGTTTGGGGAACACTATTCTTTGGATGAGCTACCAGGAAGAGGCAGAAAACCCGGTTCTTCCAACCCGAAACTGGAGCAGAAAGTGGTATCTCTAATCATGAAGAACAAATCAATGTCAATACGTGATTTGGCCAAAAAAGCAGGAACGAGTGTCGGAATGATCCAGCGTATCAAGAGGCGAAACCACCTGAAGAACTACAAGAAGCAGACAATCTCGAAACAAAGTGCAGAACAGAAGAAGCGAGCAGCAACAAGGGCCCGGAAATTATATTCGCGTCTTTTGCAGCGTCCGGATGTATGCGTTTTGATGGACGATGAGACCTATGTAAAGGAGGACTCAAAAACCCTTCCAGGTCCACAATACTTTACTGCCGTCGTTGGGAGCGATGCGAACAGGTCGATTCAAGTGGAGAAATTCGGTCGAAAGGTACTGGTATGGCAAGCAATATGTTCCTGTGGTTTGAAGTCAACCATTTTTTACACTACCGGAACTATAAATGCGGAAATCTATCGATCTGAGTGTCTCCAGAAGAGATTGTTGCCTTTATATAAGAAGCATAGTACACCTCCACTGTTTTGGTCGGATTTAGCGTCGGCTCACTATGCCAAAACCACTCTCAATTGGCTTGCGGAAAAGGGTATAGATTTCGTTGAAAAAAATATCAATCCACCAAATTGCCCTCAGCTTCGACCCATCGAACGTTACTGGGCAATCGTGAAGAGGGTCTTCAAGAAGACTGGTAAGGCAGCTGGGAACATGCAGGAGTTCAAAAAAATTTGGGCTCAAGCGTCCAAAAAATGCGATGCAACATTTGTCCGGAACTTGATGAAGAGCATTCGATCCAAAGTTCGAAAATTCGAGAAGGAATAACTTAAATTTCATTATGTTCAAGTTTAACCTCGTACAATAAAGGATCAATTTTTTGTAGGAATAAAATATCGGTTTTCAACATAATTTGAAAGAAAGTTTGTGGATAGCTTATTTTCGATACACTCCTTAGAAGATTTTTTTGTCAGCTTTCCGAAAATCTGAATTTCATCTTGCGCAAATTTTCGCAAATACGATTTCGAGAGGTCAGATTTCTGGAATGTCTGGGAAAACCGTAAATTTGGTAAATTAATAAATCTTGTACTAGATTACCACGGATTTACCTTTCTTACAATGAAGTGAATCTATACATATCTTAGAAAACCGACTTTTGATCCAAGGCCTAGATGGCCGAGTTTTATATACAACGAACTCAGCTCGATGAACTAAACACATTGCTGTGTGTGAATGTGTGTGTGTAGTGTATGTGTGTAACGAAATTTCTAGCTCAGTTTCCCAATCAACAACTGAACCGATTCGAATGAATCATCCGCCAAATGGAAGGTACAGTAGCCCTATATATCGCTTTTGAATTTAATGGAATCGGATAACTGGTACTGGAGATACCCCCGGGGAAGTGGCTAGTTTCTGACTTAGATCAAAACCCATTATGCGACACCTCAAATTACATGAGAATTCAAAAATAAGTCCAATGGTGATGATATCAAAAGTCCACAACCAAATTGGTCACATCCGGGTTGATATTCCGGATACTCCCGGGAAAGTGGTCAGATTCCGATTTTGGATCAAACCCCATCATGTGACACATCAAATGACATGAGAACTCAAAAATAAGTTCAATGGTGATGAGATAAAGTTTCCAAGACCACAATGACCACATCCGGGTTCGTATTCCTATTACTCTCAGTGAAGTGTAGAAAGTGTGAGATCTTACGATATGTTCATAAATTTAGGTTTTTATTTTCAAATAAATTGACATGTTATGTGAAGAAACTTAAACAAGTTACTCGGTTTAACATGAGCAGCTAGTCTTATGCTCTTTTTACTTTGCTTGACATTTTGCGGATGGTATGAAATGTTTTAGGAAAGTTATCATGGAGCAAAAAGAGAACTGAACAAACATTTTATGCTAAATAAAAAGTTAATAGAAAAAGCAAAATAACAGAACTTTCAATACATCGTGCAACACATGAAGAGTCATAAATTAAATCATTGAGGAAAACTATAAGTCAATTAAACGACGCGTTTAAGACGCGTCTCTCGAGTACAAACTCCATCCTCTTAGAGCGTAAATTGTACATAGTCCAATGACAAGCTTTTTGTTTTGCTGAAACAAAAATTTCCGGCAGAAGCGGGGATCAAACTTCCACTCAGTGCTTCAATTGCATTAGTATTTGTGATCACGTTGCAGTGCATTAATATGTGTGATTTGTTATAATTCAATCCGTCCCTAAAATGCAGCCTAGCGGGATTACGTTATTTCCTGTCGGAAGAATGTACAGTCAAAAAGTGAAAGTCTTTAAGCTAATTAGCCGGATTTTGAATTTTAAAATTGATAATAGAATAATTTAAAATTGTAGTCGCCACCAAAATAATAAGAACTACAAATTTCCTAAAGAGTTTTAAATCATAAGATTTTATCCTTTTATATTGCTACGTTTTCTTAAAATTTTAACATCATAAAAATTTAAGATCGGTCCAAAAAGTTATAATTTTTGCCTCGTTTTTTGGACCACTCTATCTTGAAATGGGTCACCCTAATGACAAAATGAAATATTTAAGTCATACTTTTTCCGAAAAGGAACAAACCAAGCAAATATTGCGAAATTCTAAAATCCACTGCATCTTTTTGGTATGGAATTGCTGAATTATTAAATGTGACGGATATCCGGAACATCCGGAAGACCATGCCACCCAGAGCCATTAATTGTTCTCCACATTGCTTTAATTTTTACATTTTATGTACAAATATTTTGAAAAAAAAAAATCGTGTTGCTTTAGGGACTAATGAATTAACCATTTTATCGGATGTTCCGGATATTCCAGGGTACCATAAAGTGGCCATTTCTCGGAAGTGTGACCCAATATGTTAATTTAGATAGCATATTTGAAATAAGCGGCCCAAACTTACTTGGAAACACATAACTTAGCTATGTAAAATCCATTTTTAGACTTTTTTCCGCCTTTTGTATGGAATGGAATCACTGTGCGACGGCACGAGGAGATGGTCCTGCGAAGTTAAGTTTGCTTTTATGGACAAATTTGCCAAAACTGATGATTTGGAAAGGGATATGCAGCTGCGGAGCAAAGACCAAAGTGTTCGTGACGAATAAGACGATGGACTCGAAGGAAGAATGCCTCAAAAACCGCGTACTACGTTTCATTAAAGCCCATAAAGGTCCCGTGAAGTTTTGGCCAGATTCGGCGAGTTGTCACTACATCTGGGAAGTCATCCAGTGGCACCGCGATAATAACGTAGATTTCATCGATAAAAACATAAATCCACCCAACTGCCCGCAGTTCCGGCCCATCGAAAGATTTTGGGCAATAATGAAGCGGAAGCTTAAGAAAAGTGGAAAAACGGCTCAGATGACCAAAATGTAGAACAAATGTGCCAAGGAAGTTGGCTCCGGAGGTGTGCAGCGTTTGATGGGAGGAATAAAGAAGAAAGTGCGAATTTTCATTAGAAACGAAGAGAAATGATTTGCATTGATATTTTTTCCTTAAAGTACAGTTTGTTTTGATGTATTAAACTTATTTGTACGTCAATCCGTAACCGGGATACAGATGATTTTATTATTCCAGATTCTAAATGGACATAGCTTTAAATTGTTCAAATAGGCAACTGGATTCTTGAGTTGGCTGAATTAGGGGGAAAAAATGTAAACTCTATAATTATGAGTGCAATAAATGTAATGCAATAGATAGACCATCGACAATTCAGTTAATGAAGAAATTCTGTAAGTTGCATTAAGAAACAGAAACAATAGGATAACTGTACAATAATACGGTTGAAATCTTTTTTCTCAAGATCTTCAACCTCTTCGAACCATAAAGATCTAGCTTATTGGTCCACATACAAAGCACATCCAATTTCTGACCCGTATCGATGTCAGCCAATTTACACGCCGTTATATTGGGCGCTCATAGCCCTACATAAAGCCAAAATGCCACTGCCAGCCGCAATGAATCGAGCTCGGCAGTGACAAGGCCAAACTGTTGACCTTCATCGCGATCGGACACACCAAAGCACAGAAACCACTGACTGCCACTAGATATGACCTGCCCGACTACGACGCGATCAAACTGGGTGCGGGTGAGAGCGGAATCTCGAGAAGGCGCACCGAAAAATGTGTTCAGATCCAATGTGACGGCTGGGCCACTCCCTCACGATTGGCTGCCGCTTCAAGTGCCAAGTGGAGCATATCAGCTGACCGTTCTCGAGAACCGTGGATATGTAGACCGTTCGTTGTTGCCTTAGTGGACATAACTGTAGAATGTGTAAGAGGCTGTTGCAAGAGAGAAGCAAGGAACGGAGACAGTTCCTTTTGACCAGTGCTGGAGCAGAAGCCAAATAGCAACAACCTCGTACTCAATCTGATTTCTTACGATTATTCAAAATAATGGAGGAAACCTTTGCCTGGTCTTAATTTCAGCTTGCAAAACCATGTGTTTGCGAGTATCACGAGCAGCTGAATGCGTGTGTCCAACTTATGCACGTTGCTGCTTAAACCGTGGCTCTAGTTAACTCTCTGTCACTCTCCCTTTACCCTACATGTTTATTATTATTCGGTTGAGTTATGTGGAGCAGAGCGCAGGCGCGCAGGAACAGGCTCACTTATTAAAATTAATGAGTTTTCCGTTAGCAACTTTGATTCAATTCCTGGTTGCCAGAGCGGCCGTGGTCAACGATTGCAACGAATCAATCGCTTTAATTACTCACGATTCTGGTAATGGAAGAATTCTGTTTTTGGAATTACTTTTCCAAGTAGAAACCAAGTTGATGCTATTAGAAACAAGATAAAAGATAAAATTAATAGGTATGAGCGTAATAAGTCATTGCTTATGGCATTCAGTCAATTTGTTTCCATAGAACCTCCCAACAAGTCAAATAGATTATGGCAAAATGGCATTAATGACAGTTGGAAATCCCTCTGCACTGGAATACAAAAGCATTCAAAAATAGCAGTTTTCCCAGTTCCACGGAAGCAATAATTACAGTTTATCGCTTGGCTCTCTGTGGGTCCACTTGCTCCCCCAATTATCCCGATGCAATTTTGATCCGAAGCTATTAAAGATCGTTTTTATATTCCCCGAATTTTCCACCGATCCTTCTCGGGCAAGTGGGAGGCAACCTTTTCAGCATCCCTGCAGGCCAAAAGTCTCGAGTGAGTCATCCCTCGGGTAGTCAAGCACCAATTTAATAAAAAAATACGCACCCGCACACAGAAGCCTACAACATCCAGCCAATTATCGCACCGATGAACGGATTTAATTAATTAAAATATGAATCAATATTTATGATGCTTAAAAGTATATTATCGGAAAAATAATTTTTAATCATCCCCGCGGGTCAATGCTACAAGCTGCTGCCGTACACAGTCTGCCATGGCCTTCTGTGTGAAATTCAGGGAAATTCGATTTGCAAGTATGTTTTTATTTCTCTGACAACTGGTTTCACTTCACCCACTTCATTGCGATTGCCTCCATTCAAGCAGTTGACCAAGCTCACGTTCGATTATCGAACGGGATGTTTGATTTAATTGAATTTATTGCATTTCCGTGCCAATAACACAAAGTCTCAGGTGGATGGAGATTCATGTCAGCTCCTAAGTGCTCCCTCTTTCATGGAAGGCAGTAGAATATAGATCGCCTTAAATTGAGCTGACAATCGGCCACGTAAAAAAATTTTGTTTAGGAAAATACCACCCCCGGGGTGAGAGAAGATTAAACAAAAAAGAGAGAGGAAAAAAAAAAAAAGATGCCCCCCCCCACATCCAATCCCCTCGCGCCCGCGGGTGAAAGAAAAGAAACAACCCCCCTCCGGGCCTTAAAAACAAAAAAGGGGGCTGTTCCAAACGAAAAAAATTGCTTTTAAAAAAAAAGATTTATAATAAAAAAACAAATTGTAAAAAATTTTAAATTCTAAAAATTTGTTTTTTTAATTTTAAATTTTTCTAAAAAACATTTTTTTTTTTTTCTACCCCACCCAACACATTATTCACATATTGTTAATTTATGCTAGGTAAACATTGACAGAACGAGGTAGGCTCTGTTCACGATCGGTTGGGTTTTAGCGATCTGTCACGATTTTTTTTGTTCTGTTTTCAGACGTGGTGAATTTCTAACGGCAGCAGGGTAAATGCACCCTTCTTTTTGGGGAAATGCTCCTTAAACTTTGGAAAAATGCTCCTTAGATGCGTTTGCTCGGTATAATTCAATCGGAGGTATTAACCTTCTGATTAGCGCTTGCCGGTTGTTTTGACGGGTCTTAAGTTTCTTCAAGATTGTATAGCGCAATCTTCAAGGTAGTTTTGACGGATTTAAATTTCATTTTGACGAGTTCTAATTTCATTTTGAAGAGTCTTAATTTCGTTTTGACGGGTCTTAATTTCGTTTTGACGACTCTTAAATTCAGAAACTTAAAACCCGACAAAACTATACAATCTTGAAGAAACTTAAAACCTGTCAAAACACCCGGCAAGCGCTAACCAGGAGGTTAATACCTCCGATTGCATTATGCCGGGCAAACGCATCTAAGGAGCATTTTTCCAATGTTTAAGGAGCATTTCCCCATAAAAAAGGGTGCATTTACCCTTTTCCATTTCTAACATAAAAAGAATTGATAACGTTAGTTCAGAGCGTCTAATTGTATTGCAAGTGATTCAAACTGACGTTGATTCTTTAAACATCAAGATTCTGTTTCTTGAACATTATATGAGGAGGACTTCTACTGATGTTGACCATTTTGATCACGTCTTACAGCAATGAACTGAAAATTTTAAACCTGACATTTACGAAAAACAATTTGAACGTTAATATTTCAATTATTCTTCGATTGATTTTCAAGAAGTTTCAGCAACTAAAGTTTAATTTATAAAAGCAAGAAATCAAATCTATCGCGGCATTGTTTTGATAAAATGAAACAGTTGAGCAGTCAAAATAATGTCACTTGCCGGAAAAAATATCAATAGCCTTATTTCGTTTTGGTTATGATGAAATGACATACTTAAACCTCGCATCATCTTTTGAACACACTGTTCGTCAACTTGAGGGGGCATTTTATTCAAACATTTTTAAAATATGATTATTGGGTGGTATTATTTTTACGTGTCACATTATGTGAGTAGTTCCTACAGACAAGTTTCCTAAACACATTTGACCGTGTCAGCAGTCAACAATACTGCATGGTCCAAGTTAAAGTTCCTGGTAACCCTATCGTATTTACTACCCGAGCAGGAGAAAATAACATTTGAATACCTATTTTTGATCTTGATAACTGGCCTTGGTATTAAAGAGCACAGCATAAGAGGTAAAATACCTAAGCAAAATATCTCTCGAATAACAAAACTTGTTATTTTAAATACCTGGGAATACATGAGAGGTACCCGAGCAGGAACGAATAACTTGATAGGTATACCCACACACACTACCAAAATGTCATGTCAATTTCTGTCCCCTGAGACCGACACTTGCAAGCGTCTTTTAGCACATAAGAATGAGTTGAAAGAGATGAGAAAATTAATTCGACCAAACACAGTTTTCGCGGAATTGTGTAGGTGTCAGTTTCAGGAGACATAATTTTACACGAAATCTTTCTTTACGTTCCCCGACTTTTTACAAAGATGAATTAAAATTCATAATTTCGAAGTGTGCAGGTAACCGAAAAATGTTTTTAAAAATCGAATAAGTAGAATTGTTTAGATTTTAAGTTATTGTATACAAGTATTAAGTAGTTCAGTCTGTACGATTGTTTTTATCGAAGACGGTGATAATAATAAATAAATAAATAAATAAATAAGTTTTGTTATTCGAGAGATATTTTGCTTGCAATTCTTAGGTATTTTGCACAGGTATTTTACCTCTTATGCTGTGCTCTTAAATACCCAGCCCAGTTATCAAGATCAAAATTAGGCATTCATATGTTATTTTCTCCTGCTCGGGTACTATTTTGGTATTGTATTACCTTAATTTGGTATTCACATAACATTGTGGAAACAATTTTATGGTATTATCTTCAGGTATTTTTCCTCTTATGCACCGCTCTTACATACCAAGGCCAGTTATCAAGTCATCCGTTCCTACTCGGGTAGCATTTGACGGTACACGCTAAGATAAGATTATCCAAAATAAGGTTTTAATTTTGCCGAAAATTAGGTTTTGGTAGCAAACCCTGATGTATCGGTATATCGAAAAAAAAAGTTTGATTTTACATATTTTTTTAGCAAACTGGATTCACAAATTTTTGGTTTAAAACCCCAATAAACATCGGTGTTGAATTAGAGCTTGTTCAAGCAAATTTGGAGAAGCTATTCAGCTGTTTCTTCTAGAATAGCTGAATAGCTTCTCCAAATTTGTTTGAACAAGCTCTAATTCAACACCGATGTTTGTTGGGACGCTACCATTAGGCTGCAAACAATTTCGGTAAACATAATTGTAAAGAAATAAGTAATTACAATGTTCCCTTCTTTGCAACAATACCGAATTTTTGGTAATCCATGTTTACCGACAATTTCAGTATGTGCACTTTTGTGCGGTTGTCGGTATTTTTCATCGACTTTTCCGTATTTTTGTCTTAGCGTGTATTTGAATAAGACCCGTCTGATGTTTGTTACTACGGGTACACTGAGCAAAAACAACAATATAAAATTCCAAAATAATACCGTATGATTTTTAGCTATAATAACTCCGTGTAATGTTTCCAAGATTATCTTATGATTCATTCGCTCTGTGAACCAGAATGAATTTCACTAACCCATCTTATAAAAAAAACGCTAGATTTTCCTTAGACCTTACCAAAATTCATAGGTAAACCTATGGAAATTATTATTGTTTGCATAAGAAACCCATACATCGTTCAATAGCACTTTCATGTAGCTTGCGCTCCCCCACGAGCTCGAAAATGAAATATGACTTCTGGAGTACTTTTCTAAATGAACATATGACTTGATTGTAATTGCATTGACATAAGTAAATTCAAAACATCAAAACATATATGCACCATATTCAAAAAGTACTACAGATTAAAATATTGATGCTAAAGATCTTAAAACGGGTATCCTGGATAAAGTTATACGTTTATTTAAACTTATCAATTGTACAGTCGAATACTATAAATTCTTACTGAAAATTTATCTGATGGAACAAAACGTTAGTTCCTCGCAACGGTCGGGTATGTTGGTTGGATGGTGGAAGAAGAACTTGTGTCTTCGTTCATTTTTGATGTACAGAAAAGTTCAGCAAAAACGTCGGCAATAAGCGCAAACAGAAAGTATAGAACGCCTGAAAGCAAATTCAAAGGCAGTTTAAAAAAGTGGATAAAATGTAGACCATTTGAAAATAAAAAAAGGATTTACGTTTCCGATCCTCCGTAGACTCGCAAATTATCAATCAGAGATTTACGAGGAAACATTGACAAACATAAAAATGGCTGCCCGTCAGTTGCCTGGCCAACTGTCTTGAAAAGAAAAGAAAAAAATATCTGTTACTAAGCTGCAACGATAGGGGTATCGCTTCCGCCATACAAACAGGTTTGTGAGATATTGAAGAGTAAGATTTGCAGGCCTGGAACATAACGTCATTAAAGATGATTTCAAAGCATTTTGTTCCAGCCGGTAGAGAAGCTATTCCTCGGTAATTTGACACTTCCACTTTAAAGCCTTTATTGAAGATTGGCTGCATGTATGACATCTTCCAAGCGCTCGAAAAATGCTGAGTTCAAAGGGGAAGGTTTAATATGGCTTGCAGCGGTGTAATTAGCATGCTACTGCAATTTTTCAATATGCACGCAGGAATGCCATCTGGACCAGGTGTTACAGACGAATTCAGCTTCTTCAATGCATCTTCCACCATCGCCAGACTAACATCGAAAATGCCAATGTCAAATGCATCCATCGGCAAAGACCTTGTTGCTGTCTCAACTTCAGATGGGGACGAGTTCGCAGTATGAAAAACGCTCGCTCCAGCAAACAGTTCGCACTTGGTTTACAAGGATGAGGCAGATAGGCAGATTGATCATCTAAGCGCATGGTAGATGGAAGGCCGTTTTCATTTCTTTTAGAATTGACGAAACTCCAGAATTGTTTCGAATGTCTCCGTAAATTTTCCTGACCACGTCTGACATACCGGCCGTACACCGTTATAGCTATGATAGCTGCACGGTATTATTTTTCTGCGTTGAGAAGCGTCGAAGTGCAGTAGACGAGATTAAGACCAAGAGGGTCTGATTCGAGGCCTTGACAACGGAATACATAATGTGAAGCATTCACGCAGTATGCCTTGAAGCAGCTAACATCTTCGTCAACACCGTTACAGAGACCAAATGCAGACCAATCAAATTGGGAGAGCATAGAGTTCAACGATTCGTAGTCCACTTTACCAAAGTCACGATCAAGTTCATCAATGTCTTCAACGAATGCTGATGAATGTACTGTCAATACAAGAGTTGCATGGTGAGGATCAGTATCTACAACTGACTCCGGAGCTTCGTCAACCGAACTGCAGCCAGTGATGAACTCATTAGAAAAAAATAAGTCCAGCGTTCTTCCCAGGTGATTGCGTATCCCATTCCACTGTCTCAGTCCCTTGAAGGCAAGACTGTCCAAAAGAGTGCGGCAAGCATGAGAATAATTTGACACTAGAGGATCAGCAAATGCATAGATGTTGTTCACTGATTCACAGACGATTCGCGGTTGGTGGAAGTCCCCGAACAACCTCCACCACGCGTTCTGGTACTATTCACATACGAACGGCGGTTCGAAAGACGCTGAATGTGTCACCGAATAGTTGACAAGAATAAATCCGGTCGTCGAGCCATGTTTCGGTGAATACATACACATCGTAGTTATTTTCCGAAGTAGCGAGAAAGACGTCGGTAAGTGTGGTCTTGAGACCTCGGACGTTTTGGTGATGATAACGTAGTTGATATCTTTACAGATTGCACGAAGGAAAGATTGAGCCGGTTGTACTTGTTCTTCTGTGTGCGCGTGTGTGTGTGTGTGTGTGTGTGTGTGTGTGTGTGTGTGTGTGTGTGTGTGTGTGAGTGTGAGCGTGTGTGTGTGTGTGTGCGCGCGCGCGTGTGTGTGTGTGTGTGTGTGTGTGTGTGTGTGTGTGTGTGTGTGTGTGTGTGTGTTGTGTGTGTGGCGTGCCAAAATCGTCGACGGCGGAAAGGGTGCACTAGGCCATTCGCCGTTTGTAATATTAGAAGATAAGAAGATAAGCTTTGTTAATGGAGAAAAGAGAGAAATATAAAGAAGAAGTGGTAGCATGCTGGAAGCAAGACAGAGAGACAGAAAAGAAAAAGACAGCATAGGAAAAGGTACAGAAATATTTTGTAGGAGGGCACATGAAATGATATCGATTGGAAACAAGCGTTCAGATGCACATGATTGGTTGGTTCTTGTTTTGACGGTGCTTCAATTGGATTTTTATACCGGTTCTGATCTACGATGATCAAATCGAGGTGGTAGACGAATTTGTGTTTCTATATTCATTGGTGACCACCGAAAACGACACCAGCAGAGAAATAAAAATGCACATTATGGCACCAAGGACACCAAGATCGAAAAAAGGTCACCGAACTACCAATTTGACCATCTACAAGATATTAGTTAGACCAGTAGTCCTCTATGGCCATAAAACGTGGACATTGCTTGGACCAACGTGCCCTTGGTGTTTTTGAACGGAAGGTGTTGCGTAGGATCTACGGTGGAGTGCAAATGGAAGACGGAACGTGGAGGAGATGAATAACGAACGAATTGCATCAGTTGCTGGGATAACCTCCCATCGTACACACCGCCAAAATCGATCGACTACGGTTGGGCTGGACATGTCGTAAGTCTGTCAGACGACAGCCCAGTTAAAATGATTCTCGAAAACGAACCGACGGACACAAGAAGAAGAGGCGTGCAACGAGCAAGGTGGATCGATCAGGTAGAAGGCGATCTGCGGAAACTTCCTAAGGCTGGCGAGGTACAGCCATGTACCGAATACAATGGAGACAACGTCTGTATACAGCACAGGCCACCTCGGCCTTGGTCTGACTAGTAAGGGAAGTAAAAAAAATTGCAGATGCTTAGTAAAAATGACATTGGTTTTCAAAAACCGGCATTGCGCGAGCGTTTCTTCTTTGTTAGCGTTTCAAGCTTATTGCTTTCGCAATTGGCTTATTGCTTGCTCTCAACTTAGAGCTCTAAATGCACCTCCACAGTTATTAACTAAGAGTTTTCCATACCAGGTACCATTTTTGCATTATGATGATTGTGTGGCAAGTACAATCATACCCTATGCCCAGGGAGTCGAGAAATTTTCCTTAACGAAAAATCCATATACCAGACCGGGAATCGAACCCAGCCACCTCCAGGATTGTGTTGTTTTGTAGCAGCGCCTTTACTGACTGAGCGCAGGGAGGACCCAACGTTTCATTAGCCCTAAATATGTTCCCTCTCCAAAAGTTTGGGCACAACCAGACATGCTTCAGGTGTGCCTCCAATCGGTTTTAAATATAAAATTGTCTGGAACCTTGAAAACATTTGAGTTCAGATTGATTGACGAAGCAATTGATGAAATTGCTAGGGAATGTTCGTAAAAGTGTTTTTATTCCTGATGTATCACACATGTTATAATTGATGTGTTATATTTAATTGGAGTGGTTCTTTCAGTCAAAAATTTCAAAATAAAAATATAAAATTGTTCAGAAAATTATCAAACGCAACAGCTTATTTATATTTAGAATGAGATACTGTATTTGAATGGTGTTCATGATTTTGACACTTTTAGTGAAGAAGAAAAAATACAGATAAAGATGTTAAGTGTAATAGATTCAAATGCATTATTTTAAAAAATTCATTAAATATATTAAATTAATTTAAGAAATAAAGAAGTAAAAGAGTTTGGAGAGAATAATTCTGAAAATTGTGTATGTAATGTAGAAGCATAAAACTGCCAAGGACCGAGTTTGAAGCCTAGAAGTGGTCAATGATGCAGAATAAGCTATTGCGTGGATAAAAAAAACTTATAATTCCAAACTATCAATGTGTGACGATCAAACACAGTATTTTCTAAAGTTCGATAAAATACATCGAAAAATGTACAAAACTATCAAAACTTTGAATCTTATTAAGAAGAAACATAAAAGTTCTTTGAATTAAACAACATACCAATTAAACTATCTTACCTCTCTTTTACATTACTTATGTAATTTTAAAAATTATTATTTTTTGATTTAATTCAAAATTATCTATTTCACTTGATATCTTTATCTGTCCAAAGCTTCACTAAAGTTGTCAAACTAATGAACACCATTCAAAAAAAGTATCTCGTGCCAAATATAAATAAGCGATTGTATTTGATAATTTTTTGAAAAATTTTATATTCTTATTTTGAAAATTTTAACTAAAAGAACCTAATGACCATAAAATGTCGGAATTTGACACGAGCCGCTTGTATTTGAACGAAATTTCGCAAACATATTCAGAATAACAGAATACGTATTTTAACATAAGGATATATTGTTTTGACTCAAGAGTAAATTTTGAGAAGGGCTTATGTGTTTTTGATACAACAGTTTTAGGGAAACAGTAACTCGGAAATCGTTCGTTTTAGAGAAAAAGTGTCTAAGAAGAAATGATAGGCAATCAAAATGTGTAATTTGGCTTGTTGGTTTGTGCTATGTAGTTCTTCTAACCCTTGCTCGTAGTTCTCTTGTGAAACAGAACAAAACGATAATGTGGTCAGGTAACCTTCAATCCGCTTACTAGCCCACTCAAACAAAGTTTTTGCACTCGTGATTGGATGCTCATGCTGTCTTGCATGGCTTGCTCTAGTAGCCATCCTTTTCAAAGTACCGCCAATTGCATCACAAGGTCCTTTATCATTCGAAGTTGCAAAAAAGTGTCATATTACGTCAACGTTATATTTTGATTTAAATTGACATAAACTTGCAAAGTACTTTTTATTTTTATATTGGGATGCAGCTCCATGAGACATAAATATTATTCTTTTTATTTACTTTCGCATTTTTTTAAATGTTGATAGTTTGGATATAAACACTTGTACTGCTATTTTATCATGACTCATGGAATCAAATACAACAACAAAACTAATTTTTTTTAATTCTCCTTTATCTTTGAAATATATAACAAAAGGGGTGAATTGTGGCATTGAACTCCATCCTGAAGAACAAAAGAATGATTTTCAGAAAAATCACCCATTATGACAACTTCGTTTTCTTGCAATGCTGCTTTTTTATCTTTAAGAAATGAAGACTGCTGTTTTTTAATGAAATCATGAGTTACCATTTTTTTAATTTTTCACTAAAGTATGACATAAATTCATCCACTGGTTTAACTATGGTTTTTATATCGCACCTATCAGTAGAAATCCATTGCTCATAACATATTTCAATCAAGTTGTGTTTTTCTAGTTCTTGCAGCATCCATTGTTTGAAATCTTTGATTTTTGGATAGTTTTCACATTGACGAAGATAGCTATATTTTCTCCTATATATGAATCGTGCGAAAGTCCAAAAAAAAGGTTTTTGGAATATCCATGTTACAATTCGAATAGATATAATTTCAGGTACACTCATCACGTGGTGTACAGATGGAGAGCTGTGAAGTTTTTTTTCTTTCGATGCACAATTATTGAGATTTCGAAGTTAAATTTCTTCTCGGAAGTGCTTTTTTTACCTGTGATTTTCATTGTATTGCATTTGTGCGCAAAGTACTAATTGTATTCGGGCTGTTCCATTCAAAAAGGATGATGTGAAAATATTTGCTGAATAGCGGAGTCCTGCTTCTGTAGAGACATTAATGCATCCTTAAGCATCACAGGGAAGCCGTCCAAATGAAGACTGTACATGAGCAACAATTTCCGGTGAGATCTATCTGATTATAACTAAATTTGAACAATACTGCTAAATACGTGCCATCCTCAAAAAAATAAGATTTGATGATGGAAGTGTATGCACAGTACCTATATCCATTTGATGTTTGTACTGTGTCTATGTGGAGCTTGTTGTAAGTGAAAGTTACCTCGGAATGGGGGTGAGTAACCAGGCATTCTGAAATGGGTCACTGGAACCACACAGGGCTATCACCATCCAACTCCCGCACTTAAAAATGTTTGTCGACTCGACAACAGTTCGGTTAACTGCAAACATTTTTCTTCCATAAAAACACTGCCGGACAGTGGGCATTGGATTGTATATATACACACATATACACATCCATGTTACAATTCGAATAACTTATAAAAACTTAAGTTTTTAGCCACTCATGAAATTAAATTCAAAATATCGTGAAAACGGTTACCTTTAGGAAGATTATTACCACACATATTTCGATTAGAACTTTAATGAACAATCATATTTTGGCATTGAAAAGAACTTTTGATTACCATAAATTAATTTTATGAAAATCTTCCAAAAGTTGCTATTTGGAAAAAAATATTACCATTTGTTTGTTTCATGTTGTTCTCACCTTTTAAACAATGGCTTTTTGTCCACATTTTGCCATCGAAGTTTAAAAAAAAATAAAAAAATAGCATATTTTGGGAATTTGAATTTTGAGTTTCATTATGATTTTTTTTTCAGTGTGTATTTTTTTAATGGAATTTTTGATTCCCTGACATTTCTTCTCAGACATCTTTTCTATAAAACGAACGATTTCCGAGTTACTGCTTTTCTTAAACTAATGTATCAAAAACACATAAGCCCTTCTCAAAAGTTACTCTCGTATCAAAACGACCGTTCTTCATGCCAAAACACTTATACTGTTATTCCGAACACGTTTGCAAAGTTTCGGTCAAATCAAAAATACTATGGTTTTGTCATTAACGGATTTGGCGTTGAACCGCTCAAGATGCTGTTTAGGGTAATATATCAGGAATGAAATCACTACAAGGAGCAGTCCCTAGCGATTTTATCAATTGCTCCGTAAATCAATCTGAACTCAGCAGGTTTCAGATTTACAGAAAAATCAAAACTTTGATCGTTAAAAGGCTAAACCATACCCGATTGTGCTCAAATTTGATAAAGAGGCATCTCTTGGGCATGTAAACCGTTTATACAATGTAGGGTTGAAATTTAAAGAAGAAAAAAATCATCTTCTGGAAAACATTCTAAAGATGCTAAAAAATTTTGTAAGAGAAATAGGGTAACGGGATGTAATGTCAGCCTAGCTCCTTCATTCGGCCTATGTACCAAACATTTCATTAATTTGCCGATAATCAACAAAATTATATTCCTATCAGGATGACCGATTTATTTCAAAGCAGTTGAGACATTATTAATCAATTAATAGTTGCTCACTTCCGCGTAATTTTCGATTTCCTCAACTTTTAAGACAATATGACTTTACTGGTTAAGCTGAACAGATTATCTACACGATCTTCGAATGATCTTAATTTGCAGAAATTGAACCTATAAACCGAATAATACAGCCAAGATGTACAGAAAATAGTCACACGTTATAAACTAACAGGTCACATAGGTAAAATAACAATGATTTAACAAGAAAACCATAGACCCAATGTTAGGAACATATTTTTTTCCATGTTCCCAACTATGGCCTGTTATATGGAAAGCGTAATAAAAATATTGTTATTGGTAAAATTTACAATCAAAATGCCTGAGTTTCGATTGAAAGTTTTCCATATGGGTCATCTTAACACAAACTAAAGGAACAAAATCTGTGTAGAGTGAACTATAATGTTTTGATTATCAAATGGTCGCTAAATCATATGTGACAATCACTTAAGTGTTTCTTTGCAGTTTTAGTATAGTTTGATTTATGAAATTTTTTGTTGGGTAGAGCGAATACAGCTGGAAACGCATTGAATCAGAAAATCAGAAAAAAAATCGTACCAAGACAACATTTAATAACAAATCTGTCGAATGGGACGAACTTGCATCCATGAATAGACCCAATTTGGCGCTTATAGACCGACATTACATCCATATCCCTCGAAAGTTTCTGACTTTATAAAATGAGTTGTGTAACTTTTCGTGATACATACTACCAAATGGCATATTGAACATATCTAAGCAAGTGTATAACTAGTTAAATATCGCTTCCAGCTCAAATACTTTACGAGTTATAGTAAAAAATGTAATCGATTGTTGCATATTAGGCTGAGTCAAGGGACACATACCCTATATGTTTTTTTAGAAAAAAAAAATATTCAAAATAATATCAGATCTCAAAGTTTCGTGTACTTTCGAGTCATTTGGCATACAAAAATATGATTTTCGGGTTTTTCTTTCGGTAAATTTTCATGGGTAAAAATGTCAAAATTTGATCGATGAGAGGCATCCCTAAACCATGTTCGATTCAGCTCAAATTTGGCATAGGGTTATTTATTGGAGTAATTAAGCTTGTAAGCAATGTCGTTTTATTGAAACTCAAACGTGTAGTTTTCATTAGCACCGTAATAAGCCTAACACCTTCATACCGGTTCAGTTAACTATGAAACATAATGCGCATTTTTTCAACCCCAATAATTTTTTATTTTTTCGTGCTCAACTCTTAAGTGACAAACACTTCACGCTTTCAGTGCAATTCACCGCCCAGCATCGAGTTCCAACTGATTCTCGTGGGAAATCCACCAAATCAGGAACTGAATGAGGAAATCCACTGCACTTCAAAACACCAACCACGGGCAACAAATCACAACTTACATTGCTAGCCCCAACCGAATGCACTGCAATGCACTCGTAATTCTTGAATTCGACTTGTTCTCCCATGTTCCGGCCGAACAACCTAAAGGTGCCATTCAGTGGCACTTAACGTCTACCGTCGTTGATTCCCGGTCTGTTCTGCAAATCGACTTCGACACCAAATGCTCGACTCAACAATTCCAAAATGGCAAACGACGAAAATTTCACAATACGAATCTTGATTAGCAAAGGCTAACGAATGGTGCTCGGTTACATGGTGGTTTATTTTTTGCATACAGTTGTGAAAAATGGCACAGAATGCCTTTCGGTGAAGTGGTGGTATGATTTAAAATGGACCACTTGTAGGAACGGGACGCCAGCGCAAAAAAAAACCTAGAACACTGAATCGCGGGGTTTCAGCTACTTTGTGTGGCACAAGCGACATTTCAACCGGGGTGGAGCAGGAAAAACAAAAAATCGCGCTCTGAACGAAAACAGAAAACATAATGGGTCAGTGCGATAGTGTAAAAGTTGGTATTTACTAATGTCTTGTACCACCCTCCATGGAGAGTAACAGGTCCCAGCCGAACACGGCGCAAATTTCAGTAGGATCGGGACGAGATAAACGTAATTCATTTTCCTCGCCTTCCATCAGAATCGGACGCAAGATTATCTGCAGCTCACCGCGCACAGGTTGTATAAAAGGCTAATAGAGGTGCATTGTGTTTGGATTAATAGCTGGTTATAAGCCGCTTTCGGAGCGAATTGTTTGCCGTTAATAGAACAATTTTAATGGAATCAATGTTTTTATCCGATGCCAAGCGTGATAAAATAATGCATGTGCTTACTCCGGAGAATCGAATCAGGGCAGGCACTTGCTGTTTTATCTCCGTGGCAACAAACCGCAAATCTAGCTTCCTTCAGCGTTCAGGCTTTTAAATCCATATGCAATAAAATTCCGCCGATGTCGGTTCACGACCAAGTTGATAGTCTCAATGGAACGAGGGGTGAAAATTCCAGTAGCAAATTTTCTGCAAACAAATGTAGTAAAACCTACAGCAGTAAAAATAAAAATCATTGCAGATTTTTCTTTCCAAATTGCCCATTTTATGCAAAAATGGTTCTCGTCAGGCTACTGCGTTTCGAATTGCGGCGTTTAAACAAAAATCGCCTGGCCCGTCGTAAGTGGTATTGCGTGAATGCGATTTTCTTTCACGCCGCAAAACTGTAAGCAAATCTCTCGCTCCGCGAACCGGGATATGGTTATTGGACGACGGTCATGGAGCCAATTGCACCAAAATATGAGAATTATATTTACACTGCAAAATTGAGCCTTTAATCCTACCAATGATGGCGAATGGTTGTTGCAGGTTGGGCTGATCGGCGTGGACAAGGACGTTTTTCCATTTGGATGCAATTATCTCACTGTCTGCCGTTGTGTCTCTTGGAGGACAGATTCTACCAGCAAAGGTGAGAGAAAACCACGCGAGATCTTAATCGGTGTTAATTGGGAAATTGTGACCTTTGCTAAGTTGGGCGAAACGTGACCCTCACGGGATCGTTTAACTTGATTATGGGCTCTGCACGCTTGCCGGCTCTGATTCTACCGAGATTTTCTCAAAACGGTTTTTTGTTCAATAACGCAGATATCTGTTTAACTAAACTTGCGTGTACTTGACATGTACTGACAATCCTACCAACACGACGAAAACGACTACTGGTATGTCCATTATCATTTCGACAACAATCCCCTCGACACGACTTCAAAAAATACACCATGCTCTGTCAGTACCGACACCTTAAGTCACAACCTATATAAGATTGAAATCTCATATTGCCTATTACTCTAATCCCATTTGATCGACTTAAGTTCTAAATCGCCCCGAAACATGACGTCAACTGCCGCCAAACAATAAATCACCTACCGAGCCCGTGACCTTCACTTCTGAACGAATCGTTGACCTGCCATCGTGGGTTGTCAAAAATCTAGATCAATTACGCGGTAATCAATCACCCTTGAAGAATTGCCTTCCGCTTAATTACCCGGACCTTTCTGTTCAGAGTAAGCCGATAGAATTTGCTTATTGAATCTTGTTGCCAATCCTAGTTGAATCGAAACTGCCACCACCGCCGCCATCGCATCGATTGAGTTCAATGGTTCAACTGTCCGTTCTGGTACGGAAAGATGCCAATCTTTCCAATTCATAAGTCTTCTCGCGGCAGATCAAAGCAGTCTACCGATGATTAGTGCTGCTGTGTAGCGCAAGTTGTCGCCATCGTCGTCGTTGGCATAGGATGGGTTGCACTGACACAGATTAATGCCGAAATGTCATCGCTAGTGTCAATTGCAGCTTACAGATGGCAACTGTTTTCGCTTCGCAAAGTCATCGCGTATCGACCTAAATTTCAAAACTTCGCCACCATTGGACTTGCCTACAGCTGCTCATAAAGTGGATAGAACAAAAATTTCGATTCATAAATTAAAACGGGCCATAAGATGGTGAAGACGAAGATGTGTTGAAACGGCCATTCCTGCTCGTTTCTTCGCCTGCAGTGTAGCAGTCGGAAGGAGAAGATTTTTTCCCAAAGCTCTGAAGTGCTTCCGAGGAACAAGAAGCGCTTTCTTGTGAGTTTTGTGTGTGAGTAAGTGCGTGAGGACGTGCAGGAATTAATGATACTGTTTATCATTTTAAGTAGACATTTATTGGCGACAATATTTTTTTTTTAATGGAGCAGTCTTCTTGCTGGTGCCTCGAGGTTTGGATATATCTGCAGGAATTTCAGTAATGGGCTCGAGGCAATATTTTGAAATGGGTTGCACAAATGCGAAAGCCGAGTGCTTGGAAGGTTACATTAATGTCAGAACTTTGAATCACCTCCTAAATGATGCGGAATGCTTCGCAGTTTTGAAGGTTAGAATGCGGTGCATTAAACTTAATTAGGATACTTTTAGGGCATCTTCAGCGGCGGTCTATTTTTAGATCAACTTTATACCTGATTTGCATCAGCGAAACTTGTATAGAACTAGCTAAAATAGACCAACTTTGTGTTCCCCGCACCGGTGTTGTATTTCTTGTTGTTGAACCCGCCAACACCTGTCATCCTGTCGATCATTCAACATCAGAGATCAGAAGTTTTTTATTCAGAGATCGCAGATTTTTCACACATATTTTGCCATTGATTGGTTTGACCAAATTATTTTTAATGCCAGTAGTGCGTCGTTAGCTGACGACAAGGAATACTTGTTCTTTCGTTTGGCTGAAGGTGATTGCGAGGGTGAGTGTGTGAATGCATGCATTTCATTAAAACCATATTAGATAATACTGATTTGTAGTTAGGCAGCGGATAAACAAGAGTCGAGACGGAGAGGGTCACGTCCTGGATGACGCCCCAACGTCGACAGTGATTTCCGTTCCGGTCATCAGAAGCTGTTCCAGGACTACTTTAGCGACACGCAAACCTACAACGAGAAGCACTTTCTGCGTTTCCGCGTGCATAGAGAGGTGTTCTTGGACATTATGCGCCAGCTAGTCAACTAGAGCCTTCTCCAAAAGATGACCATCATGACCAATATATCACTAAACCGATTGTTTACTTTGAAGACTTCATTACTTTTCATTTCAGAGCAATCGAAATACTGTTCGCAATCTCGGAACCTCCGCATTTTGATCTAGTCAGCATTTTCCGGAAAATGCAGTGGCTGTAAAAAAAACTAAGACAAGCATTCATTATTTAGGAATGGAACGAAAATGTAATTCACTAGCACCGGGAGCAACTTGAGGTAATTATCAGCATCCGAGGCGACAACACAACTTTTTGTCCGCCGCCAGCATCACACGCAGCAAACACGGTTACTTTTCGGCTCACAAATATACCTCAGAATATACTCAATAAAATTGAGTTATTGTTTAGTAAAAGCTGAAATTTTACACAATAATTGGAATTATCAAGTAGCGTGTAGGGTTTTGGAACGGTATTTTTCTTGTTCCAAATTGCTGCAAGAATAGATCAAAACATATACCAGTTTTAAAATGATGCAAAATAGATCCAGTATAAAACAAAATTTACAACACCGGTGCACGATGTTTTTGCGTTTGGTCTAAAAAAATAAATCAAATCCACGATTTGGATCGCCGTTGAAGATGCCCTTAAGGTTCAATTGTATCCTTATTTTGTTTGTTGTTTCTTAATTATCGAGATTTTCAGCCTCGGGCTCCCGTCGTAGTCACTCAAACACCTCTTTGAATATTTTCGTAACTTGTCCCGGGGTGAGATTCAAATTCGTGACTTTGGCATGAGACGTATGTAGGACCTTATTCCAAATCCAGCCCACAATCTTACAGAGCGAGCGGTTACCCAACTCAGGAACGTTGCAACTATCGATCCATCGATTCCCGAAACAATACTATCAGCTCACGAACGTCTACAAATAGAAGAAATAAAGAAGCTGTTTCTTCGAGCAAAAGCAGGGCAGCTAACCATTACACCACTTACGCAGCATCGGATTGTCATAAGTGATGAGTGGAAGGACAAACCTCCCGTCCGACAATTCCCTTAGGTAATGTCCCCGAAGACGCAGGAGTTGGTGGCAACAGAGCTACAGCGGTTACTTGATGTGGGAATCATTGAACGTAGTAGTTCTGATTCGTCCATGAACTGCGTTCCTGTGATCAAATCCGCCAAGGTGAGGTTCTGCTTAGACGCGCGCAAAATCAACGAGAGGGCCTTGCTTACCCTTTGCCCAACCCTGGACGTATTTTGGGACAACTACCTAAGGCAAAATACCTCACTACGATAGATTTGTCCGAAGCCTTCCTACAGGTTGGCCTCGAACCAAGCTCTCACAAATATACGGCGTTCAGTGTGCAGGGCAAAGGGTTGTTCCAGTACACCAGAATGCCTTTCAGCCTAGTAAATAGCCCCGCTACCCTGGCCAGACTGATGGATACGGTACTAGGCCATGGTGTACTGGAACCGAACATTTTCGTGTATCTTGACGATATCGTCATAGTCACGGAATCGTTCGAGCATCACGCAAAACTTCTCGTTGAAGTTGCGCGCCGTCTGAGAGAAACAAACCTCAGCATAAACTTGGAGAGTTCGATGGAGTTAAGTTCGGTGTGAACGAAATTCCCTTCCTAGGATATCTTTTGAGTACGAGCGGTCTCCGGGCGAATCCTGAGAAGATCAGACCGATCGTAGATTATGAAAGGCCCAATACCGTATAGAAACTCAGAAGAGTCCTAGGATGGCGAATTACTATCGTCGATTTATAGCGAACTTTACTGGCGTGACATCCACCCTAAAAGATTTGCTACAAACCAGCTCAAAGGCCATACGGTGGAATAATGCTGCCGAGCAAGCCTTTTGTGAAATAAAGGAACGCCTCATTTCTTCGCCAATCCTCGGCAGTCCGGATTTCACTCGTGAGTTCGTTATACAAACGAATGCGAGTGATGTGGCAGTTGCCAGTGTGCTAATTCAGCAACAGGAGGACGGAGAACGGGTAATCTGCTACAACTCGCACGCAGCAGAGAAAGAGGCTCTGGCTGCAATCCTGGCTATCGAGGATCACTTTACCCTTATTCCCGATTCTTCTGCCCTCACCCATATTCTTAGCTTGAAAAGGAAGGTGGGATCAAGGTGTAGCAGATGGGCACTTGAGCTCCAGCAACACGATGTGACAGTGGTGCATCGAAAAGGAAAGGAGAACGTGGTCCCGGATGCTTTGTCACGGAGTATTGCTGCGGTCCAGGACACTCCTACTACATCTTGGAACACCTTCATGTTGAGAAAGGTGTCTGATAAACCTGCCGATTTCGTAGACTTTGGAGTGTAAAATGGCAAACTGCTATAGTTTGTAGCGACGCAGGGCGAACTCGGTGATTCGCGCTTCGAATGGAAGCTCATCCCTACGGCAGAGGAAATCGTCAAGATTCTAGCAGAGAATCACAATTCTGTCTTTCACCCAGGTTATGACAAAACCCTTGCCCTTGCCCGCTACTGAAGTCCGCCGGAGGTCAAAGCACCGTCTGTCCTCGTGGCACCTGAAATGAGGAATATGCGGTTAGCAACACGACCATGGCAAATCGTTTCGGTCGATTTCGTCGGTCCACTACCACGCAGTCGGCGCGTAAATCAACACCTCCTTGTAGTGGCCCATTATTTTTCGAGGTGGATTCTACCTGTGTGGTTCAGCCTGTGAGGAGTATCGGGAGTTCAACTTTGGTTTCGATTCTAAAAAACCAAACTCCGTTACGGAGATCATCAAAAACGACAACGGGAGCTGTTTCCTGTCCAAAGAGTTCAAGGAGCTGTTGGATCGGTTCAAAATCGTTCACTGGTTGAATTCTCGATACCACTCGTAGGCTAATCCTGTGGAGAGGGTTATCAGGACCATAAACGCGGCTATTAGAACCTACAAGAGGCTTTGGGACACTAAAGTGCCAGAAATCGAAATGGTCCTTAACACCAGCGTTCACTCTTCGACTGGGTTCACACCTTTTTTTGTTGCGCACGGTCACGAGCTATCCAAGATGGGGACGGATCATCAGTTAGCCCGACACGACAAAGCACTAACTCCGCAGCAGCGAAAAGAACGGAACAAAACGATGCTTGCCGTTATTGTCTTGCTTTCTCATATTGTCTAGTGGTTAGGATATCCGGCACTCACTCGGAAGGCCCGGGTATAGGATTTGTCTTCAACATACCGTGTCTAGGAGACACTTTAGCTTCGTTTCCACTTCTAACTAGGGAACCACGGGTAACAGTGTTAACCACTAGGACTGGGGTCACTCCTCGTAATTGTATCCTATTTTATCATCAAAAAATTAGCAACTAAACAACTATTAATAAATGTGCTTTCATAAGTAGATTTAATGGTGCAGAATGATTAACTTCACGCTTATGAGGACCCTTCAACTTGAAAAGTTAGTAAATTAGTAATTAGGTCCAACCAAATACAAACTTCAGCCTCGTAGAAGGAGGTGATTACACGAAGTGAATATACACATTTGCTAAGTTACATATTGATTCCATATCAAAATACACAGAGATCAAACGCTGTCATGAAGCTCTAATTTTTTCGTACTCGTAAAGTGTACTCTAAAATAGAAAATAAAAACGGGTATTCAATGTAATTGTCAATCATCAAATACCTTGTAAATTTAGCTTATTTATTGACGTTCCTGCAAATTCTATTTTTTATTCGATTGTGCAAACAGTGCGAAGATTCTATAATGCCTAATGATATCATATGATCATATGATCGATGATATCGATATGATATCGATATCTCAACTGCTTGCTCAAGTTGTTCTAGAGTAAACCATTATGAACATTGATCCACTGAGTATTTGGCCCAACAAAATTAGACATTTCTTCGCCAAAAAGATACATAAAAAGTGGTTAAGGCTTCATTCTGCTGGAAATTTGTTTTGAACTTTAAAGGAATATACAATGAAAAAATATTCCTCAGCATTTCGGAGGAATTCTCGGACTTTTCGCATAATAAAGGTATTAATCGAAACAATGCAACACTTTCTTAAGTGTTTAACTTTTTATGGTATGGGTAAAAATTGATGAAATTTTGGTAGAACTAGTTAAGAGTGTGATGTTTACATGTTCAAAATTTCGTCACAATCTGTCAAGTGGTTATCGAGAAGGCTTCCAAGCAAGAAGTGCGTCGACAAAAAAGTATGGGCGCGGTCGTCAGCCCCACAGGTGGATCGCGAAAAACAGTTGGAAATCGACAATTCGACCGTGTTCCGTGTGGTAAAACCGTTCAAGGAGATCCAGACGACCCAGCAGCGAGCAGGCAGCGGAAGAAAAGCGAAGACGACCGACCTCGTAAATGCAAGGAAAGTGAGGGTTTACTTCAAGCGCAATCCGAACCATTCGATTCGGAAAGTGGCCAAGAATGTCTATTCTTCCGTCTGGTTCATCCAGCAGACAATGATGCGAGTCAGATTTCATGCTTTCAGGTAAGGAAGGCACCCAACTGAACCGATAAACAGAATACGGTTGCCGGATCCGGCGCCAGGAAGCTGTACCGCGAGTGGTTGGTGAAGCCGAAATGCATTGTAATGGACAACGAGACGTACATTAAAGCGGACGCCCGACAGATCCTCGGCCTGGATTATTTCGTTGGCAAGCCCCACCTGAAATGTTCCGGAGAAGTTCCGGGATAAGAAGGTCAACAAATTTGCACAGAAGTACTTGGTGTAGCAGATGATCTGAGGGTGTGGCAAATTCAGCAAGCCGTACATACTGACCGGCACCATCAACTGCCAAATATAAAAAGTAGAATACCTCCAGAAGCACATGCTGCCCTTCCTCCGGTCCCACGAAGGTGACACTTGTGGCCGGATCTTCGGGTTTCAACAAGGAACTCTTTGCGAGGCACTTAAGTTTGAACTCTCGAACCGAAACGCGGACGAGCTGACGAATACGTTAGTAAGGGCATGCGACGCAGCCATGCCGAGGAAACTGAAGCCAAGGAACAAGCGGTGCCCAGCTTTCGGGTGGAATGAGAAACTCAGCATCCTTCGCGCTAGAGCCCGAAGATGTGTCCAGAGAGCTAAGACCACATCAGACAGAGAGGTGCATAGGGTGGTGTTACGAGCGGCCAGGACTGAATTAAGAAGAGAGATAAGATTTAGCAAGACGAACTGCTACAAGGAGCTGTGCCGAGCCGCTGATGTTAACGCTTGGGGCGACGCGTACCGTATTGTCATGGCGAAGATCAAAGGCCCAACAATGGCTGCAGAGCTATGTCCAACAAAACTGAAGGTTATCGTTGATAGACTTTTCCCGATGCACGATCCAACGACGTGTCCACGTACATCGTACGGCGAGGAAGAAAGAAGTAACGTTGAGGGCATGCAAGTCTCGAACGAGGAACTTGTGGCAGTGGTGAACGGGTTTAAGGTGAAGAAGGCACCCGGACGGGATGGAATCCCTAACGTGGCTCTGAAAGTAGTGATTTCCCGGACAGGTGGAAATACAGAAGCTAGTGTTGCTAGCTTATGACAGACGATTGGCTAAACTTCAACAGCCACGTCGATTATCAATGCGATAGCCAGAATCATGCCGACTAACTACGGACCTAGTAGTAGTAAGCGGCGACTACTGGCTAGTGTGTCATCATCGATACTGTGACCCGGAGGTCCAGCCAAGGTCACAGCACTGGGAACCAAGCAAAACCAGGTGAAGTTGAACAATACGTTCAGGCTCATGGCCATGCGAGTCGTGAGCGCGTACAGAACTATTTCATCCGAGGCAGTATGCGTCGCGGAAGACAGTGAGTGCTATCAGCGGAGAAATATCAGAGGAGTTTGGAAGCTGGTGAAAGCCGAGTCGATGGCCAAATGGCAACAAAAATGGGACACTGGAGAGAACGGTCGATGGACGCACCAGCTCATACCGGATGTCGATCTGGATGAAAAGGAAGCATGAAGAGGTAAACTTCTACCTTACGCAATTTCTGTCTGGCCATGGTTGGCAGTACTTGTATCGATTTGGACACGCGTCGTCAACCTTCAGTCCGGAGTGCGCAGACGTTGAGTGCCCACGATTCGGGTTATTTCAAAGTGAGGTACTTGCGATCAACGGGGCAGATACCAGCCGAGTTAACGTCGTCTATACAATGTGTCGTGACAAGAGTGCGTGGAATTTAATTAACGGAGCCATTACGCAAATGTAACGTCTCACGTCGGAGAACTCTCCGTTGGTATGGTAGATCCGCAGTCGGGAACTAATCGAGTCGATTGCGTCAGTATGTGGTAGCTAAATGGCTCACCGTGGTTTGGTCTCGGGAGAACTTCCATAGCCGAGAAATCCTCCGTTGGAGTAGGGTAGATTCTCCGTCGGGAACTACTCATTTCGGTTGGTAGTGAGCGTGAGCTAAATGGTTCAGGAAATGGGATCTTTATAGCTCAACCAAGGTCGGTGGAGTTAAATGGCTCAGACAAAGAGTAGGAGCTAAATGGCTCCAACATCCGAAAGCAGCTCAGACAAGTGAGATAAAGGGCGATACGGTCAAAATTTGGTCAATATCAACTTGACGTATTTCTTTCAATTTTGCATTTAAAAAACCTGAACACCCCTCATTTTGAAGGTGTGTGTGTGTAGAATGTTGCTCCTATTTTGATTTTGGAATTCACTCTTCAGTTGTCAAAATGCCGTCCAAGCAAGAAGAGCAGCGTATCAAAATTTTGCTCGCGCATCGCGAAAATCCGAGCTACTCGCACGCAAAGTTGGCAAAATCGCTAAAAGTTGCCAAATCAACCGTTACAAATGTAATTAAAGTGTTTGGGGAACGTTTGTCGACAGCCAGGAAGTCTGGATCGGGGGGAAATCGAAAACCGGAAGCCGCTGAGACGACAAAGAGAGTTGCCGGTAGTTTCAAGCGAAACCCTAACCTATCTCTCCGAGATGCCGCAAATAAGCTGGGTGTATCGTCTACAATCGTGCATCGAGCCAAAACACGAGCCGGACTATCGACTTACAAGAAGGTAGTGACTCCAAATCGCGATGATAAACAAAATACGACGGCCAAAGCGCGATCCCGGAGGCTATACACGACGATGCTGACGAAGTTTGACTGCGTGGTAATGGACGACGAAACCTACGTCAAAGCCGACTACAAGCAGCTTCCGGGACAGGAGTTTTATACGGCAAAAGGAAGGGGAAAGGTAGCAGATATTTTCAAGCACACGAAACTGTCAAAGTTCGCAAAGAAATATCTGGTTTGGCAAGCCATCTGTACCTGTGGCTTGAAAAGCAGCATTTTCATAGCTTCCGGGACTGTCAACCAAGAAATTTACGTGAAAGAGTGTTTGAATAAACGTCTGCTGCCTTTCCTGAAGAAACACGGTTGTTCCGTACTGTTTTGGCCGGATTTGGCATCTTGCCATTACGGTAAAAAGGCCATGGAGTGGTACGCCGCCAACAACGTGCAGGTGGTTCCCAAGGACAAGAACCCTCCCAACACGCCAGAGCTCCGCCCAATTGAGAAATACTGGGCTATTGTCAAGCGGAACCTAAAGAAGTCCAAAAAAACTGCTAAGGACGAGCAGCAGTTCAAGGCAAACTGGCTTTCTGCGGCGAAGAAGGTGGACAAGGTGGCTGTACAAAATCTGATGGCAGGGGTCAAGCGTAAGGCCCGGCAATTCGGATTTGGAAAAGCGGAAGCCTAACTGAATATTTTTCCTGAATTTTATACTAATTGAACTTGAAAAAGAAATTTAATTTGATTTTTTAAATAAACGATTTCACCGATTTACACGCGTTTTCCCTTGACCAAATTTTGACCGTATCACCGCTTAAGCAATTCAGCCCACCACCTTCAGGAGTGCCACCCGGCACATTAGTAAGTATTCTACTCCTAGACAATGCAAGGGTAAAACCTTACTGTAATGGCGAGTGGGGTAATAGCTCGACTGCCTACGTTCCGGAAAAACCTTGGAAGGCCTCCGGATATGCTCGAAAATTGTCACCGCAAGTGGTGGGTTGTAGCCTCCGATGTAATATACCTGTCAACCCTTTCAATAACCTAGACTGCATGCATATTTGGCCATGGGATCACGACAGGCGACTATCTATTACAAGTGGAGATAGCGGCCTGGAGGGGGGATGAGCTCACCAGTGCCAAATTGGTGGACAGCAGTACATCGGTAGTACGTCTCATGGTGATCATCAAGAACAGCAGTAGCAAAAGCCAACGTATGGTCGAAAGTATCCAAAGTTGCGTGAATAGGGGCGGCGAAGAAGGTTGACGATGCAAGCATGACTGCGTCGACAAGGAATTGAAAGAACCATTGAAGTTTGGAAACCGATGAGGGCGGAGCCGATGATCAAATGACAGCGGGAATGGTACACGAGAGAGAGAGAAAGCGGTCGATGTATGCACCAGTGCATTCCAGAGAGATAGAAAAAGAGAGAGACTGAGAGAGAGAGAGAGAGAGGGGGGGGGGGGGAGAGAGACCAGGAATCTGATACAAAGGGAACGAAATTTTAGTTTGGCTTTGTTAACTGAAATACAGAAATGCATATAAAACATTCCAGACTAATTGTAGAAAATTGACATCTTCAGCAAACGTTCTCAGTGCTTAACGAAGTTGAAGTGTTGGTTCCAAATCGTGCTACAGAGATGGCATGTTTCATAAGTTCTTTCTTTTTGTATTTTTGGAATTTAAAATGTAGTCATTGTGCATAATCAGATTAGTTCCCTATTTTGACGCAGAGATCGCGCTGCAGTCTATCTTTTTAAATTCAGCTTTAGAGAGTCGCCGTCTTGGGTAAAGTTGTTGAGAAAGTAAAATGTAGTCACTTGAAATTATATTAGCTCCAAATTGCGCCGCAAAGATGGCGCTGCAGTCTATATTAGCCAAATGAGGCACTAGAGAGCTTCCGTATTCACAACAGTTTTTGAGAATGTAAAATAAGGACATTTGAAATAATCACATTACATAACGATTGACTGCACCGCCATCTCTGCGGCAAGACCATGAACTAATGTGATGTTGTCAAAAGACGACAAATGACATTCCAAGAAAACGGCAACTCTCTAGAGCTTCATTTCGCAAAGATAGACTGCAATGCCATCGCTGCGGCAAGATCTGCAACTAATAAGATAATCTCACAAGACGAAAAATTACATATTGAGAAACTATGCCAAAAACGACAACTCTCTAGAGCTTCATTTGGCAAATATAGACTGCAGCCTCAACTCTGCGGCATATCTGGAACTAATATGATGATATCACAAGACGACAAATGACAAACTGAGAAACTTTGCCAAGGACGGCAACTCTCTAGCGCTTCATTTGGGAAAGATAGACTGCAGCGCCATCTCTGCGGCAATATTTGGAACTAACATGATGATATCAAAAAACGACAAATGACGTACTGAAAAACTTTGCCTAAGACGGTAGCTCTCTAGCGCTTCATTTTGGAAAAGATAGACTGCAGCGCCATCTCTGTGGCCTGATCTGGAACCAATATGATTATGCTTAAAGACGACAAATAACATATTGAGAAACTTTGTCAAAGACGACAACTTTCTACCACTAGTCTGGAATGTTTTGTATGCAATTATGTTCAAAACCTCCTTCCCTTTGTAGCAGATTCCCGGTGGACAATGTTACTAGAACCAGGTTTTTGCAACACCAATGCATTTTTGAGACCATAACCTGACATTATAACAATTGTGTCTAGGTTGAAATTTTATAATTCTAGAAAGGGTTGAAATCCGGGTCAACCATTTTCTCCAACATCCCAGTGATTTCTCGTGGAAGTACAGAGGATTTCTTGGCTTCCTTCAAAGCGAGTATCACATCAACATATTCCTACCCTTTCCTTATTTGACCTGCTTTCGGGCGAGGCCAGCGCCGGTATTGCCTTAGTTTGGGATCACCAGTTTTTACACATTGAGGATGTATGCTAGTCCCAAGCATCATCTGTTGGCTCTCTATGTTATAACAGCTGATCTGACAGTAACGGAGTAGTAACCTCGGGCGGTCAATCATGCTCATGCTCATGCTCATGACTCTGTATTAGGTTAGTCCATAAGGATTTCCATCAGCCTTGAAAAAAAGGGAGCCTTGATCATATCTCACAAAGTTCTAGTGCTGGCCACAAATCTCTGGTAAAACTAAAGAATTCCATT
Source organism: Aedes koreicus (assembly GCA_024533555.2). Lineage (NCBI taxonomy): Eukaryota > Metazoa > Arthropoda > Insecta > Diptera > Culicidae > Aedes > Aedes koreicus. The sequence goes on along the minus strand of JAHHFK020000859.1, from coordinate 97,166 downwards.
TTCATGTTCCTTTCTTTAATCTTTAATCTTTAATCTCTTTCTTTAATAATTAAATGTCACCACTCTGCTAAACCGGAAGTTTTCAGTCCTACTAAACGTAGTAATATGTCATTCATTTTATCGAAGAACAATAGAATATCGGCTCCGTAAGGCTGACGCGATTGAGCCTCACAAATAAACGAACTAGTTGAAAAAAATGAAGCTTAATAACCAAGTTATCACAAGAATATATTCATTGAACTGTTTTGATGGAAGAATATGTAAAATTAGATGTTTGAAAATTGGTTGCCGAGCGTAGTCAAAATTGCGAACCAAGCATTTCCTCTATATGCTAACCATCCAAGATTAATAATTGAACCAACATACCATGCAAAGGACAGCTGTTGAAAAAAATCGGGATCATGTTACAAAAGCAATTTTCCAATTCCATTGAACTAACGACGATGATCATAGTGCACCTCCATGCGGAACAACAGCATTCATGGACTTCATTTTCTCTTCTGATGATAGTGGGTAAAATATTACCAAAGCCGTATTTCCCACATCCGAAGCCTTCATTGTTTCTTCAATTATATCCCATCCATGCTAGCAACATCTTTCCCGGTTCGCAACAACATAGGTACTGAAAAACGAACCCATTCAACTGCCCATTAGAATCGCATACTGCTCTGACCAACTAGCCGATAGCAATCACCGATCGCCTTCCAATGGCCGAGCCTAACAATTAGAACCCCAACTGCACCCAGCAACATAGCAACACTGTAGCTGCTCTTGAGCCATCATCGAAGGAGAAGAGCCTTCAGCTTCACCCAACAATGAATGCCTCGTAGGAATATGGGGTCCAGTTTCACACGACCCAGACCGCACACGAACAGGTGTGTCGTCCTTAGGAGAGGTTTTATTATTACGTTCCTGCTCATTAATGAGCTCGAGGGGTGCAATAGAATCGAGCCGCACACATAAAACAAATGAAATTCCATACAAATTGAGATGAATGCAGGGCAAGTGTGTGAATGTTTGCATCAATAGCTGAGGCCGGGGGTAGCCAGGCAGGTTGTAATAAAAAGTAGCGAGAATCCAATGCCGACTGTGATGGACGCACGTTCTCGAAGTTTTATAGGAAAAAAGGAGTGTTCATGGCTTGCTGCTGCCGGTGAGCTGAGAATGAGAAGAAAAAATAAGATAAATAGAGCACCCGAGCTTTGACAGTAGTCAGGAAGGCATCTCGGAGGCGATGTGCAAGGATAGCTAGGTCTGTTCAGCACGTTCCAGCGAGACTAATTAGAATACACGGCTGATGGGTATCGCGCGCAGAACATTCGCTTCGGTTTACGGTTGTAATTACTAGGATCAGTGAGATCTCAGTTGTGGATAGGAACTAACTTGTTGTAGGTAGAGTTTTTGCGTCCCAGAATCAATCAATCAAGCGGCATGTCGTAAATACTTGTATTGAGCAATTGTCGTTCTCACTTAGGGAAGTTCTTTCCGGGAATGGCTAACAAGTTTCGTCGTCGTAATTCATCCGGTAAACAAAACAGCCTCGCATTCATCAGACCATTATATATTTATTACTAAATTAATCGACCGTCCAGAATGTGCAGTCGTTGCCGATTCACAGCCGGCAGGGTCTCGTTTCGGATTGATAATGCGTCTGAACTGTCATTGCCTTGTGTTACGACCCGATGGTTTGGCGCATCCCAGAGAAAGCCGATAAATTACCCACCCATTTCACTGGGACTGACGACGAGATCCATGGGCCCATCCATCGAGCTTCAAAGTAATGGGCCATCCACACGTAAAGCGATCGATAATTTTGCACCCCCTCCGGCTCCACAATCACGTGCAGCACAGCCTGGAGACGTGGGCTAAAGTCATGTTAATATATTTTCATTAATTATCTAAAACATATAACACGACGGGTCCAGCTTCAATTAAATTAATTAATGGCCTATCGATGCGGTGTTGCGACTTGCGGTGGCCCGTTGATGGGTTTATTGGCAAACCACGTGGCCATCGGGAAGAAGCAGAATTGGCCGTATGTGTTACCGTTGGCGATAGGAGCCAGACAGCGGGGGGTGAGCCAATAAATTACCAAGGAACGCATTATAGATTAGAAGGTGCCAATTTCGCACACTGTCAGGCCATTTGGCATCGCTCGGGGTTGGCCGGTGCGGATGAGCTAATCCTTCGTTTTATTAATTGTTTTGGCGTGATTCGTTTGGGATTTTCGTTTCGGGTTTTCTTCTAGTTCAAAAAAGGCAACACATTGAGCAAATAATCCCGCCCACAAGTGAGTAAACATCACATAATTGTCACTTGTCAAATTAGTTCCGCCCGGTTCGATATGATCAGTTACTTGAATCCATAACTGCACGTTCACAGACACTCCGTCCCAGGTAATTCACAGCCGGTCCCTCCCAGAGACGGAAAGGCAAATAACCGAGCTTGGCTATTTAAGATCGAATCAGCTTTTAACGTTCCACTTTTATGCTCACTCAGATTGACACCCGGACACCGGGACGAAGAAACGGTGAGTCATTCACGCCCCACCTCAGTCTTCGGCCACAAAATGCAAACATACCGCTCAGACCCAACGTGTCAATTCGGATAGATCTGACCTTGATCCAGTCGTTTGGTCCTTTCCCAACAGAAATTCGACTTAGAATCGGTGTTCGGCGCTGCTCCACAAATGGCCAACAAGAGCGCTCGCGGTAAAACGGTACTCATAAATCACGTTCAATTTTTATCTTAATTTAACCGTGCAAATACAAGCGGAGACCTACAACAGTTTTCGTCGTTGGCGAGCAGCAAAGTGAGTGGTCGCGGTCACCTGAGCGGAGCGCGCCCAGTTCAAGAAACCTAGCGGTTGTGAGCGGAGGACCCGTATTAGTTTGGCCTTGGAAGTTGATCGACAAAATAACTGCATGCTTCTCATGAATGGAGGCGGCCGCTCTTAGGGGCATTATAGAGTTTGCCTTGCAAGAACAACCCAATTCTAGCGCTGAAGACATGTGGCTGTATGTTTGGTTTGGCAAGTGCAGTCACCGAAACCAATGTGCCGCTGATTTACATATGTTTCGATAGTTTTTATTTTTGTTAAACATTAGATAACGAAGTGCAAGTGCGCGGAACACTTGATGGGTAATGAATTTTTGAAATGTTGGTTCAACAAGGTGGTCACGAAGTGGATTATTGAATTTATAATGATGCAGAGCGCGTGTTGCGGTGTCTCAATTATGTGGTGATTTATTAATAATGATTTTTTAACAATTATTTTGGTTTGAAAAGCACGGATAGTTTAATTGATGCTTGACATAATTAAAAACCGTCTATTTGCTTCACTACACTGTGTACTCATTCAACTTATAAACGAACATTCGCAAACGTAGTTGATAAATCATTTATTTGTGTGTTTATCACAGTGGTACTAGGCCTTTGCTTTTGATCAGCACGGAACCCCTTTGTTAGTAAAATTTGCTTCTATGAGCCTCTATTTCAAATTAACACACAGACGTTCCTAAGCTATGGTGCCGATATGGTCACTGCTTTTATCGGGATAGTTTTAATTGTTTTTAAACAAATAGATTCACTTTCATGTATTAAGTATGTTTCTGACCATGTTGAATTTTCGTCAGCGTACTGTGTCTTTTTTTAAATCTTTTCTTATTCATCATAATTGGTATGTGTTTATGAGCTGCTAATGTGGTTTATGCTGTATTTCCAATTGTATCCTTGATTAATTTGTATTTATTTAGAATGGTCTTATAAATTTCATATTAAATCCAAATCAATTTCACTTATCTGAACTCGTTGATTACTATCGCACTATTGTTAGTTATAAAATTAGTTTTCTGTTTTGCCTCGTATATGTTGTTTTCTCAATGCATTGTAGGCTCTATGACTAGTTCTGTTTTTAAACTCCATAACCTTCAATGGCACAATAGAACAGTCAGAGGACATCATTGCATGTAGATCTAGTAGATGAGCCAGACGAAATAAAACAGCCGATAAATATTAACTGTAGTTTTGAATGTTTTCACCCAATAACATTAGAGGATCTAAAATCTATTTGCTTTTCTTTGAAGAAAATGGCTGGAGTAGATAACGTTAATGCAAGAGTAGTACAGGATTGCTTTAATGTCATCGGAAACAACCTGCTGGACCTTATTAATGAATCGCTGCAAACTGGGCACGTGCCACAAGTTTGGAAAGAATCTATAGTCATTCCCATTCAAAAAGTCGCTGGAACGATTAAAGCCGAAGAGTTTCGTCCTATTAAGATGTTGAACACTTTAGAAAAAAATTTTGAACTTGTTGTAAAAGGCCAGCTGCTAACGTATTTAAATAGTAATAATTTGATTGCGCCAGAACAATCGGGATATCGCGAAGGTCATTCTTGTGAAACAGCGTTAAATTTAGTGTTAGCAAAATGGAAAGAAAATGTAGAGCGTAAAGATACGATTGTTGCTGTTTTTTTTTTTTTTTTTTTTTTGATCTGAAACGCGCTTTTGAAACGATTTCTCAGCCCTTGTTGTTAGAAACAATCAAGCGCTTTGGATTTTCGGGTTCTGCATACAGATGGTTCGAAAGCTATTTGTCTTCTGACAGAACTCAACGGACGGCTTTTGATGATTCTGTTTCGAGCCCAGTGGAGAACAGCCTTGGCGTACCACAAGGGAGTGTGCATCAACATTGCCAAAAAAAAACTGGGCGACATCTAATCCAATTATTTCCAGGATCTTTTCTCGCACTGGCTGAGTTTCTATTAGATTAGATTCGATGAGAATATCATGCATATAAATGGCGTAGTCGGTGAGCGCGCTGGTTCTCGAATCCAAAAGTCAAAGGTTCGATTCCCGATACAGTCGATCTCTTTTCTGGAGGAAAATTCGGTCAACTGCCCTGGAGACGTATCATTCTGCTATGCGAATGGATGCCTTGTAATAACAAAGCACCCGACTAAAGCCTACGATCATAAAGATAGCAACACAAAAACTAATTTACATTAAATAGAATTCAAAATTTAATTTCTCTTAACAGCTGTCAAATTTGGTACCGGGCTGCAAAATGGTGTGTAGATAGCTGGGATGGAGCGTGCGTCCTCGCAACATAGCTATGGTCCTCACAAGTTCCTACCTCATGCTTCCACGGGTCAAGAGATGACAAAGACCGCCAGCTAAGGGTTGCGAACTTAGCTGGTAGTGCAGCCTGGGCACTGTTGTCCTTCTGACTTCAGCTAGATTGAGGAGGTGCGTTCCGAGCGTCTGTCCACCAAGGAGGTGCGGCTCAAACAGCGTCTGTCCTGGCATCCAGCGGTTGAGTAAGAAACGCAGTATCGCGTCAACTATACATTAGGTGGCAGCCGCACCAAGGCGAGGTAGGCAGCGTGACCCCGGTTAAGTAGCATGCTGAAATCTTACTCTGCATCGAAAAATGGAAGTATTCTTTATACGGTATATAATCTCAGATCATCCATAGAATTCCCGGGTATTGTGTAATGGGTTTGAATTGTTTTCTTCCCCCGTGGCTATGATAATGCAAGTCCGTCTACAATTGCAGCAGGATCAGCAGACATGCAGACATTACAAATATAATTGTTATTATCATTTTATATTATAACATCCCTTCACAATATTTTTTTATGCTATTTTCAGCTTCGCATTTGCATCGTTGTAAGTTTTGGCCCACCTAACTCACGTTATGTATTTGAAAAGATAGGATGGTTTTTACCTTTTTTAGAGAGAGGAATATATACGACAAATTCTACAAAAAAAAATTCGTTTTGGATTTATTGAGTTTCCGTTTTTGGGCAGTAATCATACTCATATGAAATTTATTTGCCTAAATTTTCTTTGCTATTTTGCTAGGAGGCCAGGTGATAAATTTTATTTCATTATATCACGTTGGAATTTTCGCTATTTTAGAGTTTCAATCATCTAACATCGCAGCGGAAGAGGCAAATAGCGGCATTTAATTATTATATGTACATTATGTAGTAGTTCTTTACAACATCGTATTATATACAAAAAACCTGATTTAGGCGGAATCTGGCTTAAACACGAAATATCCCTTCAATTTATGACATCTAGCATTCCATATTTGTCCAGTATATAACGCAGAAAATTACAGCTTTTGAAAATTACGGAATCTGTGGTAGGCTTTGGCACTTATTGCTGAATGTATTTTTCATTTCCGGTTTGCAAATGGACTTTTTACCAATTCTGAGCTGAGCTGATTCATGCAGCGCTGTGTGCCATTTGGCTAGTGTTTGATTTTACATTCAATCTTTGTCATTACTTCATCATAACATACAATATCATTATATTTGGTAATATTATTTTATTGAACCACAGAACTGCATGTAGCATTTTTCATTTACATAAATATATACGCTATTATATAAATATTTCATGGGAATGGGAGGGACCATCAGTGCACCCGATTGAAGCACTCTGGATGGGGAGAGTGGGAATGCCAACTCCCCATTGCTAACAGTTTGTGAATAGAGGGCGGGCTCTTCTCCCCGCCCATTGGGGCATCCTCATGTTAGATAGCTTGCTCTTTTGACCAATTGTTCAGTCTTGTTGTTGGAAGGAGATTCTTTATATCCCTGTGGATACGTATAAGTGATGTTGCATATCGATCCACCCAACCCCTTTTTGGCCCTTCATACAACGGCATGATTAGGATAATCAGTGGTTATTAAAGCTTGATCAAGTCTAACAGAGGGGAGAGCCCATTGCTGTCGGACTTAGTTTCCGTGCTACAATGGGTGGTAGTACATATCATACATCATACATACATACAGCTGTCAAATTTGGTACCAAATTAAGTTTTTATATTGTTGTAATCTTGCATTCTTTTCCCATAGACCAAAATAGTTATGTTTTCATTGCCTTGGTAGAACATAAAGTGAAGTATCATTTTTCTATCAACAGGAACAGGATCATCTAGAAGATCTAGTGTGGACCATATTGTCACGCTCCGAATCATCCTGGAGCAGGTCAACAAATTCCAAGCGTCCCTCTGTTTGGTACTCATTATTTTATTTACATAGCATAACGTCACAATACTATAACATAGCCTGATACACAATATCCCTCAATAATGCCCGATTCGTGGCTGATCCTCTCCAATCCTTTGGGCACCTTGTACCACATAGGTCTTGCTCCACCTGGTCTGACCATCTTGCGCGTTGCGCCCCACGTCGTCTTGTACCAACCGGATTCCCGTCGAAAACCATTTTTGCAGGATAGTTGCCCGGCATTCTCGCAACATGTCCTGCCCAGCGTATTCTTCCAGCTTTTGCCACTGTGGTGTATCAACATCTTTACCACAGTTGTCGTGTAGCAACTCTGGTGTTGGAGCCTATCAACGGTTGTTCAGATAATTAACAGCAATCGCAGAAAACGTTATCCTGTGCTGCGAGTAGAAAAGTCAGTTTATAAGTGATCGTCAAATAGAGCAGAAGCAAAACCAAACTCTCTTTAATTCAAGACATCACAGTTTGGCGACGAGGAGCTAAAAAACCTAAAAGATTCCGCCATGAACGTGAAGCCACCGGAGTTCAACGTCGGAGATTCCTGGCCGCTTTACCAGGAACGGCTTGAAAGATTTTTCGTTGCCTACGAACTCAACGGTGAAGAGGACGGTGAGAGACAAGCTGCGTTCCTGCTTACGTCCGTTTCTATGGAAGTATATCAAACAATCAAGAATCGGTGTTTCCCGAACTGTTACGCCATTTTCGAAGCACGTCAAGGCGACAGTGGAACGGTTGTTGAATGGACCACCCGGTTGAAGAAGCTAGCGATCAATTGCGAATTCGGAGCTAATTTGAACGAGTTCATCAAGAATATGTTCGTCGTTGGATTACGCCGAGGCCCTATTTTCGAACGTATATCTGAAGAAGAAGCCACAGCAACGTTCGACGATCTTGTGAAGCTGACGATGAAAAAAGAATCCACTCTTTTTCAACGTGGAATGCTGGAGGTTCATCGAATTCAGCCGGGAAACGAGAAGAAGAAGAAGAAGAAGTACTTTGCTTGCGGAAAAGGTGACCACGACTTCCGTAAGTGTCAGTACCAGACCTACATCTGCAAGATTTGCGGAAAGAAGGGGCATTTAGCCTCCAGGTGTGCCCCTCGAAAGATTCATCATCAATAAAGAGTTCGGACGGAAAGAAGAGGAGTCCGAAGGTGAATCATCTGCGTTTGAATAAGGTAGATTTCCTTCCACCCGTTCTGCTGGAAATTTTTGTCAACCGGAAGCCGAATGATTTTAAAATGGATACTGGAAGTTCAGTCAACGCCATATCGAAGGGATTGTTTCTGAAGCTTTTTCCCGAGGTTGTGGAATGGGGAACACCGTTAGTACCCGTCCTGAAGAAGGATTCATCGATTCGACTCTGTGCTGACTATCGAGTTACAGTCAATCCGTTTTTGAAGGACGATCATCGACGATATTTTTGCGGCATTACAAGGAGGCAAACACTTTTCGAAGTTAGACTTGAAAAATGCTTATTACCAGTTGGAGGTCGAGAAAGATTTGTTCCTGATGAATCGTTTACCATTTGGCACGAAGACTGCCTGTTCTGTATTTCAAGCTACTTTGAAGAGGGTGTTGCAAGGTTGCCGTGGAACGGTTATTTATCTTGATGACGTGATGGTGACCGGATCTACAACGGACGAACATTTGAAGAACCTGGACCAAGTCTTGCAGCGTTTAGAAGATGCCGGACTGCTGCTGAATAAACAGAAGTGCGAATTTTTCAAGGGAGAAGTGCAATTCCTCGGTCATTGCATGGACAAGGATGGTTTGCACAAGGATCCAGGTAAAGTGAAGGCCATTTTAGAGGTGCAGAAACCATCGAACCCCAAGGAGGTCCGATCTTTTATGGGACTTGTCAATTACTACGAAAAATTTTGTCCCAATTTAGCACACAACCTGCAACCGCTGTAAGACCTACTCAAGGATCGCGTCGAGTTTTCGTGGACCAAGAAGCGACAGTTGGCGTTCGAGAATACGAAGAACCTCATCGCGTGAGATTCAGTGTTGGCGCATTACGATCGGAATCTTCCAATCAAGCTGTACTGTGATGCGTCGAATGCTGGAATCGGAGCAGTTATTACACATGTTTTTCCCGATAAAAGTGAGCGACCAATTTCGTTTGCATCAAGAGTCTATAAGAAGCACGAGAATAATTATTCAACGATAGATCGGGAGGCGTTGGCCATATACTACGGAGTCAACAAGTTCTACAGTTACTTGGCTGGACGTCATTTCATTCTCATGACCGATCACAAGCCGTTGATTGATTTGTTCAGCACAAAAGGTGTTCCAGAAACAGCTGCGAGACGTCTTCAACATTGGGCTGTATTCTTGACTAGTTTAACTACGAGATCCAGCATGTGAAAGGAGTGGATAATATCCCAGCAGATTTTCTTTCCCGTTTTCCGTCAAACGACATCAAAGATGAAGATGGAGCCGACAGGGATTTTGCTGAGAAGGACCCGGCAAGTTTCTTGAATTTCTTAGAGTTGGAGACTCGTTTGTTGGTGGAGCGGAAACAATTGGTAGTCGAAAGTCGGCGTGACAAGATTATAAGCCATATTGTGGAATTTTTGAAATCTGGCTTGCCATCAAACATCCTGGAGGAAGAGCTCAAGAAGTTTTATTCCAAACGAGAAGAGATAAGCGTTGAAGAAGGTGTCCTGCTATGGGGGTATCGCATCGTTGTTCCAGTCAAGTTACGGAAGAGCAACCTGGCAGAGCTGCATTCGGTGCACCAGGGAATCGTTAAGATGAAGAGCCTAGCTCGGTCATATTTTTGGTGGCCGTCCATGGACAAGGAAATTGAAGAGCTCGGAAGAAGATGCGAAACTTATATCCAGTTGCGACCTGAGAGAACCGATCCAATATCCCCGTGGAGACTTACCAATTCGCCTGGCAATCGTGTTCATATCGACCATTTCAAGTTTAGAGGTGCCGATTATCTTGTGACGGTTGAAAGTTTCAGCAAATGGATCGAGGTCTTCCCAGTGCGAACTTTGACATCGAAGGAGATAGTTGAAAAGCTGTGTGAATACACATCTCGTTTTGGTTCCATTTATACCCTGGTCTCCGACAACGGTACGGCGTTTTCCTCGGACGAGTTCAAAAAGTTCTGTCTGGACAGAGGAATCAGACATTTTCGAACGGTACCGTTTAGCCCGTGTTCCAACGGGGCAGCAGAAAAGGCGGTAAAAACAATTAAGGCGGCGTTATCGAAGCTATATGCGGATTCGGAAAATCAAAGGAAGACCGTTGTTCAAAACTTGTGGTCTTTCCTTGAAATGTATCGTGCTACGAAACATTCCACGACGAACGAAAGCCCTTTAAAGCTGATGTTTAGAAAGGAGATGCGGATAAGATTCGATGCCTTGAAAGCGGATCCTGTAAGAAGACAGCGTGAAGCAAATGAAGATCGAAAACAGACCAGAGCTGTAGCATCCGGAGTTGGTGAAATCGTTTATGCCAGAGATTATCGTGATCCTAAGAAGCCAGCCTGGATGCGAGCAATGGTGATGAAAAAACATGGTGCGGTGTTGTACGAGTGCAATGTTGAAGATTTAGGACACATCAACTGCTGAAATATCCCTACGACGATTTCGACAACGATCTTACCTGTACTTCAACTGCTGCTAGGAGCGAAGATGAGAATTCAGTCCCTGCTGCTAGAAGCGAAGATAATGCAGTCCAAGATGCAGACGACTCAGGCGACGACTCAATTTACCGTGATGATTTTGCTGAAGAAGTTGAAGAATTGCCCCGAGTTGGTCTACGACAGGCGGACGGAACATACGTGACCAGATCGAGTCGAATTGTACGACAACCACGTTACTAAGAGGGGGAGTAGTTGTGGTGTATCAACATCTATACCACAGTTGTCGTGTAGCAACTCTGGTGTTGGAGCCTATCAACGGTTGTTCAGATAATTAACAGCAATCGCAGAAAACGTTATCCTGTGCTGCGAGAAGGAAAGTCAGTTTATAAGTGATCGTCAAATAGAGCAGAAGCAAAACCAAACTCTCTTTAATTCAAGACATCACAGCCACTATATGAATACTGGGTTCGCCGGCGAGTTGCGTGAGCTCATGGATCATCCTTCGCCTCCATAATCCGTCCTTCTGTACTCCACCAAAGATGGTTCTTAACACCCGTCGCTCAAAAACTCCGAGTACTCGCAGATCCTCTTCAAGCATTGTCCACGTCTCATGCCCGTAGAGAACAACCGGTCTTATTAGCGTTTTGTACAGGATGCACTTGGTACGGGAGCTAAGTATGTTTGACCGTAGTTGCTTGTGGAGCCCATAGTGGTACTCATTGACTGCGAAAAAGCTTTCGACAGACTCAATCCCGAAAATTTGAAACGCAAAGGAGTCCTTTATACAATTGTCAACCTCAAAGAGGCGCAGTACTAGGCTGCACATAACGAAGCCTTGTCCGAAACTACACGGGTAGTCGCCGGCGTAGGCCAAGGATGTATACTATCACCGCTACTGTTCCTCATCGTAAGCGACGAGACCATGGGAGATGCTATTGACCAGCTTTGGCAGCCTATCACTATGGAGCACCTCATCGACTACCATTTTGCTGATGACGTTGCTCTGTTAGCTCAATGGCGCTCTGATATGCAGAGTACAGAGTTGTTGAGCTTACAGGGTGCGGCAGAAAATAATGCGAAAATTTGTTCTAATTCTTTCAAATCCCATTTTCAACTAATTCAAGCAATAATATCAACATTTTCGAAAGCAGTTATCTCTATAAAGTTCTTTTAAATAAATTTATTCAATGTGTCCTCCATTTTTATTAAAAACATCCTTGAGCAGACGCCATAAGCCAGAGCATGCCTTTTGGACGTAGTCCTCCGACATTGACTGCCATGTGCGTGTTATGGTTGACTTCAGGGTTTTCACAACATATGCCCAAATCGAATAATCCAACGGATTATGATCTGGACTGCTAGGGGGCCACAAATCCTTCGGACAAAACTCCATGTTATCGTTCAACCATTGTTGGGTTCGATTGGACGTGTGACACGGCGCTCCATCCTGCTGTAGGACAACGTTTTGGTCCTCGGAAAAGTTGGCCTTCACCCAGGGAAGCACAGCGTAATCAAGTGGCGTTTCACTCTGGCTCTGGAAGATGCATGCAGGTCGTCTTTGATGATACTCCGCATGGATTTCTCCGAAATATTGGCTTCCTTTGCTAGTTTTCTTATGGAACGCACCGGGTTGCGAGCAATTTTTGCACGGACCGATTTGATCACGTTCGGCGTGTGTGCAAAGCGCGGACGTCCGCTTCCCGGCTTCCGCTGCTTAGGACCATCCTGCAGGGACATTTTTATGCGGTAAACTGTTGCCAAATGGCACCCTACCACCTTGGCAATCTCTTTCGGCTTCTTCTGGGCGAGCAACAAACTGGTGATCACTTCTTTCGCGAACATTTTGACGAATTTGCAATAAAACAAATAGAATGTTTGGATGCAGCACTTGAAAGTAAACATAAACAATTGCACTTTCGGCAGAAATTAGTCACTAAATACACGAATTAACCCAATACTCAAGTTTGAACATTTTCGCATTATTTTCTGCCGCACCCTGTAAGCTCAACAACATCACCGTAAGCTCCTCTGCGGCGAGTCTCACCATTAATGTCAACAAGACTAAATCGTTAGATGTCAACATAAGCAACCCTTGCAGTGGAGGAACTCGATGTTTTCCAATATCCTGGCAGCCAGCTAGCGTCAAAAATCGAAACCAAGAACAAAATCAAATCTACGAAATGTATGGAGATCAAACCAGAGAAGTCAACGCACCAAAATTCGAATTTTCAATTCAAACGTGAATCTGTGCTGCTATTCGCCAGCGAGACGTAGTATGTATCAGCGCAGAACACTTGAAAGCTGGAGGTCTTCATCAATCGATGCCTGCGGTATATAATTCTTGTCTGGTGGTCACAACTGCATCTCGAATATTGAGCTCCATTTTCGATGTCAAGAGAAACCAATATCAACAGAAACTCCAGAACGAAAGTGGAGGATTGATGGCCTCACACTACGAAGGGGTGGAAACGAAATCTGGATTGGAGCGTTGGATTGGAACGCAGTAGGACAGCGCAGCAGAGGCAGACCCAGGATAATTTTGCAGAAAAGGCAGACCCAGGATAATTTTCGCAAGTTTGCAAACAATTATGTTGTTAACGCTTGCTTAAGCTTGCAATTAAACGAGGGTATATTTCACCCATGTGTTAAAATTCATTTCTGTGAAGATAACACATTCAATTCGATCTCAGACTATGCTCGAGTAAACCCTTAATTTCAAACTGTGTAAGTACACTAACTGGAGTGACAAGCAAATCCCCGCAAGGAGTACAAAAGCCAAGTAGTAGTAGAAAACCAGTGCTCACTGTAGTGTCTTTCGTTATCATCACATTTTTATGAAACATCAGAAACTGCACAAAATGAAAAATGAGTTGTTCGCTGCGCCAATCCTTGTAAATCGAATAAAATTCAATTGCCCAACATCAATTTGTCAGATGATAATTTTCAACTCACCCACAAAGCGCAGTAAATGCCCCAGTACCATGCAGATCATGTTAATCCGGTGTAATCCATTCATGGAATAATCGAATTCATTGTCCAATTAATCTCGCTACATCTTCATGCCATCCATTGCTGACCACCCACAGCTGAGGGAAGCTCGCAACCAAAAAATAATGTTCGATTCAATGTTGTACAGCTAGTACAGTTGACATTTATTCCAATAAACCGTTGAACGACGCATTCTTCAACAGCCTACCGAAGGTCCCGACGACAAGTAATTGATGATCCATCCAACCACTCACAAACGGTATTAATCATTCGAAAGAGATGATATCTCGGCCCCGTCGATCGACATCGAATGTGACAATGGATGCGGCGCATATTTTCAAGTGCACTTTTACTAACATGCGCCCGTTGCATACCGCCTCGAATGTGGTAAGGTCAAGCATCAACGGGTATTGCCATTCGATGCTGCTCCTCGGAGATTTGAACTTTACGGCAACGGTGGAAGAACAATCGAATGCTCGTGCGCTCGCTGCAGTTCAATTTGAAAGAAATTTGCAAAAGGGCCCGAGACCGCCGGTGGCCTCCCTTGGGGGGTTAGAAATGTCAACCCTTTGAAAGAGGGGCTCTCTATCCATCCCGCGTATGTATGTCGCTTATGCTTAGGCCAGAGCATGTTCAATTGTCAAGGGCGAACGTTGCGAGATGTAGGATCGTCATCGATTGAATCACGTGAATAGATCAGATAGGTTGGCGTTTTAATTGAAAGGGACATTTAGAGAGAGACAATTTATTGATGCGGCCGTTCAGGTTGCTTTGATGCCGGTTGGATATGTTAGTGCTTCTCAGCAGTGCAAGTCATAAATTGATCTCTTGCCGGATTTTCGCCCAATTGCTTTTCAACGTTATCCCACACTCGTCGAAAAGTGTAATTTCCGTTGAAATGGACTCCTACATTAATATCTGCGCAACAGCAGCGGTGCTACTTACCGCATTAGTATAATCTTAACAGCCTTGGTCACCTTGGCTTTCAATTTGATTATTGAGGCACGATATTCTTAAGAACTGCGTACCGAGACCACAGTTTCCATTCGAAATTCCTGTAAGCTAGAAACAAGCTTGATAGGGGTCTGTTGCCACACATCCACCCGAGCACACCTGACCCAGGCGATCGCTTATTTTCGTTATTTTGAATGGAAAAACGAATTTAGGTAGTGTAGCAAGCTAATGTAGTTCGCTGCACTGCGCGACAAAATAGCGTTCTGTGCAGCACAAAGAGGCGCGTTGTTTTATGTGAGTGGTACTCTGTGAGGCTTTTTCTCGAGTCTCGCCGATATCCACGCGTTTGAAATATAGCATATAAACTATAATCAAGACAAAATATAGGCTTCATTAGTGCAATGGACACCACTTCAAGGAGTCGATGGTGCAGTTGGTTATGGGCCACAAAGCTACTACGTCGCACACCCTCACTCATCTGGACTCAAATAGGGGTATAAACATGGAATGGTATCCGTGGCAAAATCAGGAAATTTAGCATCATAAATTAAGGGGCAATGAGTATTAAAATAAGACCACCACGTGGAACATTTTCAAACGATTGAACATAATATAGTTTCATAAAAATTATGTTTCTTTTGACAATAGAGAATATTCCATAGAGTTTTTAAGGCATTTCATTTAATACTACTGTGTATCTCCATTGTTTTAACACGAATTTACTGTCCTGCTTTCGAAAACGTCCATTGTCATAATCAATTAATCAAAATCATCAATTAATTCACCATAAATTAATATGAACATGTTTCCCATTCCCCGAAAAAGGAAGCAACACTGAACCAGATACCTTTGAATTGATTCCCGAAGCAAATCGATCGACAACGATATGTCCTAATTAATTGGAATGAAAATTGTTCAACCGATATTCAACCTGATGATTGAATGTACGATTTCTGCGAAGCGCACCACCCACCATTTTTGGCCATAATAGCTACAAGCATTTGAATTAAATCCCCAACTAAAGCCAATTTGCCGCAATAGATCCGACCCGAATCGATAGGGCACGAATTAGTTGAAACAAACATGTTTATTACTTGTATTCTAATTCAAACACACGATCTGTTTGTTGTACCGGGTACTACGAGCTTCTGATGCTGATGTGTAAATCAGCCTAACGCTTACCAATTAGTTCGAACGCCTCCCCTGTGCGGGATAAATCTCGAGGAATCGTGACCGGGTTCTAATCTAGACCCTGTAATCTTGAGGCTCACCTCACCAGAGGTGAGATGAGAGAGGTGACACGCGCTGGGGTACTAACGCATGATTCCTCGTTTGATCTTGCAGTCAGCGTCCAGCTTGGCATCGGAGGGCCGACAATCGATTTACCAGCCACCCATCGATGGATAGGACTTCCACGGCGACAAATGACAAGGAGCATGGCTATTAATATTCAAAGTAGCTGGTATACATCACTTTAAATTAAGTTTTGCAAATAAGCGGTTCGACGTGACTATGGAGGTGTAGGAATGGCGATCTCTCGATGTTTGGTTGACAACGACTTGTTTATATGATTTGAGTGACAATAGTGAAATAATGAAACCTGGTGTACTTTAGAACTATCCAGTATGCATGAAGTAGATAAGAGCAGAAAACGGTTTCAAAGATCTTTCATATCACTTCACTTTAAATAAAAAAAAAACTCTTCAAAGAGCGAATTAGTAGAACGGTTGTGGTTGAAAAACAAGGAAATTTTAACTAACATTCACATTGATCAATTTTTCAAAAATAAAAGAGAAATAAATAAAACACCTTTTAAATTATCCCTAGTAGGGGGCGACCCCGGCGTAGTGGTTAACATCCATACCTCTAACGCCAAAGTCACGAGTTCGAATCTCACCCCCGGACAAGTTACGAAAATACCCAAAAAGGTATTTGAGTGATACGACGGGAGATGAACCAGCCCGAGGCTGAAAATCTCGATAAACCAGACAAAAAAAAAAAAAATTATCCCTAGTAAACGGTAGCAAAGTTCCGAAAAAAAACGAAAGGGTGAGTTATGTCAGTGAAATAACTGCAAAGTTAACGTAGGACTGCTTGTTGATGTGAGCAAATTGATGTCATCGAATTAATAAATTACTACTATATTTTGTTCAGTTTAAGGAACCATGAAACCTTATGCTAAATATTAGTGTAAGGCTTTACTATTGGTTCTCTACGAAAATTTATAGAAACTGCAGTTCGGGTCGAATTAACTGTTAATACTGTTAAATGGATCCTTAAATTTACATTGAACATAGAGCGAATTACAACGAACAACTTAACGTAACACCCAGCGGACCAGTATGGACATTTTCGTTTTGCAAAAAGTTCCACTGGCTGGAGCGAGAATCGAACCCTCACTTCATGGCAATCGCTTGAACTACGGGTGACGCCCCTAACCACTTGACCACGAAGATGACGGGGGCGATTGATTTGGCAATTTTCTCCAGGACGCGGCTTTTTAAACAACGCCATGTTGAACCGGTGCGTGGCAATGAAAATTTCGATGACCTCAAGATCATCAAATTTCAATCAAACATACTCTTTAGTCGGTAAATCGATTTGATCGTCCTGAAAAGGACCAATTTTAGTTGTTTACGGAGGGAACATGGTTCGCGATTGCAATTATCAGTCTTCTTGGACTACAGGACGTTTGGCAGGACACCACTCTGTGAAATGGTCACACCGGAGAAAAGTTTTTTTCAGCTCCTCGGCGTTGCGGATGGCCAGCTGCAGGTGACGTGGGATAATTCTGGTCTTCTTGTTTTCACGGGCGGCGTTTTCTACCAACGTGCTCGCCGAACACGTCTGTCGCATACGGATCACGGATGCACAGCGAGAACTGATGGTTGGTCGGTCGTCCCTACATGTTACATAATCGCTGGCACGGTAACTGTGGCAGTATGAACCAACCAGAGCGTGGCGCAAATATGATGTCATTTTCAACCAATAGCTTTGTGCGTTTAGGCCTTTTTCTTTTAAGTACTTTTTAATTAGTTTAAACCAATGTAATCAATTAAGTTAACATCAGGGATTCAGCTTTGATGTTCCACCATTCGAATGAAATACGTATCATAACATATCTGTGGGCCAGAGAGGAGATATTATCGTTCAAAATCTCCAAACCCGCGTAACGCTTTCGATTTTAGAAATTTTAGAACGGCGCTCCTATACAGGAATAGAAAAGAGAGACGTAAGTCCTACGTCAAAATATATCCTTTGACGAAAAGGCCAATTTTGTCTGTGACTTACAGAATTCTTCAGAGTCGAGCAATTAAAAATAACTTGCCTTTACTAGGGACAGTTTGAAAAAAAGTGTTTCAGTTTTTATTAAGTTTTTTAAAAGTGGTCATGTGAAGTGTTAGTTACAATTTTTCTAGTTTTCCGAATTTTTTTGATACTACACCGTGTCCAATATATTCTCATACAAAATAGAACTCTATTTATTTCAAATCGATAATCCAGATTTTATTGATAACTTTACCCATTATATTGCAATATAATACTGATCAACCACAGCATATGTTTTGGAATAACACCGCCTTTAACCTTCTTGACCAGCTCCAGACGTTTTTCGAAACCGTCACAGGCGGCACGCACGACTTCCATCGGCATTTCGTCCCAAATTCGTTTGATTACGGTTTTGAATTGGTTCATATTAGACGCCCTGTGGTCATTTACCTTTGCCAGCATGTATGACCATACGAAATAATCCAAGGGATTCAGATCTGGTGAACTGGGAGGCCATTCATTCTTGTCCAAAAAGTCGGTCAAATTTTCTCGGCACCAGCCCTGAACGAGATTTGCAGTATGCGATGGCGCTCCGTCCTGCTGAAACACATAGTGATCATCTCCATACACCTCTTGTACATGTGGCTTGACAACTTTCTCCAAAACTTCCGTTTTATAATATACGTCATTCACTTTAACGCCTTTTTCGATGAAAACCAGTGGTAATTTGTCTCGCTTGCAAATTCCTCCCCAAACCCCAACTGACGCAGCACTTTGGAACCGTGGAATATTCCTATCAGAGCCCATAATCTGTCGTTCTGGACATTGTGGGATTGTTGCAAGACGAATAACTTTTCGTCGGAAAAGATAAATTCTTCTCCACCGTGCCGCGACAAATGCAGACTTGCTCTTTCGAGTCGTTTCTGCTTGGAAGGTTCCGAAACTCCGTGAACCTTACGTTTCTTGAAAGCTTGGAATCCAGGTGCAGTATATTGTGCATTGACGATCTCGAAATATTCAGATCTGCGGCCATTTTACGTACAGAGCACTGTGATTTTCGTCTAATCCGTTCCCTGACCACTTTAACAACTCCCCCCCCCCCCCCCCCCCCCAACCCCCCCCCCTTTTACCCCCCCCCTCCCCAAACTTTTCCCCCCCCCACCCCCCCCCCCAAAACCCCCAAAACAACCGCCACCCAAAAGGGTTTTATTAACATAATGCAAAACTACACCAACACATACGTGAAACATGTTGAGTAGTTGCACGACACCAATGCAAGGAAAAAGTGTATGAGAATATATTGGACACGATGTTAGTTCAAAATAGAAGAGAAGAAAAATTGTTGAACAACTCAATTTTTTTTTTTTGTGAAGGGGTTCTGGCGGGACTTTGAGAAACTTCTTCGCCAGGCCTTTATTTATTTATTTATTTATTTCGTCAATCATCATTGTAGACTACATTTACATTTATTCATTACCATTTACATTTATTTAGAGTTAGTATCTACGGAGTACAACTCTTGCAGTCAAAATTTTTCTTATTGCCTCCATAGGCATAGTAAAATCAACTAATTCACAATATTCATTATAGATGTTCATCATTCTGTTCATTGGTCTATTCTTAGCATAAATTGTTCTCTGAGGTCTTACATAAAATAAATTTCTAATTCTTAGAATGCATGATGGTGCATAAAAGTTCAAACTTTCTAAGAGGTTTGCCGAATGTATACGCTGCGAGATAACATTATTAACAAAAGAGGTCATAGAAATTTCTCGTCTTTTCTTCGGTGATTCAATATCAGTTAACATGCAACGAGACTCATACGAAGGAATAGGAAATGAATTCCAGCCTAGTTTTCTAAGAGCAAATAACAAAAATTGTTTTTGTACAGATTCTATACGACTAATGTATGTTTCTTGGTATGGAGCCCAAACAACAGAACAATATTCGAGAATGGATCTTACGTACGTTACATAAAGTATTTTGATAGTATATGGATCCTTAAAATGATAACTGAACCTTTTAATGAATCCTAACACATTATTTGCTTTGAGAATTGTTGCATTCGAATGATCTACAAAGATAAATTTAGAATCAAGAATCACTCCTAAGTCTCTAATTTTGTTGCATCTTTCAATTTACTGATTTCCTAGAGTACACGTGAAATCATGATGAGTAAGTTTTCTAGAATATGATATGATGTTCCAGTTTTTAATATTAATATCAAGCAGACTTTTAACACACCATTCGTAGAAGACATCAATTTCGCTCTGAAAATGTTGCAAATCTAACTTACTACAGATTTCCATATACATTTTCATATCATCAGCATAGATAATAACGTTAAGATGATTTAACACAAGATTAACATCATCAAAAAAAAGAATAAATAAAAGAGGACCTAAATGAGATCCCTGTGGAACTCCTGAGGTGACATTGACTGCTCTAGAGATCTTTCCTTTGAAACGTACCACCTGTCTATCTGTCAAATAAGATTCGATCCATTTTAATAGTGTCCTGGTTAAACCCACACGCTTAGGTTTGAAAAGTAGCAATGGAATGTCAACTCTATCAAACGCTTTGCTGAAGTCAGTATACTACTGTGTTCAAAAAATAAGGTGACTTTTTAATTTAAAAATTGTGCGTTTGAGATATTGTCCAAAAATTTTTTTTTACGTTGGTAGGCTTGTTCGTGACATACATTTGACATTCCATGACATTCCCTCCATAATTAGTTTATTTACGCTTGTGTTTTCTAAACGAACAAAAGTGCTTTCGGCGATTTTTACAATGTCTGAATTTGTTGAGCAAAGAAGTGCCATTAAATTTGCGGAACGATATTTCTGCTGCTGAAACGTTGAGGATGGTGCAGAAAGCCTTCGGTGAGTCAGCCATGTCGAAAAAAAATGTTTATAAGTAGTCAGAAGTGGTCAGAAGAGTCAAATCGCGTTTGGTGCCGAAATCGCTCAATTTTTTTCTTCTCGTTCTTCGTGAGTTTTTTGCCAAAAATTCGACTCATATCGCTCCAAAACCACCGTATTCACCTGATTTGGCTCCGTGTGACTTCTGGCTATTCCCAAAACACAAAAGACCACTTCGAGGACACCGTTTTGTATCGATTGAAGAGATTGAAGAGATTCAACGAGAATCGCTGCGCGCCCCTCAATAAGGGCATCCCGGAAGCCGACTATATGGCCTCTGTTGCGACCTAAACCGCAACGAACAACCATCATAAGCACATTTGTTGCATACCTACTTATGAAAGTACCTTGCTACCACTACTACTATTAATTTGTTAAACTACCTATACCTACAATTCAACTCACTTGCCCCTAAACGTCAATATTCTAAAGGCGTAAAAAGTTAGTTTGTGCTCCCAAAATTAGAAGAAAAGTTGTTAACTAAAACTTATAATTTTCTATTCTATACTTCGATCTAAAAACTAACTTCTAATTAACCTAAAGTTAACTTAAAGTTAAAGCCTAAACTGAATTGTAATCGCTACGACAGGTAAATGATACACTGAATGGTAATATTGTGAATCTTACTCTATCCAACTTACATACTATTGCAGCACACACGTGTAAACAGAAAGTATTCTAAAATTAGTCGATGAATTACAAAAAAAGACACTAAACGTAAGTACCCGAACTAGGAATAACAAAACAACAGAGAAATTAAGCCTAAAATTATAAATATTACCTAAAACGTCATGCAAATTATCTTTGGCAGGAAAATTCTAACCCCCCCTTATCCTACATACCTACAACTACGGAAATAAAGAGGTTACATTTACGGAAAGGTCTCGTTGTCTTCGCAACACATTAAATATTTTTTTTCACGCCCGGGTGGGGTGTTTTATTTCCGCTGTGTCAAAGCGGTCAAATCGCGCTAAAAATTCCCGCGAAGGTTCTGAGTAAAACATAGATCTTGGGCGGGGAGAAGAACCACCGATGTTGAGCGATGTTTGTAAAGTATGTGACTCATCGGAATACAGTCGGATGGTGTGTTGTGATTCTTGTGGTGATTGGTTTCATTTCGAGTGTGTAGGCGTGGATGAAAGCGTAGAACATGTGGATTGGAACTGCAAGGATTGCGAAGCAAATTC
Organism: Aedes koreicus; assembly: GCA_024533555.2. Classification (NCBI taxonomy): domain Eukaryota; kingdom Metazoa; phylum Arthropoda; class Insecta; order Diptera; family Culicidae; genus Aedes; species Aedes koreicus. The sequence goes on along the minus strand of JAHHFK020000859.1, from coordinate 75,204 downwards.
GTGCGGTTCGGAAAACACCTACATCTTCGACGACCGTGGCACTAGTGAACACAAATCCCACATCACTAGACGCAGAAACGGATGAAGAGTTTGCAGGAACTTATGGGTGAACAGAAGGAATCGTACGAGCGTTTACTGAAGATCCGAGATCAGGAACAGGACAGAATGATGAAGCAGCAACAAGAACAGTTCGAGAAGCGGTTAAAAGCAATGGAGCAGCAGTTTGTGTCCCGGCTACAGGTCCCGACCGTGAACATCCTGCCGAGTGCGAATTCGACGGCCATCAATGGTAACGGTGGAGCACCAGGAAATCATCCGAATACTGTTGCAACTAGAGCAAGTGTCCAGCTGCAGCTTTCGATACCCGACCAAAAGGAAACAACAAAATTATTTCAAGTTGTGTTATTCAGTTACGCTGTTTTTTTAACAGAGGTTGTTAGAATTTAGATCGCGAATGTAGTTAAAATAACAGAAATTATAACAAAAACTCCCCAAGAGTTAACAACATTATAGCAAACTATGATATAGATTTAACATAAACAAAGCACACTTTGTAACAGTTTTGTTACGATGTAACAAAATCATATCAGCTAGTGTTAGAATTTATTTATTTATTTGCGCAGATTGTGCCTCCCAGGGCATTATATCTTAATTTGTTATAAGTATGTTATAAAATTATTTAGACGAAAACGTCTTTAACAAATTAATATCATAATCAGTTATTTGTAACAAGATTTGTTATAATTTTGTAATTTTTATGTTATACACTTCTGGTCGGGTATTGGCGGAAAAGCAGGCGCTTGAAATGAAACATCTCGAAGAGCGCTTAAAGGTCATGCAGATGAGTAGTAGTGAACCCAACAGATCCGGAGATGGTGCCATAGGACTGGATCCAAATGCACCGGAGATCCTGCCGACGACTGACCCACTCTTGTTCCAGTACTCGTCTCATGATCTAAGCAGAAGCCTACTAGCCGCGTGACAAGCAGTAGCTAAGGAACTCCCAACTTTCACGGGTGCGCCGGAGGATTGGCCGCTGTTTATAGCCACCTACGAGAACACCACTCGCATTTGCGGGTACAGCGATGAAGAAAATTTGCTTCAGTTGCAGCGCAGTTTAAAGGGGAAAGCTCTTGAGGCCGTTCGAAGCAGGTTACTATACCCGACAGGACTAGCAGGAGTGATTCAAACGTTGCGAACACTATTTGGACGGCCGGAGGTATTAATTCGTTGGTATGTCGGATTCGGAGCATGCCCTCGCCGAAGACGGAAAAGCTTACAACGCTCATCGACTTTGGTGTCGCCGTTCAGAACATGTGTGCGACCATCAAAGCTTGCGAACTGGAACAGCAATTGTGCAACGTTGCGTTACTCCAAGAGCTGGTTGATCGACTACCACCGACGATTAAACCCAATTGGACTATGCATCAACAGACATTACAATCCGTGACGCTCTCAGACTTCGGAGCATGGTTGGAAATGCTAGTGGAAGCAGCGTGTGTGGTTACTATACCCTCTAACACACCGACCAGCATGGTGAAGACGGAGAAACGTTGCAGAAGAGAAGACGTTAACGTGCATCTAGAATCCGATACTGATTTGTCGCCAAAGCCAGTGTATAAACCGATCAACAAGGGATGTCTCGTCTGTCAAGGAAGTTGCAGTAGTGCAGCTGTTTGCAAGAAATTCCAGCATCTCAATGTTAGTGCTCACTGGGCAGCTCTGAAACAACACAAGCTGTGCCGCAAGTGCCTAAAGAAGCATTTTGGTGCCTGTGACGTGAAAAACACTTGTGGCAGAAATGGGTGCTCGTACAGACATCATGAGTTGCTGCATGATGACTCAAGATACTCCGAAGGTGTGTCTCCGCCAACGACACAGGTTGTGGAAGGAGGATCGTCACAGAACTGCAACACTCATGTAAGCCAGACTGGGAAAGTCCTTTTCCGATACGTTCCGATAACCCTACATGGTCGTGGCGTGTCCGTTAAGACATACGCCTTTCTGGACGATGGTTCGTCAGCGACGTTGATGGAGCATAGTCTGCTCAAGGAGCTAAAGCTTGAAGGAAAATCTAACCCTCTATGCTTGAACTGGACGGCGGAGCATCATCGAAAAGAAAAGGAGTCAGTGAAGCTATCACTTGAGATTTCAGGAGCTGGAGAAAGGAGCAAGCGGTATCGTATCCCGAAGGTGCATACAGTCCGATGTCTCGCGCTGTCGCATCAAACAGTGAAAATCGACGAGCTAGCATCGGAATACCAGTACCTAGAGGGCCTCTCCCCATTGTATCATACCGGAATGTCTCTCCAAGAATACTCATTGGGATTGACAATTGTCGGCTGGGTCATGCGTTACACAGTCGTGAAGGACGAGAAGATGAGCTCGTAGCTGCTCGCACACGTCTTGGTTGGTTAATCTACAGGCCGTGCTCTACAGCAACCGGACTTGTGAACAAGAGTTATTCGGCATATCACAGCTTCCACATCTCTCCTTGTAGTGAGCAATGCGATGCAGAGCTGCATAAGGCAGTGAAGGATTATTTTTCACTGGACAACGTAGGTGTGATGAAGCCAGAGAAGGACGGACGTCGAAGGACGATGATCGGGCGATCCAGTTACTAAACTCGCAAACTAGGCGGAAGGGGGACCGCTATGAAACGGCATTACTGTGGAAGTACGATGACGTCTATCTGCCTAACAGCAAGCAAATGGCCATGAAGAGGTTGGTGTGTCTAGAAAAGAAGCTCTTGAAGGAACCTGATCTAGCGGAGGTGTTCACCGAGAAGCTTCGTGAGTACGAGCGTAAAGTATACATCAGAAAGCTGTCGCCTGCCGAGCTCAACGTCAGACATCCTCGATCGTGGTATCTACCAATATTTCCCGTCCGAAACCCAAACAAACCTGGCAAACTGCGCATAGTCTGGGATGCAGCTGCAACTGTTAACGGAATATCGCTGAACTCCGCGCTATTGAAGGGTCCAGACTTGTTGGCTTCTATCGTGATGGTGCTGTACAAGTTCCGAGAGTTCCAGATTGCCGTGGCCGGTGATATCGTCGAAATGTTTCACCAGGTGCTGATGAATACGGTTGATCAGCAGTCCCTGAAGTTCTTCTGGAGAGGCTGCAACCAGAGCAGAGATCCGGACGTCTACGTCATGGTGGTCATGATATTTGGAGCAACCCGCTCAACGAGTTGCGCGCAATTCGTTAAAAGTCTCAATGCCTAGCGATTCGAAGACCAGTTTGCGAGAGCGGTAGAAGCGATAGTTCACGAGCATTACGTGGACGATATGCTCACCAGCCTAGAGACGAAGGCGGCGGCAACCGGAAATGTTGGCGGAAGAGGTGGAATATATCCACGGACAAGCAGGATTCACCAGATTCCCAACTGGTTATCCAGCTCCAAGAATGTGTTAGAGGCCCTGGGCGTAAAAGATGGGCACGATAAAAGCCTGAACACTACAGCTGAGCATGCATCGGACAAGGTGGGAATGTGGCGGTGTACGTCAACAGATATGCTGACGGTTAGGGTTTCCTCTCAAAACGACTCAGAACTTCTATCAGGCCGAGTTATTCCTACGAAGAGGCTGGTGCTGAGCACGCTAATGATGATCTACAATCCGTAGCGACTTATCGCCAATTTCCTCATGTTTCTGAAGATCCTCCTTCAAGAAATCTGAAAGTCCTGCCCAGAATTGAATCCGTTTGGATCCCAGGATGCTACCGGAGAAATACCACAGCAGCGCAGACTAACATTCAACTCCACGTTTTTGTCGACGCGTCCGAAAATGGCTATGCTGCTGTTGCTTATCTGCGATTCGAAGAAGGAGAAGTTATCGAATGTGCGCTAGTCGGCTCGAAGCCTCGAGTTGCTCTACTGAAGTTCGTATCGATTCCCGTCTAGAACTACAAGCTGCAGTGCTAGGAGTACGCCTCGCGTGTAGCATCGTAGAGTCGCATAAGCTGAAGCCGTCGCAGACGTGATTTGCTGGCTGAATTCAGACCACCGCAGATACAGTCAATTCGTGGGATGCAGAATCGGAGAGATATTGGAGCTTACCGAAGCCTCAGAATGGAGCTGGATATCAACGAAAATCAACGTTGCCGATGATGCTACCAAATGGCAGAGGTTGCCGAACTTGTCTTCGAACGGTCGTTGGTTTCGAGGTCCTCCATTCCTCTGGGAACCTAGAACAAAATGGCATGTCATTAAGTCTGATCCCGGATCTACTGAATTAGAGTTGCGAGGTCATACTATGCACCACACGTGTCTGGATCCTGTCATCGACGTGAACAAATTTTCATGAAGCGTCTAGTGCGACACGTGGCTTTCGCCAGGCGGTTTCCGATGAACATCTGTAGGAAGCTTACGAAGAAGATACTGGTCACTGGCCCCTCACCCAGGAAAAACTAGTAGGAGCAGAGAACTACCTCTACAAGACCGTCCAAGCTGAAGTTTTCTCCGAAGAGATCCAGATACTCCAGGAAACTGATCCAGAGCCATGGAGGAGCAAGCGGAAACTTCCTCAACACAGCGCTCTCTACAAGCTCAGTCCAGTCTTCGATTGTAACGGAGTATTACGCATGCATGGCCGCATTGACGCATGTGAATTCGTGATAGACGCCACAAAGCACCCGACCGTGCTTCCCAAACACCATCACGTTACCGATTTGATCGTATTGGATATTCACCAACAGTATTGCCACCTTAATCACCAAACAGTTCTGAACGAGGTACGGCAGAAATATTATATTCCGTGCCTCCGCACCATCTATCGTCGTGTTAGAAACCACTGCCAGCTCTGCAGGATCAGAAATGCGAAGCCTCAGCCACCGATGATGGGTGATCTGCCACAGATGCGTCTGAAAGCCTTCACTAGACCATTTTCCTTTATCGGGATCGACTACTTCGGGTCTATGCAGGTCATGGTAGGACGCAGGGTGGAGAAACGCTGGGGTGTGCTCATAACGTGTATGACCGTCAGAGCAGTACACATTGGGATTGCCCACTCATTACAGACTCCTGCATCCTAGCCATTCGCAATTTCATCGCACGGAGAGGAATGACACTGGAGATAATCAGCGACCGCAGCACTAACTTCATAGGTGCCAGCCGCGAACTGAAGGATGCCCTGCATGAAGTGGACCAGAACAACCTGATCGAAAACTTCGTAAGCTCCCAAACCAAATGTTCGATCAATCCGTCCGCTGCACCACACTTCGGAGGATGCTGGGAGAGACTTATCCAGTCAGTCAAGAAGACGCTACACCAAGTTAAGCCCAACCGAACGCCCACTGACGAATTGCTTCGAAATATGCTAATCGAAGTTGAAGCAATCATCAACGCTAGACCGCTGACCGAAATTCCGCTCGAACATGAAGAAGCATCACCGCTCACCCCGAACCACATCATCATGGGATCATCGAACGGTTCTAAGCCCCCGATATCGTTTAACGATAGTGCTACCGTAGTGACACGTTCCTGGAAGATGTCGCAGGTGTATGCGAATGAGTTCTGGCGACGATGGGTCGCCGAGTACCTCCCAACGCTGACCAAGAGGACGAAGTAGTTTCAGCCTGTAAAACCCTTGAGGGAGGGAGACATCGTAGTCGTGGTCGACTACAATCAACCCAGGAACTCGTGGCCGAAGGGACGAGTTTTCAGAGTCACCAAAGCTAAAGACGGACAGATTCGTCGAGCGTCAGTTCAGACTGCTAGCGGGATTCTTGAGAGACCAGCTGTAAAATTGGCAATCCAAGATGTTGGTTGGACCGTAAGTATGTCGGATCAGTGATCGCGACGAACTGGAGGGGAGTTTTGCGACCTAAACCGCAACGAACCACCATCGTAAGCACATTCGTTGCATACCTACTTATGACTCTACCACTACTAATAACCCCCCCCCCCCCCCCCCCCCCACCAAAAACCCAAAAAAAAAAAAACTAAAACTTATAATTTCTCCTTTTTTTAACCCCAACAGTAATTCACCCAAAAACACAACCCCTCTTAAAATTTTTGGGATTCAGCATCAGTCAGTATACGTGTTTTGTTGTCCAGGTATTTGTTAAAGTCCGTGTTTTTGTACTTGTCCGTGTCATTATATTGTTAGTGATATTCTTGTCAGTGCAATTATTGGTATATACGCAATTTCATATAGTACAGGTGTGACAATGTAACCGCTCTCTCCCTTATTCTACGCTCCCAAATGGAACAAAGTATTTGACGTTAAACTCATCGGGAAAATAAGCTGCTCTGTTGGACATGGATATTTGTGGATGGTCTTTTAATATATAGTTGTGTATGTATGATGTGTATGTAGTATGGAAATGTTAAATGATTCACTTACCCACACTGTTGTTATTATTATTAGCTTTTGATTAGTTGGGAACATACCGCCTTACATGATACTTGCATGCATGTGATTCTCCCACGTAGGTCTTTCTTGGGCGGCTACTTGGTCTTGTTCCAACCAGAGACCGAGATGTCTGACTATCCAGGTTGTGTCGCCATGAGACTCGCATTTGCTTCCACTGTGACCCTACCAGGCTTCAAGCCTAGCCTTCCTGATTCTTGTATTGTTTCTTTTTTCGTTCTAAAGGTTCTAAAGGTATAGGTAGAAATATTCGCTCCTCTACCAAAAACAGCCAAACCAAACGCAGAATCTGTGTAGTGATGCTTTCCAGAAAATTGCAGAACCATAATAAAACTCAGTTATAATGAAAGTATTGAAATTAATAGACGATTCTTTGAGTAGTAGTAATATTATTGAAATTATACAAATTCTATATTGTATGAAAATAAGGAAAGTTGTCAAATTAAAAGTGAAAATGCTACTACTAGTGGGTTCAAATGCACTTCTGGTCCACATCACCCCTGGAAACACTGGTTTGCATCTTTCCCGTTTGGGTAAAGATCCAGTCCAAGCCCTGGGACCTGGTAGTTTTCAATCTACCACAAGGTTTTTCCAATGCCCAGGGTTATAATTTTCTATTCTATACTTAGATCTAAAAACTAACTTCTAATTTACCTAAAGTTAACTTAAAGTTAAAGCCTAAACTGAATTGTAATCGCTACGACAGGTAAATGATACACTAACTGGTAATATTGTGAATCTTACTCTATCCAACTTACATACTATTGCAGCACACACGTGTAAACAGAAAGTATTCTAAAATTAGTCGATGAATTACAAAAAAAGACACTAAACGTAAGTACCCGAACTAGGAATAACAAAACAACAGAGAAATTAAGCCTAAAATTATAAATATTACCTAAAACGTCATGCAAATTATCTTTGGCAGGAAAATTCTAACCCCCCTTATCCTACATACCTACAACTACGGAAATAAAGAGGTTACATTTACGGAAAGGTCTCGTTGTCTTCCCAACAGCCTCCGTGGATTGGAAAAAACGCTGGCATAAGTGCATTGCATCAGAGGGGGACTACTTTGAAGGGGACGAAATAGATTTTGATGATTAAATAAAGATTTTTTGAAATATAACAAAAGTCACCTTATTTTTTTAACAAAGTAGCATAAAGCTTCCACAAAATTTCCTCTATCCATTGCACTGCCTGTAACCGCACATCAGCTCCATATTGAAAACAGCAAACCGAGAAAACGATCATACAAGTTAGGCAAGCATTATTCTTGATTCAGCCTGTTTTGCGTACTTTTTTACTGTATAATTTGATAGTTTATGTGTAATAGTATGCATTGTTTACTACACAATCGAAACATAATCAAAAAATGTTGTTTTGAGAAAAAAAAAAACGCATTGGGACACGATATGCAGTTACTTTGTCATGGGGATCGTTCAAATATTATGTAAGACATTTTCCGACCAATTTAACTCCCTCCTCATCATGAAGTACATTCTTAACATATGTTCAGCACCCCATCCTTTTCCATGTAACGTAGCCAAAGATGTAGAAATATAAATTTTGAACATAAAAAGACGCGAAACCTGCTCCCGTTATTTAGCGTGTTATGAAATATTTGACTGACTCCCTGCATGTTTACCTGGCCGCGATAGTCAGCTGTCAGTCACCATCAGCTCGTAATCAGAACGGAATCAAAATGTCCTCGTTAGAGTTAATCAAGAGTTACTTCGGTGACAGTGATGAAAGTTCCATCGATGAGAATTGTGAATTTGATCAAAAGACAAGAGCCGGTAAGTTATTTCCATCTAATATCGTGAAAAAATTTCCTGTCGGACGAGAAAGAAAATTCGATAATGTGAACACGATAATGTGTTTTTAAATGCAGATCAGCTTCTAAAGTCTGGTGATGATGCAACATGTAAAAGTTCTTGTTCCACAAAAGCGGATGATGATCCACTCATGTCAGTGGATAATGATCCTGAAGATGATGCAGCCTTAGATGCTCCATCTTCAAATACGGATCAAGAGAAGCTCTGTGATGCATCGAATGATGGTTCACGTTTTATACATGCGGATCATGACTCAGATAGTAGCTTTTTCACCACAGAGACGTCGATCATTGTACACCGGAACAACAAAATCGCGGACAAAAAAAAACACTCTCGGAATTAAAAAAAAAGTGCTAAATATTCCTATTTTACTGCCACTACAAAAACGGGACTTATATGCGATAACTTCAATAATGGGAATCATATGCCGTTACTTTCAAGATGAGACAAACCGACCTGATATTTTTTTCACATTTTTCCTAACTAACTGCTATATTTTATTATTGGTTTCCAAAAAGTGATAAAAAATAAGGCAATTGCGTAAAATATCTCAAAAACGTCGAAAAGTAATATGGGACTGATATGCGGTTACAGGCAGTGCACCTAAAGAAAATTCTACAAATTCCAATAGATTAGTAGATGTTGATCTGCCTTTGAAAAAACCATGTTGATTATTTGAAATCCGATTTTTTACCTGGTTGAATAATTCTTGATTTACAATCGCTTCAAACGTTTTAGGAATACTTGAAATGATTGCGATTCCTCTATAATTTTTAATGTCTGATCGTTTGCCAGATTTAAATACTGGTATTAAAAATGATTTTTTCCAGAATAGTGGAAAGTCTCCTGATTGAAGTGATAGATTAAAGAGCCAAAACAGGGGTTTTACAAAAGAAGTTGCTAGTTCTTTCAATAGTACTGGAGGTATTCCATCAGGACCAGGTCCTTTTCCAGCATCAAGGCCTTTAAGTGCCAAATCTCTTTGAACAGTGATGTTTTCAACTGATACGTATTTTTGATGTTCAGGTAGATCGTAAAAATAGTTAAGGTCAAGAATATCGTTGGATTTCTTATAGATATTTTGGAAAAAACCGTGCAAACTGATTACAAATATCTCCGCTATCAGATCCGTCAAACTCTTCCAACTGCATGCGCGATGGAAAGTTACACGTTTTCAAAAATAAATTGTAAAGTTTCATTTTTACCTACCTTTGATGATATCGTTGCGTAAATACTTTCGATTCATTTTGTCAGCCGTACAAGTAACATGTCGTCCAAGAAGAGGCTGATTTGGAAGGAGCCACGTTTGAGATTTTGTAGTCCTCTCATCTGTTTTTTTTTTCAGTTGTCTTTTTATTATTTTGTAAGTCAGTGTTATGTTTGCAAGTTTTTTTTAAAGTCGTTTCGTAGTTACTTCATTCTTTTGTAGTTTAGTCCTTTGGTGTGCTCTTAGAGTCTTCCGAAGCAGATTTCTCGAACTAAAAATAATGAGGGTTTTTGTTATCTTCGTAGTTTTTTCGTAATTTCTTCAATATTTTGTAGCTTAGTTCGTTGGGGTGCCATTTGTGTGCTCTGATAGTCTTTTGAAGCAGTTTTCTCGAATCAAAAATAAGTTGTCATTATGTCGTCGAGATATTTGAATTCTACCAGTTGTAGTAATGTCTGATGTTACAAGTCTAAGTCGAGTCAAAAGTATAATTTTTATGGTTAACTGTTGGGACACATGAGATATAAGTTTTCATTAAAAAAGTTTGGGAGGTCGTTGCGTCTCTTTATGTTATTTAATTAGTCATTTAGCGTTACGGTTACAAGTTCAACAGGGCATTTCGTAACTTCTCCAGTCGTTTATAATTTAGTTAATTGATTTCTAGTTCTTATGTGCTCTGAAAGTCATCGATGCATACCTCGTCTTACCTTGTTTAATTCACCTATCACTTTGTCCGCCTTAGTCAGTTCTTGTCTTCAGTCTTGTTATTCAGTTAAATTCTATAGCCATTGTAGAAAAGTTTACGCTTACTTGTCAGTTCATTGCCTCCTTTTTATTTGGTCAATACTAATCTCGTTCAATACTAAGTCGTTCAATTGCTTCAAAGTCTTACATGTATGTGCGCCTAACAATAATTATTTGAGTCGTGGTCAGCTAGGGAACGTCCATCAATTATGTCACGCAAAAAGTGACTTTTTATAACCCCCCCCCCCCCCTTGTCACGTTATTTGTATGGACCTTCAAAATTTTTTGTATGGATTGTCACGTTTTACCAAACCCCCCCCCCCCCCCCTCCCCCCTTACTGCGTGACATAATTAATGGACCTTTCCCTTTCTTCCCATCACGATCCCTATCACCTATCCTATTTATTTCTATAAATTATTGGAATCCCTCAGTCCCTCTTTTTTCTGTCTCTCTCTCCTCCAAAATAAGTGTGTGGAGCCGTATTTTATCTTCATTGGTTTTTATTTGCTCTCTGTTGGCCCGAACAAAATAAGCCGCCTCTTTCCAGCCGACTTTTGCCGGTCACCGAAGGGCTTTCTTCGCTGCTGTTAGGCAGAAACCAAAAAGTGCACTTAGAACGATGCAGTGAATTGACCGATGCACTGGGACACCTTTCTTCCTACTCTTCACCGCTCCACCGCTGACAAACACTAATGTCGTTTTCGGTTTTAAACCTGGGTCAGGTCTGACCCTGACTCGCAATTACCGAACGAAAACGGATCCAGAGTCGAGTCAGTATGATGGTTTTAGTGCAAAACATAAACATTAACAAACATAAACATTTTATTTTGACAGTTATGCTTGTGTGTGTTGGTGAACCCAGGTTGGACCTCGAAAAAAACTTGAGAGCGAACCTCATCGATGTAGGGTCGGATCCAGAGCGGATCCAGGTCCGACCCGATTGAATAAAAAAAACGTTTAGACAGCTGTTACGGCGGACCTAGGGCGAACCCAGTTCCGCACTGGCAATAACAGAAAACGACAAAAGTCCCTTCGTAAAGGAGCACTTAGTCAAAATAAAACGCACTGGTCTGTACTAGCGCTAAACTGCTGGAAACTTGTAATATTTTCACCAAAAATATCTCACTACTGACGCTAAATTTGACCACAAGACCGTGATAATTCGACCGAGAAGAAATTGCGCGCACGTCCGTTTCGCTTGGTTTGTTATTTTTTTTTTTTTTTTTCTTAATTTTACGTCGGCATATTTCCTCACATGGTGACAATCACCGACGCCAGGAAGCAACTCCACCACCTGGACCCTACCTAACGACTCATGAATATGAGCCGGGACTTACTTTCCTTCCGAAGGAAGGCGTGACCAGATGTTTTCGTCTCAGAAAAAACACCGACGTCGACTGGGATTGAACCCAGACCCACTCGGGTGCCAGGTTTGTTATTTTGAACTAATAGGGCTAAGTACAATAGAATAGAATGTGGGGTATACAATCGATGGTGCGATCGTTGCACGATCGATAATCTCGATCGGTGTGCATCGGTTCGGTGATGCTGGAATAGGGTGTTGTGTGGCGGTTGCGGTAGTTGTTCACTTTGTTTCTCCTATATTCCGGCCAGCTTGAAACACGGAGGTGTTTCAACATCAATTTAGGGACTCCCGATGACTGATATTCAAACAATTCAGCGTTGGACGAATTCGAGTGAAGTTTTGAATAGTTCTGGTTGTTGTAGACATCGGTTCGGTGTTGATCACTCACAGTTTACCGGGAACAAAAAAAAGACCAGGTAGATCGAACGACTCGATTTGAAGGGATTGAAACTGCAATTACCTGTGCTAAGCGCAGGTGCGCTTCGAGCATGTTCTCCCTTGCGGGTTGCCCTACCTGGAACGACGGCTTCAGATGCTTGGATTCGGGGACGGCTGTAGAGCGATTCTCGCTACGGCCTGAACGATATCCTTTCCCGCAGCAGTACCTAGGGTCACTACTCGGACGACTCCATCCTTGCCCGGATGCAGCTTTATAATCCTACCAAGCGGCCAACTGGCAGGAGGGACGTTGTCCTCCTTCACGACGACGATGCGGTCCACCTCAACGGAGACCGGGGGTTGCAGCCCTTTGTTACTTGTGACTGCAGCTGCTGTAGATACTCCGGGTACCAACGGGCCCAGATATTCTGGAGTTGCTTCTGGACCACGTCATAGGCCTCCAGACGGTTGTCAGGAATCCCACGCAAATCGGCATCAGGTACCGCTTGTAAGTTGGCCCCGACGAGAAAATGTCCTGGTGTTAGGACCTCCAGATCGGGCGGCTCGGTCGGCATTGGCGTCAGCGGACGGGAATTCAGGCACATTTCGACCTGGGCCAAAAGAGTTAACATCTGTTCGTAGGCAATGTTTGTGTTGCCTACTGTTTTCAGGAGGTGCTTCTTCAATGACTTGACTGCAGCCTCCCATAGACCGCCGAAGTGCGGTGCACGTGGCGGAATAAACTTCTACCGCATCTCGTTCTCCGCGCACCAATTGAAGATCCGATCCCGATCGCTGTTCTCTACCTTCAGCATCCGATAGATGCGGTTGAGAGCGTGTGACGCATCCTTAAAGGTTGTGGCGTTGTCCAAGTACAACTGCAATTCTACCTCTTCGAGCAAACACACGACGAAGGGCTGCCAGGAAAGCAGCTGTAGTGAGGTCACTTACAAGCTCGATATGTACGGCTCTCGTCGCGAAGCAAACGAAAATAGCCACGTATGCCTTGGTTGGAGCGCGATTGCGGACGGTTGCCTTCAGCAGAAACGGTCCACAGTAGTCGACTCCATAGGCGGAAAAGGGGCGAGTTGATGAGACTCGGGATGCCGGAAGATCTGCTATGCTCTGCTGGACTAGTGTGGGCTTGCTACGAAAGCAAGTGTGCCAATGGTGGAAAACGGATTTTGACAAGTTTCTGCCGCCGAGAATCCAAAATTTCTGGCGAAGTTTTCTCGAATCAAAAACAAATTGTTTTTTTTTTTTGTCCTCGTTTTGCATCAACAGAGGAAGCAGACGCTTCTGTAGACACTCCGCGAGGTAGATCTCCCCGTTTACAGTCCCGGTAGTCACGAACGGTGCACTCAGTTTGCCACATGAGCAGATTGCTTGCCAAACCATGTATTTCTTGGCAAACTTTGAAACTTTCTGCTTCTTTACTTCCTCCGGAACAACAAATTTGGGCTGGGCGGTGAAGAACAGTAGCCCCGGAATCTGCCGGAAGTCCGCCTTGACGTTTTTAAGTCTCATCGTCCATGATGAGAAAATGAGGCTTCGTCAGAATCTGGGTGTACAGTGTTCGGGCCCGTGACTCTTCCACCGTATTTTGCCGTTCGTCACGATTTGAAGCCTTCTGAACTTTGCACGTATGCAGTCCCTCCCGGTCCTTAACTCTCTGAATGAAAGACTTGGACAGATTCAACTTTTTGGCCACATCCCTGACCGAAGCATTGGGATTTCGCTAAAAAGCTACCACGACACGCTTGTGATCCTGATCACTAATAGAACATCCATTCTGACCGCATTTCTCCTTCCATTCGATGCTCAGAGTTTCGTAGCAACGTTTAATCACACGACTCATTCCGAGTTGTTTTCCGATGTCCCGATGAGAGAGTTGAGGATTTTCCAGGTGCTTGCGCAAAATCAATTCGCGACGTTGCTTTTCGGGTGACGCCATTTTTTCCAATTTTCGACAAACTGACAACGATAAAAATAAAACAACAAAAACACTCTAAACTACTTCTACCCAAATTTTCTAAAGAAAATACCCAATGAGTAATTTTCTACAACGTTTCCTTGATGCAATTTGATGTGGGACACCCATTATTGCCCAAAAACTGCGTGACTGCTTGCATGACTGCTGCTTGACACCACAGTGGGTCGAGGTTCAATTCCAGCTAATGGATTTTTCTGAGACGAAAATATCTCTGGTCACGCCTTCCTTAGGAAGGAAAATAAATCCGTAGGCCCAAGCTAATGAGGGTTATTCCGAGAACGTGACTCTACATTTGATTTACCCAGGACAGTCACGTCACTGCAGGTGACTTTTCTCACTTCACCAAGTGACAAAAGTCACTTCACCTCTCGAATAACCCTCAATGTGCTGATAAGTGCTATATGTCAGCTTCTGTTCCGTTTTCTATCTCGGCCAGCCTGCGCCAATCAACTCAAAACATTTCAACATAGTATAACATAGTATAGCTGTTGAGACAGATAGGTATTTTCGGACCGATGCAGCACAACTCGTTTTATTGCATGGACTTGCCATGGGCTGAGTTAGCTTTTAAGCTGTATTGTATATTTTATCCATTAGTAACTGTTCAATATTTATGTTTATGTTTGATTTAAATTTCTAGTCCTTATTTGTTTTTATAGAAACTGTCCAACAAAAATCAATAATCCAACAAACTAGAATAACTAATTATAAATAAGTAAGAAAAACCAACTTCAACGTCGTGAATGTTTTTTCTTCTAGCTGTGAAATGTTCTGAAATGTGTGTGTATAAGGAGTGTATCGAAAATAAGCTATCCACAAACTTTCTTTCAAATTTTGTTGAAAACCGATATTTTATTCATACCAAAAATTGATCCTTTATTGTACGAGGTTAAACTTGAACATAATGAAGACCGGATGAAATTTAAGTTATTCCTTCACGAATTTTCGAACTTTGGATCGAATGCTCTTCATCAAGTTCCGGACAAGTGTTGCATCGCATTTTTTGGACGCTTGAGCCCAAATTTTTTTGAACTCCTGCATGTTCCCAGCTGCCTTACCAGTCTTCTTGAAGACCCTCTTCACGATTGCCCAGTAACGTTCGATGGGTCGAAGCTGAGGGCAATTTGGTGGATTGATATTTTTCTCAACGAAATCTATACCCTTTTCTGCAAGCCAATTGAGAGTGGTTTTGGCATAGTGAGCCGACGCTAAATCCGGCCAAAACAGTGGAGGTGTACTATGCTTCTTATATAAAGGCAACAATCTCTTCTGGAGACACTCAGATCGATAGATTTCCGCATTTATAGTTCCGGTAGTGTAAAAAATGGTTGACTTCAAACCACAGGAACATATTGCTTGCCATACCAGTACCTTTCGACCGAATTTCTCCACTTGAATCGACCTGTCCGCATCGCTCACATCCTCCCCAACGACGGCAGTAAAGTATTGTGGACCTGGAAGGGTTTATGAGTCCTCCTTTACATAGGTCTCATCGTCCATCAAAACGCATGCATCCGGACGCTGCAAAAGACGCGAATACAATTTCCGGGCCCTTGTTGCTGCTCGCTTCTTCTGTTCTGCACTTTGTTTCGAGATTTTCTGCTTCTTGTAGGTCTTCAGGTGGTTTCGCCTCTTGATACGCTGGATCATTGCGACACTCGTTCCTGCTTTTTTGGTCAAATCACGTACTGACATTGATTTGTTCTTCATGATTAGAGATACCACTTTCTGCTCCGGTTTCGGGTTGGAAGAACCGGGTTTTCTGCCTCTTCCTGGCAACTCATCCAAAGAATAGTGTTCCCCAAACTTATTAATGATGGTTTTAACACTCGCATGATGAATTCCAAACCGCCAATTTTCGCATAGTAATACCCTTCTCACTTAGCCATGTGTCCAGAACCTTAATTTTCACTTCCTTTTCAATACGCGACATTTTGAAAACGCAGAATTTGAACCGCACAAACAAGTAAACAAAAGAAAGCGGACAGTCAAACGCACAGCATGCAGTGTTCAGAGCATAAAAAACCATCACAAATACATGCGTACAACGCAAATGTATGTGGATAGCTTATATTCGATACACTCCTTATGTGTTTTGTTTTATTACTAAAATTGAATTCAACTCTTCCGATGCATGACAATTCGTTTCAATTGTATTGGAAAACTATGGTTCTCCTGCTGCGGATAGACCGGGTAACCCTTTCAAATCCGGGTATATCATTTGCGTCGTTCGAAAAAATAGCATCGAACACTTGCACATATCGTGCGGGGAGTGACCGAGAAAAGTATAAACAATTTCATTGAACGTATCGCCGAAAACGTTTAATGTCTTAGGTCAATTTCTTTCTGCACGTCTGGCAACGTCTTTACAACTGTTTAAAAAATTTAAAATTGTCTTGAACTCTAAATACTCCACTTTAAGTGCTGGAAACATATACCACCTTCAAGAGATAACAAATTGGCGGTATTTTTAAATATGTAAAATAATGATGTGATGAATGATTTACATCTATTGAAACAAATGAAGAATGCTTTTTTATAGCTCACAAACCCAATTAGGATCCATAATCCACCTAATTAGTACGCTCAGACTCTTCCTTAGGCCGCTGCATGAAAACTTGAAGGTATAACTGCTCATTTTCAATTATGTTGACTGCACTGGTTACCGCCGGTCTTGTAGGAAGAGGTTCAGATGAAACGAAGTGGACAATTTCTCCCAGTTCTACATCCGCTTTTAATCCTCTCGCCTGATTCCTCGCCCTATTCCGATAAGTCTAAATCATGAGGTTGAGATTCGGAGAATGTTGCATCTGTGTAGGACTTGGCTGATTGCTGGCTGCTAAGTTGGTTTTCACTTGCTACACGCCCGTCTTATGAGCACCACTGTCGACTGTTGCCGTTCAAGAAGAGGTGGAACTGTTACTTCTTGCTGCCACTGTGGACATTGCTGGCTTTGCATTTTTTTTATCACAGGAAGAAACATTTTCACAGCTACTCTAATTCTCGTCAATTGAGCAATTGACGCGAACAATTCTGTTTCGGAATTACATAGACGGCAATTGCACTGCCCGTGGAAACTTCGTAACCGCCAATACCAAAGGGCCGGTTCATAAGCCACGTAGACTTATTTTAGAAAATCTCAAACCCCCCCCCCCCCCTCCCCCGCAGACTTTTCTCCATACATTTTTATGAAATTTTGTATGGAGCGTAGACTTTGGTCAAACCCCCCCCCCCCCCCCCCCCTCCCCCCAAAAAAGTCTACGTGGTTTATGAATAGCCCCAAATGAGCATGAGCATGAGCATGACTGACCGCCCGAGGTTGCTACTTCATTGTTGCCAGATCAGCTGTTATTACACAGAGAACCAACAGATGATGCTTGGGACTAACATACATCTTGAATGTGTAAAAACTGGTGATCCCGAACTAAGGCAATACCGGCGCCAGCCTCGCCCGAATGCAGGTCAAGAAGGGAATGGGTAGGAATATGTTGACGTGATACTCGCTTTATTGGAAGCCGCGGAATCCACTGCACTTCCACGAGAAATCACTGGGATTTTGGATTACAGGATTGGGTGGCAGCAGGGTTCGTTTTGGTTAACGATAAGCTGTCAAGTGTAATTAGTACCGATTTCCGATTTGAACCGATTTGAACCAACAGTAAGGATGCTATTGGGGCCACTCACAGAGTGTGATAGTGGTATTTCATTAGGAAAACGAGGTAATTCATTTCAACACTTGAGAGCTAACATGGACCGATCTACACCCAAACAGTACGGATGCCGTTGGATTTACTCACAAAATGGGACAGTGGTTTATTTGTTCCAAGATAGGGTGGCCCGACGAGCATGGCGAACGAATAATTTATAATAATACCCCAGCACGGACCGATCTCACCCGGCGAACCACGACTTCTGATGCTCACTCGATCACTCGCGCAACGAACAATAGGCAACCGACACAACAGACAAAACGCTACGCCCGATAACAAAATATTGCGGAATAAACTATCGACACAACCGATTAAACCGTTGGTCTACGCAAACCTATTGAAAATAAATTTCATTCATATAGATACAATGGGTAACAATTACCTGTCTTGCTCCACGTCCTTGAGAGCACTTAAAGGGCGATACGGTCAAAATTTGGTCAATATCAACTTGACGTATTTCTTTCAATTTTGCATTTAAAAAACCTGAACACCCCTCATTTTGAAGGTGTGTGTGTGTGTGTAGAATGTTGCTCCTATTTTGATTTTGGAATTCACTCTTCAGTTGTCAAAATGCCGTCCAAGCAAGAATCAAAATTTTGCTCGCGCATCGCGAAAATCCGAGCTACTCGCACGCAAAGTTGGCAAAATCGCTAAAAGTTGCCAAATCAACCGTTACAAATGTAATTAAAGTGTTTGGGGAACGTTTGTCGACAGCCAGGAAGTTTGGATCGGGGGGAAATCGAAAACCGGAAGCCGCTGAGACGACAAAGAGAGTTGCCGGTAGTTTCAAGCGAAACCCTAACCTATCTCTCCGAGATGCCGCAAATAAGCTGGGTGTATCGTCTACAACCGTGCATCGAGCCAAAAAACGAGCCGGACTATCGACTTACAAGAAGGTAGTGACTCCAAATCGCGATGATAAACAAAATACGACGGTCAAAGCGCGATCCCGGAGGCTGTACACGACGATGCTGACGAAGTTTGACTGCGTGGTAATGGACGACAAAACCTACGTCAAAGCCGACTACAAGCAGCTTCCGGGACAGGAGTTTTATACGGCAAAAGGAAGGGGAAAGGTAGCAGATATTTTTAAGCACACGAAACTGTCAAAGTTCGCAAAGAAATATCTGGTTTGGCAAGCCATCTGTACCTGTGGCTTGAAAAGCAGCATTTTCATAGCTTCCGGGACTGTCAACCAAGAAATTTACGTGAAAGAGTGTTTGAATAAACGTCTGCTGCCTTTCCTGTAGAAACACGGTTGTTCCGTACTGTTTTGGCCGGATTTGGCATCTTGCCATTACGGTAAAAAGGCCATGGAGTGGTACGCCGCCAACAACGTGCAGGTGGTTCCCAAGGACAAGAACCCTCCCAACACGCCAGAGCTCCGCCCAATTGAGAAATACTGGGCTATTGTCAAGCGGAACCTAAAGAAGACCAAAAAAACTGCTAAGGACGAGCAGCAGTTCAAGGCAAACTGGCTTTCTGCGGCGAAGAAGGTGGACAAGGTGGCTGTACAAAATCTGATGGCAGGGGTCAAGCGTAAGGCCCGGCAATTCGGATTTGGAAAAGCGGAAGCCAACTGAATATTTTTCCTGAATTTTATACTAATTGAACTTGAAAAAGAAATTTAATTTGATTTTTTAAATAAACGATTTCACCGATTTACACGCGTTTTCCCTTGACCAAATTTTGACCGTATCACCCTTTACTACCTCACGAGTATTATTACTTTAAAAGTTTTGAGAAATAGAGAGATATTAGAAATTGTCTTCAAAATTTGGTAGAAATAAATTATTTGATGCCTCTTCCAGGGCGACATTGAGCCATCTGCAACACGAAGGTCGACGTCGTCGGCAAGTTGTAATCCTCTCGGGTTTGCTCGAGGAACTCGCTCACACCGATTAATCCTGGCATTTTGATAATTGTTCCAGCTGGCTCCGGAGTAATAATTTATTAATCAACGCTCGCCGTTCGACTTCGACGACATTCTCTTGCACACACAAACACAAACGGTAGAGTCGATTAGTTCGCCGGCATGTTTGCCTGGGTTGTAATTCAATTTTTCACTCGACGCTCAATTCGATTCACTCGATAACTGTTTTCGTAGATAAAACAATGAATTTCCCATTTGCGCGTGTAGTAGAACACAGCATCACCGCTCTACCGGTTATTGTTCCAGAAAAATAATATTCACGGGGGCCTAAAAATATCCTCCTGAGCTACGGCGACGGATTTCGAGTTTTGACACCTTGCCTCTAATTTCACTCACTCGCGCAAAGGAACGGGCAGAAGGCCCCCTAATCGGAAAACGCACACTAGCACAAACAGCTCGGCGGCTGCTGCTGCTTCTGCTTCTGCTTCCAGACGACATCGATATTTTCGCATTCCATTCCCTAGCGGCCGTTGTTGTTTTTTTTTGCAACTTGCCTGGCCTGGGGTCACTCCGCCGATGATGATCTTCTAGAAATCTGCACTAAATTATTTCTTCCAATGTTTGAATGCCACCGGTTTGGTTGACTTCCAAAACCCACTTAACGAAATGCGAAAAACGTATTTCGAATACTACACTAGATATTACATCATTAATTTTAATAATTTTCAGTTGCAGCGAAAAAACTAACGTCAGGTCCACTCACAGGCACAGCCTCCTTTTTTTCCGTTACCACCAATACCAAATGTGGCATAAACTGCTTACCGTCACAAAATTCACTATTACGCCAAATCAAATTGAATAAAATGCTTCCGAATTTCAAATTTATTTCACGGAAAAAAATAATCAAAGAGCAAAATTGAAAAACGTCAATTTAGGAGCGCGGTCTAGTTTGATCCAGCGATGAGACCAACAACTCAAATTTCTTCAACAGTTTATGAATTTCCAAATCTTTTATAATCTTTATGTTCGAACATTCACGGCCAATACTTAATTATTATACAACTTTTAGCATGGACTACAATTGTTTTAGGTCTCTAACCTCATACACGGGATTCTTTTTTTATGTTGCACGGTTACATTTTTTATTTATCTCGGCCAATGGCGAGTGTTAATTTGAGTGGATTTCTATCTTTTAAAATCTATTGCATAAAATTCTGATTAATGCGTTATGAGGATAAGCATAACCCTACAAAAAAATTTAATAGTCGGGTGTATTCTCAATGTGTCAATGTCCAGATGCAATCAAATTCTTATTCGAAAGCTTGACATCCACCGTCCTGCTAGCTTGCTAAAACGCAACCATAAAGTCTGCTTCTGATTGACAAAATAATGAAAACAACTCACCACAGCAGACCCTCCCTCCTCTCACTTCTTGCATATCTATTGTCCATATTATCTGGATCGCGTGGTATGACCCGAAACAAAATCAATGGCGAAAGCATTTAGTGCAGGAGGCATTACCAAATGACTACCTGACTGGTTGCCCAGTTAAACTGACTGACAGGGACTAATCACGTAATCGCAATTGATCTTGATATCTGGATCAGATTTCTTGCAAAATTGATCACCGCCGCCGCCATCGTCACCAGGATCACGTAAAATCGCCTGTCTAGCTATCGTTACACCGAAGCCAGCGAGATAGGTGACTCACTAGCTCAATACCTCAGTCCTAATCGTGACCTATCCACTTTCGACTTCTACACTGACGTGTTAGAATGCAGTTTTTCAATATCACCTTGTTGTGCTGAATAGTCGAAAATCACTCCGACTATTGAACAGATTGCACTTAACACAATCAAGGTTTCTGCGTAAAAGTTTAATCCGATTAAAATGAACAACGGCGGAAAAGGGCTCAACAAATAAAACCCAACGCTGGAGCACGGCACGTGTTTCAAAGGGAAGTGCAAAATGTTTCGATGGAACCCACTCGCACCCGCCATATGTGCATAAATATTGATTCCGTACAAGTTCCGTGGTAGGACCTTCCTGCTCGTGTTGGTAAGGGCCCATGCAATCGGATGTTCCTGTTGAAAAGGCAATTTCCGATATTTTATTAGAATTATTCTGGTGCCCTATTGTTGGGCATTATTTATGGCTTTTTACTGGTGCGCTTTTGCTGTATAGGTAGGTTTTCCCCCGCACCACACGATCCTCGTAGGCCATCAGCCAGCCAACCAACCAAACGGTTTTGAATTATAGCAGTACACAGCTGGCAACGCGCCTACCGGTATGCAGCACCCATTACCATTCGGTCGACGAGATGGTGGCGTAACGCGGTGTGAATAGGGAAAAGTGTAAATGGCACTATTAATACTTTCAAAGCTGATTGCAGTAAACTTTCTCAGAATACACCGCAGTCTCCTTTTTGGCTTCTAAACTAAACTCAAATCTAAGTCCGGAGAGCGGTAAAAAGTAGCCACTTTAATGAATACTTGGATTGGTAAAAACGATTACTTCATGTTGCATGATATACATAATAGATCGAATTTCATTGTTTATAAATGATTTGGAGACGAAGGAACAAAATGATCCCTACAAGATAAAATTGAGCTAATTTTAACCACTACATCCCATGGCCTTGAAAAACATATTTTGACGTAGGACTACGTCTGTGTTTTCAATACTGGGGTACACATTCGAATTGCGAAATTTTGGAGTATCACGAGAAGTGGTCAGGTTTCGAACGTTAATAACAAAGTCATTTCAAGATCCAATGTTGTCATTTCCAAAAATGTTGAACCAATCGATTGAGACATTTTCTACAGTTTGATTCCAGTATTTAAAATTTTTGATTTTTAACGTGAAACTATTGAAAATCATGCAAATATATGATGATATCTTATAACACTGTACTGGCTAGCAATATGTCGGATTGCAGTTCCCACTCGGTCACATTCACTGTCTGCTCCGGAAGGCCACTACACCGAGCACCTACCTGATGTCCGCGAGTTGGCAGGAAACGCCGCTCGCGACAACAAGTACAGGGTTGTTACGAGAAGTCTGAAAATAAATCCGCGCGAGTTCAAAATCAAATCCGCGCCAAATCCAATCCACACACGAATGTTCTATAACTTATCAAGCATCAAATATATATGATGGGGAACGGCTTCATCAGTAGCCGAACCTATTTCAAACAAGGGGTAAACAATGACATGCATCACTCATTTTTGGCAGTATGCTACAAATAATAAAAGTAGATTTTTGATTAATTTCCTTCAGAAAAACACAGCGCTTGGAATAGGGTCTCGGTGGAGCTACAACCGTTCCCCACAATAAGATTGTCTGCGTTTTTGAGCCAATTAGATGCATTGTTCAAAACAGGAATGTAATTGAAAACTTCAGTGTGAAATAAAACCTGTAAAGAGGGAAACATAAGTCACGATGAGCTAAGTCAAATAAATTGACCGATAACCAACTTAATAAAAATGTCCAGACAAAAACAACCAATGACCCAAGATGTGATCCACGCTGGCCAAGTCCACCCCTGAAGGAGCAAGTCCGTTGAAACAACAAATCTGGTTATATCATTCTCAAAAAAATGCATGCCACTCAAAATATTTTTACGATTATTGAACTGCTGTTCACTGAGCCTAGTTCGGTTTTCCGGTAACACATGCTTAGATAGTGAAAATTTTCTTTCGACCTCTGCATTAGAATGAGATACGCAAGTTACAAGGTTGAGCAATGTTCTCATTTCAGAGAAACTATCGTCCTGGAATAAAAAATCAAGTAAAGGGCGAACACGAAATTATTGCGACACCGAAAATGTCATGCCAATTTTCTTATAATGTTTAGAATCAAACCAAAATTTTAGGGTAGTTTTATACATATATTTACTTCAAAAATCAAAAGAAAAGTTAATCGATGGAGCCTTGAGTGTAAAATTGAACGCATTTTCGCTTGATGCCCTCCATCAAAGTCTTTACAGTGTCATCCGGTACCAGTTTCTCAGTTTTTTTTTTTTTTTTCATTTTCTTAACATGTCCTTCTCGTCTTTGACTGTCTTCTTGCTCTTCCGAAGTTCCCGCTTCATCATTGCCCAGTACTGCTCCACCGGGCGCAGCTCCGGACAGTTTGGCGGATTCATGTCCTTTGGAACAAAATGGACAGAATTGGCTTCATACCACTCCAGGACACTTTTAGAATAGTGGCATGATGCCAAATCTGGCCAAAATAGCGGAGCTTCGTCGTGCTGCTGCAAGAACGGCAAAAGGCGCTTCTCGAGGCACTCAGATTTGTAGATCTCGCCATTTACTGTGCCCTTTGTCACGAAAGGCACACTCCTCAGTCCGCAAGAGCAGATGGCCTGCCAAATGAGATATTTGGGGGCGAACTTCGACATTTTCTTCTTCTTAAATTTGTCGTCCACATAGAACTTGCTCTTGCCGGTGAAAAACTCCAACCCCGGAATTTGCTTAAAATCGGCTTTTATATACGTTTCGTCGTCCATCACACAGCAGGCATATTTTGTCAGCATCTTCTCGTAGAGCTTCCGTGCCCGAGTTTTAGCCGTCGATTGTTGCCGCTCATCGCGGTTTGGGAAGTTCTGTGCTTTGTATGTATGAAGTCCAGGTCTCTTCTTTGCATTCTGGACGTAGCTCTGTGACATGCCGATCATTTTAGCCAAATCACGGCTTGAGACGTTGGGATTTGCTTTAATCATCCGCTTCACCTTTCCCTCCGTCTTTTTGTTCTCCGGTCTCAGTTTTCTTCCAGCTCCTTTGCCGTGGTCCAACGTCAACCGCTCCTGAAACCGCTTCAACACTCTGGAGACGGTTGAATGGTGAATGTTCAACATTTTTCCCAACTGCCGGTGCGACAGGTCAGGAAATTCCACGTGGTTGGAAAGAATTTGTTCTCTCGACTCGCGTTGGTTCACCTCCATTTTCGTTGAATCGAAAAACACGACTACAGCATGTAAACAATACACATCAATGAGAAAGTGTGCAAAATTTGGTTGATTTTTACCCAATTGTAAAAAAGTGAATGTGTCGCAATAATTTCGTGTTCGCCCTTTACTTCCAAATCTGTTTCTGATTCAACCGTTTTAGTTGACAACTTGACACTTGCAAGTACTAGTTCTTCGTGAATTTTAGATTTGTCTAATTTAAAATCAATAACATCGACTAAGTGGACGATTTCTTTGATGGAATCCTTATTTGTGATCCTTCCAACCTTGAAGTTGCTGACTAGTCTAACAAATTCATTCGGATCTTTGGAAAACAAATACGAGACGAAAGCCTTAGTGTGGTCTTTAAAATGCTTATTGAAATGAGATGTTTTAAGTT
This sequence comes from Aedes koreicus, assembly GCA_024533555.2. Taxonomy (NCBI): domain Eukaryota; kingdom Metazoa; phylum Arthropoda; class Insecta; order Diptera; family Culicidae; genus Aedes; species Aedes koreicus. The sequence continues at coordinate 50,370 of JAHHFK020000859.1, read as the reverse complement.
GATTTCCTGCAGCGTCAAGAATGGATTTGTAAATAATTACATCCGTATCCTTAAGAAAATGTTCTTCCATTGGCATTTTGTTGTTGATGGCTTCCGTTATCTGTTTTGGATCGTAAACTCTTGACATCATAGTGACCAAAAATGCGAGAATCCTATCATAAATATCGAAAAGAATAAACTCATTCGTTTCGAGATACTTAAGCAACTTTTCCGTTTCTCCCGCTGATTCAATCACAAAAAGAACCTGCTCTTTGATATCTGGCAGCAGTAAAATCTTCAAAATTTCTTCTTCATAAAAGCTCCGTTTTGCCAGCCCTTGCAATTTCTTTTTCAAAGAAACTAAGTGGTTGTAGTTTGAAAGAACCACTTCTGCAGCTGGTCCGAGAGTTGCCCACCGGGTTTCAACATGCTTTTGGAAACGTTTAGGCTTGGTGATGCAGCTTTCTTTGAATTCTTCCCACTTCGACGGAACGACAAAGTAATAGTACAGATACTTTGCCAAATCAGAAACAACATATCCAAACTGTTTGATAGCAGCCCTAAAAAAAATGAAGGTTATAATACATATCTACTAGCAAACAAATAATAAAATGCTTTCTTAGATTTTTAATAGTTAAGAATTTAAGTCCCTGAGTCCATTTAGAATTCTTAGATATTAAACTTCGTATTTTCAGCAGAAAGTAAATCCGCCGATTCAATAGCAAAAGCAAAAATACACCGTGAACTGAATCACGTAATCTAGTTCATGAATAAAACTAGTAAAAATCCTGAAAAAGGGAAATAGTTCAAGGTCCGTTTTCATTTTCGTGAACGCTTTTGTTTCTGTGTGCGTATATCAATATGGTGTTGAACGAATCCGCGCCAAATCCGCGCCAGAACGAATTTTATGAACAAATCCGTGAAAATCGCGAAATCCGCGATATTCGCGAAATCCGCGCTGCCGTAACAACCCTGCAAGTAGCCCAGAATCATCCCACGTCACCTGCAGCTGGCCATCCGCAATGACGTGGAGCTAATAAAACTTCTCTCCGGTGTGACCATTTCACAGGGTGTTGTCCTATTCAGACCGTCCTGCTGTACAAAAAGACCGAGAAGAAAGCCTAAATTCAATCGTGAACCATGTTCCCCCCGTCAATAACTAAATCCCGTCCGAACAAATCAATTTTTCCAACTGAAGAGTTTGTTTAATTGTAGTTTCTCTTGCACTCATCAATATTTCCATTACCACGCACCGGGTCAACATGGCATTACTTTAAACGTCGCATCCCGGAGTAAATGGCCAAGTATGTTGGACAACCAACAAACGAAATATTATTAACAGCTCACCGACCATGTGTACACATACTGTAGTTCCTAGTTGTACATAGTGGAATAAGTAGATTAGTTAATTACGGTATCAAGCACTCTAAATGGTGCACTGGCGAGCAGCAGTTGGCCAGATAGGTGATGATTTAGTTGGCTGTTGCTAGAAAGCGGCTTGTTATGCAGTCGGTTGACCTAACCAGTGAAAAATGCTTTTTCAAGCAGTTTGGTTTCATAATTGAGATTTTTCTTTGTACATGTGCTTTATCTGCACTGCATATTTTGACGTAGACTACGTCTTACGGCAAGGGTAGGGTGTCAATTTCAAATCTAAAAATAATCGACCATCACAAAATTTCGTTACAAATTGAACGCTTATAACTTAAAAAATGCTCGATAGATTTTCAAGATGTTGACATCAATCGGTAGGAGATTTTTCCGTGTATCAAATATTAAACATTCTCCGTTGATAATTTTAAAGTATTGAACATAACGAAAATAGAAGGCGATGTCGTATGATTTTGTTTTGCAGGCTAAATTTACTAAATGCACAGTACTTTCCTATCACAGATCTCAATTGTTTTTTTTTTTTTTTTTTTTTTTAGACGGGATGGAAAATCTGCAACCAGACACCTGAAGAACTCAGGGTATGGGGATGAGGGTATCAACTCCTCGACCCACTAAAACCCACCCGTGCCTTAAGCCCTGTACCCTCCCCGGGACCACCTTTCGGTATTACTTCGGGGAAGGGGCTATTGTGGTTATTAAGCACTATGTCTAACTACTTAGGGCTTTAGTAGTTAGTTGGTCCATGCGAACTGCCTTTGGTCGTTTCGCCATTTTTGTTGGAGATTGAGGACGATCTGGGAGGCTGCTACGCATACCGCGTCCCACACGTCCCGGTCCTGGCACATCCTCTGGACCAAGTCATCCGGAGTCGTGTCGTGACCGCTTACGGCAATCATACCGGATCTCGCGCCGTCGAAGCGAGGACATGCGAAGAACACATGTTCCGCAGTTTCCTTGACTCCCGCGCACTCGCTGCATGCGGAGGACTGTGCATGCCCATATTTGTGCAGGTATTGTCTAAAACAGCCGTGGCCAGACAATATCTGCGTTAAGTGGAAGTTCACTTCACCGTGTCGCCTACCGACCCACCCGGTTAATTCCGGGATTAGTCGGTGGGTCCACTGACCATTGGTGGAGTTGTTCCATTCCCTTTGCCGCTTAACCATGGATGCGGCTCTAGTGGTCTTCCGAATACCTCTTGTTCCACGTTGCTCAAAGCACTCTGCGTCCTCTTTTATGACAATGCCTAGTGGCATCATCCCCGCTAGGACGCAGACCGCGTCGCGTGATACCGTTCGGTATGCACTCACCACTCTTAGGCACATAACCTGTGTGTACTCTCTCTAGCTTACTTGCGTAGCTCTTGGTACTCAAGGCGGTGATCCATGCCGGCCCGCCGTACCTAAGTATGGACAGGACGACGCTGGCCAGGAGTTTACGCTTACTCCCTTGCACCGCCGAGCTATTCGACATCATGCGGGATAATGCCGATATAGCCATAGAGGCTTTCTTGCAAGCGTAATCGACGTGACTGACAAAGGACAGCTTATCGTCGATCATAACCCCAAGATACCTGAAGAACCTCTTTGATTCTATTGTGCAGTTACCTGCACTAATCGTCGCATGTTGCTCCGATTTCCGATTATTCACCACCGTGACCTCGGTCTTATGGTGGGCTAGCTCCAATTGCCTGGAGCTCATCCATCTCTCCACAATGCCAATGGAGTGTGAGGCCGTTAACTCGACCTCCTCGATGGATTCGCCACATATCTCTAGGGTGATGTCGTCTGCGAACCCGACTATCTTCACCCCGCTCGGGAACTCAAGCCGCAGTACCTCGTTGTACATCGTGTTCCATAACACCGGACCCAGGATCGAACCTTGCGGTACGCCTGCGGTGATCTGCACACGTTTCTGGCCTGCCTCTGTATTATATACCAGTACGCGATTCTGAAAGTAGCTTCCGAGAATCTTGTACAGGTACCCAGGAACCTGAAGGCGTCGGAGCGAGTCGGCGATAGCCGTCCAACTGGCGCTATTGAACGCATTCCTCACGTCAAGGGTGACCAGAGTATCGTACCCCTCGCCTCTTGCGCTGGATTGCACCTCGGCCGTCTTGGTGACGGACAGGATGGCATCCACCGTCGACTTCCCTTTACGGAAGCCAAACTGATTACTAGACAGACCGCCTATACCCTCCGTGTATGTTGTCAGTCTGTTGAGGATTACCCTCTCGAGCACCTTACCCACTGTATCCAACAGACATATAGGTCTATATGCCGATGGATCTCCTGGTGGCTTCCCTGTCTTTGGTAGCAACACAAGGGTCTGAATTTTTCAGGCGTCCGGGAAGACGCCCTCGTCCAGACACTTTTGCCTCACCACCCTGAACATTTCGAGATCCAGCAAGATAGCCGTCTTGATGGCCAGGTTCGTAATACCATCCGGTCCTTGCGCTTTGTTCACCTTTAGCGACTTTGCTATCGCAATGAGTTCGTCATTCGTCACCGTCGCCTCGTCGCCGACCCCCGTTGTGCCGTTGTCAGTGCCCACGTGGTCACGGGTGTTCGGCTAAGCCGTCCACCCTTCCGTCGCTATGACAGCGTTAAGGTCTGGGATAGTGGAACGCTGGTCATGGGACACATCTACGGCGGCGGGGGGCCATGGACTTGGGTGAGTCCCCCAACGATCACCTGCAGCAGCTCTGATGAACGCTCGGTTGGAACCGCCGATCCTCTGGTTTTGGCCATTACAACCCGGTAGGCGTCACCCCACGGATTCGTATTGGCCTTCTGACACAGACCCTCAAAGCAGGCTCGCTTGCTGGCCTTTATCTCCCTGTTTAGCGCGGCCTTCGCGGTGACTAGCGCCCCTCGACGCTCGATTCTATCGGCGTCTGACCGCGCTCTTTGCACCCTCCGTCTTGCGTGGAGGCATGTTCTTCGGTCGGCGATCGACTCCGTCCACCAATACACCGGCGATCTTCCATTCCTCGGTTTGACTTTCCTCGGTTTGACTTCCCTCGGCATGGTGGCATCGCTCGCTCGTGTAAGTGTCCTAACGAGTCGTTCGCCGCAAAATTCCTGGGCTTCGCGTAAGTTTCGTTCCCTCTCAAGCGCCTCTTTAAAAGTCTCTACATCAAAGTAGGACGTCCTCCATCTGCGGGCGAATGGAGTGGATGCTCCTCCTTCCGCGCGCTGCCTTGTATTGTGGACGATACAATAACGTACCGCCAAGTGGTCGCTATAGGTGTAGCCATCATCCACCCTCCAATTGCTAAGTAGCCCAGGACTGCTAAATGTTATATCGATGATCGATTCCGCTCCGTTTCTATGGTAGGTACTCTTGGTACCCACGTTGGCTAGGTCCACATTGAGCCAAGCCAAGGCCTCTAGAAGAATCTGCTCCGATGCCGTAGCACTACCGCGGGTGTCGCTCACGCCGTTTACGCGGTTGGGACCTCGCTAAGCCGCCCTTAGCGAACGGATTCGCTCTCTCTCTCTCTCTCTCTCTCTCTCTCTCTCTCTCTCTCTCTCTCTCTCTCTCTCTTGGGTTTTTCTAGTTTCCTCCATGTTGTTGGGTCCCCCTCCAGCCGCTATCCAAGCCAACGTGGAGTAGTCGCTATTGTGATACCATGGTTGTCTATGCATGCAGGGAGGCCATGCGAGGGTTGACACGGCCCTTCATGGGGAACCGTGTTCAGAGCCGGTTCAGCGCAAGACAGGTATAGGTCATCTGAGCCTACTCCCGCCCGACTGGCGAGGTCGGGCGGTGGAGAATGGAACGTACTGGAGGCCTGCCAAGATTTTAATGGGACGGAGACGACCTGTGCCGCGGGAACCTCGCCATTTCCTGCTCGGTGTCACCCGGCAGTACTGAGGGAGACGACACAGGCGCCAGCCCGAATACAACGGTACCACTCATAAATCTTTTCGCATCCACCCCAATGCGTCGTATGACGTTCCCTCCGTAGTTCGTTTAGCCGTTAAGGGGAGCTTAACGTTTCCAAGGTACACCGCGGGGAGGTGAACTACATTCACACCTCAGATCTCAAGTGTGTGTGTGTTTTTTTTGACTCCTTTAACGCACCGAATGCACTATATAGCTATCACCTTGGGTTTAACAGGTTACTTTGCCACTTGATGTTTTCAAGTTGTGCTCGAGGTAAATCGAGCTTTCCGATAACCGAATCAATGGAAAGGACAAAGCGTGGAAAATGTTCTTTGGGAATACTGTTAGAAAAATGAATTTCACCACTATAGCCACTAGGTCACTAAACTTTCTTTCACGATCGCACGGATAAAACAAGACGCCACTGTATGCACTCTCCTATGGTTTATTTTAAAACACTATTTACAATTCTTCTACTTCGACTCTATCTACAGTTCACAATGACCACTACAAGTGGACATCGTTTTGTGTTTTGCATACGCGCTTTCTACTCATTTATCTGCTATCACAAGATTAGGGTGATGCGATTTAAATTTTAGATTGGTTTCAAAATTGAGTTTAAAATTTAACTTTCACTTCAACTGTAAGTTCAATTTACTTTAGGTTTTAATTAAATTCGGTTTAATGCAGGTTTTATACTAGCCCTAATTCATGTAATTATACAGTAATTATACAGTTTGACCTTACCATTGAGAGGCATCGTACGTCATGGCAAGTTTTGCACTGGTAGTGGCATCTTATCACATCACATCACATCTTCCCCTTTAACTCATCTAACCTACTTCAGCCGTTTCTCAAACTCATCACAGACGGCACACACATTTTCCATTGGCATCTTGTCCCATATTTGCTGGATTACGGACTAGAATTGTGCCAAAGTTGATGCCTTGTGCTCCTTCACCTTCGACAACATGTATAATCACACATAATAATCCAGTGGATTGAGATCCGGTGAACTTTGAGCCCATTCATCGTTGGTTAAATGTCCGCTAAAGTTTCTCTGCACCAAATCTGGACAAGATTTTCCGTGTGGGATTGAGCTACATCTAGCTGGAACACGTAATGGTCATTCCCAAACATTGACCGGACACTTAGTTTACCAACTTTCTTCAAAAAATCCGTTTTAACTATAATAAATATCATTGACCTTAATGCCTTTTTTAATGAAACTGAGCGGTAATGTGCCACGCTTGCAAATTCCACCTCAATCCATGACCGACGCTGAGCTTTAACGTATGCTGAATAAAATTTGCACAATGCTTGCAGCATTTAAAAAATTGCAATCCTTCGCAGGGAACTCTTCTCGAAAATGTCATATTCGAGGGGTCAGCCATGTCTGAGAGACAGGCCATCACTCAGTAGAATCAGCTTAAAGTGCGCGGCATCGTGATTGTAATGGATGACGAGACCTACTTGACGATGGACGGCAACGGCTGGTAGGGGACCGGGTACTTCACTTCCTCCACCAAAGAGCTAAGCATTGATGCCTATTTCTCAAACAAAGAAGGCAGAAGCTGGCCTCGGCACACTGGAAATCACTGGAAGAGGTGGACCGGCTGAAGATAAACGTTGTACCGAAGATCGCCAACCCTCCCAACGTCACCCATCGGTCACAGCTAGATAGAAAATGTTTAGATGAACCTCAAACGAAGCATCTACTCCAATAATTTGCGAATGCATGTGGATGTATTCAGTGAAGTACTTTGATGGAAAAAAGCATGTAATTATAGGTTTGAAAATTGGTTGCGGAGAATAGTCAACTTTACATTACGACACGGAAGAATTGTTCGACTGAGTTGCGTTGTGTTGGTATGACATCTATTCGACAAGAAGCCAGAAGTGGGGTGGTTGGGAAGCGGTATAATATATAATTGTAAACTATGTTTGAATAATAATGTAGAGTACTAAGATGTGAGTAAAGTACATGAATAGTTCGAATAAATTTCCTTAGGTAAGAAACAAACAACTGACCATGCTCATTATTTGAAGTATGATGGTACAAAGCGTAAAGCAAATTTTAGGCAGACCCCCAGAGAGCTGTGTTCGTTATCCATTCCTCCTCAATAAAATACACAAACAAGGACAATAAAGCTCGAAATTGATGCTGCGCACCTAAAAAACTAAACAAAAATTTTCTTGTAAAAATAAAATCGAGGGCATAAAAAGGACAGAAGTCACCCGGATTTCAAAATCATCGCGCTACTCTGTTTATCCAGCAGTGTCAGTAAGTTTATCCAGCAGAGTCGGTAAGTCCTCCTTCCAGATACTTGCAGTTGAGGTGTACTCTCCAATACCATCCTTCCACAGTAGTGCTATTGGACTGGAATGTAGAATCTATCAAGGACGCTGTTTTTTTGCATACCTGAAGGAAACCTTGCAGTGTTACAGACACAAATGTAACGCAATTAACTAAGTCAAAACGGAATTAGCAAAACCATATTAAAAAAAAAACAAAAAAAAAACCATTCTTACATACTTTTAACCAAAGCAAAACGGAAAAATAAAAATGACTGTGCACAAAAACCCAGCCGTTTGTGGGCAGAGCCTGCTACATTTTTTATGACATAATACGACTGTCCGATTACCGAATAACTTGGACAGCATTGAGCCGCTCACCCAGCGTTCCATCATCATGTTTTTCTATTGATTTGATTGACTGAAAAAATAAAAAAAAAAGTATTTTGTTGGACTTTTTCACCATGCCATGGGCTAACAAAAACTCCGCCTCAACGAACATGCGTCAATACTCTGGCATACGATGTTGGGTGCAAGTTAAAACACGATATGATGACATATGTAGGCTTTCCCTGAATAACTTGAATGCTATAGAATTGGGTTAACATCATTCTCGCTCTACGTGTATTTCACAAATTAAGAAATAACTTACAACTAGTTAATTAACTACCTTTCGATTAGAAGTGGTAGCACAATTTCGCTACTACTAACAATACAATACTGTTCAACAGTGGGGAAGATGTACGCTGGCCTGATGCCCCACCGGAAGGAACTGGCGCTTTGTATGTGCAACCTTCGTTCAACCGCTTGGCCGGCCCGATGCACCCGGCATAGCTCATTACATAAGCGATGTAATTCTGCTCGAAGGTACCCCTCACAAGACTGGAACCAGGTCCCACGGCAAATACGGCTACATCTTCCCCACCATGGGTTTCATCGCCCAGGTAAAATGCCGCCAGGTGACGGTAGTCGATGGCAGACCGGTTCATGGTCTCCACCGGAATCCACGTACCCATGTGGGACGGCTCGTTGGAGCTGTCGTTGATGCGATGCGTTTGGAAACCAGGCCCGTTAGCGTAGGTGATCGTCTCGTAAGGTAATTTATCCGGTCGATTCGCAAATCCTGGAAAAAGGAAATTCCATTAAAATCGTTTAAAATGCGAAATCATTATTCACGCCTTACCTAGAATGTCGTTTCCCCTGTCTGGATATCCGTTGAAAGTCATAGAATGCGAATGATCAGCCGTAACAATGATCAATGTATCTTCCAAATCAACCATTCCCAGCGTTCTCTCCACAGCCCTATCAAGTTCAACCACCTCCCTCAGCGCTAAATGAGCATGGTTCTGATGATGTGCATGATCGATCCTTCCTCCCTCGACCATGAGCACGTACCCGTTCGAGTCTTTCCGCTTCAATACACGGATTGCTTTCTCGGTCATATCCGCCAGCGAAGGTTCTCCACCTTCACTCGTATCCCGCACCTGCTCGTATGACATGTGCGTGTCGGCAAACAATCCCATCAAGTAGTCAATTTCGTCCACTTCGGCATTCATCAACTGCGCAGTGTTCCACGCATAGGTTGCTGCCGATCCATTCTTGCTATCCAACCACACCTTGACGAGATTGCGACCATCTTGCCTATCGCAAGTTTTCTCCATAGATCCGTTAAACCTGAACGAATCCTTCAAATGATCTGGAATCGCTGCACCGAATGCTGACCGACCGCCCCCCATGATCACATTCAGTTTGCTTCCCGGAGCATCCTCCACCAACTGCCTTGCAATATCTTTCGTTTTATTCCTAAACTGGGTTGGAATTTTTGCTTCACATTCCCAGTCCCTGTTGAACGAATGAGCAAACGATGCCGCCGGCGTTGCGTGCGTAACCCTCGTCGTAGTTACAATCCCAGTTCGCTTGCCAGCCGCCTGCGCCCATTCCATAATGTTCGAAACACTCGCTGCGACCTCATTCGTCTCGGTTGCCGAGTAATCTACCCCGATGAACCCGGCCTTCGTTTTCACGCCGGTAAACATCGCCGTTGCCGTACCGGCCGAATCCGGTACCTGCCGGTCCGTATTGTACGTCTTCGAGAAGCCCGTGTTCTGGAAATGATCGAAGCTGAGCACTTCTTCCTCCCCGGATCGCCCTGCCAGTTGTCCCTTGAAGATCCGCCCGGCGCTGAGCGAAGCAATGCCCATTCCATCGCCGATGAAGATGATAACGTTCCGCGCCACGCCTGCACCACTCTTCTTATGTGTTTCATACTGGAGAATCCGCTTCAGGTGAGATTCAGCCTGTTGCCGCCAGAAGATGGCATCTGCAAGTGGAAAGGGAATGATTGTCTTGTATTTACTGATTGATTGCTGTTTGATGTGAAATTGCATTATCATCCCAGCAAATCCCCCCCTTGCGTCTGCATGCATCGTGAAAATAAAAACAAATTGATCATTTTTATTGTTATTGCTTGGAATCCCCGTTCGCTTTACGGGGGAACACTTCAGTTTTGGATGGACGGTAATTTGTTCGAATCGTCAGGGTTTGAGTCTAAATTGTGCTGTACGCTGCTGGATTCACGTGTCGGGCGCCAAATCGCCCCACGACAGTTTATGAGTTGAAGGGAAAGATCATGTGTCATTTGTGACGTCATTGGTCTTATCGATTGTTGTCACACAGAACTATGATGGAAAACTAAGTACGCCGTTTTAGGTGGTGGTTTTAATCAAAAAGGGATGAGCACCATAAAAATTGATAACATGAAGGTCTGGGAATTAATCAAAGTTGAACTTTGTATGCTAAGCAGCGAAACCTTCAATTATAATGGATCGTGATAAGTGTCAAGTTTTAGGAAGTATTGGTGAAGTTTAATTTGCTTCATAAAATAACACTTGGAAACACGTTTGTGTGATTGAATCTTCCTTCCAACTGAGATGAGATAAAAACTATTGCTCTTTTTTGCTTTTAGCCTATGCAACCTACAAGTTTTGATGATGCAGGGAGAAAAGGCATAGTTATAGCGATCTGCTCATGGTTCGAATCTGCATTGATTGTTTTAGATTATTTTTTTAAACTTTTCTCATGCACAAATACATAAGCACCAGCTCTCCACACATCCCAAGTAACAATTTAAACGCGAATTGGTTTTATTCATGTTTTATGGTAGTTTTATCAAAGCATTATGGAGTTCATCCCGTTTTATTACGGGATTTTCCAAGTGAAGATGATTTTAATTGATCACCAGTTCTTAAGAGTGATTAAAGAACACTTGAAGAAATTTCTTTAAAACTACACCATTTTCAAGTATAATTCACCTCATAAGTAATTTTATAAGATACTTCATGCCCCTCTCAAGATTTCGTTTCGCAACTTTCATAAAACCTGATATAACTTTTGAGATTTTTATGGCATTCTTCCTTAAGATGAATGTATCTCGAAAATGCTGCCATAAAACGCTCTTAAAACCATTTGATTTAGGTTAAGAGCACATACTCTTGAGAAAGAACATAATGTGAAAAATAAACAAACTGTCACAAAGGACACCCATAGGTTGGAAGAAATTGTAAACAACTTCGGCGGACTCTTGGAAGCCGCTGTGAAGGTAGTCAAGACCCATCTGGTGCGTCTCTATTGTCTTTTGAAGAACCACGGTGCTGATCAAGATCGAAGGGTGTATGAATTCCCGACCCCTGCTACCACTTTCTAGCGATCCCAACGATTATTCTGCGCTTATACCCCTGCGCACTTCCTGGTGAAGAACATGATCCGTCCACTTCCTGAAACTGATGTCCGAGATATACCGTTTAACCGTCTCAGTCAGTATCAGAAACTTCAGAAATATGCGCAAAACTTCTGGCATCGCTGGCGCAATGAATATTTGAAGGAGCTGAATCTGCTGTACCGTACCAACCCGAAACGCTATCCAATCAACATTGGAGATGTCGTAATTATCAAGGACGAATCAAGGACGAGTCTTCAAGCGAGCCATAAGCAAGATATGCCCATTAGAGTGTGCGTCAAAATAATTAGACTTTGTAATGTAGCTTTTAGTACTGGCCCCAAATGGACAATGATCGTGAAAATATATTGGCAATCGTTTCTTCGTCTGGGGATTTTCGATCGGATGTAATTATGGGAATTATGGACGAGGAGGACGAATGTTCGAGAATGACCACTTCAGTGAAAGCAGGTCACACTTTCACTTATCCGTAGAGCTGGCCCAGGATCTAGCATCTGCCAGATCAAAACCGACGATTGATGTCAAGGAGGGTTGGCGTACTTTTGGGTCGAAAAGGATTTGGAGAAGTGACTAGACCGATTATGATTTTCGGAAACATATTCGGGAACCACAGCAAACAGCAAAAGAGAAGGCCAACAAGCGGGAAAAAGCTCTCAAACGTTGCATGAACAGTCTTAATGTATATCATGTTATTGGCTGTGATGTAAGCAATAGCAGCAGCAATGCCCATAATAATCACAATGGTAACAATTACAATGGAATCCTGGATATCAACAAACGGCAACGCTCAGCGTGCCGTTTGCAGCTCTCTTCCGTTGGACAAGAGCCTCCTAGCAGCAGCTAAAGAAAGATTCTCAGGGGCTCCTGCGCATCAGGGTAAGAGGTTTCAACGTGGAGAAATTATGAACCCATATCCAGCTGAACAGCATTTTCGTCAAGAATGCCCAACTTCATCCTCAAATTGGACCTTTCGGCCGGTGTTAGGGACATCATTTTCAAACCATTCTTCATCGTGTTCCTGCCAACGTACGGGTTTTCAACAGAACTGACGTACTCTGAAGAGGAAGAATGTTTAGAATTAAGTAATGCTTATAGTACTGACAAGTTCTTAAACCTTTCTTCACACTTTAATGCAACTGAAGTGCTGATATATTGTCAGAACTTTAATCGTATGAAAAGCTCAACCAAGATGAAAACAATCTACAAAAAAATGATGAATTCCTCTTTTTCTATCATATTAGGTACCGAAACTAGTTGGAATGAGAGCATTAAAAGTGAAGAAATGTTTGGAAATGATTTTTGTGTATTCAGAGACGACCGGAACCAATAAAATGGCACAAAAGAAGGTCTGGAGGTGGTGTCCTCATTGCGATTTCATCTAAAATTAACTCTGAACTAATTCCCTCTACCAAATTTAAGGAGTTTGAACATGTATGGGTTAAAGTGCAAATAGCTGTTAAAATGCATGTGTTTGTGGCTGTGTATTTCCCACCTGATCATGCTAACACACAAACGAAGCATTTTTTCAAAACATAATTTCGGATCTTTTCCCTGATATTAAAATTCATGTATATGGCGATTTAAAGCAACGCAATGCTGACTTCATTTCTGACGTTGAAAATGAAGGTATCCTGCTTCCAGTCGTTGGGGACAATGTGACATTACAGTTAATTTTTGACAAAATTGCCAGCCTTGGATTTAACCAAATTAATCATGTAAAAAATCAGCAAAATGGTTATTTAGATTGTTTGCTGCCAAACATTCATGAGAATTTTTGTGTTAATGAAAATTTGACACCTTTATGGAAAAACGAAACATTCCATACTGCAATTGAATATTCTTTATTTGTTCATTACAATCCACGGCCCAACGACTAAGAATATGAGGAAATCTTTGAATACAGTAAAGCTAATTACGAAAACATAAAAATTAAGCTAAATTCAATCAACTGGCAATCAATCATACGAAATGAAGTAAATATCGAAAGCCCTGTTGATGTCTTCTACAGCTTTATATTTGAAAAAAATAATGAGAACGTATCCTTTAAAAGAAAAAGACGCAGAAACAACTCCAATATCCAATATAGTTCAACAGGAATATAATTAACCACGATACTAAAGGATTATCATAAAAAAATAAATTTCTTTTAAAACACGTTCACTGCTGTTAAACTAACAAACTGCTTCGATACAGTGCTTCCAGTTCACACGACTGCTTCATCGAAGTATATATTTATAACAATTTCACTGGATTATTTCCCCAAAAAGAAAAGATTTAATTTATTTTCAAGCGTTTTCCGGTATGTTGTTTTAAAGCAACATTGCGCATTTAAGGGTTAATTTGAAAAATCGGAATCAAAAGGCTCAAAAAATTTACAAAAAAGACAACTCTACTGTCAATCTGCAGAATTATTTCAATATCTGTGATCCGTGATTCAGCAGTCAATTCTTAATCGGAAGAGTATAAATTCAAAACAGAGAGCGAAATCAAATCATGTCCTAAACAATTTTCCATGTCAGAACAAAATTAAAATCAAACAACTTCACTTCAAAAATACATCTTGATGACAAAAACGCTGGAAACCCTGGTGAGATTTGTGACTTGTTTGCAAATATTTTCCAAAAAATTTACACGATATTTTCAGATGATGATCGCGATCTAGATTATTTTTCATTCTTTCCTGCATCTTCAAGTGACATTAGAGTTGGTCAGGTACATGTTCAAGACATTTTTGCTGGTTTGAACAATCTTGATGCTGCGAAAGGTGCGGGACCTGATGGAATCCCTCCAACATTTATGAAAAATCTTGCATTTCAATTAACTTTAACTCTTCAATTTGTCACTTGATTCAGGTCAATTCCCAAAAATTTGGGAAAACTCATACCCAAGGTCTGTATCCACATTAATCCGGACACCTTCAAATCATTGTGACTTTTGAAATATTGCACGTAGGAATGAAAAATTTCACTGTGGTATAGCTGAGAGTCTATGATTGATGTTTACATTTCATGTTTAGTATTCTAGATGGCGACGAGAGAAAAACAAGTGCGCGAGCGAATTTTGTACGGGCGTACGGCAAATCCTGACTTGTCAATACGGCATCTTGCAAAAACATTGGATTTGCCTAAATCCACTGTTCACGATGTGCTCAAATCATTTTCGGAACGTTTGACGGTGGAGAGGAAACCGAGAAGTGACAAAAACATTGGACGCGCTGATCCTGCCATGGACCGAAAGGTGAAAAGGATATTAACGAAAAACCCAAATCACTCCATTCGAACGGTGGCTCGTAAAATAGGGATGTCGCCTGGTTTTGTCCAAAAAACAAAACAACGTTTGGTACTTAAGTCGTATAAAGTAAAAACAGTTCCAATTCGCAACGACAAACAGAACTTGGCAGCAAAATCACGGGCTCGACGTTTGTACTGCGAATATTTGACGAAGTTTTTATGCGTTGTTATGGGCGATGAAACTTATGTCCTGAAGGATTTCAAGCAGCTGCTACAGCTGAGCATTTCAGAACGAAGAAGGCATCGAAATTACCCAAAAAATACCTTGTGTGGATCGTTCAAGCGGAAATTCAGTAAAAACCTATCCGATATATTAAATACTCCTTCATCTCAGCAATCAATGACATCGCAACAAGACGAAGATGCCCGAACCAGCCATGCTCATTACCTATTATTATTGTTAAATTCTTCTGAGTCGTGCATTTCACGCACTTCTTCCGACGTAACACAGATAAAAAGAAACATTGAATTTATCTAAGTTATCTAAAGCACATAAAGGGAATGCTGGATAGCTAGATTTGGCAGAAAATAATGGGATATTTAATGTAAAGTTAAGCCAGAATCTAGCCTGAATCTAGCCCGTTGTATGAAAGATAGCAAACATTATTGTAGGGAGCATGAAAGATTGCAAACAATTTCATTGTTTACGCCTCCTTTGGGAAGGAATTAGGGGGAAATTTTATGCGCCTGTTAAAATGCATTATTTTTTTCTGTGTAGGTATCGTGTATAAATCAAGAGAAAAATCAACTTTCGTTCCATTGATGTTTCAGCGTTCAACCAGCGACGCAATATCGTTAACCGATCTACTTCCCAAAACCATTTACAGCATATTCAAGTCACGTTTTTTTTTTAACTTTTACTGGTTAGTAAAACAAATAACTTTCAAGCTAGAATTATGACTCAGAACAACAATTAATCACATGCACTTTTAATTTAAACATTCACATTTTCTTTGTTTTGATCTGTTTTCTCCTCATTGAATTTATTACTTAAGAAGAACTTGTTTACCTTGAGTAATTCAAACAAATTTTATTCAAGCGTAACTCATCTTTTTCAAGAATACAACAAATAAAGGCGAGCTTATCACGCTCCTCAAAAAATCTTGCTGGTCTTGTGCAAGAAATTTTAGTTTTATTAGCGCTTTATGGTGGTTTCATATAAAACTATTGAAAAAATGGCGAATGTGGCTGTTCTGGATTCACTCGGAATGGTAGCCATTTACATATGAATGCAATAAAATTCTCGCTTTGCCAATGCTCCAAACAATTTCTGCTGTTTAAAATACATTTTAAAACTTAAAATGGATTGTAGACACAGTTTGTTCAAGATCTAACAATTTATCAGCCTTGTAATCTAATTGTTGAATTTTCATATATTTTTTAATTTTCAAATAAATCAATGTTCTAGCAGTAATTTCGTGGCGCATTAAAATTTTCGAACTTTTACGTTATAACACACCGATAAAATGAACGTCGCATAAAAAAATTATAATTTTCTGGCAAAAAAATGTATGTATTTATGGTCACTTTTATAATTAACTAGCTGAACCCGGTGCGAGCGCTTTTTTTAATGGAACTGGCACGTTTGTGATTGTTTTTCGGGATGAGTTTTTTTTTCTTGACTAAGCAGGGCACAGTATAGACACTGTATATAGACCAGACAACGCAAAATCATACAATCTGCCAACCCTGAAAAATGTCAGAAATTTGAGCAATTGATCTGGCTCCACTTGTATTTGTACAAGCTTGAAGTAAACAGCGCAATAGGCTAAAAAAAAGATTCGGTTTCGTTGTTGGTAGTTTGTTTTGATTCCGTTTGAAGATATTCATTAGAAAGCATAGTGAAAAATGCCGTGTAAACAATGAATTGTTGGAGCGAAATTGTGGCAATAACCCGCGATGTGAAGTGAATTCTGTGGGTTTCTTCCGGTTTCCAAAGAAAGATAATATAAGGCAGAAATGGCAAGCTAATAGCATATCCAAAGTTTACATAGATTCTGTTGTTTGAATTTTGTTTGATTGATGTTCTTCACTAGTTTTGATCAAATTTTTCATGCGCTATGGCTAGAACACGTCGCATTTGTAAGTCGGGTCCTGATGCAGTTCTTCGAAGATTGCGTTCAAGTATCATCCGATACTGAGGGCCAGCAGGCTGCAAGAGGTTTTCCGGTATAAACTTCAAGTCTTTGCGCCATAGCCTCAACAACAGCTAACATGGTTTGTACTACAATTTCGGGACTTAATGTATCATTTGTAAAAACGATAATTGATAGTGCTGTGAAATACACGTTGAAATGGGGGTCCAATGCTTGGCACTGTGTAGAAAAAGAATTTTGTTCATTTTTAGTAATCCAAAAACACCGAACAAAGCAGAACAACACCGAAAGTACTTACATTTACTGAATATGGATGTAGGAAATCCCTTATTTGTTCATAATTGGCTTTTGTCAAAACAATACTTGATCACAATACTTGCTCCTTTAAAGTGAATCAAAAGTGACAGTCCGTTTGGCTGCATTTTTTTGACAGGTCGTTTGGCTGCATAAGACAATTGTTGTCCGGTCTATATACAGTGTCTATAGGGCACAGTGGTTCCCCCATAGGCCATTAATACAAAAAATGGATTTCGAGGAATACGTGTTTCTAGCTCAGCATTACTTCGTTTAAGATGTATATTTCAATGTTTAACTCATTATTTTGACGATTTTAAACGGATTTTTTTTCGAAATTGGGTAGTTTATGTGAGTGTTATTGGTATTCAAAACTCAACAGTTTATTATTGATGTATAGCATTCATTTATTCGTCAGTTAAACTTTTTCCTAAACAACAGTTTGTATACTTTTATGGATATTTGCCTTCAATAAAGTTAATTTTGAAATTTTATGTCAACTACACCGTTGATATGTACAATTTTGATCAGTAGAAATGCACTCAAAATAGTGTCTATTGACAATATAAAAGAGCATAATTTGATTTTTTCGGATTACGCAAAAACCACTTTCCCCCTCAATTCTCCTCACCAAACCTTCACCAAAACTTGCCAAAAAGTATTGACTTTGACTTGTAGTAAGATCCAGCTGCATATTTCTGCGCCCAGGATTGCTGTGGTTAGTTTAAGTAGCTCATATCAATTAATTGCTTCTCCTCTTAGACCGTATGTACATAAATCATTGGCATACACATCTTATCCCCTCGATTCCTCTCACCGAATCTTCAACAAAACTTCATTGAGAGTATTGACTTCGACGTGCACTGTGTTCTAGCAGCGCATTTCTGCGCCTTGGTTTGCTGTGGATCGTTTAAGTGTCTTATATCTAATGCATTGTTTAAAACTACAGTGTTTGAAAACTGCCCTATTTCTTATTTCATTTACTCTCACGCAAATGTTAGCCAAAGCGACTGTGACGACAAACGGAATGGTTCGTTTAAAAACACACAAATGCAAGAGACAGCAGGCTTCACGTTACATTACCGGTGTGCTATATCCCTGGATAACAAAGAAGAGAGGAAACATGGGCTCTCTCAAAAGCAACAGTGATGCCATAGCTGCAGCTCAACAGCGAAGCATTATTTATCTTTGGGTACTATTGGACAGCTCCAAAACATATTTTTTTATTGCAAATGATAGTGCCAGATGATGGACAATATAATCATAAGCATAGATCAACGTCCAATGACTGGAAGAAACATGAAATAAATAGCGATTTCAGATTGTCTAAATATGTAATAAATTTAACTCAATGTTCAACATCACATTCTGGCAACAAGCCTAGTTGTGGGAGAGAGCTGATGAAGACATGCTCTCCGGTACACGCGATGGAAATGCAAAATACACAAAGGCAAAATTTGAGCGAACAGTAGGCTGTGCTGTTGAGCGAAGAGGACGTTTTAATTTTTCTCCGGAGCTGGTTTTGTGCTCGTTAGTACATGTCTTATAAGTTCATCATCAATTTTCAACTTTTTTCGCGAGTGATTTGGAAAAGTGTTAGCGGAAATGGAGAAAAGTGCATTGGCGCATTGTGAACTAGGAGTGTGAACTGTGACTCGTGGAAGCTTTGAATTATTAGTGCGCTTGAGCAAATAGTTTTGTTGAGGATTTCGAGGATGTTTCCATGGGAGGCGGATGTCAGTCGGTTTCTTTGGTCGACGATACAAAGTTCGAACAGTGAAAAAATTAAACAATGTTATGTTTAGATTGTGTAGAAGAGCGATATTTAGTCCAGTGTGAGTTTGGAAGTGTTTCTTGTGGTTTTTTTGAGTCACTTGTTCCGGGGGATTAAAATATTAGAGGCTTGTTGGCTCTTCCTTTGTTCTGTCCAAGCAAAGTCGAATGGGACATGGCAAATTCTTTTCTGGGGAAGTTTGAGGGGTCGGGTTATGAAAAATGAAGTCTGACGACTGAAGAAAACGAGGAAAAAAGATTTTGTCCACAGTGCCTTTTGTGATGCAAAAAGAGTTTAATTTGGTTTGTGTGCCTGTTTTATTCAAACAGCCACTACTTACTAGCGTGCCTGTATTGCCAGTGTACATTGCATTCGGAAGAGGAACCCCCTCAAGTAAACGGAGAAAAATCTGCAGCACCAGAGTGAGTTTTTCTTTGTGTCCGAAATATAAGGTAGCGAAGTTAGAAAATTGCGAGTGAAAAACAATAAACTTATTGTGTTCATCATAGTCGCCAAAAGGATCGGATAATGTTGGCTGAGTCAGCGTGCGTGTGTGTAAAAAAAAGTGTGGTGTGTGTGTGTGTGATGTGGTGTGTGAAAACGAACTGTGTGTGTGTGTGTGTGTGTGTGTGTGTGTGTGTGTGTGTGTGTGTGTGTGTGTGTGTGTGTGTGTGTGTGTGTGTGTGTGTGTGTGGGGGGGGGGGGGGGTATCAGTTTGTGCGGCGGGTCCTTCTCTTTTCAGAAAGCGAGTAATGGCGCTATAACCATAAGCCATAAAAGGCTCGGACAAGAGTTAGTGCCCTTGTTCCAACCGACAGACAAGCCCTCACGCAAGAAAAGGCACTTTGGCCTTGGAGCCTGGATACAACTAGGAAAAGTCTAAGTTCCAACCCAGAGAACCGGACAACAAAGGAGTGCATTAACATTCTTAGCTTCATCACTCCCAACGACCTATAAACATATACACATACATATGCTTTTTCGCCAAGGAAAGCCTCCCGCACCATCCCATCCAACTTCCAACTCCAGATGTCTATGAAGGTAGCATGAGTTCTCAGCATCTTCTTAAGTAGACATCTAATCAACACTTCCCTCCCATCCCTTGCTGATCATAAGGACCTGGCCAGGTGTTGTGCAAAGAGATCGATGGATGAAGAGCCTGTCACACCCAAGGCAGTTCTTCCGGCGCTTCCATCGTCTCTACAACAGCCAACCCAGGATTGTGTATGGTCGGAAAATGCTATGCTATCGAGTTTTTTACGTGTGTAAGAAACTTTCTGCAATGGGGAGAGCAACTCAAAGAAATAAGATGAAATTGATAAATCAGTTCCATGACTGGCTTAATGCAACAGAGGATGTTCATTTCGACACACCAAACAACAAAAAACAACTATTTCTTCCATGTGGTCACCCTAGGAAAATCGAAAATTGGTAAGAGTTTGAATTGTCACCACTACAAGCAAGAATTCGCTTTTTTGAACATTTCATTCACTTGTCGTATCGTAATGATGTAAAAAAATGACAGATTGAGAGTGCCGAAGACAAAGAGTTTGTGGCACCTAGGAAAAAGATGGTGCAAATGAAGTTTGAGAAGAATTGGGTCCCAATATTGATGGACCAAAATGTGGCGGAACAGGAAATTCTAATGATGGCAATATGGCTAGATTCTTCAGGATTTTCTGGAAAGGCTGTCAAAATTACAGTATTGATGAAAGAACGAATAGACAGGTCCCCATTCCATCTTTAATGTAGCAATTCATGTCTTATTAATTTAATAGCACATTTAATTCAATTCATGGAGAAACTAAATTTTATTTATCGTTAAAGATGCAGAGCTTTGTTGCAGTGTCTAGCGTCAGGACATGAAATAAAAGTAGAAGACTTCCAAAGAACTCATGCTTCTGCTACTGTTAGGATGTTAGTGAAGGAATATCCTTGGTACAATCTTCCTGCTACTGTACACAAAGTATTAATCCATGCATCAGATATTAATAGTAGCGATACTCTTGCCACCAGACGGAAATCCTAATGTTATTGCTAACAGTTGTCAGAAGGTGGACAATGTGGTACTGATTACTCAGTTTGACCGAACATTGATCTTGTTATCAAATTTTCATGTGATTTGAAGTGATGAATGATGGGTTTAAAACAATTCAGGCTCATTATAGACTCATGATCCATATTCACCAGAACATTTCCCGGCGATATTTTCAGAACCAGTTGACCGATTCCAAAAATATTCAAGAGCTTTCTTTCGGACCAAAAAACCATTTGATGGTTGTTTCGTCTGGTTCGATCTAGTGATTATTGAAAAACTCCTGCGATATGAACACTTTCCTATGTAAGAAGGATCAAAAGTGCAGTTATCACTGCAAGGTGGATCAATCCGGTCTTTTTGACGTCAAATTTGAACTCAGCGTCCCAAAATTGATAAAAGATACATGTTTTTATAAACATAGAATATTTTTGGCCACGTCTCTTCTAAGTTGGAACCACTGTAGAACGGCAGCAAAATCCGAATTTATCGGTAAGCGATCTTGCCAAGAAACTAAAACTCCTGAAAAGTACCGTGTTTTGTGTTTGCAAATCATTTGACCAGCGCTTGACTGTTAAAGGCGTACGGAGTGAAAAAGGTGCCCAACCGTGATGACAAGCAAAATTTCACTGCAAAAAGTCGTGCTGAGCAGCTTTGTACCAATTTTTTTGCAAACATTTTTTTATATCATAATGGACGACGAAGCATACGTACTTGAAGATTTTAAACGGCTTCCGGGTCTGGCTTTTTACACCGCAATTCAAAGGAACGCCGTTGCCGAGCATTCCCGGACCAAGAAGGTGTCCAAATTCCCGAAGAAGTATTTGATTTGGCAGGCCATATGTAGTTGTGGTCAAAAGTCTAACAGTTTCGTCTCTACCGGCACTACCAATAAGGATGTGTACAAGAAAGAATGTCTGCAAAAGCGGTTGCTATCGTTTATGAGAAGCCATGATCTCCAGCTCTGTTTTGGCTTGATTGGGCCTCTTTGCACTATGCAAAATCCGTCCTGGAATGGTATAAGGTACAAGAGGTAAAATACGTGCCAAAAACAGCCAATCCACCAAACTGTCCTATTGCTCCCCTGTTGCTAAATTTATGGGCTCTTCGTTTAAAATTTCAGAGCCATTGTCAGGTACAGCATTTTGCTCCACGAATGCCCAATATCCTTCGATTGGTCAAAGTTCTGGGATGTTTGGAGAATTGCAGTCCTTTGGCAAAATGTTGACATTGTTTTCCGCATACCATTCCTGCGCCACTTTTCCATAATGGTAAGACGTCAAATTAAACCTGGATGAAAGCTATTAGCCATTTGTTTGAGCACCCTTCAACGTACACTTGCTGATACATCGTAGCGGTAGTTTTTATGATTTCGCTCTTCAATCCACTTATGGCTGCCACACAATATACTTCTTAGCGATCGTCGATAACTTTTTGGCAAGCTGCTTGAAATCTGCTCCGACGATCGTCTCATCGTCTATTACCACACAGTGAGGTGTAATTCGAAGAGCGGGGATAGACACGAGTGGCACGATATTAGGAAGTCAGTCCAACTATTTGGCTTCGCCGACGACGATGATATCGTAGGAAGAGGCTCCCGAGAAGTCAATGTTAGCCTTCCACCATCAGTTCAGATCGACGGTGATCAAATCGAGGCGGTAGACGAATGTTTTGTGCCTGGGCTCAGTGGTGACCGCCAATAACAACACCAGCATAGAGATACAAAGGCGCATTATGGCTGGTAATCGTGCTTTTCAGGTTTTGTGCTAGGCTATTTCTTGATAAACATTAACATAACAGTTATCGCACAACTGCAGCGCTGCCTACCAGGAGCATAACGACATTCATTTGAAATGTCGGTTTAAAGTTTTACACAAGTAGCAGACCGAAGATGAACGTCTGTTCTCTGTGTTGTAACCTTATATGTTGACAGTTCGGCTTTTTCTTTGCTCTTTGCACTGTTGTGTGAGACTTTCCCAATTTGTTTCCGATATCTCTGATGGAAAGCTTGGGATTGTGTTTGAAAACGCTGGCCACTATTCTTCCGGTCGCTGTGGCTTCCTGGTTTCGGTTTACTCCTGATCGCGGCTTCCTGGCAGTAGTCAGACATTCTCCGAACACTTTTATAACATTTTTCACAGTTGATTTGGCAATATTCAGTGACTTGGCCAAGTCGGCAGGGGAATAATTTGGATGCCCGTGCAACATTTTGCTACGCTACTCTTCTCGCTTCGACGCCATTTTGACAACTGAAAAGAAAATGGCAAAAACAAAATAGAGTCAACATTCCGTACACATACACCTACAAAATTAGAGTTTTTAAATGCATGATTAATAAAACTACGTCATATTTGAGTCGACCAAGTTTTCACCGTTCCATCCTTTACAACTACTTTTCGATACACTCCTTAGTCAACTGTAACTGCTTGGACAGTTACACCGCCAATTTTGAAATCAAACGGCACTTTTTAGTGCAACCAAGCCATTCTATTCTCATTATTGTCAAATATATAAGCACCGGTTCTAGTATCAAGATGGCATCAAATTACTTAAAAACAACAAAAACATCGATCAACATCTTACATTTATTTCTGAAAAAATAGTAAACGTTGATAATAATAACGAAGTTTTCCTCCAGATTGCGACCGCTTGTTCTAAGGACTGTACTCGAAAAAAATGCACCACACAAAAGTGTTCGCCAAAAATTTATTTTATGTCGGATTTTCTTGAAACTTTAAGGGAATAAATAAATACATATGAATTATGTTTCGCCATAATTACTTTATTAAAAAAATTTCCATCGCTGAAAGCCCACACCTTTCCCTTAAGACCCCTCATTACATTTTGTACAATGGTGGAGCCGACTTTATTGGTCACTTTCATCCATTCTTTCTTCAACTCCAGCTCGTTCTTAAATACCTTGGACGATTTTCGAACTTTGGCCTTCATTATGGCCCAAAATCTTTCCACCGGACGAATCTCTGGTGAATTTGGGGGGTTGGCGGTTTTTGGTACAAAAACAACGTTATTGTCTGTGTACCAATCCAACGTCGATCGCGCGTAATGGCATGATGCCAGGTCCGGTCAAAATAATGTCTCGCCTCCATGGGACCGCAGGAAGGGCAACAGACGCTTCTAGAGGCACTCGGTGCGGTAAATTTCGCTGTTGATGGTACCCGTTGTGATGTACGGTTTACTCACTTTACCGCATTGGCATATGGCCTGCCAGAGCAAGCATTTTTTGGCAAACTTGTCCACTTTCTTCTTCCTTATGTCTTCCGGAACATCAAACCGTGATTTGGCAACGTAGAACTCCAGCCCCGGTATCTGCTTTGCGTCTGCCTTGATGTAGGTTTCGTCATCCATAACCACAAACATCGGTTTCGTTAACCACTCTCGATACGGCTTCCTTGCGCGGGATTTGGCCGCCGTTTTTTGTTGATCACGCCGATTCGGTGCCTTGCGGACCTTGATTAAACGAAGCCCAGCTCGTTTCATGGTTTGCTGAACGAACCAGGCGGAACACTTTGCCTTCAGAGCCGCGTCGCGAATCGAAAGGTTCGGATTACACTTGAAATAATCCAACACCTTCCGGGCCTTCACAGGGTCAGCTGTCTTCGACTTTCTTTCACTTCCAGCCCGCCGCTCGGTCGTCTGGGACTTCTTAAACGATTTTACCACCCGAGACACAGTTGTATGGGTGATTCCCAGTTGTCTTCCGATCCATCTCATGGTCGCAGCCGGATTTTTAAAGACGGCGCGCAAAATTCTCCAGCGATTTACTTCTTGTTTTGTTGACATCTCAATAACCACTGAACCGATTGTTATGAACATTCGCACATGTAAATAATTCTCTCCAAACCCAGATTTTCATCAATTTTTACCCACGGACAAAAAAGTTACATATGGATAAAAATGGTGCATTTTTTCGAGTACAGGCCTTACATCACTATCCAACTTTTTCAGTTTCGGGCAACGGGAAAACCTCTTAAGAGTTCCCTGAGACAGTTGAAATTTTCCATTAAAAATAAATCATGTAAAAAATATTATTTCTTAGTGCTTGTATCTTTCGGTCTTTATTTCAAAGTTGATGCAAAGTGTGGGCTGCCGAGAAATCACCGGGTTGAAAAAAATGATACCATGGCTTGGAGAATTTTTTTGTTCCATTTCAGTACTTACCAACGATGAAAATTAAAAAAAAAAAGTGTATTTTAAGGCTTTTCAATGATCCAAACGTTCTTCATTCGATATTTTTTTACATTTTTTTTTCTTTTATGAAGAACTTAGGAAATAGTTTCAAAATCAGTGAAAAAAATAGTTTCAAAATCAGTGAAAATGATAAGAGTCAGAAATTTTTAAATTTATATAAACATTACACTTACATGTCCAGCCGACGTTATAAATAAAATATGTTGAATTTCTTGATGATTTACGTGAAACGGTCATACAAAAATTTTAAAGGTTTGTCCAAATCTGGTAAAGTATTACGAATTTGAGTCAAACTAACGGATCGAACAGTTCAACTGAAATCAGTGTTTGCTAAAGGTTTTAACTACTGTGTTATTCTATCACTCCTATTCCTTAATCCAATTCAAAAGCCTTCACATCATCAATACATACGTTCAACATTTTCGCCTGGAGAAACATTACGTAAGATGAATTCCAAATGACACGCTGCACCGAAGCGAACCGGAAAACTCCGTACCACAAATCCAGTTTCCAGCTGGTGTTGAGCTTAGCACCAGCATTAATGCAGATCCTGCTGCCATGCAAAGACTGTCTGGCCAGCAACGGATGGGAAGTAGGTTGATCACGGCATCTTTCAACCACCCGTACGGCTGCCATTTCTTCGTTAGCAACCAATCCAGTTTTGTCACTGCTGGAAGCGTGTGCATAATAAGCACATTTGGCATGCATTGCGGAAACACCTCGTAGCCTCCAATTTGTGCCGATAATAAAAATTGACCAAACGTTCATGTTATTCAAATTAAATCCAGGCCTAATCAGTCGTCCCCCAATCGTCTGTTCAGTCCAATCAAATTGACTCCAATAAAATGGCTAGCGTCTTCAGAAATGCTGCAATATCATTTCACTTCAGCTCACATATCAGGCGTCAAGTGCGAATTTTACAACTCTTGGCCAACTTTTGTTTTCTTACCACACTTTTCAGTGAGTGCGTATGGAAAAATAGAAGAATGGCGAAGAAGATCACAAAACTCGATTCGACCTAATCACCTACAAATTTGCATCTGCAGCCACTCGCATCAATCATCCAATTGGTAGTGTAGTTCGCGAGCCGAACGATAGTGGAGTGTTTGCATGTACTCGTTCAAGTTACAAAATAGGCAAAACTCTTTAAACCGCTCACGTAATCCAGGCAGGCTCTGAACCGCAACGACGTCAACGGCGAACGCCACTGCCCGATGGCTACTTTTTGTTGTTTCTGTTGAGATGATGCCAAGAGAAGACGCTCGGTCGCTCGTGCCAGTCGTGGTAATCGATATGATCGACAACGTTTAACCGGAGTCTCTAATCGAACTTTTCCCCCCTGCATTTTTGCTTTCTTTCGGTACGCAGTAGGGCATCTTCTAGCAAATAGGGTGCATATTCCATTCAGGCACAGTAAGAGCGATCGTTGTGAGGAGTTAGCATAAATTACTCTTGGCGATGCTCACATGAATAAAATATGCTGACTGGCTTGGTTGATGAGGGGTTTCATTGAGTTCTTTTCCCGACATTCGGTGCAAGTTTCTGCGAAATGTGATTGCGCGATGCAGCTTGGGAATTTGTATGTGATGCGCAGTACGAGCTGAAAAGTGTGACTTGTCGACTTGGCATGGAGTAGGCCTAGACAGATGTCACCGATGGTTATGTGAATTTCCTGATTGGTCGTGTTGTGCTCGGAATTGATAAAGGTTTTATTGAAAGATTCGATCCGACGACATATCTATTTGGGATTGACTGATTATATGGTTGCATTCATTGGCCAATAGTTTGAAAAAGTTTAGTTTTAAGACAATGCGATGATTGTTTAGATTTTATCTGTTTAGTTATTTTGAGATCTAAGCCCTATAGAAAATTTGGAATTCAAAAATTTGAATTCAATAAGGAGTGTATCGAATTTAAGCTATCCTCATACATTTGCGTTGTATTGTATTTGTGATGGTTTTTTATGCTCTGAACACTGCATGCTGTGCATTTGACTGTCAGCTTTCTTTTGTTTACTTGTTTGTGCGGTTCAAATTCTGCGTTTTCAAAATGTGGCGTATTGAAAAGGAAATGAAAATTAAGGTTCTGGACACATGGCTAAGTGAGAAGGGTATTACTATGCGAACATTGGCGAAGCGGTTTGGAATTCATCATGCGAGTGTTAAAACCATCATTAATAAGTTTGGGGAACACTATTCTTCGGATGAGCTACCAGGAAGAGGCAGAAAACCCGGTTCTTCCAACCCGAAACTGGAGCAGAAAGTGGTATCTCTAATCATGAAGAACAAATTAATGTCAATACGTGATTTGCCCAAAAAAGCAGGAACGAGTGTAGGAATGATCCAGCGTATCAAGAGGCGAAACCACCTGAAGACCTACAAGAAGCAGAAAATCTCGAAACAAAGTGCAGAACAGAAGAAGCGAGCAGCAACAAGGGCCCGGAAATTGTATTCGCGACTTTTGCAGCGTCCGGATGCATGCGTTTTGATGGACGATGAGACCTATGTAAAGGAGGACTCAAAAACCCTTCCAGGTCCACAATACTTTACTGCCGTCGTTGGGGAGGATGTGAGCGATGCGGACAGGTCGATTCAAGTGGAGAAATTCGGTCGAAAGGTACTGGTATGGCAAGCAATATGTTCCTGTGGTTTGAAGTCAACCATTTTTTACACTACCGGAACTATAAATGCGGAAATCTATCGATCTGAGTGTCTCCAGAAGAGATTGTTGCCTTTATATAAGAAGCATCGTACACCTCCACTGTTTTGGCTGGATTTAGCGTCGGCTCACTATGCCAAAACCACTCTCAATTGGCTTGCGGAAAAGGGTATAGATTTCGTTGAGAAAAATATTAATCCACCAAATTGCCCTCAGCTTCGACCCATCGAACGTTACTGGGCAATCGTGAAGAGGGTCTTCAAGAAGACTGGTAAGGCAGCTGGGAACATGCAGGAGTTCAAAAAAATTTGGGCTCAAGCGTCCAAGAAATGCGATGCAACACTTGTCCGGAACTTGATGAAGAGCATTCGATCCAAAGTTCGAAAATTCGTGAAGGAATAACTTAAATTTCATCCGGTCTTCATTATGTTCAAGTTTAACCTCGTACAATAAAGGATCAATTTTTTGTATGTTTTCAACAAAATTTGAAAGAAAGTTTGTGGAGAGCTTATTTTCGATACACTCCTTATTGCGTTAGGGATGATGTCACAACCAATTACACAAAACAAAAATTTATACCGAAACGAAAATGGAATTGAAAGTAGTTTCAAGTTTAAAAAAAAACAAGTCATTGACATTGTTGGACGTAAATCTAGTGGTAAAAGATTTAAGAACCACACATTAAACCCTCTAACTGTAATGGAATGTGAATCATCAATAGCATATAACACATTGACTTGGAAAAATCGGATTGGATTATTCTATCTTCATTCTAATTATTTCAAGCTTAATGCACATTAAAGTAAGCATTTTGTCAGCTCTCCTGAGCTTTTAACTCCCAAGCAACATTGCTAGTTTTATCGAGGTTTTAAACCATGCTACATGTCTTATTAATGATCAAGCGAACCCCTTATTAAACCGAAAATGTTACTTTGGTTGAGAGCTTTTGAATTCTATACCATTTTCACATAAGTATGTGAGATAAGTACAATAGCCAGGGAGTTGAGGAATTTTCCTCTCAAAATCAGACTGGGAATTATACCGAATTAGCTAAGGGAGGATTACCCACAGTTCAGATAAATTGCTGAGCGGTGCGTTCCAAGATTCAGGAATAATCTAGTTCAAAATGACCTTTTCGGGACGTATATTAATTTAATTTCGGGTGAATCTAGTTGCGAATATGTCATTGATTGATTAGGAAATAATCTAGGGTGACGAGGTTGATGGGGTTGGAACGTTAAGAGAAAATGTATTGGCTTGGACGGACGATGGGGAACGTTGGATTAATTTTACCCACTTTATCTCTGAAAATTTATTCAATCGATTACAGCATTCAAGAGCTGTTTGAGATTTATTGGTTGGCGAACTCGGAAATTTCTTCCAGAGTGGCTCCTTCAGGTCAGCAAAAAATACTTGTAACGTGGTTTCTTGCTGAGTGAAAATTCTGTCTAGTTTAACTTTATGTCATGTATCCATTGAAATGTTAATGTAATTAATGTGCAAAGAAAGTAATCTTTACATCCCGCCTTTAGAATTGTTCGATAGAAGTGGTTTGCTGAATTTGAAATAATTCTCGTACTAAGAGTCACAAGCAGGGTCAAACAATTTCGCTTTTAATTGAAAATTGTCGTTCATTCATCCCTTTCAATAGAAACACATGATCTTCTTTTGACAGCCACTTCTTAGTCAACTTCAGCAAAACAGTCTTCAAACAAACATTTTCATTCAAGCTTTTCATTCATCGGTGTTTGTTTATGCCTTCGGTGTCAAACTAGTATGAAACAGGACAATTGAAATTCATGCAATACGTGTGGATTTATATTCATTTCTTAAAGCTATGTCCATTTAGAATCCGGAATAATAAAATCATCTGTATCTCGGTAACGGATTGACGTACAAATAAGTTTAATACATCAAAACAAAGGTAATTCACTGTACTTTAAGGAAAAAATATCAATATAAATCATTTCTCTTCGTTTCTAATGAAAATTCGCACTTTCTTCTTTATTCCTCCCATCAAACGCTGCACACCTCCGGAGTCAACTTCCTTGGCACATTTGTTCCACATTTTGGTCATCTGAGTCGCGTCCCGAGCCGTTTTTCCACTCTCCTTAAGCTTCCGCTTCATTATTGCCCAAAATCTCTGGATGAGCTCGTAAGTGCGGGCAGCTGGGTGGATTTATGTTTTTATCGATGAAATCTACGTTATTATCGCGGTACCACTAGATGACTTCCCGAGCTGCAGTGGCAACTCGCCAAATCTGGCCAAAACTTCACGGGACCTTTATGGGCTTTAATGAAAGGTAGTACGCGGTTTTTGAGACATTCTTCCTTGTACAGCTTCGAGTCCATCGTCTTATTCGTCACGAACACTTTGGTCTTTGCTGCTCAGCTGCATATCCCTTGCCAAATCATCAGTTTTTTTGGCAAAGTTGTCCATAAAAGTAAACTTAAACTTCGCAGGAACACCTCCTCGTGCCGTCGCCATGTAGAATTTTTGGCCAGATAGCTGTCCGAAATTCATTTTGATGTAGGTTTCACCGTCGATGAGCAAGAGCATCCTTGGTACTTCGTCAAAACCTGCTGGTACAATTTCCGAGCTCGAATTTTGGTGACGAAACTTTGCTTCAACGTTCTGTTTGGGTGCTTGCTGGCTCAATAAGAACGATATCCTGCTCACCAAAGGAATTCTTCGAACGGTACTGCGAGCATCAGCGTATTTTTGTGCGATTTCATTATCTGAAAGTCCAGGGTTTGCTCTGACGGTTCTCAACACCTTCTGGTTCAGCTTGCGGCCATATGTTCCACTACGACGCTTACCTTGAGGCACTCGATCCACACTCTTTTGCTCCTTGAAAAGTTTAGGCGCATAATACACGGTTGATTTGGCGATTTTCAACGTGTTTGCGATTTTTATTACCGGACCACGTTGGATTATCAACGTGGGTGTGCAGGAGATTTTTCTCTCCTCTCGGCTTCCATCTGGAATAACTTTTGACTCACGGCACGAAACACCGTAAAATTTATACCACAGAAAGTCTGACCACAGCCTAGGTTAACAAACCGCTGTAAAAATAATTCTTGCAGCGGTCACTTTCCGTGCCGCTACAACACAATTAGTGATTCCAGGTTCTAACTGGATCGAACTTTCGCTACACTGGCACGCATGTTTCGTTGTGTTCGCCAACCACTGCTCGGGTGGGGGGATGAAATCAAATCAATTTCAACGAAGTTGATTCACGGTCGTTCGCCACGTCGTTTGAAGCAAGCCTGTATTTCAATTGAAACGCTTTCGACGGTGGCTAGATCGCAAATGAATTTAAGCTTACTCACGTTTGACAGGATGTGAACTGGGAGAGAATCGGTGAAAGTAAGATTTAAGGGCTATTCACATTCATTTGGGCCATGCCCGAGCCGGAGCCAAAAAGCTTTTATTTCACGGCCGGTATATTTTGTTTACTTCACACTGTACCAGGAATGCTCCGGAATTCTATGATGTCCCCCCCCCCCTTCCCCCCCCCTCCCCCCCCCCTCTCCCCCCCCCTTCTCCTTTTCTCCCTCTCCTTTCTTTTCTTCCCCCTCTTTTTCTTTCTTCTTTTCCTCCTTTTTTTCTTTTTTTTTTTCCCTTTTCTTCTTTTTTCCTCTCTTCCCCCTCTCTCCCGGGCTGCAAAATGGTGAGTAGACAACTGGGATGGAGCGTGCATCCCCGCAACATAGCACTGGTCCTCACAAGTTCCTACCTCATGCTTCCACGGGTCAAGAGATGACAAAGACCGCCAGCTAAGGGTTGCGTACTTAGCTGATAGTGCAGCCTGGGCACTGTTGTTCTTCTGACTTCAGCTAGATTGAGGAGGTGCGTTTCGAGCGTCCGTCCACCAAGGAGGTGCAGCTCAAACAGCGTCTGTCCTGGCATCCAACGGCTGAGTAAAAAACGCTGTATCGCGTCAGCTATACCTTAGGAAGCAGTCCCACCATGCGATGTAGGAAGGTGGCATGCTGCAATCTTACCCTACCACAAAAAATTGGAAGTATTCTTTATACGGTGTATAATTTCAGATCATCTATGGAATTCCCAAGTGTTGTTTAATAATTTTAATTTTTTTTGTTTCCTTCGTGGCAATGATAATGCAAGAGCGTCTACAATTGCAGCTGGACAACAGTCTACAGACATGCAGGCAGTACAAATATAATTGTTACTATCATTTTATATTATAACATCCCTTCACAATATTTTCAAAGCTATTTTCAGGTTCGCATTTATGCATCGTCGTAAGTTTTAGCCCACCTAACCCACGATATGTATTTGAAAAGATAGGATGGTTTTTAATGTTTTTCTTTTAGAAAGGATCATACGACAAATTCTACTAAATAAAATTTCCAAAAAAGTTTAATAATTCAAAAACAAACATTGTTTATGATCTCTCATTTTCTATTGCACAGAATTAAAAAATTATTTATGGGCCCAGTAGAAAGCAAGAGTTATCGGAGAATTCAAATTTAATTTTCTCTTTCTCTCTGTTTTTTTCTTTTATGTGATTTATTAAGCTTCCATTTTTGGGCAGTAATCATAATCATATGAAATTTATTTCGGCTAATTGTTTGCTTAAATTTTCTTTGCTATTTTGCTTGGCTGCCCGGTGATCAACTTTCTTTCATTTTATCACTTTGGAAATTTTCGCCATTTCAGAGTTTCAATCATCTAATATCACAGCAGAAGAGACAAATATTTGCATTTAATTTTTTATGTGTATACTATTACAACATCGTATTATTTTCATCATATCATAAAAAAAAAAAAAAAAAAAAAAAAAAATATATATATATAAATATATATATATAATATATATATATATATATATATATATATATATATATATATATATATATATATATATATATATTTTTTTTTATATATCATTATATATATTAGTATATCATATTAAAAAATATTTACTAAAAGATTAATGAAAATAAATTAAATTTCATGTGTTGAAGCAAGGAAGCAAGGTTACAAGGAAATAGATTCCAGATAGTACAGATATTTTATTTCATTGTATCTAAAGGTGTTTTTCTATGAATTTAAATCATTGAATTTTATTAAAATTAATAAATGCTCTTCAATTCTGCTGATTATGTTTATCTATATGTCATGAATATATACTTATTTTTTTTTTATTCAGGTATAATTAAATGGTTTATGTTTTATTTAATTGCAATAAGACCTTAACATTCCAGAGTTATATTCATCTGCCACTGATTGAGCTGTAAAGATGCACCAAGCGGCATATGATTATCATATGCCTATTATTACTATTTTAACTATTTCATCATATTATTTTATTTATATCCATATTTAAATTACAGGATGACGAATTCCAACCATGGCATATTTTAATTAAATATTATAGTATATTTCATTGCTCTATTACATACTGCATATGTTGCATATTATGACATATTATGTACATTATATATAATAAATACTGGGTTGGGAGGGAGCATCAGGGTATCATTCAAGCTGAAACTGGACGATGGTTTGATTGACTGCCTGAGTCTAGGAGGGAACGAGCATTATCATTTTCTTTATCCTACCGATTCGATTGTGATGCTGCGAATTCTACTCCAACAGTTTCAGTGAGAGTGACGCGCCCTTCTTAACAAGCCATCCTGTAGAAAGCTTAATAAGTATTGCGAATTGGGTTATTCGAATTGTTGGATCGTATCGTTGGAAGGAGATTCTTAATTTCCCGTGGATTTCGCGTGAGTGTCTCTGCTTACGGGTCCACCCCTCCGTTTTTGGCCCTTCATACAGCGATATTGTGAATTCAGATCGGTGGCTCAATTTGATCTTGCTATTAAGTGGAGCTGCATCCAAGCCAAGGGCATGAAGGGATGGTGGCTACCATACATACACACATACACGAAAAATTGTAAACTTTTCTAGAGAAAATTCTACGAGGAGTTGAGTCTGATATTTTCAAAAATGAGTCTACGTGGTTTATTAAAGGGTGTCCACAGTTAAATTGCATCAGTTTAGACTCGGCCTCAAAAACAAGTTTCTCAAACGATTGTCTAGAAATATTCAGGGAATAAAATACAATGTATAATCTTGGTTCAGAAATTTTTATTTCACTGTAATTCTCTACCAAATCCAAAAGCCCGAACTTTCTTCTTAATACCACGCATAGGATTTTGTACAACGATTTTTTTCCGCTTTCAACCATGACTTCAACATTTCCTGTTCTGTAGTGACAACTTTAGAATGCTCACGAAGTTTATGCTTCATTACAGCCCAATATTTTTCAATTGGCCGCAACTCTGGAGAGTTTGGGGGATTAAGATCCTTCGGCACGAAATTGACACCATTCGTCTTGTACCACTCCAGAACATCCTTGGAGTAGTGACAAGAGGCTAGGTTCGGCCAAAAATATATAGGAACGTTGTGTGTTTTGAGAAACGGAAGCAGTCGTTTTTTCAGGCATTCATTCATGTATACTTGACCATTTACAGTTGAAGTTGTCACGAAAGGCTTGCTCCGTTTACCACACGAACAAATCCCCTGCCAAATCATGAATTTCTTGGGGAACTTTGACACTTGTTGTTTCCTGAGAGACTCTGGAACATCTAACTTGTCTTTCGCATTCACATAATGGTTGCCGGGAATTTGTTTAAAGTCTGCTTTCACGTGTGTTTCAGGTTCATGATGCAGCAGTGTGGTTTCGTCAACATTTGTGTGTACAACTTACGCGCATGTGTTTTAGCTGTGCTATTCTGTTTTTCATAGCGGTTTGGAGCTTTCTGAACTTTGAATGAACGGAGCCCGGCTAGTTTCTTGGCTTTCTGCACGAAACTTTTGGTCAAGTTCAGCTTATTCGCGACATCCCGAAGGGAACAGTTTGGTTTGCGTTTAAAGG
This sequence comes from Aedes koreicus, assembly GCA_024533555.2. Classification (NCBI taxonomy): domain Eukaryota; kingdom Metazoa; phylum Arthropoda; class Insecta; order Diptera; family Culicidae; genus Aedes; species Aedes koreicus. Next base: position 15,807 of record JAHHFK020000859.1, on the reverse strand, counting down.
CAGCAACCACTCGCTTGTGACCCTTCACACAGTACGGAACACTTTTTCTACCACTCATCTTCTTCCGATCGACAGTGAAACGTTCCCCGAAACGTTTTATGACACGAGACACTGTAGACTGGTGAATTTTCAACATCTTTCCGATGGCTCGGCAACTACGACACATTTCACAATGAAACTCACGAAGTGTAAACAATACACGCTGAGGTCATTTCACCCCAAATTTCGTTGAAATCAACCCAAACGGCGAAATGTTACAGCTTATTGAAGATGAGGCAATTTAACTGTGGACATCCTCTTACAGGCCCTAAATAGAATACCCGATCGCCGATTTTTTTTTTTCAATTTAAGCTTTGTCTTCAACTTAAGAAGCTATTGACAGAACTCAAATTTCACAATTCACGTTAAAGCTAAGGCTTTAGTTTCTAGCGATCAGATATGTCAATAAAATTCTTTTATAAGTAATACCATTGATGAATGCTGAGAACAAACCGAAGGTGAATGCTAATACCTATGCTTATCGTTAAAATGCTTATGCTCATGATAATCCAACCATAAAAAAGATTCAATTTGTAAACTGCGGTACAGCAGAATCTTAATAAAATATAAATAACACCTCTGAAGGACAAGTGCTCAACTCGAGTTTCTCTTCTAGACGTAAAAAAAGCATTCGACAATGTTTGGCATAAAGGTTCAATTGCTAAACTAAAAAAGTGTAATAACTGGATTTAATCACCGTGGACGTGTACTATTTATTTTTTGTTGGTTTTTATCGGTGACGTAGACGTCACGGATAAAAACCAACAAAAAACAAATAGTTAGAAAGTTTAACTTTTCATTATATTTAAAGAAATTACTTCCAAATCATTTAACTGAAATTATTATTTGAGAGCTGGAGTTCCTCAGGGTAGCATTCTTGTTCCAATATTGTATAATATTTTCACTAAGGACCCCCTGATTTATTTTCTTCGCTGACGATACAGACATTACCAATAAGGGAAGAAGTTTTTGTGTTATTTGCAGTCGATGGCAAAAAAAAAAGATCTCTTGTCTTCTTATTTACAAAAATGGAAGATTTTAACCGAAAGCTTCCGAAATTCAATTTTTGATAATTTTACATTAGCCCAGAATTTACTTCTTGACAACTTGTAGTACTAATTAAATAGTTACTATGAACGGAGGGTCAATTTTATGGTCAAGTAAATTGAAATATCATGGAATGATAGTTGTCAATAATTATAATAATTATATTTCGTAATAATAATGCATTATAAAAAATATAATTCAACAAAAATTAACTTATTAATATCATTTTTAATTTATTCATGCCATATGTTATAAATAAATGGAATATTAATAACCTTTTATTAACAGTAATTCCAGACTATGCTAAAAATAAATTGATAATATTTAAACACATTTTAAGACCGGCCTTGCCTTTTGCTGTGCCAATATGGTCAAGTTGTTGCACTACTAGTAAAAAGCCGCTTCGAAGAATTCAAAATGCCGTTCTGAAAATAATTATGAAACTGCCTTCCTGGTACAGTACTATTGAGGTATCCCTTAAATAACTTGAAATAAAATGTACAAAACATATTTAAAAAAATATTTCAGGCAAAAATCTCTTTATAGTTAGGTAAGATTTAGTTCATGTTTTCCTTTTCTATATTATGACTGACACCCAGGTATAGAAACCCTGTTCACAATGTAATCACACTTAGAAAGTTATCATAGCAAATAAAGTTGATAGGTTACTGGGCACGCATTTATGATCGTTAACTTATCTATTTAAGTAATGAAATAATGTATTTAAATCGTTAATTAAGTTAAAGTAGAAATATTCCCCAAACATTGTGTTGTCTTTGTACCTACAGTTGTGGTAGTGTATCAACATATAAAGACTGTATTCGATGAAATTTGAGCCGCCCAACAAAATAGGTCACCAAAATTTTTTTCTTGAGCCCGATTCTTTTCAAACTTTCTGGAAATTAAGTACTATTAAATGGTTAAGTTTTGACATCATTGGTTTATTGAACCTCTTCTCGCAACCCAAATGCCCGCACCTTTGCCTTGACCCCTTTCATCAAATTGTGGGCAATGATAGGACCGACTTGCTTACTTACTTTTAACCACACTTTCTTTAGTTCAAGTTCATTTTCTATCAGTTTTGGAGTTTTAACGAGCTTTGCCTTCATGATTGCCCAACATTTTTCAATTGGGCGAAGTTCCGGAGTGTTCGGAGGGTTGACGTCTTTTGGTACAAAAACTACATTATTATCTTTGTACCAGTCTAAGACGGGCCGGGCATAGTAGCAAGATGCCAAATCCGGCCAAAACAGTGTCGGGCCATCGTGAGATCTCAAGAAGGGCAGAAGTCGTTTTTAGAGGCATTCGTCCTTGTAGATTTGTCCGTTGACGGTCCCAGAGGTGATGAAGGGCTTTGGACTCATTTTGCCTCATCCGCAGATCGCTTGCCAGGCAAGGAATTTTTTGGCGAATTTCGACAGTTTCTTCTTCCGTACACTCTCCGGAACGGCCAACTTAGAGTTAGAGGTGGCGACGTAGTTTTCCTGTCCTGGCATTTGTTTGGTGTCGGCTTTAATGTAGGTCTCATCGTCCATCACAATGCAGAACGGTTTTGTGAGCCACTCCCTGTACAGTTTTCTTGCACGAGTTTTGGCCACCGAGTTCTGTTTATCGCTCCGGTTCGGTGCCTTCTGGACCTTGTACACATGTAATCCAGAACGTTTCATTGTTTTCTGCACAAAACAAACTGAAACTTTCGCCTTTTTCGCAACATCCCTGATCGAAATGTTGGGATAACGCTTAAATTGGTTCAATACCATCCTGGCCTTCTCCGGATTTGATGTGCCACGTTTTTTGCCACTACCATTTTTCCGCTTGGTTGTCTTACGGTCCTTGAACGTTTTGATCACATGAGATACGGTTGAATGTGCGATTCTGAGCTGTTTTCCGATCCATCGCTGAGAAGCGTTTGGGTTTTCGAAGTGAATGCCCAAAATTTGTTGGCGCACTATTTCTTCGTTCGAAGCCATCACTGAAATCACTCGACCGATTTTCACGAAACTCATTACACAATTGACACAACACAATGAAATACATTCAGTTAAAATTTCAATAATTTTTACTCACACGCTAAAAAGATACGAACAATTGCGTGTGTCCAAATTTCATCGAATACAGTCTTTAGAGCGCATTTTGCATCGTGAACCCTTTTTCTGCCGTCTATCAGTTACAATGTTTCTTTTTGATAAGTGTTTGCTAATTGACACTGACAGAAAAGATGGTTATTTACATTAAACAGCCGTACAATAGGAACAAGTATTATGAAATACCGCCGCAACTATAGGAACACCTATTCCTATTCATGGAGGAGCTTTTCAATCTCAAAGGTAAATTCAATTGCAAAATGAACATTTTCCACGGAAAATAAAGAGCAAACTAACTAGTGTGATTGTTTATATTCAGAGAGTAAAGTTTATTTGATTTTAAATATTTAAAATAAGTCCGTTCCCACACTCTTGGGATATTTACCCGAGACAAAGTTGAACAAAAATAAATAACTAGCCTTTCATGTAGGAGGCCTTGATCAAGTCTTTTTGAAACATGAGTGAAATTGGTCGAATCTTTGAAGCATTCTTTAAAATTGTGTTCGCGGCAATGACATTTTGCGCTAAACATACGGATCATTTATGTAAAGACAAATTTAATACGCAAATCAAATTAGCTTGGGATACCAAACTAATGTTCTGCTTTCTCACAAAACACATGATTCGCGCTTTTTGTACAGAGTGCTCACAACTACATATAAATCAAAGCTCATGCTTTCAGTCGTGCTGAGACCGAGTCGTCAAAAATATCGTTGCCAAGAAATATTATTTACCACCGGTGCGACCATAAGGAATGTATCGTTAATTACGAGTACACCTAAAAATTGCAGTATTAAAAAATGTTTTATTTATGAGTAATTCTCGCTGGAACCAGGCCGCCATTGGCACATATCTTTTGATTTCAAATTTGTCATCGCTATTAGTTAGAATATATTGAAACAAGATAAAAAACGCTTTGGTTGAGCCAAATTGATGGACCCCTCGTTTTCTAAGGGACTAAACATGTTGTAAAAAAGTCGATTTTTGGATAATTTCAGGGTAAGTAAACAAGTTATATCACAAAATTTTACATTGAAACATCTTCAAAACTCGTTGCTGTTGTACAGAGGATAAATAAAGCTTTCAATTGATGTTAAAAAAAAATGTGGCGGCCATATTGGATTTGGCCACCATCTTGAATTTTATCAATAATATCGATTTTTCACTATGAGCGCACAGCTCAATTCAAATTCTTAGCACACCATCTGAAAGCTAAAAATACATAAGATGCAGTCAAGAAACTAGGTGTGCATTGAAATTTACCCGATAAAAAAATATTTTTTTCTAAAAAGAGTTTGACGTTTTTTTGCGTGTATTGCGCAATATCAATATGTATCATATTTCTATACGCAACAAAGCATAATTTTGCAATCACTGTTTTTTTTTGTGTTCTGTAGAGTAAAGAACAATCATTTTAACAATTTAACAATTTAATTTTAACAATCAATTCAGTGCATAAGTATGAAAATTCCGAGGAAAAAATGATTCTATTCATGGCTGTCAATGCGCAACAGGGAATATAGTTTCATTCACTGGCTCACCATGACAATTTGATGTTTCGAACCAAATAGAAGAAGAAGACTCGTTTACGATAGCGGAAGTTTGTTTGTTTTGTACATCCGATTAGTTCAAAGTTCTTGAAAATGGCGAAGAACCGTACTGTACAGGTCCCTTAGAAAACGAGGGGTCCATCAATTTGGCTCAACCAAAGCGTTTTTTATCTTGTTTCAATATATTCTAACTAATAGCGATGAAAATTTTTAAATCAAAAGATATGTGCCAATGGCGGCCTGGTTCCAGCGAGAATTACTCTTATTTTGCAACTCAAATTCATTTACATTATTTATTGACCATCAAAGAGCCCATTACATCAGTATTCATTTAATTTTTCGTAGATCTGGCCAGCTTTCACACCTTCTTCTTGGTGTTCCTCATGAGGTTTTGCACAACCGTTCCGTCGATGGTTTTGCTAACGTTTAACCAGTCTTTTTTTAATTTGATGATGTCATCTGCTCCTCTAGCCTACTTCCGCAGCTTTCCTTTCACCAAAGCCCAACATTTCTCAATGGCCCTTATTTGCGGACAATATGGAGGATTCAAAGCCTTTTCCACAAATTGGACATTGTTCTCTTCATACCAGTCCAAGGTGGCACGTGCATAGTGGCAGGATGCCAAATCAGGCCAAAACAGTGTCGAACCTTTGTGTTTTCGGATTAGTGGCAGAATTCCTTCCGGTACATTTCGGCGTTCATATTTTCGGTAGTGAAAAAAGGGGTCGATTTCATACCGCACTGCCAAACCAACACCTTTTTTTTCCAATTTGTTCACAAAAAATCGATTTCTCCGAATTTGAGACACCCGCTCCACGCTTCACGGTGTAAAAGTGTGCCCCTGGAAGTGTCCTGTAGTCCAATTTGACGTACGTCTCGTCATCCATGATAATGCACATGTCATTTTTGCTCAAAACGTCGTCGTACATCTTCCGAGCCCGAGTTTTCACGGAATCCGCCCGAATTTGGCTACGTTTCGGACATTTTTGTTTCCGATACGCTGCGCCTTTGTCCAAATATGGGTTTGATGCACCAGTTTTTCTCCCACGGCCGGGTAAGTCCTTCAATGTGTTATGCATAACAAACAGGTTGATTGCATTTTGGACCGCACAGACACTAACACCTTCTTCTTTTGCTAATTTTCTTAGCGACAATCCCTTTTCAGTGCAGTACTTGGTCACAATCGATTTTCGCTTTTCTTCCGTAAGACCTCGCATTGTTCCGGTTGAAGTAAAACTTTAACTTTTAATGAAAGTTTTCGTTTGTTTACAAGGCAAGCAACACAGTACATTGACACTAAACAGCTGTAAAAATAAGTCATAGTCTTTTTCATACAGAACCTCAAAGGTGTACTCATAATTAACGATGCAGTCCTTAACACGGTCCTGACCCGACCGGGGCTCGGCCCGGCCTAATGTGAATAGCCCTTTATTCACTACACGAAATCTAAATGAAGTGGAGTGAAATGAATACAAAATTCATTTTCATGTTAATGTTTCGACGACGTAGGGCCGTGGTCACAGGGTCCCTCTTATCATTATAGTAAGCAATCAACTTTTCTTCGATAGCGTTCTAGTCAAGGGGAGTACCATACGTTTGTAAGACTTGATCTGCATCGTTAATTATTTTGGCTCTTATGAATTGGAGTCAGAATTTTTCAGAGGAAGTGTTTCGATGAATGGCCTAAAAAAACAATGGAGTGGGGGCGACCTCGGCGTAGTGGTTAGCATCCATACCTCTCACGCCAAAGTCACGAGTTCGAATCTCACCCCCGGAAAAGTTACGAAAATACTAAAAAGGAATTTGAGTGACTACGACGGGAGATGAACCAGCCCAAGGCTAAAAATCTCGATAATAAAGAAATAAATAAATAAAAAAAAACTATGGAGTATGACAGGATTATCTTCAAATAATTGAAATTCACGCGCTGCTTGCGGTCTTTGCAGTGATTTGATGATTTTATCCGCTTGTTTGAATATTCTAGCAGTTTTATTGATTCGATCCATTCCAAGATTCTAGAGCCAGGGTGGATTATGTTGAGAGGGTGGTATTGGAATCGAGTTCAAATTATTCATTTTGTGCTTGTTCCTTAAATTGTATGGGCTGAATCTATTCATCAGAGAAAAAATAAATCTTTGAAATGATTATTGGTTTGAAATTGGTTAATTTTCCAATCGATGATGTTGATTTGTAAACGATTCTTGTATTTTTTTCCCTTGTAGCTTCTTTAATTCAAGCAATTGTTTGTTGATATTCAATCTGCTCGAATTGTTTTTTCAACAGATGTTGACTTTGTCGGCTTTATGGTTTACACACCGCCATTAAGACTGGTGAACTATTTTAGATAGAAACCTCAACTTCCGGCAACCAATTTCTCTTGGAGTGTATTTGCTCTTGTCACTTTCGGTTTACTTGTGGTGGTGATGATTTTTTTTTTATGCTCATATGCTCCGTTTTACTTCGTCAGTCCATCAAATTTCCACCGTTCTTCTTGACTGCTAAAGGATATCACTTCGTTGGGTCGTTAGATTGGCATTTTGTTAACACAACTACTTCAAAGAGCTCAGTTTTCATCGACTTTTTGTTTCAATTTTTTCCATCACAATAAATAATCTTTAATCATTTGTACTTGAGATTTTGTGGCTTTTCAAATGCCCACTTCTGATGGACATCGTTTCCACAGACACGCATAAAGGCTGACTAAAAATAAATTGGTACGTACAAAAGCATTTTAATTCGTGATTCAATAAGTTTGAAAAGTCCATAAATGGTTGCTTTACAGTAATTTTATTATATTTTCAAAGCAACCGCATTAGATGGTTACATTTCTCCACTCTCGAACCTTTCTCTTGATGGAGCCCATCAATGCCCGCACAGTGAAACCGACGCGGAATTAGCGCAATTCTTCCATTTTGCTCGCATTTGCTGGATGTTCTTGACTGTCCCGCCGCTTGATCGAAGTCGCTGCTTTGAAATTGCCCAGTATTTTTCGATTGAACGAAATTCCGGGCAATTCGGAGGACTCATTAGCTTGGAGACAAAATTGACCTTGTTGGCAGCATATCGCTCCAGAACCACCTTGAAGTAGTGGCAGCTGGTCAAATCGAGCCAAAAGATGACTTTGCTCCTATGCTTGCGGATGAATGGCAATACACGCTTTTTCAGGCATTCTTCGATGTAAACTTGGAATGTCATCGTCGAGGATGTGACAAATGGTTCCGTTTTCAGGCCACAACTGCAAAGCTAAAACTCTACGCATTGAAGTTCAACATGGTTTATAACCTCGCTCTTTTGAACCATGAAAGCAGCTGTAATGTTGAAAATGTTTTCAAAATGTTAAGCTCATAGGGTACTTCGAAGAAGAACAGGGTTGTCTATCTTCAACAGATCTTCAACAGAAAGGCACTATTATATTATGAATTTGATTTCATAAGCTAAATTTAACTTTTAAGTCTTCTTATATATTTTTAAAAACTGATTCAGTTAATCTAAAAAAAAATTTTCCTGCAGTTTTTCTGTGACACCTAACGCAATATTTTAAATCGAATCAACGTTTTAGGATCATTTATTGTTCTGTTGGAATCACCCGAAAGACCGAGGTAGGCTTTGCGTGTGGACGGACGTCAAGTTTGATTTCTCGGTGGCATTTTTTTTTCGCTCTTCTGAAATATGAAAGTCGACAGTTTTTAGTGATGAAATTCAGTTCTCTCGTTACTAAGTGTAAATTGATGCGTTGTGAGAAGATCGGTTGCTGTTTTGTCTAAAAATTGTTTGCTATTTTGCACGGCTGCGTACAAGCTGGTTTTCAAGCTTCCGGAAGTTTCTGGTGGAAAAACGATTAATTTACTGGCGTGATAGTAGAATGGGCCAGATCAGTGTGATTTTGAAAAGTGCATTGAACTTTTAGATGAGTCTGAGTTACATTAGTGTTTGTGACCATTGTCTGCACAAAATACAATGTTGCATCCCCGATAATGATCCATTGCTTGACGCATCGATCAGCTACGTATTTTTCCGTATCCACCAATTTACCTTTAATTTTACTGTTTTATTCCTGTCTAATTTGAACTCTATAATAAGATGTCTTTAAATGAGGCGTGTAGGCATGTTTTGAGCTCTTTCTTCGTTTTATTTTTCAATTTTTCCTCAGTTTTCGCGACAAAATTGTTGGAGTAGATCTTACGCTTCAGGTTGGCCCAGAGTGGATGGAAAGCAGCTTTGAACGCGCACACTTCTGAACGGAGTTACTTCACAAATTTTGCCATCACGGTTTGAGTTCGACTGATGGAGCTGTCAACTTTTCTCTGTTGACTCATGGGTTACTATGATTGATGCTGCATGGGTAGTTTTGTCAGTGTGGGTGAAGGTAAACCCATGAAAAATTAGCAATTTTTGTCCATTTTTTAATGCAAACATTCTGTCGGAATGTGTCTCTGAAGGTGTTTTCTCCCCTGTTAAAATGTTTTTGAATGATTTGAAAAAAAAGCCACATCAACATACAGGGGATGATCAAAAAGGAGAAAACTAGCAAAATTTTGTCCAGATTCAAAGTGGTACAGTTCGGTGATTAATTAACCGATTTTGATGAAACTAGAAGCGTTCGACGGGAATTTATTCTAGTTTTAGCATGTTTAATCAAAATTTGATTTGACTTCCGGACACCGGAGATATCACGGATACTTTGAGGTTATGTCAAATGTGCTAATTTTCTGCAGCTCGTTATTTTTTATGTTACTTGAAAATTGGAAATATTATATTTTTCTCAGAAACTAGAATTCATAACAAGTCTGTCAGTGGTTAAAGATCGTGAACGGCCCATAAACAACCGAGATATGGCTATTTCCGTAAAATGTAGTTTTTTACCCAATTGCCTGACACTTCTTATGTTGAAAAACTCCTTTTTAAATTATCTGTAACTGTACCCTTAACCAAATTAGATGCAATATTTTCCATACGATCACAAATTTATCCTAGTTTTTAGAAGAGTAGCGGACATTTCGTTATTTTCCGTAGTTCCGGATTCATTATCGGGAATCGTGAAGGAAGTACCCTACCAGTGTAATGGCCAGAGTTAGAATTTTTGAAAATTCTTCAAGTTTCACAATTTCAATCGATCATATGTTCTATTATTTGTACAGAGCAAATTTCCAAACTATAGAGAAGAAACCTAAATTGACAATATGTTATGGTAATGCAATGTTGTTTCTGCAGTCCGAGAAATCTGATAAGTACAAGAAAAGAAAAATTCATGGACTTTCGGAAGCCAACAGAGTCATTCGTTGTCGCGAATTACTTCGTCGGCACGGTGATTCCATTGTGTTTTTGGATGAGAAAAATTTCGCAAAATTGCAGGAAAGTTTCAACGCTCCAAATGACGAGTATTAAGGATATCCCTTCTTCAATTCGCGCAGTTCAAGGTTTCCAAAATCATACTCTGGTCATGGTTTGGGGAGCGATTTCTGCGGAAGGTCGTCTACCACTGCTTTTCATTGATAAGGGTGTAAAAATCAACGTAGCATACAACGTAAAAGAGGTCCTGGAAAAGCATTTGAAGAAGCATACTTCCACGATGTTCGGTAACCGCAAATAGTTATTTCAACAGGATTCTTTACCGTCCCATGGAGCAAAGATTACCCAAGTGTGGTGCACCAAGAATTTGCCAGACTTCATTCCTAAAGAATTATGGTCAGCTTCTTCACCAGATGCAAATCCTCTGGATTTTTCTATTTGAGGAATCATGGAAGCTCACTTTAGAGATCTCAAACCAATGGGTATTGAAACATTCAAAGCTACCATACAGAAGATATGGGATGAAATCCCCAAAGATCATGTGCGTATTGCGTGTTATGCCTTTCCGAAGAGACTATGGGCAGTAATTAAAGCTAAAGGCGATAAATTCGAAATGTTAATATGTACACATAAAATATAAGAAACAGAATAACAAAGAAATATTTAAATTATTTGTTGGGAGATACAGTCTTTGTTTCATGCGTCACTTATTTGGACCTATCTTGTTGGGCTAGGACTAAAGTTGATGCTTAAGTCTCAACCGTTTGGAGAAAAAATGGAGCATCACCTAACCTGCTTAGACTCGATGCTCCCAACGACCATACAAATAAATTTTTGGTCTGTACACCAAACAGGGCATTCTGTTTAACTTTTCCTTCCGACGATTCAATTCCCTCTTCCTTTGATATCTACTGAAGGCAACGTGGGTTTCCTGTGTCTTTTTAAGGATGATACCAAATCCTCCTTATCTCCAATGGTTGCATGGACGTGGCCACTTGAGCGATCGAGGAGTGTATTTGTGGAGATTATGGCGTGAAAAAACGTATCAGGAACTGGTTCCGTTTCATGGTGACATGCAATATCTTCAACGAATTATTCCTCCTCGTAGCTCCATCCACAAGGTGTGCAAACGTCAATGCTAATGTTAATGCTAATGCTTATTTATTGTTCTGTTGGAATCACCCATAACTTTTTAACGTTAGAATATGCAAACTTAAAAGGGCATTGTATTTAACTGTACATGTTTGTTGTTTGTCTGAAAAAAATACAACAACAAAATTTGAATAACAAAGAGTTTTTTTTTTCAAAGAGAAACTTTACAAAATGCTCTTGTGTTAGAAAAATGATGTCTTGAGCAAAGTTGTTTAAAATAATATTTTATACAGTTTGGTAAACAAAGTTACCACCCATAACTCAAACAAAAAACTAGATATCAATTTTACTAAGTACCAAATTATTAACTATTTCATAGAATTAAGTATCATTCAACATTCAACGTCTATCATGTACGACAACAAAGCAAACATTTAACAGGTGTTCAATATAAAAAGGAGAATGATTTCAATATGCGTTCTGTAATTAAAATAAAGAGCGTAAATTTTTTTTCTCTCCAAAAGAATTGCTCTCTGGACTCCTTAGAAATAGGTGGCATGTTTCTTTTTGCTTGGGTGCTGTCAGTTCAATCGAAGATGGCGACGAAACAGCAAGCACTCCACGAGCGTGTTGTACGGTTTTACGAAACGCATGGTCATCGTGGAAAAAAGTTTACGGTAGACCACTTTCGAGACGAAAACGTGCCTGTGAGCACAGTTTACCGGATCCTGGCATCCCTGAGCGTGGAGCGGAAGGCCGGTAGCGGCCGTCCGGTGATGATAATGACGAAGAAGAATAAGAAGGAAGCGTTGAAAAAGCTGTTCGACAACAAGAACGCAACGAGTTTGCGTGACGCCGGCCGAAAATATCACTGCTCCCATACCTTGATTCACCGAACCCTCAAGATGGAGGAAGAAGACTCGGTCCCCCGAGTACACGGACGAGCAGATAGCGACCGTGAAATCGCAGTGCCGGATGACGAAGAACTACCGCGATTCCCCACCACTCCCAGAAATGACACCCATCCACCCAAGCCCCCCCCCGAAGTAAAATATAAGTTAAAGCATGAATTTGAAAAAAAATAAGCTATGCTGTACATCGCCATATCGGACAGAGGGATTTCAAAGCCGTGGTTCAAGCCGAGCGGTCTGGACATCAATCAACAAGTGTACCAGGAGGAGTGTCTTGAGAAAATTCTTCTGCCGTTCTTAAAGGAGCATCATGCGGATGGGAATTACGTCTTCTGGCCAGACCAGGCGTCTTCCCATTACGCCAAGAAGACGCTGGAGTATCTTGAGAAAAAAAAGATACCGTACTTGCCGAAAGGAAGGAACCCGACCAACTTGCCCCAATGCCGTCCCATTGAGGATTTTTTCGCCTCCCTCAGTGCCCTAGTGTACAAAAAGGGTAAGCACAAAAAGACGAGACAGACGAAAAGAAAGAGAGCACCCGCACCCTGAACGCGACTAATGCCTCCCCCATTTTTTTTAAAAAAACATTATTTTTTTAATTTAAAAAAACCGAATTCGTAGAAATTTTTTTTTTTACTGAAATTATTTTTTTTATGATTGAAAAAATTCTCATTTTTTATTGAACACCCGTTATTTCCTCCTCATTCTTCGATTTGAACCAAAATGCATTTGCTGATTAAATCCACGGACTAGAAATCATTGAAGGATTGGTGAGCAATTCAAACCCGAAAACTTTTTCGGTCACTCGAGAATGGAGCTCAGACGGCTGGGCCTCACATTTCTCGTCCCTTGAGAAAAAGAAACAAAAAATCATGCAACTCGGCAAGCTCATTCATAACCGGCCCAGACTTCTGCTGACCTGACATGATATGTAATATTCTTGACATCAATATCGACTTTATACAACTCGAAAACATACGTCTTCAACACAATTCATCGGCACTCATCCTCAAAGCGCCTTTCACCTTCGAATCAAAACACAACAAACAGAGAAAGAAAATATATTGAAATTTCATCCAATTCGAACAATAGACCCCCTACGGCCCCGTCAAGCGGGAAACCCTCCCGAATCGAATTTCAATCGAACATGACATAATGCGTTGTACAGGAATAACCCGAATAGTGCTGAATTTTAACCATTTGATCTGATTTGGCGGCATCGACACCATCTAACGCGTAAGTCGGGAACTGCCTGTGATATGTTATTGTCCAAACCTACATTCCTACGCGCTCACCCCGGCAGCCACCATAAATCCTCCTTCCCCAGCAGCGATTGTCCTACCCATGCGAAATCGATCACTAGATTTGTATTCAATTTGCTTGAATCTGCGTTTTTGTCCACCACCAAAACCCGTGTCAACCCCCGGAGAAATTTGTTGAAAGCTCTTTTTATGTCATGTTTTCTCATGACCAGTCTAAGCTTTATTTGGTTAGCTTTGTAGCTTGTCTGTTCGGTCGCCGTCAGTGAAGTGTTTCCTTTAGTATGCTTCACCCATCATCATCATCATCATCATCGTTGTCATCATTATCCGAGTGCTGTTGTCGATCGAATCTTTTTTGGCGATTGGATATTTACGATCGGTTTAATTAAGTAAGACAATGAGGAACCGTTTTGTTCGCAAAAAATATCCTATAAATGGAGCAATAAAGACTCAACGATCAAGTGGCGGCATTTGAAACGGAGCGCACTTTATCCAGCCGGTTAAAAGTGCTTTCATGAATGGACGAACAAAGCAGTGCTGGATTGGGTGATTGATTTGGAGAAGGAAAAAAGTTTGAATATGTGGTCTGAGAGATGGTACTCGGATCTTTAGAAAGAGAGAGGTTACTTGCTACGTATATTTGCGTTATGGTTTTTGAATTCTTGCGGCAGATAGCTTGACAGCGTAATAAGTTTGAGCTGCTAGGGATGTTGAGATTTAATTTATTTTTCAACTCAAGAGAAGTGACCACGACTCGTTTTCTTAAATAAATTGAACACGTTTAAAGAAGTCTTAGTATTCAAAGAGGACTCTATGATATCATTACTCAGAAAGATCATTACTCTGAACTACAATTTCCACAAATGACCTTCGAGGTTAATTCTATGGAGATGTCGTCTGGGGGTGGTTAGATTTCAGCAAAGATGGTAAATTAACAAGATGTCCCAGATATTATTTTCTAGAATACTCTAGAGGATACATTGTCTTTAGAGCATCTCCAGGAGTGTTGTAGTTCTAGATTCATTTTATATGTCAGTTATAAATTTTAAAGAAAAAATAAAAAACAAACCCACTCTTCAGCAGCAGTTCCAAATGTTGTTCTTTAACCTAAAGACTTGAATGTGTGTGTATAATTGATTATCAAAACTTCTGTGGGCATATTTTCAGAATTCCTTAGGAATTCTTCTCAAATTTCCGCTGTAATTCTTGTCAGAACTCCTTTGAAATTTCCCTCAGAATTACTATCCCCTTCGAATTTCTCTAGAAATCTCAGAAATTGTCTGGAATATCCCTCAGAATTCCCTTAGATTTTTTTTTTAGAATTCTCCTAGAATTCTCCTCAGAATTCAGTTGCAATTCTTCATAGGATTTTTTCTGGAATTCTCCCTTTAATTTATTCGCAGTTTACTCATCAGAATTCCTGTGGAATTAATCTTGGAATTACACTGCAATTCTCAAAATTCCACTCAAAGAATTCTTCTCAGAATTTCTCAGAAATTCTTACTGGAATTTCTCTAGTATCCTCCTCAGGATTCTTCTTAAATTCTCATCAGAATTCCTCTGGAATTCCTCTCAAAATTCCGCAGGAATTTCTCCAGTATTCCTCTGGAATTTTCCCTCATAATTCCTTTGGGATTCCTCTCAGAACTTCTCTTGAATTCCCCTTAATATTCATCTAAATCATTTTCGGTTCTATATCTAATTTAAATATTCCACAATATGGAGAAATTCTCGAAAACATTTTAAAAACAAAGAAATAGGAAAATTATGTTAATAACAAAGAAATAGGGATATCATGGTCAGCGAGCTCAGACTTGTTGCTGCAACTTGAAATTATTAACGAAAAGTAGAACGTATACAAGATTCAAACAGATGCACGACCGGACGTTGATTCAAAGTTTGACGTTTGACTTGATTCCATAGACACTACCACAATGACAAAAAAAAAAAAAAAAAAATATAACTTGGATGGAACGCGTTTCAAATTTGAACAAAAATAGAACAACGTAGTATTCCAGTTTTAAATTTTAACATTATCTAACTAGAACGCCTTGCTGAAGTTGCCTTTGTAATAAATCCAGTTCTATTTTGTAACGACCATAGACTCCTGGAGATGTCCTTATATGATTGCAACAACGTCTGGTGACAGCACATTGAAATATTCGATAATACGTTCACATATACTAGCACGGATCATAGTGTGCGTGGAGATTTTGGGGGTTTATTTTGATTGTTTTGATTCAAAGTTGAAGTGTTTTCAAGTGTCCCATCAGTAATAATTGCTTGAAATCATTTAAACCAAAACCGGAAACTCATAAGAGCAGCTGCTATGGAAATTTATTTCAAGTAGCAACGAAACGATTCGACGCTCGAGAGGAAATGGCTATTTTGTGCTATTAACTGTGCTTTTCGCTGTACATGTTCGAGCATGCATATATGTGTGTTTGTTTTGTCTATCAATGTGGTTCAACGTTATCTCGTTGACGGTGAGAGTGGCGCTGCTATTTGTCTCTAAAATTTAGAATAAGTGAAG